>CM034544.1:14792112-15042112 GCA_020002185.1 Paraescarpia echinospica | reverse complement strand
ACTGTCATGTTGCTGTAGATACACTAAAAAGGGGTCACGGAGACTGCCACTAAGACCCTTATTGGTCGCTCTCGTAGCAGCCATCCAAAAAATGTAATTTTCAACAACTTACGTTTGGCTCACTTAAACACTATCGACAAACAATAAAAACACATGTGCATAATTTCCAATGCAGTAAGGGTTTGACAAGTATTTCAATTAAGTTACCAATAACTTATGACAAAATCTCAAAGAATAAATACGTTTCCTTAATTAAGAATCTAGCAAATAGTTACAGTTATATCTGACATACTAATTACAGTACTGATTTACCGAATTTTTAGAAAATAAAACTCAATGTATTTTTTATTGATTATTAAGAACGTCCACATATATAACAATTTGGCAAAGAGCACTGTTCCCTGTAATTTTGTAGAAAACATAGTTTGACATAACTAATAAATCCCTGTTAGCTATGTGTTAAAATGTTGTTCTTTACGTGATGCGCAGTGTTGTGTATCTGTACTGGAGAGAGACGAGAGAGGAAGGAGGGAGGGTGAATAGAGGGAGAGAGACGAGAGAGGAAGGAGGGAGGGTGAATAGAGGGAGAGAGAGGAAGGAGGGAGGGTGAATAGAGGGAGAGAGGGGAGAAAGGAGGGAGGGAAGGTGAATAGACGGAGAGAGACGAGAGAAGAAGGGGGACGGGAAATAGAGGGAGAGAGACGAGAGAGGAAGGAGGGAGGGTGAATAGAGGGAGAGACAGAGGGGAAGGGGAGGGTGGAATAGAGGGAGAGAGACAGGGGGAGGGGAAGGAGGAGGGTGAATAGAGGGAGGGGAGAAAGGAGGGGAGGGAGGGTGAATAGAGGGGGAGAGAGACAGAGAGGGAAGGAGGAGGAGGGTGAATAGAGGGGAGAGGAACAGAGAAAGAAGGAGGGAGGGTGAATAGGGGAAGAGAGGGGAGAAAGGAGGGAGGGAGGGTGAATAGAGGGAGAGAGACGAAAGAGGAAGGAGGGAAGGTGAATAGAGGGAGAGAGACGAGAGAAGGAGGGAGGGTGAATAGAGGGAGAGAGGGGAGAAAGGAGGGAGGGAAGGTGAATAGAGGGAGAGAGACGAGAGAGGAAGGAGGGAGGGTGAATAGAGGGAGAGAGACGAGAGAGGAAGAAGGGAGGGTGAATAGAGGGAGAGAGGGGAGAGAGGAAGGAGGGAGGGTGAATAGAGGGAGAAGGAGGAGATTGGAGAAGACGGGTGACAAAGAGAGGAGACATGGAGAGACACGGATAGACAGACAGGTAGGCAGGCAGACAGACAGACAGGCAGACAGGCAGACAGACAGACAGACAGGCAGACAGACAGACAGACAGCAAATATTCAATCAAATAGAGAGTCAGACAGTTGTTGACATAGACAAATAATGTTCCCTTACAATAATTAATTCAACAAACGAAGGCTATGACTATGATAACGATTATGTATATAATACATTATGTATATTAAATAATAATCATATTTACTTACCCAACAAGTTTGTTTTCTGCACAGCGTTAACCCTTATAATATTATGTTGACCAAGTGTTGCTACTACGTGTTGGTAAACACGACATGACTGTTTGGTAACACATTCTCGTTAACAAGAAGACTATCGAATCATTGATCGACAACGTCTAAGTCTTTACGTATACATGTTTAGATCATTTTACTAACGAAATGTAAGTGTTTATATTAAAACCAGTATGTTATAGGTAACGTGTTAAATGATTAAATACGGGAAGACTCGCATCAAACAATATCGAGGTGATACGAGACGAAAGACGAAACAGGGAAAATACTCTGTCTGTATGAGTCTCAGCCAGGCATAATTTTTCTGATACGCAGACAGGCACACAGACTAAACGACAGACAGGTAGACACGCAAACTGGCAGACAGACAGGCAGACGGACAGACAAACAGGCATACACAGAGATACAAGGACAGACAGACAGACAGACAGACTGACAGACATACAGATAGTGACAAATAATGTTCCCGAAAAGTAATTAGTTCTAATATATATAATTGGTCAGTGCCTTAGAGGGCAAAAAGGCATGGTCCATGAATGCGTATATAAGTGTGTGCGTGCGTGCGTGTGTGTGCATGCATGTGTTTGTGTGTGGGAGTACGTGCGTGCGTGCGTGGAGTATTCCTACTTATCTCAATCGTACTGACTGAACCACTGATAGCTGCAATGCTGCGCAACAAAATAAATGAGGATGGAACCTTCGTGACACGACAATACAGTGTCTAGACGTAACGGTGTACCCATCAAGATATTCGAGTTCTTCGCGTGAATATGAACATCAATAAAAATAAATGTGACTTCTTCAAAATGAGTAAGACTGAGTTCGACAAGGACAGATCATCATCCCTGGTGTGTGTAAACTGAAACAGTAATTAATACACCACTCTGTGTCAGCTACCTTTGAGGTATCATGTCACAATGCTTGCTGACATTTGGTGGGTATACACGCGTCACGCTGCCGCGCACCTATCGACCCACTGTGCGTCATTCAACAGTGTAACCTACTGAGTACTGACATCCTGTTTACAGCTGAATTTTTTACCTAGTTACCTCTAATAATAACCCGGTATGAAGGCCATGCTCTTTTCTTGGATCAGTGACTCTGAATAAGCCGCGTCCACAACATGCATGTGAAATGCGTGATACGAGTATGGCGACGGTAAAACATGGTCGTTGTGGGGACAAATGCGATCATAAATGACACGCTATATAAAACACAAATTACGTTCACGTAAATGGTTCAGATCGACTAGTAGAGAGCGTTATATTTTAAACGTACTGTATTGGAGGTTGATTTTATATAATCGTAACTTCGGTTGGATAATACATAATGTTTCACCCGCTGTCGTCTAAAATCGTGAAAGCTGTTTAAGCCTATGTTGTTACCTTGGAGCCATACATGCTATATGGGACCCGTACAAGTATGGTGTCACCTTCGAGCCATACACGTATGTTGTTATTTGGGTGTTGTACACATATGTTGCTATCTGGAAGCAGTACATATATGTTGTTATTTGGGAGGTGTACACGTATGTTGTTATTTGGGAGTTGTATACGTATGTTGTTACTTGGGAGTTGTACATATATGTTGTTATTTGGGAGTTGTACACGTATGCTGTTATTTGGGAGTTGTATACGTACAGCGGTGTACATTGTTGTCTGGGAGCCGTACATATATACGCTGTTATCTGGGAGTCGTACAAATATGTCGTTATCTGGGAGTCGTACACGTATATCGTTGTCTGGAAGCCGTACATATATGTTGTTATCAGGGAGTCGTACGTTACACGTTGTTATATATCTGGCATTATATATCTACGGGAAGAAAATGGTAAATGCTATCAAGATACTTTACACAGACGCTCGGTGTCAAGTTGCACGTAACAACTTCATCACAGCTTCAGCATCAAATCTGGCGTGAAGCAGTTATGCATTCTTTCTCCTTTTCTGTCCATCCTTGCCATTGACTGGCTGATGGCGGAAATCACAAAATGTGGTAACAGGGGCATCAGATGGACATTTACATCAAACCTGGAAGACCTGGACTATGCAGATAATATCGGACTGCTGTCAAGCAGACGCAAGGACACGCAAGTAAAGATGGCGAACATTACAGACACAGCACCACAGATCGGGTTAAAATTATGATATATATATTCCTAACGACAACATACGCTGACCAGATATGAATATGGTGCCGCGCAAGGCAGACCGATGTTTTTAAGCAGACCAAGATATTATATACTCGACTTCACGACCAATAATGATGTGATGTCACAAATAAACGGCACACCTACTGCTACTTATAAAAAAGAGCAATTGCAAGAGGTTCTTTAATGGCATGATGTGCGAAAATTACTGCTTTTGATTGAAATCAGTAGGAATATCACAATTAATCTGCAGCAGGATGGATAACGAAGACACGTGGTCTTGGCACATTCATATTGATTTCCTTGAAAGTGTTCAGCTGCCTCGGTAGCACATTAGCTTTCATACAGGAGACTCTTTCGTTGCAGTTTCCTTAGGAAACTGTCTGCAAAATAATTCACCGTTTGATTGACATCGACAGGAACATCCTAGTGGCTGTGCAGCAGTGCAAGCAAGGAGAGGCATTCTTGGCCCATACTGGCCCGCATGTAGGTTTTCAGGCGTCGTAGAGTGCTAGCACTTCTTTCGCATGACGCGAACATCAACTGTCAAATGACGCGAACATCAACTGTCAAATGACGCGAACATCAACTGTCAAATGACTAATCACTAAAATAATAATTACTTCAAGACAACGCAGGCGGAAATACCTGGCGGAAAAGAAGTCAATGCGTTGATCACATTTCTTTCCTTTCATTTTTTTTTTCAAAAATGGCGCGTAGGTTGTCTTTTCGCTAGATGGCAGAACGATCGCATCATCTGGGGAAGAGCCATTCTTCGGAGAACGGAAAGCTTTTGGCGTTCGTTCATTTGGGTCGCCGGGTTTTTAGGAGCAAGTTCATAAAAATGAAGTTAGTCCAAACGCTCCTTCTCTTACTTGTATATTAAAATTTTGTGATTTCACTATATAAGTTAAGATAATTAATGATAGCCATGTAGCTGGTTCAGCTGGAAAACGGGGTGTGGATGAGGGTTTCGAGCGGATTCGCTTTCGGTCCGGGTAGTCCGAACCCCCTTCCCCAAAAGTTACCATTTTTGCAGGTTTTAAATCTGAGATTCTAAGCACATTTCACCGATCAACAAAAAGTAATCATTTCTGCTACGCAGCTATTTTAGCGGCAAACAGAGGTCCCAAGAAGGGTTCGAGCGGGGGGGTTCGTTTTCGGAACGGATTCGTGAAAATAAGATTAGTCCGAACCCCCCCCCCCCTAAAAGTGATCCTATCTGCAGGTTTTAATTATGTGCAAATTTCATTTAAACAGCTAACAGTAATTACTGATTGCTAGGCAGCTGGATTAGCGGGAAAACGGAAATGGGTTTGAGGGTTTCGACCTGGGTGGAGTTCATATTCGGAGGTGGTTCTTATAAGTTGCATTAATCCGAACCCCCCACAACATGTATCATATTTACGAGTTTTTATTTTGTGCAAATATCACTGGACAGCTAAAAGTAACTATTGATTGCTATGCAGTTAGTTTAGCCGGAGAACGGAGCTGGGCATGAGGGGTTCTAATGGGGAGGGGGGTTCATTTTGCATGGGATTAGCCCGAACCTCCCAAACAAAAGTTATCATATTTGGTTTTTAATTTAATTCTGAACAAATTTCACTAAACAATTAAAAGTAATTATTGGTTGTTATGCAGCTGGTTTAGCGGGAAAACGGGGTGGGGTGAGGGTATAGGCGAGGCTTCGAGGGGATTCGTATTTGAAGGGGGGTTCGTAAAAAGGGGGTTCCGACGAACGTACCCCCGGAACCCCCCTGGATACGGGCCTGAACCCCAATATCAACGATGATGCCTAAATTGGAAGTGGTCGAAGAATATGTATATCCGGGAAGCGACGTTACAACAGATCCCACACGTAGAATCAACTCAACCAACCAGACTATCGCCATGCTGAAATTCATCTGGCAGTCAAGACAGCTGAGATTGAGAACTAAATTTAGACTAAACTATAGTAACGTCCTCAGTCACTCAGTGTACTTTTTCTATGGCACACACACACACACACACACACACACACACGCACGCACGCACGCACGCACGCTCGCACACACGCACACACGCACTCACGCACACACACGCGCACACACACGCACACACAACACACACGCACACACATACACCCACACACATGCACACACAACACACACGCGTGCGCACGCACGCACACTACTACCACCGTCAGCTTCATTACAATCACCACAACTAACAAAACCAGCACCACCATTAACAACGTTATTGTGACGCCGCCACCATCATCACCGCCAACACCACGATCATCATCAACACCGCCGCAAACTCCATTACCAACATCATGCACCACCATATTCAACACCTCCAACATGTTCACGACCAACAACACCATTCTCCCCATAGGCTGATCCAAGGGAGCCTGTGGCACGTGCCCCTAGACCTTTGGAATTTGGCGTGCCCTTAGACCTTTTTGAATGGGCCCACTTGACCGTGCCCCCCGTAGACCCGTGGACATGTTCAGGTTACACTAAGTTGAAGTTACGTCGCGTCAAATAAATATACTCCGCGAAAAATAAATATACTCCCCCACCCGTCTTCCGATTTCATGAATGATCGAGCAGCGTAACAGTGGAGTCCTGCTGAAGGTCCAGCTCAGAGAGTACCGAATATTAATTTGCGTCGGCCGCCATGCAGTAGAGGTTTTTGTGCCTCCCGCTAGACTACTTCTCCGAATCCGCCACTGCTCTTTACCGCAATTAAACGACAACACCACGTACATACCAACACCACCAGCGATATCATCACTGGGCACTACCTCTAGGCGGGTATGGGAGAGGTCTGGGGTGGGGGGCACGTGCCTCCGTCCACCTTTGTAATTTGGACGCGCTGTGCCTGGTCTTTTTAGAGTGCTCCATTACTGAAGTTACGGCGGAGCAGCGGCGGAAAATGTTCAACAGACCCGCGCCTGATCACATCCCACACTTACTTCTGCTGCTGCTTCTGCTGCTGCTGCTTCTTTTGTTGCTTCTGTTGCTGCTTCTGCTGCTGCTGCTTCTTTTGTTGCTTCTGCTGCTGCTTCTGCTGCTGCTGCTTCTTTTGTTACTTCTGCTGCTGCTTCTGCTGCTGCTGCTTCTTTTGTTGCTTCTGTTGCTGCTGATTCTGCTGCTGCTGGTTTTGACCGGTGTTGGTGGTGATTGATAACGGAGGTGTTTATATACATGTGTGTGCGTGTGTGCGTGCGTGCCTGCGTGCGTGTGTGTGTGTGTGTGTGTGTGGTGGTTATGTCGGTGCGTGTCGCTGGTGGAATATTCTATAGATATCTATAGAATATCCATGGTCCCTTCCATTTCTATAGAATTACTTTGACTATTCGGTAACATTTTATAGAATTATATGACCACATCAATTGTAATTCAGAATTTCATAGAAATGCTATGTCTATATATAGTACAACATATTCTGTAGAAAATCATCAGAAAAATCATTCAGGATATCAGGCCCATAGCCAGGGGGGGTTCACGGAGTTCACGTGAACCCCCATTTTTGTGAACCCCCCTTTCTCCAAAATGTGAACCCCCTCTCAAAATTGCATCTTTAAAATGTGAACCACTAATTGTATTCCATGTTTCTCAAAAGCTGCTGGATAGTGTTCATGCATTACAAGGAATGTCAAGAAAGCCTGATTTGTGCAGATGATAAAGGGAGAACCGTTATCTACTAAGTGATCATCAGTGAATGTATGGGAGCCTGACTGAGGGGTCTGTCTCCAATGTCATGTGTGAAAAGGGTAGTCACTAGAGGAATGTGTATCAAAGGACCATTGCATCCAATTAACCATGCAGACGGACTTTACATCATCCCAGGGTCTCCTGTTATGAAAACGCGTGGGATAACAAATACACAAATAGCCAGTTTTACACCAAACGTAAAATTATGAGTCCTAATTGTAGTCACTCACAGATGACAGATGCAGGTCAAAATACTGGTGAATGAATGGGGTGACGATGATTTAACAATTATGAGCACATAAATTAAGTCATATAAAATAATAATTTTTTTCTTATCATAATTCTGTTAAAAAGTGAATGAAAAGTGCGGCTTTTTATTTTTAGTATGCTGATTAAGGTAACTACCGACTGTCAAAGAGGCTATTCTCAACATTCAACAATTTAAGATGCGTAGCGAATGTATTTCTTACAAGCTGCAAACCCGGCAGACGAACTCATCTGGCATAACACGAATCATAATTTTCATCTATTGAGTCATTTGGGTTTGTGGTGAGCCTCAAAGGGGCCGGTGTAGCTGGGGTCCCAAGGGAGGGTGCAGTTGGTGTTTTAGGGTGAACAACAAGGGGGTGCAGTTGAAGAACCCAAAGGTGTGGCAGTTTTGGGTGAGTCCCAAGAGGGGTGTAGTTGGAAGTCCCTAGGTGGAGGCGTAGTTTTAAAATAAATTATCCTGGATTTTGAAACGCAAACGTTACAGCCTATTAATAAAGTAGGCCTACATGCCACACTACAGGGGTCAGCCCACTGTTGGTTTTCCCATAGGCGACCATGTTAACGTTTTGTTTGATTATAAGAAAACGTGACCTATAAAATGACTTAAATTTCTCACCTGCTGTTATCATCATCTCATTGACATGCTGATAGATTTTAGCAAAAATTGCATACTTCCAGCTCTCGTAAAATGCCTGTATGTGTGACACCCGTCAATATTTACAAATGCCGGCAAGAATTACTCCGCAAACAGGTCACACAGGCAAATTGCTGCCAAATATCCTTCCGCTTATTCAAATCATCTAGAAATCCACCATTTTACAGTAAACACCTTCTAAACTCACACACGAAAATCTCCCTACTCAAATGCACTTATGTCACAGCATGTGAATTTTGTAAAAAATCATTTCTCAAAAATACACTGCATTTTTCTTCGTGTGCAACGGACAGGAAGTCTAACTAGAACATGACCCCTACAACGAGTGTGTGTGCTTTGCCTTTGTCGTACATCGCGTGCATAACGTTTGTTTTGAGTTGTTTACAAACGTAGTACTTTCGTATGCGCTGAACAAGGCAGGACAAATTAAAGTGTGTTATGTACTATTGATTTGTCTTCGTTTAATTATTGTTTTGCTAAACAGACGGGTGTAATGTAGTGAATAATAATAAATTACAATTGATTAAAAACGCGTCTATATGAAATATTGCCTTATATCACCAGATGGCGCTGTGTTTTAAGGATGTTATAAGCCACCAGGTGGAACTTGCAATTTCCGGTTGATCGTTCGACGTTTGCGCGTGTTGTGTACTAGTAACTAATTTAATACACAGCTTAATGCGAATACATGAGTACGTTAGCATACACACTTGCTGTCGGGTTGTAATTGTTTGTAATCGTTTTGGCGTTAGTGTAACTTTCAGAGAAACGCTCGCATCGGTGGGTAATGCCGTTTGACACTGCAGAGGGACGCTGGACCGGAACGCAGGTCAGAGAAAAAGAGGGGATTGGCCTCGGCAGAGCGATCATACGTGGCCCTCGGGCTCAGCCTCACGGGCCAGGCAAACACCGTCCAGTAACAGAACAACAAAGACACACTTTAGCCTATTTCACAATGCGTCACTATGCATTTACGATATACTAAGAACCTATGATATCATACTTTTTATACATGATTAACATTACTTGAATTCAAAGTAACATCATGAATTTACTGCGACTGTTTCTACTTCTGCTTTTCGTTGTTCAAATATACACCTACAAAGGCTACATTGGTCACCAGTTAGCAAAGCTGCAAAAGAAAGTACCAACATCTTCAAAGACAAAGAAACCACTCACATTTTGGTTGGCTAATGGCTGTCGTGATCTTCAACTGTTACACCACAAGAAGTCACTGACAATGAAGCACGTAGAGCAGAATATTAAGAAGATTCAGAGGTCTCGCAAGAAGACGAAAGAGGGACGTATACAAATGGAGATGTTTGGGGTGTTTATGAAAGAGTTGAATGAAACGGAGGTGATGATTGCTCAGTCGTTGTTATGGTTAGACATGGTACTACGAGGGGACTACAAAGACATGTTTAACATGAAGGAGAGCAGTCGACTACGTCTTGAGGCATTGCGCAATGCGACACTCAACGAGCAGCAAGAGTACAATGCTGTCGTTGACGCTCAGGTACAGTACTGGTATATATTTTTATTAAAATTCAAACAAATCTGTTACTCAGAAGACGTGCGGAATCTTCAGAATTCTAACTGGATCTTTGCCTAAGTTTCAAGGCCTTGAAAGGGTTGTACATTGTGCAAAATTGAATTGATAAGAAAGGTCTTAATTTTGATTTATCCAAACTGTGCCTAGTACAATTAGCAAATACTACTGTTTATCACAGAGTGATAAGCTTCTTTAACAAGTTCCAAGCAGTAATTTCTTTCTGCTTCAATGTTCTTGACTTGAATCTAAAATCAGAACTTAATACTAAATGCTATGAACATTATATTGACATGAGTAGTGGGACAAATGTTAGTAGTATTATAAACTCAACGAATGTAAAAAAGCTGTCTTTCCAATGTGTCTACAAGTACAAATTATGGAGTTAACATGAAAGCTGATGAGTCAACTGTCAACATGGGTCAGGTGTGAAGTGAAACATTAGCTGTGCCTGTGAAGTTCACCGTATCTGTCAAATTTGTATAATGTCAAGCTCAAACTGGCCAGCAGTATTGTTGGTATTGCCTGGTGCATGCAATTATACGTCACATACCACACTGTAGACTTCTTTCCTTGCTCTCTTTTGGGATGGGGTCCAAAGCAACACGCACACACGCACTCACTGCTAACTCGATTATAGTTTGGTTTCTGTTTAAATATTTCCTAATCAGATGTCTACAGTTGGTGGTGAGAGTAGTGCAAGATAAGTGAGAGAAAAGAAGAAGAAGAAGAAAACTGAAATCGAGGAACGGAATCAAGGCCAGCCTTCCCCGGACGACAGGATATCACGTGGAGAACAACAACAGCGATGCTTCACCCAGTGATGATATCGCTGTGTTTGTAGGGTCGGATGTCTGGATGTAACCACACGGTTGACAGGGATGATATCGTTGTGTTTGTTGATGACAGGGATGATATCAATTATCATTGTGTTTGTAGGCCAAGTGTAGGGTCAGATGTCTGGATGTAACCACACACAGATGACAGTGATGATATTGCTGTGTTTATAGGGTCGGATGTCTGGACGTAAGCTCATACAGATGACAGATGATATCGCTGTGTTTGTAGGGTCGGATATCTGGACGTAACCACACCAGACATGGGGTCAAATACATCAAAATGTATTTAAATACCAAAACTCTTGAGGGAGTCAAATACAAATACTTTGAAATGCAAAATTATTTAAATACAAATACATTGGAAAGTATTTCAAATACTTTTCAAATACTTTTTACTTTCAGACTACATTACAATATAGCTAAAAAAAGCAAGTCTAAATATCTGACTTGTACACAGCTTACACTTGGCTTTGAAGTTTCCTTCCACATTTTCAGGCACATTGAAAAACTTTAATACCATGGACTGAGGCTTGCTAGCCATGGTTTGTAGGTTCATAGGCTACTAACTTGCAGTTACAAAGCACCTGGCTTTTATGATGATGGTACCACCTGACTTGAGAAGCCACCACCTTCTCTTAATCCACAGACAGCAAGCAAATATTAGACACTATAGCTGGCCTTAGCAGCCACTGCCACATTGGTTAGGTACCAGGTAGGTAGTTTGGTTAGCTGGGGCTTGGAAACTATGATCAAAAGAGAGGCAGACCAGTGCAACAGAGTCTCCTTTTTGCTAATTGCATCACAGTGACAACTGACAAGTAAGGTGATGTTGGCTTCTCACACAGTGATCTCAATGACTTCTCACATAATGGCATTACCTTGCCATTGCTTCTGAGCGGAAAAGTGGTGAATTGCCAAATGACATAGTAAAATTGCTCAACTCTTAACAAGAATAATTTTAAGTTGTCATTTATTAATAATCACATTCTATGTATTTGAAAAAGTATTTGAAAGTATTTGAACATTGCAAATACTTTATGAAAGTATTTAAATACAAATACTTTCATGTCAAATACAAATACTTTTAAAACAGTATTTAAATACTTTCAAATACAAATGTATTTGACCCCATGTCTGAACCACACACAGATGAAGGACAATATTGCTGTGTTTGTAGACGACAGGGATGATATCGTTGTGTTTGTAGGGTAGGATGTCTGGACATAACCACTGAGATGACAGGGACGATATCGTTGTGTTTGTAGATGACAGGGATGATATCACTGTGTTTGTAGGGTCAGATGTCTGGATGTAACCACACACAAATGACAGGGATGATATTGCTGTGTTTGTTGGGATCGGATGTCTGGATGTAACCACACACAAATGACAGGGATGATATTGCTGTGTTTGTAGGGTCGGATGTCTGGATGTAACCACACACAAATGACGGGGATGATGTTGCTGTGTTTGTAGGGTCGGATGTCTGGTTGTAACCACACACAAATGACGGATGATATTGCTGTGTTTGTAGGGTCGGATGTCTGGTCGTAACCACACATAAATGACAGGGATGATATTGCTGTGTTTGTAGGGTCGGATGTCTGGTCGTAACCACACACAAATGACAGGGATGATATTGCTGTGTTTGTAGGGTCGGATGTCTGGTCGTAACCACACACAAATGACAGGGATGATATTGCTGTGTTTGTAGGGTCGGATGTCTGGCCGTAACCACACACAAATGACAGGGATGATATTGCTGTGTTTGTAGGGTCGGATGTCTGGCCGTAACCACACACAAATGACAGGGATGATATTGCTGTGTTTGTAGGGTCGGATGTCTGGTCGTAACCACACACAAATGACAGGGATGATATTGCTGTGTTTGTAGGGTCGGATGTCTGGCCGTAACCACACACAAATGACAGGGATGATATTGCTGTGTTTGTAGGGTCGGATGTCTGGTCGTAACCACACACAAATGACAGGGATGATATTGTTGTGTTTGTATGGATGTCTGGCCGTAACCACTGTGTTTGTAGGGTCGGATGTCTGGCGTAACCACACACAAATGACAGGGATGATATTGCTGTGTTTGTAGGGTCGGATGTCTGGGTAACCACACACAAATGACAGGGATGATATTGCTGTGTCCACACACAAATGACAGGGATGATATTGCTGTGTTTGTAGGGTCGGATGTCTGGCGTAACCACACACAAATGACAGGGATGATATTGCTGTGTTTGTAGGGTCGGATGTCTGGTCGTAACCACACACAAATGACAGGGATGATATTGCTGTGTTTGTAGGGTCGGATGTCTGGTCGTAACCACACACAAATGACAGGGATGATATTGCTGTGTTTGTAGGGTCGGATGTCTGGCCGTAACCACACACAAATGACAGGGATGATATTGCTGTGTTTGTAGGGTCGGATGTCTGGTCGTAACCACACACAAATGACAGGGATGATATTGCTGTGTTTGTAGGGTCGGATGTCTGGTCGTAACCACACACAAATGACAGGGATGATATTGCTGTGTTTGTAGGGTAGGATGTCTGGCCGTAACCACACACAAATGACAGGGATGATAGATGACATTTTGAAGGAAGTCTCTCACGCCGCTGACCTTTTAGAAAAGAACCTTGATGACCATGTCTTTGACACTGCCATCCATAATCTTGTAAGACACACCCCATTTATCTTTTTTTATATTATCAAATCTATATTTATTTATATATGCAGTGAAGACGATGTATACACTGACATTACAGTGGTGTTTGCTACACGTCACTACATGATACATACACAAAGCTTAATTTGTTTCTGTTTCCCCAACACCTGCATTGATAAATGTGTAAGTTTAGAACGTGTTTGTCTTTTAAAATCGCTTCAGAATTGACGTACATGATCATCATCATTTGGCTTGGAACTGAAACAATTCATTATCTATAGATATTTGTACACTTTGTAATCTACTTTGGCGCATTTCTTTATGCACGTTTAATTAAAATGTATTTGTTGGCACCATGTGGTCATTTTAGTTGACCGTTGTCTTGCAGGCCAAAGGGGGTAACATTGAGACGGTCATCAAGATAGGCGGTGGAGCTATGGCAGGGGGTAAGAGGAACCAGGGGGAGGAACACACCCTCAAACTGGTGGACTCGAAGGACAACCAGTTTGTGTTGGCAAGGGGGGAGGACTCTACAATCCCCACTGAGGACCACAATCTCATTAAGGTTAGTACTACTTCTATTACCACAACCTCATTGAGGTAGATACTACTTCTGTTACCACAACCTCATTGAGGTAGATACTACTTCTGTTACCTCAGTATATACTTCTATTACCACAACCTCATTGAGGTAGATACTACTTCTGTTACCTCAGTATATACTTCTATTACCACAACCTCATTGAGGTAGATACTACTTCTGTTACCTCAGTATATACTTCTATTACCACAACCTCATTGAGGTAGATACTACTTCTGTTACCTCAGTATATACTTCTATTACCACAACCTCATTGAGGTAGATACTACTTCTGTTACCTCAGTATATACTTCTATTACCACAACCTCATTGAGGTAGATACTACTTCTGTTACCTCAATAGATAATACTTCTATTACATAGGGTTTGCAGTTTCTTCCGAAGGGCAGTTTTTTTATGTTTCTTTCATCCCGGAAGAAATGGTTTCTTCCAGTATCTTCCGAAAGAAAATGTATGTAAATAAAAATTTCCTTATAAATCATTTTAAGCTAGTGAAATTGATATAAAATATGTTTTTTTAACACAGTAACTCCATTGCACAAAATAAATAAGACTTCTTATTTCAGGCATATGTGGGTATTTATGTAGTAAGATTTTCACTTGTGTTGCAGTACATCTCAGTGCAGGTAGAATACAGTTCTTTATAATAGGTGGGTTTAATGTGTCACTTATGGCTTCTTACTTCAGGCAGTCAGGTTTGTCCTGCTCTTCCCACATAGTAGTATGGCTTCACGTCCACCAGACCTGACAGCCACCTAGTTCAGTTAGCTACATCTTACTCACGTCCACCAGACCTGACAGCCACCTAGTTCAGTTAGCTACATCTTACTCACGTCCAACAGGCCTGACAGCCATCTAGTTCAGTTAGCTACATCTTACTCACGTCCACCAAGCCTGACAGCCACCTAGTTCAGTTAGCTACATCTTACTCACATCCACCAGGCCTGACAGCCACCTAGTTCAGTTAGCTACATCTTACTAATAGTGGAAATATACATACTAAGTCAAAGCAGAGTTGCTATGATAAGTAGATTATGACTGAGATATTCTAAACATATCTTTCAGTTTATATTTTGTCCCAATTATGACATGTAATTAACACAAATACATAACATAAAACTAAACCATAGTGGACATTTATTGATGGGCATAGTTTCAGTGGATGTTGAATGGTGGGTGATAAATTGGAACCATGCTGGATTTTGCTTTTAGGTAATTAATAACACAAGTAATGAGCAAAAACGTCAATATGAACACCGAAGTTAAATTGAGCCAATAATCTCGTTGACCTTCAAGATTCGGTTGTTTAGGTTTGGCCATAATAATAATAATAAACATTCTTTATTCACAATAACCTTATAAAGTATACATTTTATCTTCCTAAGTGTTGTGAAGTAATATAATGTTCAGGAAGTAGATGTAAATATTTGAATACATATTATTGCTTGGCCACTCATGGCAATGATCGAAGGGGTGACTATATTGGCATTCCCTAGAATCACCCTTTGTCTTTGGTATGGGACGAGGGTGTGTGCACTGACATTCAGAGTACATGTCCGATCCATCTCCACCTGCACATCTGGACGTCTTGGGTCATGCAGGCCTCGACATTAACACTGGCCCGATGGGCCGGCGCCTTTTTTGAAGCTGTCAGGCCATCAGTTTTTATATTTTACTGGTCCGACGGGCTACTGGTTTCTGGTTCTCGAATGCCACCGAGGCGAAATGGCCGTCACGGCACGACCGCATCGATTTTTAAGTCCCGCCGAGGCCCTTAGACACACTTTGTACGGTGGTTGGAAGCTGCCTCGACTTTAAAATTATGCATGCTTTTTTTCTCGAGATATATGAAAGGAATACAGCTTAAATCCAAATTTAACTAGTGGCTAAAGTGACATAAAACAAGAAAACAAATGTAACGCTGCGTCAGCAAGGGCAAGGTGAAGGTCACCTAATTTGGGTGGTACCACCTAGCGAATGAACCGTGAAATAGTCTAATGCCTTGAATGACCTGTACACGAAAGCAGCGTCAACTCAACTACCGACTGACTAGCTGTCGTCACACTGGCCACACTTTATTTAAACTTGGCAAATACTGTATATATGCATCTTAGTATACACTTGGAACAATATTACAATATTGTTAGCTTTGGACATCTCACTTTGAACAATCAATATGTGTATAGTAATTTCTAACAACTGACTTTGTTGGTTAAATTATAAAAAAGACTAATAATGTTTTGTACCTCAGTATCAGCATATTTTTACGGTAACACAAAATCCGGGCCAGTAACTTTCACAGGCTGGCCACTAACTTTTCAAATCTACTGGCCCAGGGGGCCAGTAGATTCAAAACCTTAATGTCGAGGCCTGTCATGGGTTTGGCAGCTGCCCTCCTGTGTTATTCAGTGTTCTAGATGATGTCGGAGTCAGTTACTAAGAAAAGTATAACTAATTCAGCTAATTTCTGTACATTGCGTAGGATATCTGCCAGGGGTAGTGTAGTCAACTACCACCCCTGGCTTGTGATATCTGCCAGCGGTAGGGTAGTCAACTACCACCCCTGGCTTGTGATATCTGCCAGGGGTAGTGTAGTCAACTACCACCCCTGGCTTGTGATATCTGCCAGGGGTAGGGTAGTCAACTACCACCCCTGGCTTGTGATATCTGCCAGGGGTATGGTAGTCAACTAACACCCCTGGCTTGTGATATCTGCCAGGGGTAGTGTAGTTAACTACCACCCGTGGCTTGCGAGGATGCATATTTCAAAAGCAACTCATCTTCTCCTGATTGATGTATCATGTTCATGTGGTAAATAGGTTACTTGCAGGCATTATCAATTTTGTTCATTCCACATTGCTTCAGTTCACTCAGCTGCATAAATGCGTGTACATGGCTATATCCAGAGGTGGATATGTTTGAATGAATATTATTTGCATAGAAATTTCACAGTGGCTAAATGTTCCCAGAGAAGTCGAGATGGTGTTCGATTGAACAGGTCTGCCAGGGAGTAAAGTGTAAAGCACTGAGCAGTCCTGAGGACTGGATACTGCGCTGTATAACATCCATCTGTTGACAACTTGAATGCTGCTTATCGCTTTTGAGATTGACTAACCAACCCCTTTGTCTTGATGCATGTCCGAGCTTTGTTCCCAAGGACTTAGATGCAAAGAGTTACCTTATTATTATTATAAGACTTACCTTTGCTGTGTGCTTTCTACTTGCAGGATGTGCTGTATGTGATGTTGATGTCATATGCCAGTTGCTGGGTGTGTTCACTATTCAAGGTGCCAACCATGTTTGGCTACGTAGTCGGTGGAATCATTCTCGGACCGTCTGGTGCCAATGTGCTCCAGGTAAGCACACACACACATACATACATGATCAGGGTTTCCGCCAAAAAAATAATTTGATTACAGAGTTAATAAATTTTTAGACTGTGGACGCCCTGACGGGCGGGGGGTCTGGGCCTCTGAAGGTCCTCCCCAGAACAAATTAGATTTGTAGATGCTCGGAGAAGCGATTTCCCGGCATTTGGAGTCAGAAATCCCGCCCAGCTCATGGTGATCATTTCCAAGTTTCGTAGGAGAATGAATAACAAATGTAACAGTCAGCAGGACAATTGTAAACTTGCCTTCACATTTTAGAATAAATTCATGATGTAGTATATTATCTTGTGTTATTTTTCTTCACCACGAAACAATTAATACTCGAAAACATCGCGAACAATTTACAGCCATGACCGCACGCCGTATTCTTTACACTAAGCCTACCCCTGGCAGATATCACAAACCAGGGGTGATAGTTGAGTACACTACCCCTGGCAGATATAACAAACCAGGGGTGGTAGTTGAGTACAATACCCCTGGCAGATATCACAAGCCAGGGGTGGTAGTTGAGTACAATACCCCTGGCAGATATCACAAGCCAGGGCAGGTAGTTGACTACCCTACCCCTGGCAAATATCACAAGCCAGGGGTGGTAGTTGACTACACTACCCCTGGCAGATATTATAAGCCAGGGGTGGTAGTTGACTACACTACCCCTGGCAGCTATCCGACGCAATGCATAGAAGTTAGCTGAATCAGTTGTACTTGTTTACCGGTACGCCATGTTTTTTCTGAGGTGAAGGCTTCAATCCCGCAGTGAATACCATGTTTAGTCAATCACAGAATAGCTATAATAAACGTGTTGGCATGGGCTCATTCTTCACCATTAAAAACGTCTTCAAGTATGAGTTTCATTGCATAGAATGTTAAACAAAAATGTTAAAATCTGGATTTATTTTGAGTACATATCTGTACCCTAGAATTATTTTTGGGTACGTAATTTTATCCTGCTGGCAGAAACACTGATGGTTATTTCTATTCACTGCCATCTTCGTTTAATTTAACGGGAGCTTTTCCGTTTGTTTTTATCATAAAATAATGTTTTACAATATAAACATCTATTCTGACATTACTGACGACCAAACATGCTTTAATGAACCAATTGTTGAAATTTAACTGTTTTGAGAAGAAACGATATGTTTACATGACATTTCACCACTTTCGAAGGCGTGGCCTGAGGTTTGAAGTCATGATGGCAGCATATTGACTTTAGAAGCTCCTTCATCGGAATTATCCGAGCTCACTATTTTTCCGTTCGAATGACAGCACAGCAATTTTTTTTATAGAGATTGAACTGTTGAATCCACAAGTTGTATATGCATCATTAAGACATATTTGGGCAGTGAGTATATTAGAATACATATAGTTGATACTGTATAGTTCATTTTACTATTTAACAACAAAGAGAATACCTCCCTTTAAAACAAGTGGCTGCAAAATTAAATGGATGGAAACTTTGGAAACTGCATCACATTTACAGCCATCTGAAAATAAAGATATCCATATTTAAACCTGATTACAATTTCACAATGTTCAATTGAGATATGCGATTTCAGCCATGTAGTATACAAAATGTTAAAAATTTCAATCAGTTGTAAAGAAGTGGGTTAAGTTAACTACCTTAACTGGAAAAAGTCATATTAAAATATTGCAGAATTAGCATATTTAAACACACACAAACACACGTATTTACCCATGAACTCTGATGTACATGTAACCCGCCACAGTGAACCAAGTATTAAGCCACACAGGTGTATTAAGCCACACAATGGCTATCTGGGTCATATTCCATAAATTGTATGATTTTGGCAGAAATGTATACCTTATAAACTCATCTTTCAATGTCAAGTTTATTATCCTTGACAAACGATTCAAAAATAATAAAATACATGCATAAATTAAAAAGCAATGTACATTACGAGTCAGAAATTGTCCTCATTTGTCCTTCTATTTTTAGCAATAACTAAAAAACTACAGAAGATATTTTAAAAAATAAGGTATAATTTTAAAGATTATGATCGTTGGAATCCAATGAGATAAATCATTTTCAGTTTTTGGACTCGGTACCCAGTTTGCTGTGATATGTCAGACTTATGATCAATATGTCTGTCTTGGGAGCTCATCCTTGTTCCCATTTTCAGTCCCTGGTCCAGGTTGAAACCCTGGGTGAGTTTGGGGTCTTCTTCATCCTGTTTGCCGTAGGACTCGACTTCTCTCCAAGTCAGCTCAAGAAGGTCGGTTTACTCTTGCATTGGTGTGTACTTTACTTCCCCCTTCTCCCCTAAATGTCATTAACTTGACCCGGAAGCACGGGCCCAAGGCAGGCATGCTAACCTTAAAGTAGCCCCTATGTAGAGGTTAGCACAAGAATAATAATGGTATGCATGGGTCCAGGTTAAGCCTCCCTGCGTTACCTCTTGCCATTTACCTGTTCAGTGTTCAGTTCATTCCGGCTTTACTCAAAGTATTCTGGGTAAGATTGTGTTCATCTAGATCGAGTGAAATTCAATTTAAGGTCAGACACCTCAGGTGAATGGTTTTTTTTTTACAAAAGTTACTCCAAATGGTTCTCTGCCAGATTATGATACCTTTGCATACTATCAATAAAGTTCACATCTATGACAACTACATACCTTTGTATCCATACTATCAATAAAGTTCACATCTATGACAACTACATACCTTTGTATGTATACTATCAATAAAGTTCACATCTATGACAACTACATACCTTTGTATGTATACTATCAATAAAGTTCACATCTATGACAACTACATACCTTTGTATGTATACTATCAATAAAGTTCACATCTGTGACAACTACATACCTTTGTATGTATGCTATCAATAAAGTTCACATCTATGACAACTACATACCTTTGTATGTATGCTATCAATAAAGTTCACATCTGTGACAACTACATACCTTTGTATGTATACTATCAATAAAGTTCACATCTGTGACAACTACATACCTTTGTATGTATACTATCAATAAAGTTCACATCTGTGACAACTACATACCTTTGTATGTATACTATCAATAAAGTTCACATCTGTGACAACTACATACCTTTGTATGTATACTATCAATAAAGTTCACATCTGTGACAACTACATACCTTTGTATGTATACTATCAATAAAGTTCACATCTGTGACAACTACATACCTTTGTATGTATACTATCAATAAAGTTCACATCTGTGACAACTACATACCTTTGTATGTATACTATCAATAAAGTTCACATCTGTGACAACTACATACCTTTGTATGTATACTATCAATAAAGTTCACATCTGTGACAACTACATACCTTTGTATGTATACTATCAATAAAGTTCACATCTGTGACAACTACATACCTTTGTATGTATACTATCAATAAAGTTCACATCTGTGACAACTACATACCTTTGTATGTATACTATCAATAAAGTTCACATCTATGACAACTACATACCTTTGTATGTATACTATCAATAAAGTTCACATCTATGACAACTACATACCTTTGTATGTATACTATCAATAAAGTTCACATCTATGACAACTACATACCTTTGTATCCATACTATCAATAAAGTTCACATCTATAACAACTACATACCTCTAAATGCATTTTAGTCATGGATAAAGCATGTCAATATCAAGTAATCAAATCAGTTATGCCATATTTGATGGCCATTTTCTCAGAAATTTTTTCCTCACATTTCTGCATTTGGAAACTGGATATCACTGGGAGTAATTATGCTATACAAATAAGATTTTCAATGTTGCATTCAGCAAACGGTGCTCTGAAATTATCAAACACTTAAAATTATTAATAGTTTGAAAGATGTAAGCATATTTTTTGTGAAAAACCAAGTTGGGAAGATCCACTATTTACATGTGCCAACTTGAAATGCTTGAATCACCATTTCTGTTGTAATAATAATAATAAAACTTTATTTGTACACCATCAAATCCGGGGATAATAAAAGTTCTTATATAGCGCAGTGTCCTCCCTGGCAGACCTGTTCAGTCGAACACTATCTCGACTTCTTTGGGAAGCATCCAGCCACTTTTTGAACACAAGTATCCACCACTGACTATAGCCAGGTACTAATTCATACAGCTGAGTGAACTGGAGCAACGTAGAGTGAACAGACTTGCCCAAGGTTCGACACCGCAGCACAGGATTTGAACCTGGGTTCTCTTGGTCGAGAGTCTGAAGCTCTGTTCACTGCACCACTAGGCTCCTACTGCCCCGTTCATGGATGTTTACAAAATACCTGGATTCTCTCGGTCAAGAGTGAAGCTCTGTCCACTGCACCCCTGCGCTCCTACTGCCCCGTTCATGGATGTTTACAAAATACCTGGGTTCTCTTGGTCAAGAGTCTGAAGCTCTGTCCACTGCACCACTAGGCTCCTACTGCCCCGTTCATGGATGTTTACAAAATACCTGGGTTCTCTTGGTCAAGAGTGAAGCTCTGTCCACTGCACCACTGCGCTCCTACTGCCCCGTTCATGGATGTTTACAAAATACCGTAAAAAAAGTAACGATGCAAAATCCTGTGTAACTTATATGTAATAAAAATTGTATGTAGTATGTAGTTCTTTTAAGTGTACATGCCCTAATTAGTGTACACCCACTTTTTAACAGCATCTGACAATGTCACAACAATCTCCAAATACCAACATTGACTGTTGAATCTATCATTTAATTAAATTTTTATCAATGTCGAACTAGATTCAAAGCTCATTGATGAAAACATATTTAAAGGTCCACCTACATTATCAGACTACAGTGTTCTGATATCCTTTTTGACAGATGTGTGATGCATAAATCGCTCGCCAGTCTCATCTGCTGAGATGACTATACCCAGGAACCACAGATAATGGCTGTACACCCCTGTACACTTGACATTTGACACATTTCCACATCTCAAATACTTGTTAAGCATACTGTACGCTTATTTGAACGAATACGGTATTAATTGTTAAGATGTTTGGTTGGTTGCAGGTGATGAAGGTGGCGCTACTGGGCACGTCCCTGATGACGTGCGTCATGCTGCTGGTGGGAGCGGGCATGGCCTGGCTGCTCCAGACGTCTGTCACCGAATGTTCCTTTGTCGCTGCTTGTCTCTCCCTCTCCAGTACTCCACTCGTCATCCGCTTCCTCCAGCCCCACTCCACTCCCAGACTCCCCGACAGTGAGTACGTCTTCCCTTTATTCCCCATATCCCTTTAGACGGGGTCAAACCAAATTAGATTTTACATCGGCAGCCATTATGACATTTTCTTCACATCATGTAAAGTTTCTCTAACAATCTTGACAATTTCACAGCATATTTAGCCACCATTGACATAAATGCTGTATAAAATTAGTTAAATTCTCATGCCTCGTTTTACAGAAAGATCCACCCAAACATGATACCCCTAAATTTTGCACCAATCTTGTGACGGATTTTGAAATATTGGTGCGTTCTGCAAAATAGCCACTGTGCGAATACACGAACGACTAGCGCATATTTATTGCTACCTCGTGAAAGATCTACTGCAGTGGTATATTCAGTATTCACTGGACCAACATGTCCCATATAAAATGCTCGAAAAAATTCACACATCACACAAAAACGCTATTTTCAAGGGCACTCTTTCACTGGGTAACGGTGGACGAACCCTTCATGTGGTCTTACGCCAGATCTCAAGTCTCAGACCTGCCCGTGGACTGATACTTCATGCCAGCCAAACCCAGCCCAAAATAATGGCATACTAGTTAGACAAGGTATGTTTTTGAACACCATCAGAATCAACAAAATCATTATTTTTGAGTACTCTACTGTATGTTTTCCTAAGTAAGTATATTTGTTATTTCTTATGTTATCGGACACTGATTATTTGTAACACAAATGGAGTTATAAAGCCCTGTTAATGCCAGTAGTAGTAACACATCTTTGTGCATGTAAGTACTTATTCTGACGATATATCTGAGAATGATTTTTGTGTATTGTGTGTTTTCAGACAGCTGATAATTTATTTTTAGTTAGTGTCGATATGCATGCAGTCATTTCGAGCTAATTAATTTTGCTGCGTAACATTAACAGTGATCTTGAAAACTGTCAACATCAGGATGCACCATTGGAATGTATATATATATATATATATATAAGGTGAGTTACTATGATCTGTGCTTGTATGTCCTTATATGGTCATTTGTCACTGATCATTGACGATGCGTTTTGTGTGTGTCACTATTTGTCATTTATACATGTAAAAATTCTGCGTATTTTACAGCACAGCACATTTTACATGCAAGATCTAAAACTCTGCCTTCTTTTTAGGTCATCAGTTCATTTAGGATCATGGTCACCTATGCCTTCTTGTTCATCTTGTCACAAAACACAACTCTGACATATGGCTTGTTCATACAACAAAAACAAGTCTAGCATAGGGTTTGTTTATAATTTGCCTTAAAAACAACTCTTGAAATATTGTTTGTTTATTGCTACCTTGTTGCAAAAACAAGTGTGGAATGTGGTTTGTTCATTGTTCGGTTTGTTCATTGTTTTCCATGTCACAAAGCAAGTCTGGAATATGGTTTGTTCATTGTTCGGTTTGTTCATTGTTCACCTTGTCACAAAACAAGTCTGGAATATACTTTGTTCATGGTTTACCTTGTCATGAAACAAGTCTGGAATATGGTTTGTTCATTGTTCACCTTGACACAAAACAAGTCTGGAATATGCTTTGTTAATGGTTTACCTTGTCATGAAACAAGTCTGAAATATGCTTTGTTCATGGTTTATCTTGTCATGAAACAAGTCTGGAATATGGTTTGTTCATTGTTCACCTTGTCATAAAGCAAGTCTGGAATACGTTTTGTTCATGGTTTACCTTGTCATGAAACACGTCTGGAATCTGGTTTGTTCATTGTTCACCTTGTCACAAAACAAATCTGGAATGTGCTTTGTTCATATTTTGCCTTGTCAAAAAACATCTCATGGAATACAGTGTGTTTGTTGTTCACCTTCTCACAAAAACAAGTCTGGAATAAGGTGTTTTTATTGTTTACCTTGTCAAAAAGAAAGTGTGGAATATGGTTTGTCCATGGTTTACCTTGTCACAAAAACAACTTGAATATGGTTTGTTCATAGTTTACCTTTTCACAAAGCAACTCTGTGATATGGTTTGTTCAAATAGTTATTTTACAGTGAACATTATACTTTTAAAAAGTTCCAGGAAATGAATCCATTTTTATGCTTGGAAGATGTGTGCTATACCGGTAAGCCAACTTCACATCATATGTATTTTACTTTAAATTTAGACCATATTTTCGAGGCTGAATTGCTGGGTACAATTTCTGATAACGTTGTGCACGGCTCTGCAAGCCGATTGAAAATGGGAACTATTATAATTTGTGCGGTGGCTGATACCCGCGGGGCAAGGAATTCTTAATGAGTGGTATTTAGGACCTATCATCAAATTCATTTTATGCAATCACATATTTAATATATATTTAAACAAATACATGTCAACAGAGCAGACACCTATGTTTTATAATGTTTTATTTCATCAAAAACAAATGAACACAAATATGGTTATGGTCTAATAAACACAGGCGAAAATCACAGTGACAGGACCATTCCTAATGTAATGAGGGGGCCTGCCGGTACCTATTCGAAGAACAAAGTGACAGGACCATTCCTAATGTAATGAGGGGGCCTGCCGGTACCTATTCGAAGAACAAAGTGACAGGACCATTCCTAATGTAATGAGGGGGCCTGCCGGTACCTACTCGAAGAACAAAGTGACAGGACCATTCCTAATGTAATGAGGGGGCCTGCCGGTACCTACTCGAAGAACAAAGTGACAGGACCATTCCTAATGTAATGAGGGGGCCTGCCGGTACCTACTCGAAGAACAAAGTGACAGGACCATTCCTAATGTAATGAGGGGGCCTGCCGGTACCTACTCGAAGAACAAAGTGACAGGACCATTCCTAATGTAATGAGGGGGCCTGCCGGTACCTACTCGAAGAACAAAGTGACAGGACCATTCCTAATGTAATGAGGGGGCCTGCCGGTACCTACTCGAAGAACAAAGTGACAGGACCATTCCTAATGTAATGAGGGGGCCTGCCGTTACCTACTCGAAGAACAAAGTGACAGGACCATTCCTAATGTAATGAGGGGGCCTGCCGTTACCTATTCGAAGAACAAAGTGACAGGACCATTCCTAATGTAATGAGGGGGCCTGCCGGTACCTACTCGAAGAACAAAGTTCTAATGGCAGGGAATTCCAAATTGCCCAGCCACGTGATAATGAAACATGTGACTTGTATAATAGTTCCCGGATGGTCGCAGTCTAATGTTATTATTTCCTTCACAAACATTAGCTGGCAGTGTTTATCACTATTGCCAACTGTAATATTGTTTCCATAGAAAACCGACTCCAGCACAGAAGGCTGGAGTGGCCATAACTGTAGAAATCTGGGTGACAACTGTTCAGTATGATGCATTACCACTTCAGTGGCATCAGTTCATGGTCGTGTGAGTAACTCAGTATATCACACTTGCTGAGTAACTCGTGAAGAAATGGCTCTTCTTCATCGATCACTCTAGATTGAAATGCCTATTGCCTTCGTGAATGCTGGTATCCTACTCGGTGCCTCCAGATTACCGTAGAGCTTCTCTTTCAGGTCATACTATCCATCTGGGGTCATCCTGGTGTAGGCATTAGGTGCTGGAGATGTGCTTCATAACTCTTAACCATTTCTGGACAGCCAGTTAACACTGAATACTGAGTTTCTTGTGAGGATTCAGTGAAATTGAATGAAAGACTTCATCTTTATTTTTAGTGTACAAGGATGCATTTTTTAATAGGAACATCTTGCATATTATGAAACAACGATCATCAGTGAATATTGTAAGCATGGAAACTACGAGATTGGTTACCATGGGAATGAGTAAGTCCAAGATGGCCAACCACGCTTAGTTGTTTTGTTATTTGTACCCTATAAGGATGCATTTTTTAATAGGAACATCCGATACATTATGAAACTTGGGCCATCATCAATGTGATTCATCACCTGCTGTATAAACATTGAATAATAAAGTTCAAACAGCAAATATGATTTTTCATAATTATGCTGCATACTGACTGAGCAATGCAGTCCAACCTGCATATAACATGTAATGTTTGTTGTGCAAACACAAAGTATTATAACTCAATCAAGAAACAGGAACAGTGGCTGGGCACGTTTGTGGACACATATGACGAGAAGAGGCTCCGTGCCAGTACTCGAATTTTGTGTGCCAGTCATGCCAGCATGTTGTGTCGTCCTTTATGCGAACGTAGCAACCGGAGCACATGAAACATGTCTTCACCCTCTTTTGACGATTTTCTGCATAGGTTGCATCAGGGTTCGCCTTCCCGCGACACACACGTGATCCTTGCCTATCCCCTTCACTGGCATGTGACGTGTCTGTGATGCGAGTGGGCAGAATTCTCCCCGACCAGCTGATCATTGGATGACTTCAACCATGAACTGCAGGAAATCCCTCTTCCGTCCATGGGACTGGAACTTCGCCTCGATCACAAAATGCATTGAAGAGAGCCCACGCGATACACTTGCAGTCAGTGTACCACTTGTATGTTGGGCGAATCTTGTCAAGTCGACATATCTTGTCGACAGCTCCCAAGTACACAAAATGCATTGAAGAGAGCCCACGCGATACACTTGCAGTCAATGTACCACTTGTATGTTGGGCGAGTCTTGTCAAGTCGACATATCTTGTCGACAGCTCCCATGTACTTGTACTCAACCACGTTGGGAGTACACGGCACACTGATCTTGTCCCCCCTCTTGTTGTGCCATTCCACTTCACGGCCGTCAACATCTGCCACCAGGTGGTTCGACAGAAAGTAAATGTTCTTGTCATACCAATCGTAGTCTCCCTGCTTCTTGTTGTCTGGAGTTTGTCACTGCAACCAATCGTAGTCTCCCTGCTTCTTGTTGTCTGGAGTTTGTCACTGCAACCAGTTGTATTCACCCTGCTTCTTGTTGTCTGGAGTTTGTCACTGCAACCAGTTGTATTCACCCTGCTTCTTGTTGTCTGGAGTTTGTCACTGCAACCAGTTGTATTCACCCTGCTTCTTGTTGTTTGGAGTTTGTCAGTGCAACCAGTTGTATTCACCCTGCTTCTTGTTGTCTGGAGTTTGTCACTGCAACCAGTTGTATTTACCCTGCTTCTTGTTGTCTGGAGTTTGTCACTGCAACCAGTTGTATTCACCCTGCTTCTTGTTGTTTGGAGTTTGTCAGTGCAACCAGTTGTATTCACCCTGCTTCTTGTTGTCTGGAGTTTGTCACTGCAACCAGTTGTATTCACCCTGCTTCTTGTTGTCTGGAGTTTGTCAGTGCAACCAATCGTAGTCTCCCTGCTTCTTGTTGTCTGGAGTTTGTCAGTGCAACCAATCGTAGTCTCCCTGCTTCTTGTTGTCTGGAGTTTGTCACTGCAACCAGTCATATTCACCCTGCTTCTTGTTGTCTGGAGTTTGTCACTGCAACCAATCGTAGTCTCCCTGCGTCTTGTTGTCTGGAGTTTGTCACTGCAACCAATCGTAGTCTCCGTGCTTCTTGTTGTCTGGAGTTTGTCACTGCAACCAATCGTAGTCTCCCTGCTCCTTGTTGTCTGGTGTTTGTCACTGCAACCAATCGTAGTCTCCCTGCTTCTTGTTGTCTGGAGTTTGTCACTGCAACCAATCGTAGTCTCCCTGCTTCTTGTTGTCTGGAGTTTGTCACTGCAACCAATCGTAGTCTCCCTGCTTCTTGTTGTCTGGAGTTTGTCACTGCAACCAATCGTAGTCTCCCTGCTTCTTGTTGTCTGGAGTTTGTCACTGCAACTAGTTGTATTCACCCTGCTTCTTGTTGTCTGGAGTTTGTCACTGCAACCAGTTGTATTCACCCTGCTTCTTGTTGTCTGGAGTTTGTCACTGCAACCAATCGTAGTCTCCCTGCTTCTTGTTGTCTGGAGTTTGTCAGTGCAACCAATCGTAGTCTCCCTGCTTCTTGTTGTCTGGAGTTTGTCACTGCAACCAATCGTAGTCTCCCTGCTTCTTGTTGTCTGGAGTTTTCAGCTGCTTGGGAAATCCGGCTCTGTTCGTCAAGACTGTCCCGCAGCTAGACAGGTTAAGTTGTCGTAACCAAAACAACAGGTTTGGGCTTGTAGTATAAAGCGATCAATAAAGAGAATATATCCCTTTCCATAAAGGGACTCAGCCAGCTTGAACATTACACCACTCACCTTTCCTACATTATTCAAAGTGTCAAGGTCAGCCTCCTTGCCGGCATACACATCAAAGAAAACATTGTAACCCATCTTTGAATCGGCAAGCACCCAGACCTTGACCCCCCACTTCGTAGTTTGAACGACAGCTGACCACGAAAAGGGACCATACATTTGTCGACAACAACTTGCTGATACAATTCCTCAGCAAATTGTTTCTTGAGATGATCGGCGAAGTATCGGATCTTGTATAACTTGTCAAAGTCACCATCATCTCTGGGTGGCGCAGAGTCATCACATTAATGTAAACTTGTACTTTCTAATCTGGTTATACCTGTCTCGTGGGAAGACGTGGGAAATTCCAGGCATCGAAAGCAGCTTCGTGGCATGATCTTCCCATATTCTCTGCAGACGGTCTTTGATGCTCATTTCTATGAGGAGACGCACATGCTTTCAATTCTGGTACAGCAGTTGGCTTCCACACTCCATATCATCAGGTGCCATCAGTGGTCTGTTGGGATGCTGCATTGTTATTGGTCAGCTTGCAAATGTTCTCTAGGAAATCGTCATAGTAGAACAGTTAAAAATGGTCTACAGCATCGCCTTTTCCTGGTGGTGAATTAATCCATGGTCCTGGTTCGTGAGATGGCATAAAAGAAGGGGTGACGGAAACAAACTCTTCTGGAAGTCATACGCTGGTAAAGTCTTAAGGGATCACAGGACACGGAAGAAGAAAAATTAAGCTGATAAATTTAACCAACTATGTATTATATGAAGTTACTGTACTAAAACTAAGGGTATTTCATGATTTTGTTTTTTATATTTAAGTGGGTTTTAATCGAAAAAATAAGTAATAAAACAGCAAAAGTTTAAATGAATAGAACACTGAAACCCCTATACTAATTTATGCAATTCAAATGTTTTTATTTAGATAATGAATTATTCTAACTTTCTGTGCATAGCCATTTGTATGTTATTGAGTTTTTTTGGACAATTTTTTTTTTAATTTTAATTTTTTTCTTCAACATTATCACATTCAGACCCCTCTGGGATATATCATAATTTCAATGCACAGGAATGTAGATAGTTATGTCATTATTACTGTGTAAAAAGTTGGTATGAATTGCTTGGTTAGTTTTGGAGTTCTATTAATTTTTCCTACAAAAAAGTGATAACTGAGAAAACGGCACTCAACGTCAAGTATGAACAAAGTAATTTTAATGTCTTGCACACACCAGCTGTTGCATATAAGCATCAATATGATAGTATTACCATGTATATACAATATGTGATTGTTTCTAAGAGTAATACTTCATTAACAGTGACACAAGTATGTCATTCTTTACCCCTACCACCCTAATTCATAATTCGAGTAATCATGGTCGATGCACCAATTCAGACAGTTTTCACATTGCATACATTGTGACTTGCATACTGATAGCAGGTAACAGTCCATATGCATTGGTTATCATGCAAAGAAACCTGATTGTGAGATCAGAGAGCTATTTTCCTAAGTAAGCATCACTTCATTTTTACAAATGCAGCTTGTATGTCGTCATGCGCACACCAAAAGATTGTCATCAGTCATTCGCTGGTAGATGGGGATGAGTTCCTGGGCCACATCACGGTCGAGCAGTGTGCCCACAGTACTGGCATCGTGCAGTGGCATCGGCAGTCCCAGAGCTACGGACTTGTTAAAAACACACCAACTGTCCTGTCCGTGTGGGCATCTCTGGTGGTGTGGGTCGTCGTTGGTGGACATAGAGAACAGTGTTGCCCACACAGCCTGCTTTGTTGCGTCTGCATTTCCCACATTGCCTCGAAGTGCACGGCCGTAGTAAGTCTGCAGCTTCGTAGATTTCAGTGTAGTTAGTCGGCCGACACCACGGCCACCTAACTTTGCCGATTTGGCAGCCTTTCGTAGTGCCGTACCCATTCTCTTCTCAGCATGGTTGATGCTTTCGAGCTTGGCAATGGTGTGGTCTGGCCCATAGGGCTCCAACTGTGTCAGAGCAGCAAACGTACTTGAGTCGCCGTCACTCAGGATTTGTGAGTAGCGAAACGAGTACGTCTGCACGGAGCGACTCCAGATCCGCCTGGCTGCCTCAACTTCCATCGCCTTGGAAGAGCCGTCGAAGTTTCAATCACATCCAGTATGTGCAGCTTGCCAGGCTTGCAGTGCTGCTGAACCCACGCCAAATCGGTTCTCTGCCAGCACGCATGCATAGCACGCATGCATGGCAGTAGTTGGAGACGACCTCATAGTCTACCACAAGTCCGGTCTGCACCTCGATGACGACACCGACACCGTGGTGGGACGTAAATCCTCGTTTCTGCCATGTGTCGTCATAGCTCACAGTCAAATCAATGACCCCGGCATTGTCCATCAAGTCCCCATACACCCCACGGATCACCTCGGCAGCAGTGTCCAAACTGTTGTCAGCAACTGACTGGCACGCCTGCTGGAATGTGCGGTTGTGTCGCTGGAATGTCTTCAGATGCATATTGTTGACACCCAGCACCTTCATGCCCCCTTGCCCAGCTCATGGGTCAGCATTGTTATTATTGTGTTGATTTCGAAAGCAACATTCTGCTTGTTGGAATCATGCAGAGGCAAAGAATACACACAACTGCCAGTGTATGGGCAGTGTGTGCACTGAAGATGGAGTGATTCAGCAAATCCCATCGGCTGCAGACCATCTTTCACCACCGACAGTGCACCAACATGGTGGCAGGCAGGGCAGGAGACATCAGCGACCACTTCACTGAGTTGGCCAACATCGATGATACACCAATCTCAACTGCTCAGTTCCCTCTTGTCACATTTAACGGCGTTCATGGTGTCGATTTTGCGTGACGAGACGACTAGAAAGGCATCATAGTTACCACGCATCTGTTGTTGGGAAGAAAGTGGTGCATATGTGCGCTCTCGTGCTGCATGACACTTGTAACTCAGGTGAAGACCCCCACACCCCGGACACATGTGGCTGTGCTGGCATGACACTTGTAACTCGGGTGAAGACCCCCACACCCCAGACACATGTGGCTGTGCTGGCATGACACTTGTAACTCGGGTGAAGACCCCCACACCCCGGACACATGTGGCTGTGCTGGCATGACACTTGTAACTCGGGTGAAGACCCCCACACCCCGGGCACATGTGGCTGTGCTGGCATGACACTTGTAACTCGGGTGAAGACCCCCACACCCCGGACACATGTGGCTGTGCTGGCATGACACTTGTAACTCGGGTGAAGACCCCCACACCCCGGGCACATGTGGCTGTGCTGGCATGACACTTGTAACTCGGGTGAAGACCCCCACGCCCCGGGCACATGTGGCTGTGCTGGCATGACACTTGTAACTCGGGTGAAGACCCCCACGCCCCGGGCACATGTGGCTGTGCTGGCATGACACTTGTAACTCGGGTGAAGACCCCCACACCCCGGGCACATGTGGCTGTGCTGGCATGACACTTGTAACTCGGGTGAAGACCCCCACACCCCGGGCACATGTGGCTGTGCTGGCATGACACTTGTAACTCGGGTGAAGACCCCCACACCCCGGGCACACATGTGGCTGTGTGCTGGCATGACACTTGTAACTCGGGTGAAGACCCCCACGCCCCGGGCACATGTGGCTGTGCTGGCATGACACTTGTAACTCGGGTGAAGACCCCACACCCCGGGCACATGTGGCTGTGCTGGCATGACACTTGTAACTCGGGTGAAGACCCCCACACCCCGGGCACATGTGGCTGTGCTGGCATGACACTTGTAACTCGGGTGAAGACCCCCACACCCCGGGCACATGTGGCTGTGCTGGCATGACACTTGTAACTCGGGTGAAGACCCCCACACCCCGGGCACATGTGGCTGTGCTGGCATGACACTTGTAACTCGGGTGAAGACCCCCACACCCCGGGCACATGTGGCTGTGCTGGCATGACACTTGTAACTCGGGTGAAGACCCCCACACCCCGGGCACATGTGGCTGTGCTGGCATGACACTTGTAACTCAGGTGAAGACCCCCACACCCCGGACACATGTGGCTGTGCTGGCAACCCGAACAAAAACGACCAGCGTGGAATTTGAAACAGAAACCCCGTGAAACCCGTTGACTAGGAGTGAAAGTGGATGGCTGCTTGGGTGGTTTGAACATAGCTACTACATATTGCTTGGTATTGAACGTGGCCCATGTAGTGGGGTTGTTCTGCCTCTGGATGCGCACATTTTCATCAAAAGAAACAAAATCTCTTCCCGCTTTCTCGATGCGACAAACTGTTTCGCAATACTTAAGGATCGCTTGTGTGGGGGATTTTGTCAAAAAAATTGCCATGAAAAGCAGAGAACCACTGGTCTATGCTGGTTAACTTTGTTCTTTGTTTTGGTTGGAGACATAAGGCTGGGGCTCCAGTCCCAGTGGACATGGCTAGGTTATACTGACCCCAGTCAGATGGCTTCAGTAGCTGAGCCAGGTCAACATACTCATCTGACCATATTTTGTGTTTTGTTGATTCGGGGATGAGTGCATCCAGAGGGATGGAGGAAGAGAGGGAGGTGTTTTGATTTTGTGCAAACGATGTGACAACATTCAACATAGGATTAGATGTGTCGGAAAGAATACCTGCAGACTGGGGCTCCTGACCCTCAGACTCTACAAATCCCAATCCGACATCAACGACACAGGGGTGAGGCTCCTGACCTTCAACCCCTGATGTGCTGGCCACTGCTGGTAGAGGTTGAGGCTGGTGATTGCGAAGAGCCTGCTGCACCGACAGCTTGACAATGTCGGCTAGAGAGTCGGTAACACGAGCCGTGATGATGCGCTCGAGTTCAGTCGCGTCATCCGGCACAGCGTTGTCAGCATTCCGCTGACGCCGAGTGATCACCCGAGTTTGTCGAATACACCCTGAATAGCTTTTTTTAGTATTTGAAAATACCCACACCATTATTGAGATGTACTCCATCTTGATGCATCACACCTTGTTGACTGAATGTAACCCCTTTACAAGACCACCAGGTAATGTGGCTATTGCCATGGACATATCACTTCAACTCAGCATTCGCTGCTTTCACCTGATCATTATACAGCTCTTGGTGTTGATATGAGTGTATATACCGGCCTTTAAATCGATAAAGGAGTTCACCCACATACAAACGACTACATGAGGATTGTGTAATTAATTCATTCGCTAGAGCAATAATTTCTCTAGCTACGTGTAACCCATTGCGTGACTCAACTGAAATGTCATTTTCACCCATGTGAAGAACAATTATTCGAAGCTTCTCCCGGATAATGTAGGGTAACAGCTGTCGCATCGAATCAACACGACCTCCCCGTTTATAGAGAAATTTAACATTGCACGTGATCAAGTCCAAACCTGAAAGCATATCATCTCGACTTCCCGTTGCCGATTCTAAACGAGCAACGAAGCTATGACCCACTATAACTGGTGATGTCATGATAATAGCAACAAACCAGCAAACTGAAGGCTATTGCTTAAAGTTATAGCCTAGGGGACTGTTATACGATAGGTAATGTCAGTAATGACAACAAGTGTGTAAATGATATAGAAATTTTAACATATATTTGTTCAGAGCAGATTAGGCATTGCATCAAACTCACATGCTCAAAGGAAGCGCAACAAGTGTTGTTGTGTCGTTCTGTAAACACCAAAGACCGCCACCGGCTGTTGAAAGGTCGAGGCCGAGCGAGAGGTCGACAAAAGTTCAGACTAACTTGTTTACTTCCAGAATAAGATCTTGAGGTGACCAATCAAGTTGAAACAGAGGAAAACTGCAAAAGAAATCAAAGTATATTAAATGTATGCGAAACAAATGTGAACCGTAATCCTAATAAACACTAGTAGACTTCATTGATAAGTTCTCAATCATCTGCTGGGGTCACCTTAGTTGTCTACAAATACGCTAGGCGTCAGCATTACAATATATGAGGGTAAATATATGGAGTAACAACAAATATAAATACAACGACATAAACCCATCTATAAAGTCTCATAAACGGTGTTAATACATAACAAATGTGCATAAATTATGAGGAGTGAACTAATTACACTAATGATGCTGCTGTGTGAGCGCTCCGTCATAATTAATGCCTCACAACTTTGCTGCATCCTCGCCAATAAACATAATAAACCCAAACTGAAATGATATTTGTAATATTCTGTCTTATCAAAATCATGAAGAAGAAAAAATTGTCGTTGTCTTTTTCAGGTATCAGGTCTAGGCCAATTTGGAGATAAATCCCGGCAGACACAGCCCTAGTCCCTCATTTACCCTACTTCGGACAAAGACAAATCAATTAGAAAGAAAGCTGGGCAAGCTCCCATTGGAAAATACCCAAACTGGGTGCCTCAGCAACACGTGCTGGCAAGGAGTTCCACACAGGAATAACCCTGGGGAAAAACTTAATTTAAAAGACATCTGCGCTTGCATGAAACTAACAGGACTTAAGGGAATGATTGGATCTGGTTCTTGATGTTTATGAAAACAACTAATTCCAATGCGCAATAAAACAATCACAGGCCCATGTTGGTGTGTTCATCCATGAAGTAAAAAAATCCAAAATATCTTGTTTTTTGCATAGAAACATCCCATGATATTTACAGCTGTACATCAACGGAAAGCTCAAGATTTTGCAGTTCCAGTGATTATCTTTTGGTGGCGCTACCGTTAACGTTAATTTGAACTAGTAAGGGGATAAGTCACTATGGCGCTAATCCCGCTGTAGAGGGTTATCGCATTCAAGCGTCATAAATCGGTAGTCCACTGCAGCCGGCTCTCCACTGAAATGGTTAAAGGTATTACATATATAACTAGCTAGATGGACAGTTATACTTCACGGTTTGTAAGCGAAGAATTTCCTGATTTATACACCAGCAGGCCATCTTGTGAACAGTGGCGCCATGTGTAGTCAATGTTAAGTAGTGGTGCATTGAGTACCTGGTAGTCATTGACTCTGGTCGCTCTCTGTGAATGTGAACCTGGGTGATCTCAACAGATATGATGATTACTCTTATATTCGCATGCCTACATCTTGTGCCCTACTAAGTCTGAGTACATGTTTTAATAATGTAATAAACTGGCGTGGAACCTGAGCTAGTTTCTGTAGTATCGGTCAACTAGAAAAACATGTACGAGTGAGAAAATGGCATTCCATTTATTTAATACCATGTTAATGATAGGCATGAGATGCCAAAAAGCCCCTACATGGGAGTGACTATCACAGTTACAAGTTCCATGGTAGGGGCGTAAATACCAAGTTCATTAGCCATACAAATACATGTACAAACAAAAAGGCTGCGGTAGTTGATCTCCACCTCCCACGGTACGAGGGAGACCACCCCACATATTGTGTTGAGTTACTAATACTTTCATTGGTCTTCCGTTGTTATTGTTCCTTTTTCTAAACATCTTCTGCATTCAAGTCATGGTTGTGAAAGATCTACAACTGTCATGTAAATTCCTGTTCATCTTCCCATGTATACATAGTTAATTATTAAAACATGATATTTGTAACAATAAAATAGTTATAAATAGATGCATGTGTGGCACTGTCAACAACAACAAGAGACACATTCTACAGTTTTTCTCCACTTGTCATGCGACTTTTGACTCCAGTCACACCTGTTGTGACCCCAGTCATGTATCTCTTGTGACTAGTCATGTCTGTTGTCACTCCAGTCATTGTCTGTTATGACCACAGTCAGTGAGTGTTGTGACTCCAATACTAGTAGCAACACTATAGGTAGAGTTGTTCCTGCGGAATACATATTTGCAACTTTGTGTCGTTTCTTTGCATGCTTGGAACCACTCGTTCAGTTGGTGCATTTGTTCAGGTGTTGATCACAAGAGGGCGCTCTTGTAGTCGGGACGTGACAAACTGGAGATTGTCCACGTTGCACTGGTAGTGCACAATGTTATCAGGATCACGTCCTGCCCCAATGATCGATCATACTGCACCAAGAGGTGACTTCTGCAGCAACTTACCTTTCTCTACTTGTCATGTGTCTCTTCTGACACCAATGGTTGTTGTGATTCAACCACTAGTAGCAACATTAGGAGTTGACTTGTTCCTGTGCAACTGTTTGCACAGGATCCAATGTATATCGTTGCAGCATTGAGACATTTCCTTTGTCTTTTGCAGACACACGTTCAGTTGATACATTTGTTTAGGTTTAATGCAATACGCACACGTGACACATCTACAGTCGGGTGTTGATGGGACTACTGGAACACAAAGGTGTGAGATAGTAGGGATCACAATTTGTGAGAAACTATGAATCACAACAAACATGAAACAATATGGATCACAAAATAAGGAGTAATAGGAATCACAACAAATGTTTGATAATACTGATTATAGTATATGTAATAGTATCAATAAAAATTAGCTAATAATTTTGTATTCAGGGCATTTAATTTCAGCAATAAAATTTTTGATTTTCTCTTGACAGGATGTCACACATTGGTTTTACTCTTTAAACAGAATTCCAACTGGCTCAGTCAGATTTTCTCTTGACAGGACGTCACACATTGGTTTTACTCTTTAAACAGAATTCCAACTGGCTCAGTCAGACTTTGGATTTCCTCTTAACTCTTTATTGGACATTGTTGTCACGATGCAACATACCAGTTTTATACTTTTTGCATGGTCTATTGTCATATTTGAAAAAACTACAATCAACGCAAAATCAGTGCTGCCATATATGGATACATCATACCATAGGTATTAAAGAATAAAGGACCTTTACTTGCTCAAATCAGACGTTGGATTTCAACTTTAAACGGACCCATTCTTTGTTCAGTTGTGTCATCAGATGCAAATTTTCTGGTTGTGTCTTCGGTGCATCTATTTCTTTTTTCTGATGTTGGTTATGTTTATATTGCATCAACTGTTTATTATTAATGAAATGACTGTAGTTAAATTAATTAGATCGTAGACATGTTGAACAACATCTTTTAATTCCTCAAAGTTTATCAACTTGACAAGACTGTCCTTGACGAAAGACGACATCGTCGCGCTGTGCAAGTCGAGGCTGTTGTTAATACTAAATAAATGTCACATGTAGATCAAACATTTCATTTAATATGACACATCAAATGTCAACAGCTTACACGACATTTGACAGTTTACACAAATGTAAATGACGTGAACAACAACCAAGTTCCGTGATGTTGGATATGTTTATCCATGACGATAACATGTTTATATTATATAAAGTGTGTATTATTAACAACATGACTGTTGTTAATTAGACCCCAGACATTATTAACAACATACATTAGCCATTTCAGTCGTTGTAGCGATGTGACAGCTGTCACCATTTGTTCAACTTGACAAGACTCTCCTTGAAGAAAGGCGACATCATTGCACTGTACATGCCAGGGTTGTTGCTGAATCTAAACAAACGTCAAAACAAACAAACGTTTACATTGAACATTTCACTGAATATGACACATCAAATGTTGACAACTTACACAACATTTGACAGTTCACACTGACATAAATAAAATGACACAGTGAGATATTTTAGGGACTTCGGGAACACAACTACAAGGCAATGTGGATCACAAAATGAGATTTTAATGTGGATCACAACAAATGTGAGATAATATTGATTATACAATGATAGATAATTATGAATCAGAAAATGAGCTAATATTAGTTTGTATTCTTGGCGTTTAAGGCCCAACCTGGGTCAGACTCCTTGGGTCATTTTCTTTTTTGCTCAGAAAAATGAAACTTTCAGAGATTGTTAAGTGTGCCAAAGTACCCATAGTGATTTTTTTTCTGAATTTTTTTACGTGTTTTTACATGTCATGATGGCCATCTTGGATTCCAAATGACACGAGCCCCATTTGGAAACTAGTTGTCATTGATGTCCCAAAATCAGTACACTGAAGAACAAGTGTCCACCACACACATAGTGAGCATTGTCCCTCTAGTTAGTATGCCCCTGCTTCATAGCTGGCATCCTTGATGTGCCGCCCTTGACGTGTTCTGCATCTGGCGACGAGACTTCTCTAGTCTGCGTTCATCTGCCTTCGCAGCAGAAAGTCTCGGTTGGCTGCCACTGGTCATTCCCATGAACTCGTACAGGCGTGCAACCATAGACTTGACCCCATGATTGAACTCAGCTACTACCTCACACATCGCTGCCATGACACATGTCAGGCCAACAAAGCCTGTCTTCGGGCATTTTGCCCAAATCTTTGAATGCAGGCTTTCGTTGGCATTCTGCATCTCCACTTTGAGGCAGCACTCCAGCAAATCAGATTGGCTGAGTCGCACATACACATCTTTCACCTGCTTCGCAACTTCCCTTGACAGGAATCCCGACTCTGTCGCGATCGGGACCTGGCTCCTCTGCTGTTGCCAGTGCTTGCTGGAAGAAGCACCAGCTGTCTCGGCCAACTGGGCAGTGTGAGTGATGAGGCTCGTCATCGTCGACAGGGAGTGGAAGAACGTTGCAAAGATGGCAGCACGCATAGCGACCTTGTCACCGCGATAGCTACGAATTACCTTCCCGTAGTATCTGGTCAGTTTGGTGATTGTTGCTTGTGTCATCCGCCCATATCCACATCCACTGAGAGTCGTGCCAGCCTTCTTGCCCTCGGATGCCAACTTGCGGAGTGCCGTGCCCATCCTCTTAGCGATATAGTTAACACATTCCTCCTTGTTGTGTGGTGGGCACGTCGCGGCCGTATGGCTGCAGGTCGCATAGACGCTTGTATGTCTACAAGCCGCCGTCTGAGAGCATCGTCATGTAACGAAACTCGTGTCGCTCCACTGATCGTTGACACAAAATCTCTGCTGCTTCCCCGTCTCCATGCCTCCGGATGTTCCCTGGTAGTTGCAGTTGCAGTCAGTGTGCATATCGCACCATGTCTTGAACTCTGGCGTGTCCCTGCGTCCACAGTGTTTTGTGGCATACGCTCAGGCCTGGCAGTACAGGGACATGACAATAAAGTCAACGATCAGTCCTGTCACCACCTCGATGATGCATCCGATGCCGTACGGTGACGCATCACCTCGCTTCATCCACGAACCATCAATGCTGATTCGTCGATCGAGGTTGCGTACGATCTTTGCTGGCTCGCACAGCACATCATTCACCACTCCCATGCTGGCTGCAGTGATCAGCTTCAAGTGCGTGAGGTATGTCGTCTTGTTCATCACTGGGGTGTGCAGGTATCGGCAGGACATGACCAGGCCACCTTGAACAACCCTCATGTCCATCGTTGACTTGACGATTGACCTCTTTACAACAAATGGCTCATTGGGAGCTTTGGGGCCTCCAATGCAGTCAGACGAGTGGGTCTTGCCGAGGACTTCCTCACAAGCCATGCAATACGTCTCCAGCATGGACACCATGCTAAGACCAGAGTCAATGACACGGATGGTAACCAAGCACGTACCACACAGCGTACAAGGGAGGTGCATTATTAACAATATACCTTAGCCACTTCAGTCGTCGTAGAGATGTGACAACTGTCACCATTTGTTCAACTTGACAAGACTGTCCTTGAAGAAAGGTGACATCGTTGCACTGTACATGCCAGAGTTGTTGTTGAAACTAAACAAACGTCAAAACGAACAAATGTGTAGATTTAGCATTTCACTGAATATGACACATCAAATGTTGACAACTTACACAACATTTGACAGTTCACACAATCATAAATAAAGCGAACAAGAGCCAAGTTCCGTGATGATAGCATGTTTATTCTGTATAAAGTGTTTATTATTAACAACATGACATGACAACCCAGACATTATTAACAATATACCTTAGCCACATCAGTCGTTGTAGAGATGTGACAACTGTCACCATTTGTTCTACGTCTTCTTTCAACTTGACAAAACTGTCATTGAAGAAAGGCGATATCATCGCCCTGTACATGCCAGAGTTGTTGTTGAAACTAAACAAACGTCAAAATGAACAAACGTGTAGATTTAGCATTTCACTGAATATGACATCAAATGTTGACAACTTACACAACATTTGACAGTTAATGCAGACATAAATAAAGTGACACACTTATTGTCAGATTTCGGGAACACAAATATATGAGGTAGTATGGATCACAATACGTGAGATAATATGGATCACAATACGTGAGATAATATGGATCACAATATGTGATATAATATGGATCACAATATGTGAGATAATATGGATCACAATATGTCAGGTAATATAGATCACAATATGTGAGATAATATGAAACACAATATGTCAGATAATATGGATCACAATATGTCAGATAATATGGATCACAATGTGTGAGATAATATGGATCACAATATGTCAGATAATATGAAACACAATATGTGAGATAATATGGATCACAATATGTCAGATAATATGGATCACAATGTGTGAGATAATATGGATCACAATGTGTGAGATAATATGGATCACAATATGTGAGATTATATGAATCACAATATATCAGATAACACGGATCACAATATGTCAGATAATATGTATCACAATATGTCAGATAATATGGATCACAATGTGTCAGATAATATGGATCACAATATGTCAGATAATATGGATCACAATATGTGAGATAATATGAATCACAATATGTCAGATACACGAATCACAATATGTCAGATAATATGTATCACAATATATCAGATAACACGGATCACAGTATGTCAGATAATATGTATCACAATATGTCAGATGATATGGATCACAATGTGTGAGATAATATGGATCACAATGTGTGAGATAATATGGATCACAATGTGTGAGATAATATGGATCACAATATGTTAGATAATATGCATCACAATATGTCACATAATATGGATCACAATATGTGAGATAATATGGATCGCAATATGTGAGATAATATGAATCACAATATGTCAGATAACACGAATCACAATATGTCAAATAATATGGATCACAATATGTCAGATAACACGGATCACAATATGTCAGATAACACGGATCACAATGTGTGAGATAATATGGATCACAGTATATCAGATAACACGGATCACAATGTGTGAGATAATATGGATCACAGTATATCAGATAACACGGATCACAATATGTCAGATAATATGTATCACAATATGTCAGATAATATGAATCACAACATATCAGATAACACGGATCACAATGTGTCAGATAATATGGATCACAATGTGTCAGATAATATAGATCACAATATGTGAGATAATAGGGATCACAATATATCAGATAACACGGATCACAATATGTCAGATAATATGTATCACAATATATCAGATAATATGAATCACAATATATCAGATAACACGGATCAGAATGTGTCAGATAATATGGATCACAATGTGTGAGATAATATAGATCACAATATGTCAGATGATATGGATCACAATATGTCAGATAATAATGATCACAATGTGTGAGATAATATGGATCACAATGTGTGAGATAATATGGATCACAATATGTCAGATAATATGGATCACTATGTGTGATAATATGGATCACAACAAACATGAGACAATGTGGACCACAAACTGTGTGAGCTATCACAGATCAATGCCCACTGTCATGGCGAATCACAACAATGGTCTTATACTTAAACATTTCACTGAATACGACGTATCACATATCAATGCCCACTGTCATGGCGAATCACAACAATGGTGTTATACTTAAACATTTCACTGAATACGACGTATCACATATCAATGCCCACTGTCATGGCGAATCACAACAATGGTCTTATACTTAAACATTTCACTGAATACGACGTATCACACATCAATGCCCACTGTCATGGCGAATCACAACACTGGTCTTATTCTTAAACGTTTCACTGAATATGACGTATCACATATCAATGCCCACTGTCATGGCGAATCACAACACTGGTCTTATACTTAAACGTTTCACTGAATACGACGTATCACATATCAATGCCCACTGTCATGGCGAATCACAACAATGGTCTTATACTTAAACATTTCACTGAATACGACATATCACATATCAGTGCCCACTGTCATGGCGAATCACAACACTGGTCTTATACTTAAACATTTCACTGAATACGACATATCACATATCAATGCCCACTGTCATGGCGAATCACAACAATGGACTTATACTTAAACATTTCACTGAATACGACATATCACATATCAATGCCCACTGTCATGGTGAATCACAACAATGGTCTTATACTTATACATTTCACTGAATACGACATATCACATATCAGTGCCCACTGTCATGGCGAATCACAACACTGGTCTTATACTTAAACATTTCACTGAATACGACATATCACATATCAATGCCCACTGTCATGGCGAATCACAACAATGGACTTATACTTAAACATTTCACTGAATACGACATATCACATATCAATGCCCACTGTCATGGCGAATCACAACAATGGTCTTATACTTATACATTTCACTAAATACGACATATCACATATCAATGCCCAATGTCATGGTGAATCACAACAATGGTCTTATACTTAAACATTTAACTGAATACGACATATCACATAGTCGTGTAGTTTCATTTCTTGCCAGGGTCTTACCAAACAATCAGACATGACTTATATGCATTGAATAACATGATATTGTGAATATTCCTGATGGTGTCAGAACACGAGGCTACTTGGTGATTTCTTACACTGCAATACATTGTTGCAGTTTAGGGTTATTTCCTTTGCTTTCTGCAACTTCTCGTTGAGTTGACGCATTTGTTCAGGTGTTGAGCACTAGTGATAACCTTAACAGTGAAAGAATTTTACGATCACGGCAGCACAAATGTGAGATAGTATAGATCACAAAATATGAGATAATATAGTTTACAAAATGATAGGTAATATTAATCACAAAATGGAAGATAATATAATTTCATATACAGTGTATTTAGTTCAGCTTCTAAACGACGTATTTGTTCTTTGAACAGGACATAAATAACTTGTTCACTCAAACGTTGCATTTCCTCTTTAAACAGGAATCCAACTTGGATTCACACATTAGATTTCCTATTTAGACAAGACCTTTATATGTTCAGTTGAACGTTGGATTTCCTCTTTAAACAGGATAACGTCTTACAGTGCAATATAATATCATTGCAGCATAGAGCCATTTCCTTTGCCTTCTGCAGCCACATGTTCAGTTGATACATTTGTTTAGGTATTCTGTAATGTGCACGTGTGTAAATAGTCAGGTATTTTTGGATCCACACAAACACAAAAGGTTCACAAAATGTAACAATATGGATAACTAAATTGCGATAATATAATTGCGTTTTCAGGATGTTTAATTCGGCTTCTAAGAGCTGTATGTGCTCTTTGAACAGGACTTAACATTTTTCATACAAACGTTGGATTTCCTCTTTAAACAGGAATCTAATTTGTTCAGTCAGACATTGGATTTCCTGTTTAGACACGGTTTTACATGTTCAGTGGATTTCCTCTTTAAAGAGGATGACTTCTTACAGTGCGGTATATTATTGCAGCATTGAGTTATTTCCTTTGCTTTCTGCGACTATATGTTCAGTTGATACATTTGTTTATGCGTTGTACAACATGCACTGGTAATACACTTACAAACATCTATTTTTGGTATCGTTGTAACACAATGGTTCACAAAATGTAACGTAATCTGGATCACAAATTGTGGGATGATATCATTTTGTATTCAGGGTGTTTAATTCGGTTTCTAGCCGTCGTATGTACTCTTTGAGCAGGACATTAATTTGTTCACACAAACATTGGTTTTCCTCTTTAAACAGGAATCCATCTTGTTCAGACAGACATTGGAATTCTTGATTTACACCGGGTCCTTACTTCTTTAGTGAAACGTTGGATTTCTGCTTTGAACAAGATTCCTAAATTCTCAATCAGTAGTCAGATTTGCTCTTTAAATGGCACTGCGCACTAGCCCAGTCGTAACATCAGATGGGGGTTTGTTAGGACTCCAGATGGTGGTCGATTAAACCCAGACATTGTCAACGATTTACTTTATTTGCTCCAAATTTGTCAACATATCAAGACGGTCCTTGACAAAAAAACATCGTTGCACCGTGGAAGTTGAAGTTGTTGTTGGGGCTAAACTAAACTAGTCACATGTAGATTAAATGAATATGACATTTCAAATGTTGAAACCTACAGGACATTTAGCAGTTCAAACAATCGTAAATAAAGCGAACAAGAACCAAATTCTGTGATGATAATATGTTTATATTGTATCAAGTGTTTATTGTTAACAACATGGTTGTTGTTAATTAGGTCCCAGACATTTGTAACAACATAACCTATCTCCTTCAGTCGTAGCGTTGTCACAAATGTCACCAGTTGTGTGACATCTTCGTCCTCCAAACCACACCCGGCCAGGTGGTTGAAATGCAAAAAACAACTTTTCTTAAAATTAACGTCCAACTCGGAAAGAAAACAAACTAGTGTCATCTGTGTGAGCTATCACATATGAATGCCCACTGTCATGGTGAATCACAACAATGGTCTTATACTTAACCATTTCACTGAATGCGACATATCACATAGTCGTGTAGTTCATTTCTTGCCAGGGTCTTACCAAACAATCAGACATCACTTATATGCATTGAATAACATGATACTGTGAATATTCCAACCAACATTTCACTGAATACGACATATCACATATCAATGCCCACTGTCATGGCGAATCACAACAATGGTCTTATACTTAAACATTTCACTGAATACGACATCACATATCAGTGCCCACTGTCACATGGCGAATCACAACAATGGTCTTATACTTAAACATTTCACTGAATACGACATCACATATCAATGCCCACTGTCACATGGCGAATCACAACAATGGTCTTATACTTAAACATTTCATTGAATACGACATCACATAACAATGCCCACTGTCACATGGCGAATCACAACAATGGTCTTATACTTAAACATTTCACTGAATACTACATCACATAACAATGCCCACTGGCATGGTGAATCACAACAATGGTCTTATACTTAAACATTTCACTGAATACGACATCACATAACAATGCCCACTGTCATGGCGAATCACAACAATGGTCTTATACTTAAACATTTCACTGAATACGACATCACATAACAATGCCCACTGTCATGGTGAATCACAACAATGGTCTTATACTTAAACATTTCACTGAATACGACATATCACATAGTCGTGTAGTTTCATTTCTTGCCAGGGTCTTACCAAACAATCAGACATGACTTATATGCATTGAATAACATGATACTGTGAATATTCCTGATGGTGTCAGAACACGAGGCTACTTGGTGATTTCTTACACTGCAATACATTGTTGCAGTTTAGGGTTATTTCCTTTGCTTTCTGCAACTTCTCGTTGAGTTGACGCATTTGTTCAGGTGTTGAGCACTAGTGATAACCTTAACAGTGAAAGAATTTTGCGATCACGGCAGCACAAATGTGAGATAGTATAGATCACAAAATATGAGATAATATAGATTACAAAATGATAGGTAATATTAATCACAAAATGTAAGATAATATAATTTCATATACACTGTATTTAGTTCAGCCTCTAAACGACGTATTTGTTCTTTGAACAGGACATTAATAACTTGTTCACTCAAACGTTGCATTTCCTCTTTAAACAGGAATCCAACTTGCTCAGTCACACATTAGATTTCCTATTTAGACAAGACCTTTATATGTTCAGTTGAACGTTGGATTTCCTCTTTAAACAGGATAACGTCTTACAGTGCAATATAATATCATTGCAGCATAGAGCCATTTCCTTTGCCTTCTGCAGCCACATGTTCAGTTGATACATTTGTTTAGGTATTCTGTAATGTGCACGTGTGTAAATAGTCAGGTATTTTTGGATTCACACAAACACAAAAGGTTCACAAAATGTAACAATATGGATAACTAAATGTGCGACAATATAATTGCGTTTTCAGGATGTTTAATTCGGCTTCTAAGAGCTGTATGTGCTCTTTGAACAGGACATAACATTTTTCATACAAACGTTGGATTTCCTCTTTAAACAGGAATCTAATTTGTTCAGTCAGACATTGGATTTCCTGTTTAGACACGGTTTTACATGTTCAGTGGATTTCCTCTTTAAAGAGGATGACTTCTTACAGTGCGGTATATTATTGCAGCATTGAGTTATTTCCTTTGCTTTCTGCGACTATATGTTCAGTTGATACATTTGTTTATGCGTTGTACAACATGCACTGGTAATACACTTACAAACATCTATTTTTGGTATCGTTGTAACACAATGGTTCACAAAATGTAACGTAATCTGGATCACAAATTGTGGGATGATATCATTTTGTATTCAGGGTGTTTAATTCGGTTTCTAGCCGTCGTATGTACTCTTTGAGCAGGACATTAATTTGTTCACACAAACATTGGTTTTCCTCTTTAAACAGGAATCCATCTTGTTCAGACAGACATTGGAATTCTTGATTTACACCGGGTCCTTACTTCTTTAGTGAAACGTTGGATTTCTGCTTTGAACAAGATTCCTAAATTCTCAATCAGTAGTCAGATTTGCTCTTTAAATGGCACTGCGCACTAGCCCAGTCGAAACATCAGATGGGGGTTTGTTAGGACTCCAGATGGTGGTCGATTAAACCCAGACATTGTCAACGATTTACTTTATTTGCTCCAAGTTTGTCAACATATCAAGACGGTCCTTGACAAAAAAAAACATCGTTGCACCGTGGAAGTTGAAGTTGTTGTTGGGGCTAAACTAAACTAGTCACATGTAGATTAAATGAATATGACATTTCAAATGTTGAAACCTACAGGACATTTAGCAGTTCAAACAATCGTAAATAAAGCGAACAAGAACCAAATTCTGTGATGATAATATGTTTATATTGTATCAAGTGTTTATTGTTAACAACATGGTTGTTGTTAATTAGGTCCCAGACATTCGTAACAACATAACCTATCTCCTTCAGTCGTAGCGTTGTCACAAATGTCACCAGTTGTGTGACATCTTCGTCCTCCAAACCACACCCGGCCAGGTGGTTGAAACGCAAAAAAACAACTTTTCTTAAAATTAACGTCCAACTCGGAAAGAAAACAAACTAGTGTCATCTGTGTGAGCTATCACATATGAATGCCCACTGTCATGGTGAATCACAACAATGGTCTTATACTTAACCATTTCACTGAATGCGACATATCACATAGTCGTGTAGTTCATTTCTTGCCAGGGTCTTACCAAACAATCAGACATCACTTATATGCATTGAATAACATGATACTGTGAATATTCCAACCAACATTTCACTGAATACGACATATCACATATCAATGCCCACTGTCATGGCAAATCACAACAATGGTCTTATACTTAAACATTTCACTGAATACGACATCACATATCAGTGCCCACTGTCACATGGCGAATCACAACAATGGTCTTATACTTAAACATTTCACTGAATACGACATCACATATCAATGCCCACTGTCACATGGCGAATCACAACAATGGTCTTATACTTAAACATTTCACTGAATACGACATCACATATGAATGCCCACTGTCATGGCGAATCACAACAATGGTCTTATACTTAAACATTTCACTGAATACGACATCACATAACAATGCCCACTGGCATGGTGAATCACAACAATGGTCTTATACTTAACCATTTCACTGAATACGACATCACATATGAATGCCCACTGTCATGGTGAATCACAACAATGGTCTTATACTTAAACATTTCACTGAATACGACATCACATAACAATGCCCACTGTCACATGGCGAATCACAACAATGGTCTTATACTTAAACATTTCACTGAATACGACATCACATAACAATGCCCACTGGCATGGCGAATCACAACAATGGTCTTATACTTAAACATTTCACTGAATACGACATCACATATCAATGCCCACTGTCATGGCGAATCACAACAATGGTCTTATACTTAAACATTTCACTGAATACGACATCACATAACAATGCCCACTGGCATGGTGAATCACAACAATGGTTATATACTTAAACATTTCACTGAATACGACATCACATAACAATGCCCACTGTCATGGTGAATCACAACAATGGTCTTATACTTAAACATTTCACTGAATACGACATATCACATATCGATGCCCACTGGCATGGTGAATCACAACAATGGTCTTATACTTAACCATTTCACTGAATACGACATCACATATGAATGCCCACTGTCATGGCGAATCACAACAATGGTCTTATACTTAAACATTTCACTGAATACGACATCACATAACAATGCCCACTGGCATGGTGAATCACAACAATGATCTTTTACTTAACCATTTCACTGAATACGACATCACATATGAATGCCCACTGTCATGGTGAATCACAACAATGGTCTTATACTTAAACATTTCATTGAATACGACATCACATAACAATGCCCACTGTCATGGCGAATCACAACATAGTCGTGTACATGTAGTTTCATTTCTTGCCAGGATCTTACCAAACAATCAGACATGACTTATATGCATTGAATAACATGATACTGTGAATATTCCTGATGGTGTCAGAACACGAGGCTACTTGGTGATTTCTTACACTGCAATACATTGTTGCAGTTTAGGGTTATTTCCTTTGCTTTCTGCAACTTCTCGTTGAGTTGACGCATTTGTTCAGGTGTTGAGCACTAGTGATAACCTTAACAGTGAAAGAATTTTGCGATCACGGCAGCACAAATGTGAGATAGTATGGATCACAAAATATGAGATAATATAGTTTACAAAATGATAGGTAATATTAATCACAAAATGTAAGATACTATAATTTCATATACACTGTATTTAGTTCAGCTTCTAAACGACGTATTTGTTCTTTGAACAGGACATTAATAACTTGTTCACTCAAACGTTGCATTTCCTCTTTAAACAGGAATCCAACTTGGATTCACACATTAGATTTCCTATTTAGACAAGACCTTTATATGTTCAGTTGAACGTTGGATTTCCTCTTTAAACAGGATAACGTCTTACAGTACAATATAATATCATTGCAGCATAGAGCCATTTCCTTTGCCTTCTGCAGCCACATGTTCAGTTGATACATTTGTTTAGGTATTCTGTAATGTGCACCTGTTATAAATAGTCAGGTATTTTTGGGTCCACACAAACGCAAAAGGTTCACAAAATATAACAATATGGATAACAAAATGTGCGATAATATAATTGCGTTTTCAGGATGTTTAATTCGGCTTCTTAGAGGTGTATGTGCTCTTTGAACAGGACATAAAATTGTTCATACAAACGTTGGATTTCCTCTTTAAACAGGAATCTAATTTGTTCAGTCAGACATTGGATTTCCTATTTAGACAGGACCTTTACATGTTCAGTCGAACACAGGATTTCCTCTTTAAAGAGGATGACTTCTTACAGTGCGGTATATTATTGCAGCATTGAGTTATTTCCTTTGCTTTCTGCGACTATATGTTCAGTTGATACATTTGTTTATGCGTTGTACAACATGCACTGGTAATACACTTACAAACATCTATTTTTGGTATCGTTGTAACACAATGGTTCACAAAATGTAATATCTGGATTATAAATTGTGGGATGATGTCAATGTTGTAAGCCTACACATAGTTGTGTACTTTCATTTCTTGCCTGGGTCTTACCAAACAATCAGATATGACATATATGCATTGAATAAAATGATATTATGAATATTCCTGCTGGTATGAGAACACACGGCTACTTGGCGATGTCTTACACTGCAATATATTGTTGCAGTTTAGGGTTGTTTCCTTTGCTTTTTGTAGTCACTCGTTCATTTGATGCATTTATTTAGGTGTTGAGCTCTGGTGATACCCTTAACAGAGGGAGAAATAGTGTAGTGAATAATGTGGTGTCATCTGCAAACGTTATGACTTAAATGAATTACTAGAGTTGATAAAATCATTCATATATATATTATGAACAATAAAGGACCCAATATTGAGCCTTGGGGGACACCCATTGTTATTTTTGTTTTGGATGATTTAGCATTATTAATCTGAACAAACTGTTTCCTCTTTGATAAGTAGCTTTTGCAAAATTCTAGTGCTGAATTTGTATACCCATAAAAACTGTAATTTAGATAATAAAATATTATGGTCAAGAGTGTCAAACGCTTGTGATAAATCAAGGTACACATTGATCAGAGTCATACCTTGATCAAGTTCCTGAGATATTCTGTCAATGAGGTCAAGTGCAGCTAGTTGAGTGGAGTGTTTTTCTCTAAAACCATATTGTCCATTGTAATATAAATTATGAGATGAGAAGTACAGGTGAATTTGATTGAACATTATTCTTTCAAAGATTTTGGAGATTGATGGTAATATAGAGATTGGACGATAGTTATCATGTAATGTTCTGTCACCTTTTTTATAAAGTGGTAATACTTTGGCAATTTTTAGGGGGTCAGGAAAAAAGCCAGTTGCTAGTGACTAATTAATTAATGGTCTGACTGTCGGAGGGTACAGAACTGGTGTCATATTGCCGCCAGGTCAATGGTGGGCCTGTCACGGCAATATCCCGAACTATATCACAGTATTTAAACAGTCCTGGTGCGGCTTGTGCAAACCGTTGGGTGTGCACCGTCCCAAACACCAAGAAGGCAGAAGTCCACTGGTTGATGGTGGAAATCTGCCTTCCCCTGGCTTGGGGCATGATTGAAACAATTTGATGGGAGTGATCGGATGAAGCCGCCATTTGTTGTGGCTGATGTTGGTGTACGTTGATGAGGTTGTAAAATTTGACAGATTCGTTGCCCCGTATACTTGATTTCATTCTGCCCGGCAAATCGGCGCCCAATGCGGTGGCATGCAATGGTACAGTGGTGTGGGCTCACCATAGGGTATTGTCCTCCACCAGGATACTCAGTGCTCCTGCAACAGCAAAGTCCAGCAGATCTACTGGCTCTGCTTGATGTCCGTCAAGTGGCACATCCACGACAGGAGCGGCATCCTGCAGCAGATCCTGGTCCTCTCGCAGCTGCTTGAGGACATCCCTTGTTACCACAATCGCAACCATTTCAGCCTTGCTGGTGGCATCTGGTTGCCGACGCACCTCTGTGACAGCTGTCACCTCATCTCGCTGTGACATGGCGACGTTGTCGAACAGGTGGTGCTGGCGTGGGCAGGTCCATCTTGGCAGCACGCTTCATGGCCTCACCGTGCACCCTACAGATTTTGGCAGACGTTCGCGCGGCATACTGCAAAATGATAAACAAAAAGGCAGGAACAGCTTCTATATTGCAAATGATGACACCATTATGTAAATGCCAAACAATCAAGACAGGGACATAATGCGTTATGCCTGATTATTTGGTAAAACTGTCAGTGGTTAAATTATCAATTAAACACGACATAGGCAACCGCCGTGAACAAAGATTGGCAACCATAAACATAACTAATGAAGAATGAAGCGAGACGACATGAGGTCAGATGACATGGGTCAACACTAGCAGAGGACAAATCGTTAGTGCCAATATAAATAATCACCACTCTCGGGCCAAGTTCTTGAATGAGCGGCAACTCAGCCATCAACGTTAAGGCCACTTTCCCATGAAAAAATACCGTTGAAATTTGGGCAGAAACACCCAACTCCGCCCCAACGACCTGTGTCGAGTTGTCGCAATGAAATAACGACTCGTGCAACCTCCTAACAAAACTATGCCTGATAACTAACAACTCCGGAGAACCGTCCGTAGTGAGACGAAGGCCAACAAAATGGCGGCGAAAAAGAAAACCTGAATTCACCAAACTCATGGATTATCAACGAATGCCACGCGGACCAATGTGCGTGACTTTAGTATACTGTAGACACTAACTCTAAACAGAATATAAACAACTTTGAACAATACTAACCTTGAAATTGTAGTTTAAGTGAATTGGATCTTCCTTTGTGCTGAAAATTTTCACGTCAAGCATAATAGAAATTTCAACACAAAGGGAACGAATCAAACTCGCCTCGTTTTAGGGGCGGGCCGTTCACGGACTACCATCGGATAGTAAACAATTCAAGAAAAGTTTGCATCACGTTGTCTAAATACTATTTTGACATGTGTAAAAATATTCATTTTTTTTCTAAATACTTCCGTTTCGCCCTGAATATTTCGTTTCACTGCCCATACGACACTAACTTAACGACAATAGGGCGGGGTTTCTCACCAGGTTTCCCCAGTCTGTGGCTGCGGTCAATCCATTGTCGGCTGATTTTCAAACCCAGCGTAGTTTTACAGATCTTCGTTACTGCATCGTTTGCCTTTCTCAGTTTCTCTAATGCCATGGAAAAGGCTGTTTCTGCGACTGTACTGTTCTAGTTGGTCAATTTCATTTTGCAACATTTTAGTTTGTTGCTGGGCATCACGCACGTGTAACGCAGCAATCACCTGCGTTGTTTATTCAGTGTCCATGCTACAAGCTTCATAGATTTGTTGCTTGATCTCGTCCATGGGTACCGGGTCCACATGTCGCAGCCCGATGGCTTGTATTCTTTCTTCTAATTCAGCAGTGCGTGTCTTTAGATCATCACGAAACACCTAGAGCTGTTCGTTGATCATTTCCAAGATCTGTTTCGAGAGTGTCTTTTCAAAGGTAGTAAACCTGTCTTCAATTGTATCCTGGAAGCTATAGAAGCAAGGCTTGGATCACTCTCTGACACTGTCATGCTGCTGGTCGACCCCCTCGTTCTGGTCACAGGCTTGTTGTTGGCCATGTCCAGCTCGTTGGTTACGTAATTTGTTTGCTAGGTTCAAGTGCACTGGAGCGTGTCCGCTCCTGCTGACGGTTTTAGGTGGTTTTGCAGGAGTTGTGGCACTCACGGCTTTTATCAAGTAACTCTGGCTAAGTGTGTCCCGGCTCTATGTTTCTGCTCACTGGGATGTCATCGTCTAGCCGTCACAATCTCTCAAAGTCACTCAAATATGCATTGAGTAACATGATACTATGAATAGTCCTGCTGGTGTCAGAACACAAGGCTACATGGTGATGTCTTACATTGCTGCATGCAATATATCGTTGTAGCCAGAGCTGGGACGTAACGAAGTACAAGTACTTCGTTACTGTACCTGAGTAGAAAAGTTTACTTTTCGTGAGTAATGAAGTACATTTTTTAGGAGTACTTTTCCTTGTAACGAAGTACAAATGTGTGTACTTTTCATAAATGTAACGAAGTATCCATAATTTATGCGTTAAAAATTTGGAGCTCCAAAAATATTAGTAATGAACAATAATGCCTGAAGCCCGGAACTTGTTTCCGCCAGCATATATCTATATATAGATATCAGCCGGAGCAACAACTGATAGTCTTTTCTGATTGGCCCATCATTGCCATTACCAGGCATGATCACCAGGTGGTGTGAACATTGCCAAGATTATAATGATGTCATTCGCGTTCAAAGATTTATCATGGAAGAATCAGCTGAAAACGATCATTTGTAGCATTCATGGCCATACTTATCCAGTATGTTTGGGATTAAGTCAGTTCATGGGGCTACTGTTAAGTTGATCTGTTTGTTGTGTGCGCCGATATACCAGATCTGTTCAGCGTACAGGACATCTCCTTTGAACCTTCCCTACACACGTGGTCGGTAAATTATTAGTGTTAGACCTACGCAGCTAAAAAGTATTCTTGCCTCATTTTTGCTGTGCAAATATATTACACCATAACACGTCGGTATTTGTACAAAAGGTGCAAGTGCACTTAATATGAATAAAACATGTTCTTAGATTTAGGTTCGAGCTATTAGTGACCTGAATAATGTCCCGAATTGCATTAGTGATAAACGCACGTCAAAATTCACAAATTATCGCCCCAAAACATTCCCTTCGCTGAGGCAATTTAAACTGCTAATGGTTACTCAGATTTATCTTAATAATAAAGTAAGTATTGTTAGGGCCTATAAATGTTGTTTATATGTATTCTTGTTTCATGTTTTCAATATTTTATCTCACATATTGACCCTCAGGCCTGGTCATAGACAATATTTAGTGTTCACTGTACACACTACTAAATAGGGTATTACCATTATTTAATTTTTTTGTCACTGCCTTGCATAGTATGTATAGTTTGTTTGAGGAGCCTGTCACTGTATCCTGCTGAGGATCCTGTCCTGTTCAATAAAGTGTTTTGTTTTGCACACTACTGAATTTACTTGTTTGTTTGCAGTGGGTGACCATGTCAAAAGTTTTTTGTAGAAAAGTACTTTTGCATTTACTTCAAGTACATTTGTTTACTTTTTACTTGTACTTCAAGTACATTTTTCAAAAAGTACTTTTACTTGAGTAGCTTATTCCAGGGTTACTTGTACTTTTACTCAAGTACAACATAAATGTACTTGTTACAGCTCTGGTTGTAGCTTAGGGTCATTTCCTTTGCTTTTTGTAGTCGCCCGTTCAGTTGACGCATTTGTTCAGGTGTTGGGCACTAGTGATAACCTTAACAGTGAAAGAATTTTGCGATCACGGCAACACAAATGTGAGATAGTATGGATCGCAAAATATGAGATAACGCAGATCAAAAGTGTTAGATAACATACTTGTTCAAGCAAATGGTTCACAAAATGTAACATAATATGGATTACAAATTTTGAGATGATATCATTTTGTATTCAGGGTGTTTAATTTGGTTTCTAACTGTTGTATGTGCTCTTTGGTATCAGAACACGAGGCTACTTAGTGTCGTCTTTCACTGCAATATATTGTTGCAGTTTAGGGATATTTCCTTTGCTTTCTTCAATCTTTCGTTCAGTTGACGCATTTGTTCAGGTGTTGAGCACTAGTGATAACCTCAACAGTGAAAGAATTTTGCGATCACGGCAGCACAAATGTGAGATCGTATGGATCACAAAATATGAGATAACGCAGATCAAAAGTGTTAGATAACATACTTGTTCAAGCAAATGGTTCACAAAATGTAACATAATATGGATTACAAATTGTGAGATGATATCATTTTGTATTCAGGGTGTTTAGTTTGGTTTCTAACTGTTGTATTTGTCTTTGGTATCAGAACACGAGGCTACTTAGTGTCGTCTTTCACTGCAATATATTGTTGCAGTTTAGGGATATTTCCTTTGCTTTCTTCAAACGTTCGTTCAGTTAACGCATTTGTTCAGGTGTTGAGCACTAGTGATAACCTTAACAGTGAAAGAATTTTGCGATCACGGCAACACAAATGTGAGATAGTATGGATCGCAAAATATGAGATAACGCAGATCAAAAGTGTTAGATAACATACTTGTTCAAGCAAATGGTTCACAAAATGTAACATAATATGGATTACAAATTGTGAGATGATATCATTTTGTATTCAGGGTGTTTAATTTGGTTTCTAACTGTTGTATTTGCTCTTTGGTATCAGAACACGAGGCTACTTAGTGTCGTCTTTCACTGCAATATATTGTTGCAGTTTAGGGATATTTCCTTTGCTTTCTTCAATCGTTCATTCAGTTGACGCATTTGTTCAGGTGTTGAGCACTAGTGATAACCTTAACAGTGAAAGAATTTTGCGATCACGGCAACACAAATGTGAGATAGTATGGATCGCAAAATATGAGATAACACAGATCAAAAGTGTTAGATAACATACTTGTTCAAGCAAATGGTTCACAAAATGTAACATAATATGGATTACAAATTGTGAGATGATATCATTTTGTATTCAGGGTGTTTAATTTGGTTTCTAACTGTTGTATGTGCTCTTTGGTATCAGAACACGAGGCTACTTAGTGTCGTCTTTCACTGCAATATATTGTTGCATTTTAGGGATATTTCCTTTGCTTTCTTCAATCTTTCGTTCAGTTGACGCATTTGTTCAGGTGTTGAGCACTAGTGATAACCTTAACAGTGAAAGAATTTTGCGATCACTGCAATACAAATGTGAGATAGTATGGATTGCAAAATATCAGATAACACAGATCAAAAGTGTTAGATAACATACTTGTTCAAGCAAATGGTTCACAAAATGTAAAATAATATGGATTACAAATTGTGAGATGATATCATTTTGTATTCAGGGTGTTTAATTTGGTTTCTAACTGTTGTATTTGCTCTTTGGTATCAGAACACGAGGCTACTTAGTGTCGTCTTTCACTGCAATATATTGTTGCAGTTTAGGGATATTTCCTTTGCTTTCTTCAATCTTTCGTTCAGTTGACGCATTTGTTCAGGTGTTGAGCACTAGTGATAACCTTAACAGTGAAAGAATTTTGCGATCATGGCAGCACAAGTGTGAGATAGTATGGATCGCAAAATATGAGATAACACAGATCAAAAGTGTTAGATAACATACTTGTTCAAGCAAATGGTTCACAAAATGTAACATAATATGGATTACAAATTGTGAGATGATATCATTTTGTATTCAGGGTGTTTAATTTGGTTTCTAACTGTTGTATGTGCTCTTTGGTATCAGAACACGAGGCTACTTAGTGTCGTCTTTCACTGCAATATATTGTTGCAGTTTAGGGATATTTCCTTTGCTTTCTTCAATCGTTCGTTCAGTTGACGCATTTGTTCAGGTGTTGAGCACTAGTGATAACCTTAACAGTGAAAGAATTTTGCGATCACGGCAACACAAATGTGAGATAGTATGGATCGCAAAATATGAGATAACACAGATCAAAAGTGTTAGATAACATACTTGTTCAAGCAAATGGTTCACAAAATGTAACATAATATGGATTACAAATTGTGAGATGATATCATTTTGTATTCAGGGTGTTTAATTTGGTTTCTAACTGTTGTATTTGCTCTTTGGTATCAGAACACGAGGCTACTTAGTGTCGTCTTTCACTGCAATATATTGTTGCAGTTTAGGGATATTTCCTTTGCTTTCTTCAATCGTTCATTCAGTTGACGCATTTGTTCAGGTGTTGAGCACTAGTGATAACCTTAACAGTGAAAGAATTTTGCGATCATGGCAGCACAAGTGTGAGATAGTATGGATCGCAAAATATGAGATAACGCCGATCAAAAGTGTTAGATAACATACTTGTTCAAGCAAATGGTTCACAAAATGTAACATAATATGGATTACAAATTGTGAGATGATATCATTTTGTATTCAGGGTGTTTAATTTCGTTTCTAACTGTTGTATTTGCTCTTTGGTATCAGAACACGAGGCTACTTAGTGTCGTCTTTCACTGCAATATATTGTTGCAGTTTAGGGATATTTCCTTTGCTTTCTTCAATCGTTCATTCAGTTGACGCATTTGTTCAGGTGTTGAGCACTAGTGATAACCTTAACAGTGAAAGAATTTTACGATCACGGCAACACAAATGTGAGATAGTATGGATCGCAAAATATGAGATAACGCAGATCAAAAGTGTTAGATAACATACTTGTTCAAGCAAATGGTTCACAAAATGTAACATAATATGGATTACAAATTGTGAGATGATAACATTTTGTATTCAGGGTGTTTAATTTGGTTTCTAACTGTTGTATGTGCTCTTTGGTATCAGAACACGAGGCTACTTAGTGTCGTCTTTCACTGCAATATATTGTTGCAGTTTAGGGATATTTCCTATGCTTTCTTCAATCTTTCGTTCAGTTGATGCATTTGTTCAGGTGTTGAGAACTAGTGATAACCTTAACAGTGAAAGAATTTTGCGATCACGGCAATACAAATGTGAGATAGTATGGATTGCAAAATATCAGATAACACAGATCAAAAGTGTTAGATAACATACTTGTTCAAGCAAATGGTTCACAAAATGTAACATAATATGGATTACAAATTGTGAGATGATATCATTTTGTATTCAGGGTGTTTAATTTGGTTTCTAACTGTTGTATGTGCTCTTTGGTATCAGAACACGAGGCTACTTAGTGTCGTCTTTCACTGCAATATATTGTTGCAGTTTAGGGATATTTCCTTTGCTTTCTTCAATCGTTCGTTCAGTTGACGCATTTGTTCAGGTGTTGAGCACTAGTGATAACCTTAACAGTGAAGGGTACATTTTTGCGATCGCACTTTAAATATAAAATTAAGAATAAAAGATATGAAAATTATGGATTGCTGGTATAGTTTAATTTAGTTCATTTTTGTATTTTGCTTATTTTGGTATCCCGGAACAGGGCTGCCAATTGCTCGTCTTTCACTGCAATATATTGTTGCAGTTTAGGGATATTTCCTTTGCTTTCTTCAATCGTTCATTCAGTTGACGCATTTGTTCAGGTGTTGAGCACTAGTGATAACCTTAACAGTGAAAGAATTTTGCGATCATGGCAGCACAAGTGTGAGATAGTATGGATCGCAAAATATGAGATAACGCCGATCAAAAGTGTTAGATAACATACTTGTTCAAGCAAATGGTTCACAAAATGTAACATAATATGGATTACAAATTGTGAGATGATATCATTTTGTATTCAGGGTGTTTAATTTCGTTTCTAACTGTTGTATTTGCTCTTTGGTATCAGAACACGAGGCTACTTAGTGTCGTCTTTCACTGCAATATATTGTTGCAGTTTAGGGATATTTCCTTTGCTTTCTTCAATCGTTCATTCAGTTGACGCATTTGTTCAGGTGTTGAGCACTAGTGATAACCTTAACAGTGAAAGAATTTTGCGATCACGGCAACACAAATGTGAGATAGTATGGATCGCAAAATACGAGATAACACAGATCAAAAGTGTTAGATAACATACTTGTTCAAGCAAATGGTTCACAAAATGTAACATAATATGGATTACAAATTGTGAGATGATATCATTTTGTATTCAGGGTGTTTCATTTAGTTTCTAACTGTTGTATGTGCTCTTTGGTATCAGAACACGAGGCTACTTAGTGTCGTCTTTCACTGCAATATATTGTTGCAGTTTAGGGATATTTCCATTGCTTTCTTCAATCGTTCATTCAGTTGACGCATTTGTTCAGGTGTTGAGCACTAGTGATAACCTTAACAGTGAAAGAATTTTGCGATCACGGCAACACAAATGTGAGATAGTATGGATCGCAAAATATGAGATAACACAGATCAAAAGTGTTAGATAACATACTTGTTCAAGCAAATGGTTCACAAAATGTAACATAATATGGATTACAAATTGTGAGATGATATCATTTTGTATTCAGGGTGTTTAATTTGGTTTCTAACTGTTGTATTTGCTCTTTGGTATCAGAACACGAGGCTACTTAGTGTCGTCTTTCACTGCAATATATTGTTGCAGTTTAGGGATATTTCCTTTGCTTTCTTCAATCGTTCATTCAGTTGACGCATTTGTTCAGGTGTTGAGCACTAGTGATAACCTTAACAGTGAAAGAATTTTGCGATCACGGCAACACAAATGTGAGATAGTATGGATCGCAAAATATGAGATAACACAGATCAAAAGTGTTAGATAACATACTTGTTCAAGCAAATGGTTCACAAAATGTAACATAATATGGATTACAAATTGTGAGATGATATCATTTTGTATTCAGGGTGTTTAATTTGGTTTCTAACTGTTGTATGTGCTCTTTGGTATCAGAACACGAGGCTACTTAGTGTCGTCTTTCACTGCAATATATTGTTGCAGTTTAGGGATATTTCCTTTGCTTTCTTCAATCGTTCGTTCAGTTGACGCATTTGTTCAGGTGTTGAGCACTAGTGATAACCTCAACAGTGAAAGAATTTTGCGACCACGGCAGCACAAATGTGAGATAGTATGGATCACAAAATATGAGATAATATAGATTACAAAATGAAAGGTAATATTAATCACAAAATGTAAGATAATATAATTTCATATTCAGGGTATTTAATTTGGATTCTAATCGTCTTATGTGCTGTTTGATTTCCTTTTTAAACAGGAATCTAACTTGCTTAGTCAGACATTCGATTTCCTATTTAGACAGGACCTTTACATTTTCAGTCGAACACTGGATTTCCTCTTTAAACAGGATGACGTCTTACAGTGTGATCTATTATTGCAGCATAGAGCCATTTCCTTTGCTTTCTGCAACTACATGTTGAGTAAATGCATTTGTTCATGCGTTGCACAACATGCACCGGCAATACACTTACAAACATATATTTTGGGTATCACAGGAACACAAATGGTTCACAAAATGTAACAATCTGGATCACAAATTGTGAGATGATATCATTTTGTATTCAGGGTGTTTCATTCAGTTTCCAGTCGTTATATCTCCTCTTTGATCAGGACATTAACTTGTTCACACAAATGTTGGATTTCTTCTTTGAACAAGAATCCAACTGGCTCAGTCAGAGATTGAATTTCCTGTTTTAGACAGGGTCTTTACTTCTTACAGTTACTTAGTGTGGATCACGAAGTGTAAGATAATACGCATCAAAAATATGAGATAATATAGATTACAAAGTGAGAGGTAATATTAATAACAAAATATAAGATGGTAGAATTTCATATTCAGGGTGTTTAATTCAAGCTGTCATATCTGCTGTTTGAGCTGGACATTAACTTTTTCACACAAACGTTGGATTTCTTCTTTGAATAAGAATGCAATTTGCTCAGTCAGACATTGGATTTCCTGTTTCAGGCAGGTTCTTTACTTCTATAGTGAAACGTTGGATTTCTGCTTTGAACAGGATTCCTCAATTCTCAATCAGTAGTTGGATTTCCTCTTTAAATGGCACCGCGTACTTGCTCAGTCATAGCATCAGATGGGGGTCAGTCAGGAATCAGATGGTGGTCAATTAGACCCAGAGATTGTCAACAACAGACTTTAGTTGCTTCAGGTTGGTCAACTTGACGAGACTGTCCTTGAGGAAAGATGACATAGTCACTCTGTGCTGGTCGGGGTTGTTGTTGAGACAAAACAAACGTCACATGTCGATTAAACGTTTCACTGAATGCGAAACATCAAATGTTGACAAGTTCCGTGATGATAATTGGTTTATATTGCATTAAGTGTTTATTATTCACAACAATAATCTTAGTAAATTAGGCCACAGACATTAACAACATCGTTTCATTTCTTGCCTGGGCCTTACCAAACAACCATTGAAAAACATGATATTAAGAATTTTCCTGCTGGTATGAGAACACGAGGCTACATGGTGATGTCTTACACTGCAATATATCGTTGTAGCTTAGGGTCATTTCCTTTGTGTTTTGTAGTCGCCCGTTCAGTTGATTCATTTATTCAGGTGTTGAGCACTAGTGATACTCTTAACTGTGAGAGAATTTTGCGACGACGGCAGCACAAATGTGAGATAGTGTGGATCACAAAGTGTGAGATAATATGGATTATAAAATGAAAGATAATACTAATCACAAAATATGAGATAATATAATTTTGTATTCGGGGTTTTTAATTCGGATTCTAAACATTGTATGTGCTCTTTGAACAGGGTAACTTGTTCACACAAACGTTGGTTTTCCTCTTTAAACAAGAATCAACTTGCTCAGTTAGACTTTGGATTCCTTGTGTCGACAGGACCTTTTCTTGTTCAGTCAAACATTGGATTTCCACTTTCTGTGTGGCCTATGTATGGTCCAGGCAGTGACTTGGCTGCTTCGGCATAAGTCCAATCTGAACATACGATGGTTGAGAAGCTTCATAATCCCTCGTGTGGCCAGGCACTCTATGACCTATTAGCTCTGACCTTTGTCACTTGGTTGAACCTGCCAGGAGCTAAAGTGTGTAGATTAGTCTCTGTGATCACCTCTCACCTCTCACCTTTGACCTGTCTCACTTGGTTGAACCTGCCAGGAGCTGAATTCTCAAGATTACGCTCTGTATATGGTGAGATCAGGAGACACAAATCTTGGTTCCCTTCACAAACCTGCCATTGTTGGCCACAATACTGTTGCAAAGTTCCTCTGCCGACCTTTGTTGAGGTCCACATTGCGGTTGTTCTTGCTTTTCTGATCTCATGACCCAGTTGAAAGACGGTGATCATTCGAAGTCCGCTATGGCCTATTGATGGTTTACGGGCAACCCAGACTGGTGTGTAAAACGTCACCACCGTCAGAGAGGAGATCCAGCGACCTCAATGACCCTGCTACAAACAATTGACTTCGGATTCGCTGCCACCGGAAAGTTGGTATATTGCGCCAGCGTTTGCTGTCGTCAATCTTTACTTTGACGTCTGCCACAAGATTAGCAGACACACATTCAGACTGTTGGATCAGCAGACACACATTCAGACTGTTGGATCAGCAGACACACATTCAGACTGTTGGATCAGCAGACACACATTCAGACTGTTGGATCAGCAGACACACATTCAGACTGTTGGATCAGCAGACACACATTCAGACTCTTGGATCAGCAGACACACATTCAGACTCTTGGATCAGCAGACACACATTCAGACTGTTGGATCAGCAGACACACATTCAGACTGTTGGATCAGCAGACACACATTCAGACTGTTGGATCAGCAGACACACATTCAGACTGTTGGATCAGCAGACACACATTCAGACTGTTGGATCAGCAGACACACATTCAGACTGTTGGATCAGCAGACACACATTCAGACTCTTGGATCAGCAGACACACATTCAGACTGTTGGATCAGCAGACATACATATAGACTGTTGGATTGACTGCGGATTTTTTTTCAAAACCACTTCTTTGTTTCTCTAAACTTCTAAAAAAATATTGTTAATTTCATTTTACTTCTTATTGTGTTCTTTTGTGCTGAATTTGTTTTGGTTTGGAAGTGGTCCATTGTTTTTGGTCAACCAACATGTAAGATATTTTGGTGCTTCGGAACAAATGGTCAGGAACCATTGAACATGAAATGATGGTTTAGTTTATCGGGAGAAACACACTCATCCAGAGAAGAAATTACTAATGACAAGTAGATGTGGTAGTCTAATAAGTCGTAATAAAATTCCAGCATTCTCAGTTTCATGTTTTTGGAAACCATATAGCCAATTTGAAGTTGGAGGTGATATTCAATGGTCTTAATATACTATCATGTGGAGATTGGGTTTACTAAAATGTTTCTTTTTCCTATTACACAGAGAATATATTTTTCGTAAAATAAAAACTTAACGCCCACAGCACCACATAAAACTATGAATGTAAAATGACATGTCATATGCCATCAGAACAGTGTATTATAGCAGGGGATAATAATATAATTTGCAACGTGTTAATGTGTACATATTTAATTAACAGCAACTTGAGCAACAGAATATTAGAGAGGTTGGGTTACCAATGGCATATTTCTGTTGTTTTCTTTGCTTTTTCCAGTAAATACTGCAGTAATTATAGATTTCAGTCACTCAAGAGGTTGATATGACAGCCATTGGTATGACAGCCATTTCTCACATTAAGCATAGTTCCTGGTTCCCAGTCCGTGCACAGTCACAACTCTCATTTTAGTCTGTTCAGTGGATGATCATTTGTAATGGTAACCTTTCGACCACTGGCCAGAAGACGTACAACACGTCCATCAACTGTCCATGTGGCTGTGATTGCTGGTGAGGCACGGGACTTTTTCAGCAGTTCTGTCCGTTTCTTGAGATTCTCGGTAATGACCGTCTTGGATCTTTTCAATTTTCTCTTCACTGCAAACACATGAGTTTCACGGTTCACACGACTTAAACTTTACAATAATGGGCCGCGGCTTGTGGGTAGAGTCCTCCGTGTTTCGGCCCATGATCGCCCTCGTTGTGTTGGTCTTGGTTTCTGGCATTCCGTGAAACACAAGGCGGTTTCTCCAACTCGTCATGAAGTGCATCGTTCTTGCTTTCTAGATCACTCACCCACGCTTGAAGGCTGGCGGAGATCTCTTCGACTGTGTCGATGTCCATCTTGCAGGCGAGGTACACCTGTTGTCGAACTACATTAAGTGCCTCGGTTCCCATCATAGTTTTGACCAATTTGTTTATGAACGAGGCATCATCGATGATCTTCTTGATGACTGCGTCGCTAACGACTTTGATGATCACACGCATGACGTCAGCGTCGTTTTCAAGCAAGTTCACGATTGCGGTCCTGACGTTATCGTGAACCAGGCCGACAGTCTCGGCATCTTTGGCCGGTTTGAGTGGCAAGGCTGGAGTTTCGTTTGTCCTGGTCATTTTTTTTCTGCCTTTGTTGCCAGCCACACTTCAAGCAGGATTGCACTGAATACTTGTGTAGTGGTCGTACAAACGAATTTCAATTTTGTTCATGAATTGCCGAGATGTTTACGGATTCAAAGGGAAGCGTACAAATTTGCCCCCGTTACCGGAAACTTGGGTGTTGCCAGTTTAATTGACATCCCTGTTTGCCTTTATGTAACTGTGAATCTGGAGTTTCTGTTAAATGCCTACAACTTTCCTCTAATAAGTAATAAGTAGATAAGGTCACTGGTGAGTACTGCACAGGACTGCCCGATCCTGTCTTGCTTTCTCAGCCCACTTGGCCCAGTACCCGGGTTCTTGGAATGTTTGTCCCGGTAGTGCAAGGCAACAAGATGCGGTCAAAATTATACAGAAAAAAAAAAAAAAGTTTCTTGAGAAGTAAATATACCCAACATGAATAACCAAGAAACTGGATGATCGCTAGATTGAAGGAACACTCATATAGTTTCACAATTATTGTATTGTCTTGTATGATTATTGTTATGACAAACAGCTCGACATAACTCAAAGCTGTGTCTGCATTGTGGCCAGGGGTAACTGACAGATCAGAAGCATCCATTGCTTGACTACAGCTGGCGCGTGCTGGAATGTCAGGCTTTGCTTTCACTGTATTCACTGCACGGTCGATCAAAAACAGCGCAACTCACCGTTCTCATTGCTGTTGTTATTGGCTCCATTCGTCGCTATCCATTTGAGAGGCACTCGACTGCACCATGTCTGCAAGTTCTTGCAGTAGTCGTTCCTTCTCGTTGTATTCCTCCTCTGTGCTGGACCTGAAACATAAGGACAAGAATACATGCAAGTGTGTGTGTATGCGTGTCAATGTTTGTGTGAGCGTGTGTGTGTGTGTGTAATTTTCATCCCCCTTACCACTGCAACGGAACTAAGTCTTGCTTCCTGAAATGCTCCAGAAGAAAGGTGATCCTCTCCTGGACGCATTTTACATCAATGGCAAAGCTCTCTCTGCCAATCTTGAATGTTGTGTTTTTGTCATAAAATCGGGTGTAAGTATTAATAAATTGGCAGTACCCAATTTGACATGGCAAGTTATAGGTTCAGGTGCACTAGGATTCGGAGTGAACGAATAGCAAAACGTAACACCAGATATGTAATACGAGAAGCCAACTGGCGTTCCCGTTTAATACAACGACATCAACATATTCGTTTCCGTGATAGTTGGCCAACCGTTACTCTACTATGACATTATAACACCATATATTGAGCTCGACAAGTACGCATCCAAATACGGATTTACATGGGAGCCAATTAAACAGCTGATCACTTACATGAACACGGGTGTACACTATTGTAAAGTCATATGGCGAACGATTTTATGTAGTCGTAAGCGAGCTATAGCGGCTGTGGCTTCACATTCGAAGATCACGTCAAACGGAGTCACAGACGATTATCGCTGTCTTCAGAACGTGAGAAATGCAGCGACTCACATCAAATCAGTACTATTCAAATTGTAGAAGTAATTACCTTAGGCATTGGGCAGATACACATTTCTGCCCAATTCCTGCAGACGAGAGTTTTCTGTGCAATACTTTCATCTGCTCAATGTTTGTCTGGCCTCGAATAGCCATTCTCTCTCTATATAGCCCGATGGCCGAAAGCCAGTCTGACCAACCACAACACTTGACACAAACCAATAAAACACGCACTCTATTCATAAGCTAGGTGGGACCCCGGTGTTTTTCACACCTACATTTCTGTAAACAACTATTATAAGTTCATAATATAATCTTCTTATAACCACAACCGAAGTAGTTTGCACGGTCACCATATTACCAGTCATGTTAAATAATTTCTACTGATTCCAAATTTGGTATACCTAACCGTAGAATTAGTGGTGAATGCTACAAATGAAATAAGTTAAATTTAACTCGTCGGTAGTTAAAACGTTACACACCTTAATCGCCAGAGGGCGCCGGCACATACCTCGGCAACAATACACACCAGATATGGCAGCACCATCCCGTGACAATACTTTGTAAACAAAACCACTGTTCTAAAGCCTGATTAAATTCTATACAAACCACTTCGTGACAGTTTTCAGCGATTGCTTGCCAAGTCTCCACATATTCTTTGGCATCACCAATAACATACGGGTCGTGTGCTAAAATGTCTTCCGTCAACATGATGTCGTCTGTGGCACAAAACAAAGCATGTTTCTTTCGATGTCCGCTTCTTGTGAATCTAAAAATAGTAAGAGTACATAAAAGTTTATTATTACTCTTTTTATAGTTTGGATATATAGTAGAAGCCCCATAAATAAACAGTCGTTGCCTCATTCGTGCTGTTAGAATCATATTTCACACATTGAGGGCTGGTAAACAGCTTTGCTAAAGTGCCCAATAAATGCTATTTTTCTTTTTCTTGGCCTTCAACTGTGCCATGCACGACTGACTTCCCACCACGTGGGAGGCAGTTGGGTTGTCATTCTTAAACGTCTGATGGCTCTAAAACTAATCATGTCTTCCCAGTGTGATTAAGTTACATATTTTCTTGGCTATCTAAATTAAACAGCATGTTAAACAAATGTGTTTTCCCTGAATTAACGTTCACAACAGTACACGTAGCATATTCACTTATTGCAGCCATTCTGTCAGTATTTGCCTGTCTGAAGTTCCAGAAGGGCGCAATATCTTTCGGACATTTGTTTCTGTCCTGTGGTCATCCATGTGTTACAGTTCTAGTTAGAATGTGTTCCATCGCATTCCATCACGTCCTTTATTTTCTCGAGCCTTGACTCGGAAACGTCAGTGATGCCGTTGTGTTAGGACTGGGTATATACACATGCCAATAAGAATGTTCCTTACCAGTCAGTCCTACGGATCTGTGGCATTCACGTATGGCGTGGAGGCATTGAAGGCTGCACACTGTCAACGGTGTATCGTCGGGCGTGTCAATCAAAGCCTCAGTCGTGCCATCATGATATGTATATTTATGTTTTTAAAGTAGTTAATCTGATTATCCATAGAAATTACCAAATAATTCCTAAATAATTAGTAGTATTATTCATACAGTGTAGTTAAACTTGGAAGACTAATGCTGGGCGTTGTGGCCCAGACAATGCCATGGGTCAAACAGCCAGCACTGGTGGCAGTGTAGCTGTCATTGTAGCGTTTTATGGCTCTAAGAAGCTTGTGCATTGAGGGTGGCCACCCTCATTATAACCCAGTGGGGTAAGTAGGTGCTGTATTCCTCAACCTGCTGGGCATGAGGGCCCACCTCATATGGTTGTCTTTGGTTGTAACCATGTGGGATAGCAGGAGGGGTCGGTCTCCAGCAACAACCTGTGCAGGTTGATGTGGCGTGCCAACTCAGCAACCCCCCCCCCCTGCTTCCACCGACTTCTGGGTTATGCCAAACATGCTGTTTGGGTATTTTCCCATCCAGTGTTGGTAGCTGAAGTTCTCATCGGTATAACAGTGCACATGGGTCTTTTGCTGGCGTTGTGTAATGCTGTGGAGAATGGCCAGTGCCTCACACATCACACTCGTTATTGGGTGGTCAGCATTCCCACGCAAGTGTAGGACCAACGGCTTTCCTAATTCCCTGTCCAGGATGATTCGTTGTTGGAACAGCCGCCTCTGGACAGGTTGAGTGTAGTCTAAACCACACTCCCTGACAGTGCAACAGTCATCACTGCACATCCTGGCCCTCAGGGTATCCCTCTCATGCTTGTTCAGAGGCTTTGTCAGCACCAGACGTTGTGTTCACTACCACTGTGCGACGGTTCACGGTAATACCTCTCAATCCCCCGTGAACACACCACCACCCCTACCAGAGTGATGCCGCAGTCCTCCTGCCAATGCTGTCTCCCAACAACAGATGGGGTTAGTGATGTTGAACCGCGCCATCGTGTTCTTCTGCTCCCTTGCTTGGAGGAGGTCGCAATGGGCATCGATTGCGAAACCTGTGGAATGTCCCGAGAGGAGTATGAAGTTGCCACACAGTTCCAGAACATCTCCTGCATACTGGCAGTCTGCTCAGCCTGGCATATTCCATTAGTACGAGCCCTAGAGTGATTTATTTTCCTTTTACTCTTTTGAATACATCTACAGTGTGTTGTGTCGGGTGTGTAATCAATGTCTCAGTCATGTCATCACAGTATATATACATATCTCTGGTGAGGGTGCTGCTTGCCTAGTGCTGCCACCACACTGTGAAAGGTCATGTTGATGTCTCGTATTTCATCCTATGGATAGGTAGATGTGAAAATCAATCTGCTGTGGGCCCCATATTTGTTCTTTTAATCGTACATGCTCTAATTAGTGTACACATCCCTTTTTCAGCAGTGACTGACATCGATCTATGACTAAAACTGATTCACCGGGACCATCATTTACTGTAATTCCTTGTCAACTGTTGGCAGTATGAGAAAGAAAATTCCACATGCATACGCAGCCTTTGCAAAGTTCTAGTGTCCGCTTGCCACCACATCAACATCACGTGGATGTATAAATCACTTCCAGTCTGCTTTAATTACGTTGACGTGTGTCATCCTGGCTGAACTGAAGTTGAATTTATGCGGAGAATGACATGGCCTGCTCTATGACTTTGTCCATGTCTTGGCACCACTTTCTTGCAGATCGCTGTTTCTCTTGCTAACTGATGTCTTCAACGAGAATAGACACATGGTAACCACAAATAATTAACAGAACTACAGGTGTGTGTGTTTTCTAAATTAGAGAGGCGCACGCGACAGTGGCATCATGTTTTTGAAAATGGAAATGAATTATTTTGTTGGTGGCGCCACATAGCAGGGTACAGTAGAAACAGTAATAATACAGGTAATTGCCATCATGTGGTGCCACCATTTTGACGTTTTCGCACTGGTTTTGCTGGTGTTGCTCCAATTCCTCTGTTGCTCGCATCTGTCTCAATAGTTATTGCTTTGCTGGTATTGAAGTAAGCCATTGTTGATGCTGTCATGTTTGTGTCTTTCACATTGTCAAACGCCTTCTGGTGCTCAGATTCCCACACAAAGACAATGTCTTTCTTAGTGAGATCACGGAGTCATACTAATAATGACACAGTGACATTGATGACATGTCATACCAATGGCGTGTTGCAGGTAGTGGTGATGTCGGCTATAACATGATGCTAATAATGACACACTGACATTGATGACACGTCATACCAATGGCCTTATATTACAGGTAGTGGTGACACAGGCTATAACATGATGCTAATAATGACACACTGACATTGATGACACGTCATACCAATGGCCTTATATTACAGGTAGTGGTGACACAGGCTATAACATGATGCTAATAATGACACACTGACATTGATGACACGTCATATCAATGGCCTTATATTACAGGTAGTGGTGACACAGGCTATAACATGATGCTAATAATGACACACTGACATTGATGACACGTCATACCAATGGCCTTATATTACAGGTAGTGGTGACAGGCTATAACATGATGCTAATAATGACACACTGACATTGATGACACGTCATACCAATGGCCTTATATTACAGGTAGTGGTGACACAGGCTATAACATGATGCTAATAATGACACGCTGACATTGATGACACGTCATACCAATGGCCTTATATTACAGGTAGTGGTGACACAGGCTATAACATGATGCTAATAATGACATGCTGACATTGATGACACGTCATACCAATGGCCTTATATTACAGGTAGTGGTGACACAGGCTATAACATGATGCTAATAATGACACGCTGACATTGATGACACGTCATACCAATGGCCTTATATTACAGGTAGTGGTGACACAGGCTATAACATGATGCTAATAATGACATGCTGACATTGATGACACGTCATACCAATGGCCTTATATTACAGGTAGTGGTGACACAGGCTATAACATGATGCTAATAATGACACGCTGACATTGATGACACGTCATACCAATGGCCTTATATTACAGGTAGTGGTGACACAGGCTATAACATGATGCTAATAATGACACGCTGACATTGATGACACGTCATACCAATGGCCTTATATTACAGGTAGTGGTGACACAGGCTATAACATGATGCTAATAATGACACGCTGACATTGATGACACGTCATACCAATGGCCTTATATTACAGGTAGTGGTGACACAGGCTATAACATGATGCTAATAATGACACACTGACATTGATGACACGTCATACCATGTGTTGCAGGTGGTGGTGACGTAGGCTATGACGTCATACTGATGGGCATCCTGGTGATGCAGGATGTCTTCCTCGGAGTCATCATGGCGGTCCTACCCAACATCTCTGGACAAACTGTGGCTGCTGCCAGTCAACGCTTGACAACGGTCTACCTCCTCCTGGTCATTCGACTGGTCATCAGTAAGTGTCCCTTCTATTAAATTGTCTCTATCTTTGTCATAAATCATGTAAAAAAATTAAACCGGGCATCAATTACATTAATAATAATAATGTTATTTATACTCTAGAATCCAGCAGTGTTTGTTCAGCAGTGTTTGATATGCCAAAGAATAACTATAATAATGCCAAAGAATAATAATAACAATATAAGTGAAGTAAATAAGAATACCTAAGACTTTGTATACTTAACTAGAGAAAATATATCACACATGAATTTGTATAAAATGTAAAGTGCCACTGGTAAATATACACTAAATAAATTAATAAATATTGGGGACATTCAAATAACAATAAACATTTGATAATCAATAGCCATAAGAATATCAAATAGTAAATAATTGGAACAATTAATTATTGTTATATTAAGAATAATAAAATATATTGTGGTAATAGAAGACTCGTGTGACGTTTTAGGAATTGTAATGTAAGTAACTGGAATATGTGAAAATGTAAGTAGAATTGTTGAAACAAAATAGGGGCAATAGGAAATAAGGGCATGTGGTGATAGGAAGCAGGGAATGATACAGACACAGGAGCGATAGGTAATAGGATGATAGGGAGCAGATACAGGCCTTGACTTCAGGGGGCCAGTAGATTGAAAAAGTTAGTGGCCCGCCTGTGAAAGTTACTGGCCCGGATTTTGTGTTACCGTCAAAAATACGTTGATACTGAGGTACAAAACATTATTAATCTTTTTTATAATGTTACCAACAAAGTCAAAGTTGTTAGAAGTTACTACACACATACTGATTGTTCAAAGTGAGATGTCCAAAGCTAACAATATTGTAATATTGTTCAAGTGTGAACTCAGATGCATATATACAGTATTTGCCAATTTTAAATAAAGTGAGGCCAGTGTGACGACAGCTAGTCGGTAGTTGAGTTGACGCTGCTTTCGTGTACAGGTCATTCAAGGCATTAGACTATTTCGGGGTTCATTCGCTAGGTGGCACCACCCAAAGTCGGTGGCCTTCACCTTGCCCTTGCTGACGCAGCGTTACATTTAGTTTCTCTCACTTTAGCCACTAGTTAATTTTGGATTTAAGCTGTATTTCTTTCATATATCTAGAGAAGAAAAAGCGTGCGTAATTCTAAAGTCGAGGCAGCTTCCAACCACCGTACAAAGTGTGTCCAAGGAACGCTGCGGGACTTAAAAAATGGCGTCTCGTCATAAAAAAACGTGTGCTGCCGGTGGTTAGAAAATATATTCGATTGCTTAGCACACCGTCGTCCGCATGATAAGTGTTGGAGTTTGGACTCATTATTGATAAGAATTAGTATATTTGTTATGTTTACAATGTCCTATAACTGAGTTGGATCTAAGAATTCTGGCGAACTGCATCTGATAACCGATGCAGTCGTGCCGTGACCGCCGCTTCGTCTCGGCGGCGTTCGAGAACTGAAAACCAGTGGCCCATTGGGCCAGTAAAATATAAGAACTGGCCCGACAGCTTCAAAAAATGCGCCGGGCCATCGGGCCAGTGTTAATGTCGAGGCCTGAGATAATAGTGGGGTTACAGGGAGTGGGGTCGATTAGGGAGCAGGTAATAGTGGGGTTACAGGGAGTGGGGTCGATTAGGGAGCAGGTAATAGTGGGGTTACAGGGAGTGGGGTTGATCAGGGAGCAGGTAATAGTGGGGTTACAGGGAGTGGGGTCGATTAGGGAGCAGGTAATAGTGGGGTTACGGGGAGTGGGGTCGATTAGGGAGCAGGTAATAGTGGGGTTACGGGGAGAGGGGTCGATCAGGGAGCAGGTAATAGTGGGGTTACAGGGAGTGGGGTCGATTAGGGAGCAGGTAATAGTGGGGTTACGGGGAGTGGGGTCGATTAGGGAGCAGGTAATAGTGGGGTTACGGGGAGAGGGGTCGATCAGGGAGCAGGTAATAGTGGGGTTACAGGGAGTGGGGTTGATTAGGGAGCAGGTAATAGTGGGTTTACGGGGAGTGGGGTTGATTAGGGAGCAGGTAATAGTGGGTTTACGGGGAGTGGGGTTGATTAGGGAGCAGGTAATAGTGGGGTTACGGGGAGAGGGGTCGATCAGGGAACAGGTAATAGTGGGGTTACAGGGAGTGGGGTCGATCAGGGAGCAGGTAATAGTGGCACTTGTCACCCGACCCAACCAGAACAGACTTCCGGCATGACGTCAAAGTCATAATCACGTAAACTTGAAAACTTTTTAATACGTCAGACTGACAATGACTAGTTTAAATTTTTCGTGATTATGAAATCATGCTGGCTTCAAGTATAGCGCAGGTGGTGTCAGTCGCTGTAGTGGATACACTGCAGTCTGGTCTGGTCTGGTCTGGTCGAAAAGTGCCAGTGTATTCTGACCCTTAGTAACAAAAGATGTGAATCTGATGTATTGATGCGTTGTGTTGTGTGACAGCCCTGGTTGCCGTGCTGCTCTTGTGCTATCTCCTCGGCAAGTTTCTCATTGGTCGATTCTACCGCCACATCATTCGCATCGGCAGCACCGAGCTCACTGTACTCGCCACCATCGTCATCATGTTCTCAATGGTCCTCGTAAGTGTGTATGATAAATGCCATTTTTTTTATTTTTGCCCAAACCACGACATACAATTTGTTTAAACGTGTATTGAGTATAATTTATAAAAAAAAACGCGATCAATCCACTTTAAGCAATGTGCACCAAAGAGTGTTTGTTTTCAAATAATCAAACCACGATATATCCATTTTCAGCCAATCAGAACTGCCATCCCACACATGCAGCTACGCGGAGTGACAATGCACACTGTACAGATACACAGCCTTTTGATAACAAAGTTATCCCAATTAGCATAACAAATATTTCTTTCATTTTGCTACCCTTCTCTCTATGATTTTGGATTCCACATATGCACCATCTTTTTTACAAGTTTAAACTTTGAGGTTGAAACACAAAAGTGACTTTTTCTCAAAACGAAGGAAACGGATATATCGTGTTTTGCCCTGAAATCCTTCATATGGTCCTCATTTGTGTACATGATCCTTGTAAGTATACTAGATCCTCGAAAGTGTACATGGTCCACGTAAATGTACATGGCTTTCGTAAGTACACATTCTCAATGGTCATCATAAGTGTACATTTGCTATATGGTCCTTGTAAGTGTACATTTTCTATATGGTCCTCGTAAGTGTACATTTTCTATATGGTCCTCATAAGTGTATGAGTTATATATGGTCCTCATAAGTGTACATGTTGTCTATGGTCTTCATAAGTGTACATGTTTTCTATGGTCCTCATAACTGTATATGTTCTGTATGGTCCTCATAAGTGTACAGGTTTAACTATGGTCCTGATCGGACGTGTCTATGGAGCTATGTTAACATTATGTTCACACTGTGTTGACAATTAACTATTATTGACACTAGGTTGACACTGGTGATACCATATTGTCACTGGTGACACCATGTTGTCACTGGTGACATTATGTTGATGCCATGGTGATGCTATGTTGACAGTTGATGAGTAGACTGGGCAAGTTGCTGGATCTAGGTTAACACTATGTTGACACTGTGTTCACAAGTAGACAAGTAGCCTGGGCGTGTCGATGGAGCTGGGATGATACTGGTGACACTGTGGTGATATATTGACACTGGTGACACTATGTTGACTGTTCACAAGTAGACTGAGCATGTCGATGGAGCTAGGTTGACACTGTGGTGACACTATATATGTTGACAGTTTACAAATTACGTGGGCGTGTTGATGGAGCTGGTTGACACCGGTGACACTGTCATGACACTGTTGACGCTATGTTGACAGTTGACGAGTAGCCTGGGTGTGTCGATGGAACTAGGTTGACACTGATGACACTATGTTGACAGTTGACGAGTAGCCTGGGCGTGTCGATGGAGCTGGGGTGTTTCCTGGCTGGCGTGGTGATCAGTGCCCAAGGCCACAAGTTGGCGGAGCGTATAGAGCGACTGCTGGAGCCACTTCAGCACTTCCTGTCCTGCTTCTTCTTCACATCCATAGGTCAGTCACGCTCCACCTCCGCAGCCATCTAAAGACCGGGATACACTGGCACTTGGATCCAACCAGACCAGATCAGAACCACCCCGACAGCAGTGTATACACTACACAGACCGACACTGACTGCTCTGTACTGAAGCCGGCGTCACATCATAATCACGTTAACTTTAACGCTTTTGAATACGTCAGACTGACACCGACTAGCCCCGATGTAGTTGAACGTTTTCAGATTTACAAGATTATGACGTTACGCCGGCTTTGAGTATAGCACAGTCGGTGTAGATTATACACTGCAGTCGGGTCGGGTCGGGTCGGGTCTGGTCTGGTCTGGTCTGGTCAAACTTGCCAGTGTATCCGGCCTTAACTGTAGTCAAGCTTGCATATGTGCACATCTCCAATATTGGGCAAAATGTTTTTACAGTTTCCACGTACACAATTTATACATCAGTGCACATGTGTTATAACGCTAGGGTCAGATGTCTTGTTGATGAGGATGCTACAAACATGTGAACTTGAAACAGTAAGAAATTAAGTCAATGTCAGTGTCTTGATAATTTGTATTCCTGTTGAAAGTTTAACTCGTATTTTGTGTTTGTATTTACGCAACTATTCTATGTACACATTCTCCCGTGCAGGGCTCCATGTCTTCCCACAATTCCTTGTCTACGAACTCACCACGTTGATGACCTTCACCATGGCTACTGTCGCAGTCAAGGTCAGTACAATGTCAGTGGTGTGCAGCATTTCACAAGTTTTTGTGTTTCTGTATTCTGTTTCTTTTGTTATACTTTGTATGAATTTAACCAGGCGAGTACTATTTCTACTTGCAGTAAATCATCTGTTTCATCTCTACTTGTAGTAGATCATCTGAATCGCTTTCATTTGCAGTATATCGTATGTCACTTCTACTTGTCAGTATGACATCTGTGTCACTTCTACTTGTCAGTATGTCATCTGTGTCACTTCTACTTGTCAGTATGTCATGGGTGTCACTTCTACTTGTTAGTATGGCATCTGTGTCACTTCTACTTGCAATATGTCATGGGTGTCACTTCTACTTGTCAGTATGGCATCTGTGTCACTTCTACTTGCAGTATGTAACCTGTGTCACTTCTACTTGCAGTATGTCATCTGTGTGTCGGTGCTGGCGCTGGTGCTCCGCCAGGGTCCGTGGCGTGTCAAGTGGATTGTGTCGGCGGGACTCGCCCAAGTGTCAGAGTTTGCCTTCGTCCTCGGCAGCCGTGCACGCCGCCTCGACCTCATCTCTCGCGAGGTATGCTCTCTCTCTCCCCAGCCAGTGGTCAATCTCCGGCTCTGTGTGTCCACTCGACCAGCCATGTGCTGTCATGTATACACACGCATGCACGCACACACACACACACACATACACACACACACACACACACACACATGTGTGAAATGCAAATAACGCACTGTTATATATATATATGTGTGTGTGTGTGTGTATATATATATATATGTGTGTATATATATATATCTAAACAGACATGCACTCATTCCTAAAGGCAGCCTACACAAACCGCACCATTACGAGAGATAGGATACACAATAGAACCTCATTTTACTGTCAGCTCTGTAATACAGCCACCTCGCAATTAGGGTCACCCAGGGACAATGGCAAATTATTTCTGTAACAGTAAAATATAGAAACTTAGTCCCGCTAATACAGCCACCTCGCTATTCAGGTCACTTTTGACCAGTCCGAGGGTACCTTAATAGTGAAGTTCCACTGTACAACCTCTGAACACAATGCTCTCAAAATCGCGAAAATAATTGTTTAATTACATTTCTGGTTGTACTACATATACTGACAGTTCAAATTTTTAAATAATCGTCTCATCCACGCAACCAGGGGTCAAAACTTTAAGCAGACTGGCCTTGGTAAACCAGTCTCGACATAATAGAACTACTAAGTATGACGCGCCCTGGCAGTGACCGCCCTCTGTGCCAGTCTAGTGTCTAGATAAGTTGGCGTGCTGGTAATGTTTTGACATGTTGATTGGTTGCTACACTGCCAGGATCCTCCTGAGTTGTGTCTTGGTGTTCACGTGAGTTGTGTCTTGGTGTTCACGTGCGTTGTGTATTGGTGTTCACGTGAGTTGTGTCTTGGTGTTCACGTGAGTTGTGTCTTGGTGTTCACGTGAGTTGTGTCTTGGCGTTCACGTGAGTTGGTGTCTTGGTGTTCACGTGAGTTGTGAGACAATAAAACACTTGACAAGTTCCTAGTTTAACCATTTAGAACTTGAGCGCCCGAAAGCATCCAGGCGCGTCAAATGCCCAAAAGCATCTTTCAGCTTTAACAACAGAGGTGACAAGGTGGCGTCATTGTCTCAATACTTGTGTAACTTACGTCGCTGGAATCTTTAGTGTATCTGCTGCGTGCTATGGGTAGTTTTCATATGACTTTGCACTCAAAGCTTTTGAATGAACGCCGTTTGAAAATATCAACTGACAGAGTTTGTAGATATGCATTGCATTCTATGTAAACACACCGGACACAGCGGATTGTGTTCCATGTGTTTAACTTAAAAGTTGATCAGTATATTTAGCAACGTCTTGTGCAGAATTAAATAATCTTTAAGATAAGGACAACTGGCAATGTCAAGAAAAAAAGTACAAATAAGTTAAATGCAAAAAAATAGGTTTGTCCATATCTTGGTGATTTTGTGCGCTTGCTACAGGGTTTTGTATCGTGTTTCATAAAATGACACTTGGTCTAAAGGGTTAAGGGTGTGCACCCCTTGTCATGTGTTGTAGGTGTACCTGCTGATCCTGGGGGTGACGACCCTCAGTCTCGTATTTGCCCCTGTCTTGTGGAAGGCCACGCTGTGGTATCTCAGGCTGAAGCCAGCACATGACAGGCAAGTGACAACCTCACTCTGGCTGTGCCTCACTCTCACACAGCCTCACTCTGGCAGTGCCTCACTCACACACAGCCTCACTCTGGCATTGCCTCACTCATGCAGCCTCACTCTCACACAGCCTCACTTTCAAGCAGCCTCACTTTCATACAGCCTCACTTTCACACTGCTATACTCTATTATGCCACTTTTTTATTATGCAGCCTGCAGGAAGAAATTCCATCAGCAGGTAGAAATGTGAGTGCTTTGATTTTCACAGAAACAAAATATTACATAGATGAATAATATAAATAATATGTATATCACATTTTATTTAAAATAGCAGTCATAAAGTGCATCTGACAGCAGATGTGTTAAGTATAAAAAAATGAATATTCATTGCTAATACCAACAGCAGAATAAGTAATGATTGTTAGATGTTTCTAACTAAATACATCTATGTAACAAAATGCTTGTTTTCATACATCAAACGACTTAATTGTTTAAAAAATATTAAAATAACAATACAAGTCAAAATGACCTCATTTTTCAAAATGTTGCTTTTAAAAGTTTGTGTCAATTTTAACAATAAATCAAAAACTACTGGGAAAATGTCAACAAGTGTTACATGTTAGAGCTTATAATTTGTGGAATGCAAAAAGGTACGGAACTCCATTTTGTGACTTATTAGCCACTCTTGCTTAATAGCCACTTTGAGGTGGCAGGTGACAGTTGACAGTTACATGGTATGTTTTGTTTTCCAGTCCTGTGTCAACTCATAGTGTCACGTCACACATTGACAGTGACACGGACGACCTGATGTCAGACATGCGCTGCAGTACACAAGCTATTGGTCACAGTACGCAGGTCACTGGCCGTAATACACAGGTCACTGGTCATAATACACAGGACGTTGATTACACTGGCTACGATCTCGGACTTGGAGGCAGATCTTAAATCTCAGTCATTCCTGGTCATGTTTTGGAAGTATGACTTTCAAAGTGTTTTGGTCAATTTGGGGTAATATTGTTTGATGTTTGAGGTTTCCTAAGAGTTCTTCCTCTGAATGTTTTTGTTTCCAACGTATAAAATGTAACATGCCAGATCATTTGTATCAATCTGTTATTTTTGACAGGGTCAGATCAAAAATCAGCTGAAAATGACAAAAGCAGGTGCATGTTACCAGATCTAACGATTAAAGAACATTATTTTGATGATTTTAGCAATCACTTCTAATAAACAGACTGCACGTATTACTATCCATTCGAACGTTAACAAACCCAATTCACAAATGTCTAGATAAATTGAGGGGTATGTTTTAAGGGTCATTGATGGCATTTCAGGGTAATATTTGAGAAAATTGAAAGCATTTAAGAGTAACTGTAAATACTGCAATGACAGTGTGTAATTGGACACCTAAAAATAATAAAATTTTCAGCCGCCTGAAAGCTGTCTGCATAAAAGCTGTCTGCATATGTACAAATATAGGTCCTGCTATTAACAGGGCTTTGTAATGCCATCGGTGTGAAGTTATACTTAATAAAAGATCACTAATAACTGGTGTCCGATTACATAGGAGCAAAGACAATATTTGTAGGTGTGTCCGAAAACATAGGTACACAAAAATAAGTAATTTTGTAGATTTTCCTTATAGAATTAAAATATGCTAAATTTATGACATTTAGAGGATGATTAAAGTAAATTAAAAACAAGCCACTACATTGTTACCTTTGAATTTGAAATATAATAGTTTACTCTATAAAAAAATCCCATTTTGTACCATTTTTAATGGTGATATTGACAAATTCAACCTCAGCTATTTGTGTCATCTTTTAACCAATGAAAATGGTTGTGCTTTCTCTGTAAATACGGCTAGAACGTCTTATTTGTTATAGGTTGCTTTTGCAGCGTGAATTTGAGAAACTCCTTGTTTCACCATCAATGTGTTTTGTTATATTAGAAACACATTCCTAAACAAACCAAATATATTTTGTACGTAAACCTCTTGTTTACAATAATTGTTGTTTGGTGAATATTACAGTAATGTATTTTTGCAGATTTACACTTGTGCTTGTTGCTAGCCAGTTCAGCTGTCAACATAGTTTTAATTTGTTATGTCAATGCTACTGTGATGTGTTGATTGTAACTCTGATGTTATATATATCTCATATAGTGGATAGGGATCATCTCAGAACAGATATCTCCGATATCAGACAAAATTACTTTCATCTGGCCCGTGTTCGAATCCTATCCTGCGGTGTTGAACCATGGGCAAGTTTGTGTACACTGAACAAATAATTGGCGTGCATTAACTGGAGTGTGGCTGAATACTTCCCAGAGAAGTTGAGATGGTATTCGATTGAACAGGTCTGCCAGGGAGTCGGTTGTAAAGCGCTTTGAGCAGTCCTGAGGAATGGGTACTGCACTATATAAGAACTTACCTTATGATCTTGCCTTGGACCAACTTAATGTTGTCTCCTTTATTCAGTCTATGCTCATCTTTTGTCATGTCATTTCACCAAAATTCTAACTAATCTAGTAGCCACTCTCTCATGCTAGCTCACTAGTGCAAATTAGTTATTTAGTTCTTTGTTGTATTAATGGACAAACTGTTAATTTCACTCGGAAAGCCACGTAGAAACTCTGTGGAAAAAGGCAACAGAACGCTTACTGGAATTTGACATATTTCCGAGTCTCAAATATTAGTGTGCACCCTTAATGCAACGAATACGATATATATATATATATATCATTTCTCACATATTTCAAATAGCTTCCTAGGTGAAAACAATGTTTTATTTGGATGATTTCATAAAAACTAAATAGCACATTTTCACAATCGAGCTGCCATCTCATAATGGATACTGGATAGGTTTCATTTTTTTTGAAATTATTCTAAGACAAAAAATTATTACATAGGTTGTTCTAGTTTATTGATATACAATTAGTTATACGTTAAATGTATTAATATTGGTATTACTGTATGTGGGTAATTAGCAGAAACAGGGTTTCAATTATTATTTTATACACTAACAGGTATTTTTAATGGGTGGTTTTTAAGTTGCATTCTGACATGGTTCATATCTTAAATACAAATTTATACTGAATCAACATGCCACATTTACTATATATCACTTTCTTCAACTCCGTATAAACTGATTTCACATAATATGTAATTTTCAAATAAAACAGCACAAAAGACGAACAAATTTATTCGCCTGGCGCCACCTATGGTGATGATTCCACTGGCCAGACCTGGTGACCAGTAATTTGGCAAAAGTATAATTTCTTGAATAACATCAAAATTCCAAAGTGACAAAATGGCATGATCAAATAAGTAATTTTTGTCCACGTTATACACACTTTCTTAAACACAATTAAAATAATAGTCTCTTGGAATGCAACGTTAAAAGGTACGTGTTAAATACTCGTCATAACCAAAACATGAGTACGTTTTCTTTGTAAAATCTTTAACTTATACTAAGCCAAATAAAAACAATGTGTTATTCACTGTGGTCATCATATTTCTATAATAATTATATAGATTATGTTTAACTTTACATGTTGATTCTAATATGTTATTTAAATTGTTATAATATAATTATATTTACGTGTGAATAGTTGCCCATCGGTTGATTGTGTGCATTTTTAATATTTTATATTAATAATAAGTGTATATAATATAATTGCCTAAGCTTTTTTAGCAAATTGTACAGTACATGAGGGGTAATACAGTACATGAGGGGTAATACAGTACATGAGGGGTAATACTGATGGACTCAGTGGGGGGGTTATAGTTTACATTGTTGTTACTGTTATAATGTACTGCGAGTTTCTACTCAAGATGGTAACATGTAACTATTTATTTGTTATGTAATCATGGTGATAATATGTAACTAGTTATCTACTTAACCAGGCGTGCCTTATGAGGCAGCTGTTTGACAAATGTCAACAGTCAGTGTCAACATTTGTTGAGTGTCAACAATTATTGAATGAGGTGAACAATAAACCAATGTTCAGCAAAATAAACTGTTTTGTGACTGTTTTATTTACATCAGCTCTCTATTTCAGCCGTATCATTATTGGTCTTTCCTTAGGTAACCACGTTAATGTTTTTTGTTCTTTACATTTATAAAAATATCCAGAGACATACCGACCGCTTTTCTGTATTAAGACCAACCAATAAATCTTCAAATTTGAAGGTTTATAGGTCTGTCAAATCACCTTTTTATAAAATTTATATTACAGGAAACAGTTAGCGGTGCCTTTGAGATCGAGAAATTTTGAGAATGTCAGTTATAGGAATCATCCAACTAGAGCACATCTACCGGTAGTCAAGTGTATCTGACCTCTATGAACATGTCAGAATGACTTTCAGAATTACATGTCGCCTGCCACTGCAAAGGGGGGTAAGTTGGAAAACGGTGAAATTGACTTTTGGAATGCACAGGTAATGAATGAGCTTTAAAATGATACCTGATTTGTTGAAATATCTTCAGAACTTTTTGATTTATTGCAAAAATTGAAGCAAACCTTAAAAAGCACCATTTTGAGAAACTCATTTCAATTCATATTGTCTATTGTTTTTTAATCTGGGTTCATAAATGCATTTATTTTATTAGTTGTGTTATTTTTTGTCGAGTAAAATAATCTGGACATTGAAAGATGATATAATTATATTATAATTTTTTTTAAATATGTATTTCTACAAAAATTATGGAAAATCACTTATTTTTGGCTTGTGTCTAGAATAATATATTTGTTTCCGATTGCACAACCAACCCTCTTAATGCAGATCTTACTGTTATCATGTCAAGGAAACTAGTCAAAATACATCATTTATTTGCGATCCTGTATAAATCCTGGCAAAAGGAAAAACATTTTCACCCATTCCAATATCTCGCTCTCATGCCCGTCTGTCTGCAGAACCTCCCTACTCTGTCCGAGTTTACCGGTAAATCTCTTCCAACTAGAACCTCCCTACTCTGTCCGAGTTTACCGGTAAATCTCTTCCAACTAGAACCTCCCTACTCTGTCCGAGTTTACCGGTAAATCTCGGTTAAAGATATCTCTTCCAACTTGTATAGTTGATGTCATGTATATAATTATATATATATGTGTATCAATGATATGTATTAGAGCACAGTGTTTTTGCTTTAAAAGATTTGCGCTATATAAGAGCTACACATATAATAATGTAACAGGAAACAGAAATATTGTCCTGAAAGGCCTACAATAACATTGTTAACATATCGTAGGAAGGATCAACAAACAAAACAAACTTCTGCCAGCAGTGAATTTATTCACGATCAGAAACGACATAATTTAAAATGCATGTTCACACGGGGGCACTTCGCATCGCACGGGCAGAGGGATGAAGGAGAAAGGAAAGACGGTGGGAGACGCTATGTACACGGGGGGGGGGGGAAGTGGGACAAATGGGAGAAAATTACATCAGTTAACACCACCGAGCAAACGCAAGCTGCAGGTAGAACGAAAGCCAGATAATTTCAGTTGCAAGTAGGATGTAGGCCTGACAATCATGTTGCAAGTAGAATGTAGGCCTGACAATCATAGTAGCATGTAGGCCTGACAATCATGTTGCAAGTAGAATGTAGGCCTGACAATCATAGTAGCATGTAGGCCTGACAATCATGTTGCAAGTAGAATGTAGGCCTGACAATCTCGGTTGCAAGTAGAATGTAGGCATGACAATCTCGGTTGCAAGTACAATGTAGGCCTGACAATTACATTTGCAAGTATAATGTAGGCCTGAATCGATTCCAATGCTGGCGGTTAGTAAAACGAGTTAAATAAAAAGACAGCATATAACCAAATGGAGATAAAATGAACTTGCACTGACCAGTCCCAGTTAATCTTGATGTGACATCTATTGACAGGCGTGTGACGTAACATGATCTAGGTATCTGTTGCCAGCTAGGCATGTGATATTACAATTATGTCACCAGATCCAGGCATATATCACAGTATCCTGGCATGTGATGTCATGATCCAGGCATATGTCATATCATTTAGGCATGTGGTGTCACTCTCTCCGGGCATGTGACGTTGCATGATCCAGGCATATGATATATTATTTAGGCAAATTATATCACCTGATCTAGGCATGAAATGTCACTCCATCCATGCACATGGTGTCATAAATTATCCAGGCATGTGATGTCATATTATCCAAGCGTGTGATGTCATTCGATCTAGGCATACGATATTACAATATCACCTGATCCAGGCATATATATGACATTACAATGTTCAGGCATGTGATGTCACCTGACCTAGGCATGTGACGTCAGGTGACAGACTCCACCACTCCTACTATTACCTCTGACATCCCACAATACATAAATCATACATAAAATAACACCTCCTTCACTATTTAAAACAGAATCGCACAGTAATCACATTATAGTACGTGTCGCGGGAATGCGACATCCTCATCATTGCAAACCCACGCATCCTTTGTCGACATCACTTATATACATATATTCATCGATTTTATTACACTAGCAGTAGGAATAATAATAATAATAATAATTAATAGGAATATAAATTTGCACGTTCAACAACTCACGAGTATGCAGGTGATCAGTCTATGTATACATATATATAGTAGATGTGTGCAGCGGACGCTGTGACTAGTCGCTACAGACGCGCGGTCGTAGCTCTCGTAATACTGCTTCTTGGGCGACCAATCAGCCGCTAATTTGCGTCGGTTGCCACGACGACTGCCCACGCTGCGTCGAGGCGCAGCGACGATCTCAGTCTCCGGTAAAACATTAAAACTCTGCACGATCAAATCCGGTAATGTTAGCACCATGTCATGTTACAGTGGCAGTCACGTGACGTCGAGCAGATAAAAGTAGCACCCGCCACTGTCCGATCGGAGCGGCGACATCAGGGAAGCGACAAGCAAACTGCGACGGGAAACAGCAACGTCCCTGGTGGTGGTGCTACGTGGGGGGCGGGGGTTGCTGGTTCTGTGGCGGCGGTTGCGTCGTTTTCGTCTGGAGCGCGGCGAGCGTGTCGGGCGACGCGGACGCCTTCAGAAGGGTGTTCTCAAACTCGAGCTGATTGTTCTTCTCAAGGAGCTCCTTGATTTGCTCCTTAAGCACCTCCACCTCCTCGCGCACGGCAAACATCAGATGGCTCTTGACGAGGTCCTGCAACAACACCAGACGTTTACAACTTGTACAATGTATTAGGGCAGTAACGATTAAAAGGTTGTCGAACATTCTTCACGATAGTTCATTTCTATACAAATGAGTTCTTTTAGGCGTATATCCAATATGTGAATTTTTACCTTGTAGAGGATTTCATTGATACACCAACTTCTTTAGTACATGTGATGTATGACGTCATCACACGTGAAATAATTTGTCGTACCTGTACTACATAATTTGTCGTACCTGTACTAATGTATTACATCGATGAAAGCCTCTACAAGGTAAAAATTCACGTATTCGATATGTCTAAAAGAACTCATTTGCATAACGATTAAAAGGGCGTAGTCTGTTTCTAGTTTTTCATATACTAATTAATAACATGTTCTTACGACTATACTAACTATGTTGAAGGAATATTGCCCACCAAATTGTATTTAGTAAGCCCACAACGACAGTCGGAATTTGAAGACACGACCGTGGGTGTATGTTCAAATAGTAAACAAAACATCCAGTTTTAAAACAAGCTTTATTGGCAATACGGCTGAGTTGGGTAGAGTTAACTGCTATACCTTTTGATGTTCAACAATGCTCACTTTCCCATGGTCAACACACTTGAACACAGTAGACTTCCAGTTATAAATTACTACTGCGGCTAATTCCGGGTAGACGAACAGACTGTCCCTTTAATATAGTCACTGGGTCATTATCTGTCAGTCTCCAAGAAGCATCCCCCTGAATGTCGCGAGATCTAGCTGCTAGATTCAGCGATGTCTGCATGACTTACGAGAATTGAGCGTGACTTCCCAAGGCAGTTAGGTCAACATCTGCTTTTTATTGGTTATAATCTCCTGGATGCTTAGCAATTTTTACGAGGCAGAGTTTTTTGTACGAAAACTGCAACTATTTCACTAAAACCAACTTGTCTAATAATTTATTTGCATAACATAAAATAAATAAGTGTTAGAAAGTTACAATATGGATGTGTTTTGCAAAAAAATCATTTTTTTATGAAAAAAGCATGTTTATATCATATTAAGGAGCACAATTGTCAACAAGCCCAGTATGATAAGGTAACTCCTTTTGCACCTAAATTCTCAAAAACCAAGCTCAAAGGCGCATCAAAACAAAAGGGTTAGTCAATCTCAAAATTGATTTACGGCTGTACATCAATATTAAAGTTAGTCAGCAGTTACCAAGTTGTACAGAGCGTACTATTTCTCTGACCCTCTCAGTTAGTATCTTTAAATGTATATCATGATATTCACAATTAAATCATATTTTGGTTAAAAGCATTACAATATTGTACATGCAAAGGACATACTAACTTTGTATGTTTTATGCAATTAGGTAAATGTTGACAATTGTGAACGACCCCCATTAGTATTAGCAACATAAAACAGCACTAAATGCATGCGTGTGCCAGGTTTTACATGCACCCACCCGCCCCAAATAGCCATGTAATGGAATACAGTGTCCAACATAAGATACATCGTCAATCAATACTCAGTGTCTGCGTCAATAATTATATCCTCGCATAAGAAACAGATTGATTTTTCCTTAGTGACGCTAACATTCTGCATTGTGTTTTAATGTCACCAGCTAATGCCTGTCGCACTGTGTGCTTTCTGGACAGTCTTTTCCATCAACATTCCCATTGTTGTGTATTTAGACCTACACGTTGATGCATAACGAGTATGGTTCTGTATCGGCGTAATGATCCATAATTGGAGACTATAAAAAGTAGTTCCTGTTCCGCCATCTTGTAGTTATGTCGTGCTTTGTCAATATCTAGTGTATTCAGACGAAATACGCTACACCCATGACATAAGGGGCCATCTATAAAGTATGTAACACTGTTTGTGGACACTTTGAAACCCCCCTACTACCTTGTAATGCTGGCTTGTACACCCTTAAAATGATGTTTGTTTTGACAAAGACCCACCTCACCTGTGATACATACGCGGATCTATAATTTAACTAAGTAACAATTTACAAAAGTACATAGCTGGTTTTTCATTGGCATGTTGTTGAAATCTACCCAAACATTGATGTTATATTATCAGACATATATTATATGTCTGAAGGCACCATCTTGATGAGCGTACATTTAAAAATCATTACCGTATTTACGTGATACTTAGTTACACGACAACCCCACTCTTATTTCATCACATTCTTAACCCCCAAATGGCCATACATTCCCACCCCTTAAGTGTGACATTCTTTATGGGTGACTCCCTAAGGGGGGATCTCACAAGTTCTCTAAGTGCAAAAGAAATACAATGTTTAATATTGGTTCAAAACCCTAATGTGTGGTGCTGGACTTGAGATGACGTACATAGTGCCAATGAAATGTCCATCATATTTTATACAATTCTATTCAACGTATAATCGCGATATTCTATGCATGCAACACTGAACGGAATACATGGAAAGGAGGTTAGTCCTAGCTGCGGGGAATTCTTCCAGTTGTCAAAACCACCATATCTGTTCCTTCCTCACAATAAGATCAATAAAACAGGCAACTTAATACGACTTATCAAACTCAGCATCGCTACCAAGAAACTATCCACCATGGTATCCAGTTCTAACAATCATAATAATGTGACAAGCATTAGTACCAGTTTCTCTCACTAGATGGTGTCATGGTAGTAATTTTTTTCTTTTCAAAATGTGAAGATAAATTAGACTAAATAAACCGCCACCAACCAAGACACACATCTTTCGGGTTTGTAAACTTACGCAACCCCCTTTTCCCCGCCCCAATGACCACTGTATAATTGAAATAGTGTGTGTGTGTGGTTAAGTTAATGGTTCCTCTTACCCGGTAGTCTGTTTGCACATCGGTGCCAAACTTTCAGGATTTACTTTACGACCTTTCGTAAGAAAAGTGCAATTCATTTTGATTGGGACTTTGTATCGAGAGCGAAAGATAGAGATGGCTGGTGGAGAGAGCAGTGCAAGATTAGCGAGGGAAAAGAAGAAGAAAAAAGATAATTGAAATTGAGGAATGGAATCGAGGCCAGCCTTCCCCTGACAACAGGGAAACAAGACGAGATCAACAACCTTCGTAAGAAAAGTAATACTTTTGTCTTTTTCAAAATTCCCTGTTGGTTAAGAGTTCTTACCAGTTTCATAAACATGGCGTAAATCGATTGTTCATATACATCATATTATGTCACACATGTTTTCTGTGCCTGTCACCAAGAAAGTTAACAAGAATGGGGGCGAAGAAAACAAAAAATGTGTTTACTCACCATCGCCTGCTCGATCTTGTTGTCAATGGCAACCGTGCTGGCTCCACTGCAAACAGAGGGCATTATTAGACGCGTGTTACACATTTAGGTACATCATCAACAGGTAGAGGAAGAACGCAGACAGAACACAAGACAGACGGTCGTAGAAGCAGACCAGGCAGCCACCTGTTGGCCGAGTCTGACACTGCAATAATAAACAATCAATCCACCCATCGAAAACTAATTCAAATCATCTACAAGATGGGTGGACAGGTCTCTAGAAAGCTATGACCCCTGTACCATCCCTTCCTCGAATGATTCTGCCAATAACAAACCAGATTCCTTGATGTTCAGTACCCCCCACCCCACATAAAGACAAGGGAGGTGAGCCACTTCACTGTTTTTTTCATTCCTTTTCCAAATATTTGCTGATATTACCACCTATCGATGCTATCTAAGTAAAACAAAAAGATAAGTACCGTATTCGTTCTATTAAGCGCGCATGCCCTAATTAGCGTACACCCCCTTTTTAGCAGCACCCGACACCATGACAGTGATCTGAATGCCAACCTTGGCTGTTGAATCCATCATTGGTTTTAATTTCTACCAATATCACACTAGAGTCAAAGCTTGGTAATGAAACAACATCGAAAGGTCCACCTAAATTAGCACATTTTTACAGTGTTCTGGTGATATCCTGTTGTTCACATGTGAGATGTATAAATCACTTGCCCGTCATGTCTGCTGAGATGGCTGTACTCGGGACCCACAGGAACCAAAGAAAATGGCTGTACACCCCTGTATGCTTATTGGAACACAAAATTTTACATATTTCCATGTCTCAAGTATTTGCTAAGTGTACTGTACGCTTAATAGAATGAATACAGTATCTGTGCACAACTGCTGTGATTAAGTTGCAACGTCTTTTATAACTGATCGATTAATAAATAACAAATTATAGCATAAAACAAAAAAATTACAAATTAGAAAAAGCAGATTTGTTGTTGTAAAACACTACACAAGAACTATAAATTGAACGATAGAGTTGCATTCACAGGTCTCCTATAACGGCTATAAGTCTTAAATGAGGTGACTTTCAACGACAGAGTTGCATTCACAGGTCTCCTATAACGGCTATAAGTCTTAAATGAGGTGACTTTCAACGACAGAGTTGCATTCACAGGTCTCCTATAACGGCTATAAGTCTTAAATGAGGTGACTTTCAACGACAGAGTTGCATTCACAGGTCTCCTAAAATGGCTATAAGTCTTAAATGAGGTGACTTTCACCAGATTCATTAATACATAGACACGCCACCACCTAACTCTGATACATGTAAATGTGTAACTGCGTAGGCGTGTAAATCAACATATCTGGTGTGTAAACACACTTACATAACCAGTGACAGTCGTGTGACATTATAGCACAGGAACAATCCACTCACCAGTTTTTATACAGGAGACAATCTCTCTTTATTTACACATATTAAAACAAATTATTAATATGTTAAATCTTCATAAATCAATTAGGAAAACAACGACTGGCAGTGTAATCAATACGCACTGACCACAAAATATTGTAAAATTTCTGATGTAGTAATAAATTATTTATATGGTTCGTTGAAGTTTCCTATGTTGTGTTGGTGGGCTTTCTCGCCAATAGATTGGCATGATCTCAATTAAACAGTGTCTAAAATTATTTAAGACATGTAATGTAATAAAATGATTAAACTGCTGGAAACTATAAATAATTATAATCGTAGCACAATATATAAATAATTATAATCGTAGCACAATATATTAAGTGTAACAAGAGTGTACGCCTCTTTTACAGAAAATTCCTAAGGTCCACCTTTCTACCTGTCAGTACCATCTCATGCTTAATTTAAATTTCCATTGCCGTGAGCTGTTTCAATGCCCGTTTCATTCATATCAGATCAGATCTGCCAGCCCAAAATCGATTCCACCAACTGCCAATTTAATTTTACCTCAAACTAATTTTACTGTCACAAAGCTCCAACTAGCTTCAGTTCCCAGACACACATCATATTTATATTACACATTTATATTCACTTGTACCACGGAACAAGTGTTTCTTGTTTACAAAACACACAATGGAAACCATGGCAACAACTCGAGTATATTACCGGCTCCAGCTACACATAATGGGCAGAAACTGACATTAGTCTTGCATCACACAAAGAAGATAGTTCTTAAATACTGCTTGGTATCCAGAAACACTGCTCAAAGCAATCACCCCCAAACACTACCGTGACTTCTCTGACATGCAGAAAAACTTCTATTGCGACAAAAATCTTGAGAAAGAAACGTATCAGTGCATAAAAATCAAATCAGCTAACAATTTCACATCATCACCAATGACTAAATAAGTATACTGAGGAACTAGAGGACAAAATGATTCTTCAAGCAATGTCAAAATTTTATTATTACCATAATATATTTAATTTGTTATAGTGCCAGATCTACAATTGTTTGTGGCACTTAACAACACATTATACTTAATGATCAATAAACTAAAATACTAATACAGTTGCATAAAACTATAATACTAGACATTATTATGTTATTTCACAGAGGAAAAATGTATTCCGCTTGATACAACCATGACCTGGCAATCACGAGAAACTGAAAAATCTACCTGTGTGATGAAGTATTCACATGGTGCGTCAAAACTATACATGTCAAATCTGCTAACAATATCACATCATCACCAATGACTGAATAAGTACGCTGATGAACCAGAGATGACAACAATGGTTCTTCAAGCAATGCCAAAATTTTATAATTACTGTCATTATTTCAATGATGAAAAACATATCCCGCTTGTTATAACAATGACCGGGCAATCACAAGAAGCGACAGACACTGAGTAAGTATCTGAATAAGTATGCTGAGGAACCAGAGATAACAAAAACAGTTCTTCCAGTAAAATTTGTATTATTATTATCATAAAATTATTTGAATGAGAGGAAAAAAGTGGACCACCTGCTATGAGCGAGCTATAAAATATGTCCTGACCTCGCAATCAGGAGAAGTGACAGAAACTTTAAAATCTACCTGTGTGACGAACTAATCACTGCCCTCCTCAAACAGGTGATTGCCTCGGCTTTCCACCGTGCCCGCCGGGTATCACCCTGGTACTCCAGGGCAGTTACGAGAGGGGTAGCGTGAAGCACCATGGTTGGTGGCATCGTATCGACTGATGCAACTGCTCCACCTGCGTCTATATAAGCCGTGTTCGATGACCTCATACCCCCGCCCATCCGGTTCACTCCCAACACACCCACTGGCTCTCTCTGGCACTCTCTCGCTACATCAATGATTCAGAAGTCGACATTATGAGGCTGTCACTCCATGCATAACAAATCCACCGCTGACACAATCTGTCTTTGTGCAGCGGCTGATATTTATGCAAAGCAGACGGCGATTGCGAAAGAAGTGCTCCGGACTGAGAGGAAATATACACCCCCGTTAAATTTTCACCCGGGGGTGGGGATTTTGCTATATGTTTGACACCCGCCTAAGTTCAACACCCAAATCATTATTTTGTGTTCTTGGTAGATTTAGTATTTCAACTGTATCAATTATATTGTCAGGTAGATAAATGTAAATTGCATTTTTTACCAAATCAAAATGTTCACACACAGATAAGGATTTCGCTGTGAACTGTTCGCCCCAAAATTAATCACATGATCTTTGGACTGTTGCTAAAAGTTGCATACTTTTGAATCCTAGATAGGGAAATATAAATTGCATTTTTTACAAATTCAGAATACTTAGTTTTTGCATATTATAACTGACCAATACCTAACTAAACATTATGAAAATATTGATACAACTGTTTTCTCACTTATGAAAGATTGAGGAAGTAGAGACAAAAAGCAAGGCTAGTATAGGAACAGTATAGATTATATATATATATATATATAAATCAGTAAGTATTAATTCTTGCAGGACTATAAATGATTAGAAATGTTGTTATGTAAACTCTGCAAAAACAGAACAAATAAAAACTTTTAAAAATATAATGTGCCCTTTCCAATCTTGATTGCTCAACGGTACTTTTCAAAATTCATTCATTTAAAGACAACTTTAAGATTAATGCATCTACCCCCAGGTTTAGACAATAAGACATGCCTGATTTAGACTGATAGATCTAGAATTGCACCCAGCTATAGTATACATACAGCTGAACGTATTTACAAAAATTACAATACTGCATAATGAATGACTAAGGAGATGTTAGTGCAAATCAACTGATCTTATACGCCACCAGGAGTACCACCTTGAATACAATCAATTGGTGTGAATAAATAATCATGACTTGGAGTACCCAAATACATGTAAACAATAGCCGTGCATGTGATCTCACAGGCTTCTAGTTGAGTTAATTATACGATCTAGAAATGCAATTGAACCACTCAGGAATTTTGTGTTCATTTAATGCCATTCCTTAAACATTCCAATCTGCCGTATGTATTCAATATGAAGAGTTTCGGGGCAAAATGCAATAAACGCCAGTTTAGAAATTTCGTCCAAATCAGGATTAAACGTTTGTTTAGCATGTGCAACTACGCGGAGTGACTGTGTGAATATACAGCGTTTTGATAATAAAATCGTTTAAAACCACATTTTGCATAACAAATGTGCAACAAATATTTCAGAGTTTGCCACCATTCTCTGTGATTACGGGTTCTAAATATACAGCAAGATAATTTACAAGTTATAATTTAATCTTTAAGCACAAAAGTTACTTTTTCTCAAAACGAAGAAAATTAATATATCACGTTTTGGCCTGAAACCCTTCATATGTACGTCATAATTTATTATATGCGCAGACAATTTAATTTAAGAGTGCCTACAGTCAAACACCACTTGATGGTCAGCTCATGTATACAGCCAGTACGAAAGTACGGTCAACCTACGACACTCCAAAATTATTTCCATATACTGTAAATAGCTTTATCGTATAACATACAGGGTCAGACCACTTTTTATTGTTTGCTGCTTTTGACCTGACGTGATCAAAAATTGATTTACTAGTTTGTCTAATGTCTCCACCAAAAGTAAACAAAATTCACAAACAAGCCAACATTGTGTCTGGGGATGCTAATCACTGCTAAGTAGTTTCATTTTGTGCGAAATAATGTGAAATTAAACAAACGATAAAACTGAACTGAGTAAGGTTGTGCATTTAAAGTTCTATTAATGTGACATGGTCTTTGTATGTTGTACACTCTAGAAGATACCAGGGAGAGTGACAGACCAAGAGTAAACCAACACAATGCTTACTGAGCAGAGTCTAGGGCCGGATGAGTCACGAGATAAATATACACCTAGAAGACAAATTATGCTATCACATAGACTGAGAAATACTGTTACTGCGTGGGCAGCCTAGTATTACACAAGCCTACGCTGTGGGGGGGGGGGGCATTGATTGGATGTCAACATACCCCCACCCCCTCCATGTCAACCTGCGTATATGGGGGGATCACTTGTCAACCAATGAAAGCAGACCAAGCTATGACTAATAACTGTATTAATAACCCTCCTACAGTAGGTAGCTCCATTTGAACCCGAGTTCACCTGCACAACAAACAAGACGCAGTGAGCATGCTAACATCAATAGGATCGCACAAAGTAATCACCACAAGGGCCCATATACGATTCACGGTAGAAATACAATTTCAATAATAAAGGTCTTGTAACCGTGGTTTCTTTAAGGGAAGGTTTCATGGGTTCACAAAGTCCAGACAAATATGTAGTGATTTGTATTGTATCAAACATACTATAGTGCAGTGCAAACCATTACACGCCCCCACCAAATATAGGGTATGGGGCTTGCAATCTTCAGCTTCTAAAAGCACTGCCAATACCACTGGATTAAAATATGGTGACATGGTTGCTGAGACATTACAAACTACATTGACAGGATAAGGAAAATTAACATGAAGTCCATTTTACAGGGTCCATATTTATATGACACCTGTTATAATATCCAGTTGCAACAATGGGCATTCATATATTTTCCACTCAACAGGTGCCCAGTGCTGTTTTTAATTTATTTGATAGATGGCGAGAACCAATACAGTACACTAGTAGACATATATTCTGCTACTAGTACACACTTCTGCGTCCTCAGAAACTCATAATAGGGAGATCGTTCCATATTTTGGGTGCAGATTTACTGAAAAAGCACATCAGATCAATTTAGGAATTACGACTGTTGCTGTATTGTCAGTAATGTACCCCCAATACTCTTGATGACTTCATTTGATTGATTTAGTCTCAACAGACTCTAGGAGGCATGAATCTGACCACCACACATAAACAAACACCTTGGTAAGGCAAGATGACATGCACTGGAAACCTCAAAGGAGACTGTACTGGCAGACATAAACAACTTCTAGTTGGGGAGGTTGGCCTATTGGTAGTCAACAAGAAGGCAGAGGTTGGGGAGGCTGGCCTATTGGTAGTCAACAAGAAGGCAGAGTTGGGGAGGCTGGCCTATTGGTAGTCAACAAGAAGGCAGAGTTGGGGAGGCTGGCCTATTGGTAGTCAACAAGAAGGCAGAGGTGGGGAGGCTGGCCTATTGGTAGTCAACAAGAAGGCAGAGGTGGGGAGGCTGGCCTATTGGTAGTCAACAAGAAGGCAGAGTTGGGGAGGCTGGCCTATTGGTAGTCAACAAGAAGGCAGAGTTGGGGAGGCTGGCCTATTGGTAGTCAACAAGAAGGCAGAGTTGGGGAGGCTGGCCTATTGGTAGTCAACAAGAAGGCAGAGTTGGGGAGGCTGGCCTATTGGTAGTCAACAAGAAGGCAGAGTTGGGGAGGCTGGCCTATTGGTAGTCAACAAGAAGGCAGAGTTGGGGAGGCTGGCCTATTGGTAGTCAACAAGAAGGCAGAGTTGGGGAGGCTGGCCTATTGGTAGTCAACAAGAAGGCAGAGGTGGGGAGGCTGGCCTATTGGTAGTCAACAAGAAGGCAGAGTTGGGGAGGCTGGCCTATTGGTAGTCAACAAGAAGGCAGAGTTGGGGAGGCTGGCCTATTGGTAGTCAACAAGAAGGCAGAGTTGGGGAGGCTGGCCTATTGGTAGTCAACAAGAAGGCAGAGTTGGGGAGGCTGGCCTATTGGTAGTCAACAAGAAGGCAGAGTTGGGGAGGCTGGCCTATTGGTAGTCAACAAGAAGGCAGAGTTGGGGAGGCTGGCCTATTGGTAGTCAACAAGAAGGCAGAGTTGGGGAGGCTGGCCTATTGGTAGTCAACAAGAAGGCAGAGTCAATACGAAAACACACTTTCATTCTGTCTTGCTTTGAAAGTTGAAACTACCGTGGGATTTCAGTTGAATATCAAACAGATGGTAAAAAGGTGCTGAAGAAAAGCCAGAGATCTTTGCTTAACAAGCAAAGATTATTCTAGTATTAATAGGCTAGAATGACATCAAGTACCTGGAATATGACACTAGAATGACATGAAGTGAAGTGCATGACATATGACACCAGAATGATATAAAGTACCTATCAGATGACATCAGAATGACACCAAGTACCTGTCATAAGACACATGAATGACACAAAGTATATCACAAATGACACCTGAATGACACAAAGTATATGGCAGAAATCACCTAAATGACACAAAGTACATTGCAAATGACACTAGTAATTACATCAAGTACATGACAAATGACTCCATAATTTCATGAAGTTCCTCTCAGATGACACCAGAATGACACAAAACTTGTACGTCACGAATGATACAAAAATTATGGCAGAATGACATAAAGTACCTGTCATATGACAGCAGAATGACACCTGTCACTAGGACTGTCAGGTGACACCAAGTAACTCACAGATGACATCCAAGTATCTGTCAGATGACTTCAGAATGACATTAAGTATTTTTCAGATGACACCAGAATGACACCAAGCACCCTGTGAGATGACAACTAGCCCCTACTATTACCTGATTGATGTGGACAGTGCCTCACAGGCAGCCGTGAAGTAGCAGGCATCAGCCTGAGAGAAGAGAGTTCCTTCCATGCCTGGCCTACATCACAGAGTCTGAGCCTTGCAGCGACAACGACAAAGTCTCTAGTTCCTCACCACTGTATTAATACACCACCTGTCAGGTGAACACTAGGTCATCCTGCACCTGTTATTACACAGTGGCAGTCCTAGAACATTCCCGTGGCTATTTATACACACACCCATCTAAAACCAAATATTCAAAGTGCGGCTCCATGGGAATAAAATCCGAGTGATTTCGCCGAGAATGTCGGATAATCATCAAATGGTGCTACAGGAGCATTGCCTTATAATAAATGTAAATGTAATGTTCAGGGTCCCGGCCAATCGGGGTGGTTCTAAGGACGCCTCGACTCAAACGGCTGTGCATAATTTGATTGCCAGGAGAAGAGTTATTCACCTTACTATATTTACAAACTATAGTCATTTGCAGAGTGTCTGTCGACACATCACATCACATCACCTGTTGCCAGGAGACGAGACATGTATTTATAAAGACTATAATTGTCGTTACAAAGGTGATGCCAGATATTTAGAATACACATACACTATATAGCTTGCGGCAATGTTTTGTATACCACGGGATATGTTAACATCAAACAAATCTGAGGAAACGTTTACACAAGTGATATTTTAAACCACTAACAATTATTGATGAAGCTCAAACAAATTGTTGAAATGTACTTTTTTAACAGAAATGCTTATGGTTATTGAACAATGAAAAGATGTTACTGCAAAAACACCACAGTAGAAAATTGCCATGCACGTTCGATAGCCTCATTATGACATGGTGCAGTACACTAACATGAAAACATCAGTGATTCGTCATTGTCTATCAACAATTTTCCTGGGGTGGTTATTTTAATAATTCCATACATTTTCACCTAATAAAGTTAAATGTGTCATATGGCTACAAGCAAGATTTTGACTTTGCAATTATTAGCAGACCTCGACTGAATTTTACTTCGCTGACTATGGAATTAGTTAACCTTTCTACCCTTGTAAATCTTCCTGTAGTAACACTGAGTGGGCGATATGATATTGTCATTCAAACATTAACTATTTGCATCATGCAACAAGCTAAGCAGCAGATCGATAAATTGATTAATAATTAATTATAACGTTTTTACTGGCTACTGACAAATATAAATGCACTATTTTCATCCATGCCAGCAACGATCGTGGTGTAGCAATCAATATTTCATGGAAACATAACAACTGGATATAATATTACTGTCAATTTCAGCAATGTCAGATCATACCGATATCACTTACCAGGTACTAGAGTTGGGTCCAGTTACATGGAATCAAATCGAAAACAAACACCTTAATTTAAATTATAAAAATACGTCATTACAATTAAATAACTAAATTAATTTATATACATTAAAATGCAGTAGCAACTGTTATTCAAACAATTTGTCATATATGCACTGCTGAATCAAAATAGTTTGTATCCAACTGATAATCAATATTTTAAAACTGACGCTTTCGGTTAAAAGAATACTCTTAATCAATTGTATCGGACATAATAGTTTCAGTTACAATAAACCTATCAGTGACAATTCCCGCATAATTAAAAATATTCCCTTTAGTGTAACAGATGTATATCAGTTGTGTAATTGGAGCCAGCTTTGGTAGTAACAAGATATATTCCAATGTAGCAATGATATTATCATGCAAGTTGCACCCGTTGGTTAGTGTGCATGTTTGTCGCATGTAGGAGGTCGTTTGTCAGATTTATACCGAACAATCTGTCAAACAATCTTTTGGAACGATCTGAAGATGATTCACAGGGAGCCGCTAAATACCTAATATCAAAAAAATCTTTAGATTATCCCTGAATAAAGCTCATCAGATCTGGATTAGTTGATCACATAAAGAATGCTAATTCATCATCATTTATAGCATCAACATAGTGATATATCATTATCACTGTCTAGAAGTGATCGTCTGTATCCAGGAATAGTTCCAAAGACACTGTGGTTAAATATGTTCAATTACTATAATATATCAAAGTCGATCAAGGAATATTTATTGATTCGTCACAGCCATATTCCAGCCATCCTCTCTCCATTATCACTGACAATCTGACAAAAATCTTTTGGCCGATTCCATCATTTTGTCACAATTTCGTTCATTAAAGTTGCCTCCTTCATTCCAATTTGTTGCTGATAATCTGATTTCAAATACATTTTGCGAAAAAGAAAACCTGCATAGTGTCACCTTGTTTCAGCAGTTTATGAATTTAATTTTTTGGTAAAATCATCAGATAAATTACATTTAGTTATTTCTTGCTCAAGAATCAATCCAAGTGATTTTTAAAATTAGAATCTTCACATGAATGGGTGACAAGATCATGCACGTTTCCATGTTGATCTTACCTACTTTCTTTGCTCTCTCAAATACCACATCACCGACACATACAGTGGATTAAAGGCTGTTTGTTGGACCACCAATTACTTTAGACAAATTACATAAAATAAATACTCAAAACCAGCAGAAGGCAGCAAACTATTTAACAAATAAATTATGTGCTGCCTTAGCCAGGCATAGCCATGCGACCATACTAACAAAATTCAGGGAAAATAAACCAATCAACCTGCCCACTGGCTGTGTCACGATCAATAACAAGGCTGGATAACTCCATGAAATAAGCGAACTGATGTCAACACCAATAGGTCTTAGATATATTTCCAATCTTTGTGCCCAAGTCACATCAACATCAGTTGGACAAAAACAGATCGTTTTCAATAAACTAATCAATAATTTTCAATATGTGCCAACATTTTACAGGAAATGACCCCAGCTAAATCAAAGCGCCAAATATTGTGTCTTATAATTATATAGTGCAGTATCCAGCCCTCAGGACTGCTGAAAGCACTGTACACTTTACTCCCTGGCAGACCTGTTACAATACTTAAATCGAACATCATCTCGACTTCTCTAAGAAGCATTTTTAGTTTACTGGGTGGATTTGGCATGGGAAAGAGTGTAAAGTCGAGACAGCCTTCCACTGCCCAGCCTGAACATACATGAGTTGGGAGGCATGCTGTAGGAGACTTACATGAGTTGGGTGGCATGCTGTGGGATACTTACATGAGTTGGGAGGCATGCTGTAGGAGACTTACATGAGTTGGGAGGCATGCTGTAGAAGACTTACATGAGTTGGGTGACATGCTGTAAGATACTTACATGAGTTGGGAGGCATGCTGTAGGAGACTTACATGAGTTGGGAGGCATGCTGTAGGAGACTTACATGAGTTGGGAGGCATGCTGTAGAGACTTACATGAGTTGGGAGGCATGCTGTAGAGACTTACATGAGTTGGGAGGCATGATGTAGGAGATTTACATGAGTTGGGAGGCGTGCTGTAGGAGACTGACAAGAGCTGGGAGGGATGCTGTAGGAGACTTACACAAGCTTGGAGGCCTGCTGTTGGAGACTTACATGAGTTGGGAGGCGTGTTGTAGGAATCTTACATGAGTTGGGAGGCGTGTTGTAGGAATCTTACATGAGTTGGGAGGCGCACTGTATGAGACTTACATGAGTTGGGAGGCGCGCTGTAGCAGCCTGTCATAGTGGTGTTCCCAGGGTACTTCCTGTGTCCACCCTGTCGCCCCCACACACTGCACCCCCTCGTTCATCAACATCACCGTCTCTATCATCTCATGCACACCAGGTCTCGCCATCTCTACACACAGCTTATGTGTACACTTGGTCTGTTCATGTATACATGTGGTGTATACTCAGTCTGTTGATAGTGTTCTTGTTCAGTCTGTTCGTGTGTACATTTGGTGTACACCTGGTCTGTTTATGGGTAGTGTACACTCAGAGCTTTCATGTATATATTTGGTGTACACTCACTGTTGTGTACACTTGTTGTACACTCATTCTGGTCATGGATAGTGTACACTCGAGACTGTTCATGTATATACCTGATGTACACTCGCTCTGTTTATGTGTACACTTGGTGTACATCCAGTCTGTTGATGTGTAGTATACACTCAGTCAGTTCACATGCACATTAATTTTGGTGTACACTCTCTGTTCATGTGTAGTGACTACTTGGTCTGTTCATGGGTACACTTAGAGTACAGACAATATATTAATAGATTAAGTAGTCTGCATCTGATCTGTTCACATCTAATGTACACTTGGTCTGTCTACACCTAGTGTACACTTAGGTCTATCCATGTATACACTCGCTGTACATGTGTATATGTGTACAGTTCATGGGTAGTGTACATTCTATATATATGTACACTGTGGTCCAGATAAATGTACGTGTCTTGACTTGTGTGCCTCAACAAGGTTCCGCTCAATGTTGCAAGACGACACGAAGACAACCGCCGAGTTGAAACCTCAGCACAACTGACGTCAGCGTCACAAACTCTCAACACCAGTGTCTATCCATTGCATCACCGCCAACTCACATAGTTGTACACACCCGACACTTGACACCAATGTTATAGACACTACCGCCGCACGCCCATGCTCAGTAGAATGTGTCCAGCAGCAACGTGTCAATACCGACACCATACACCGACACTAACACGGAGATATACTCCAGAGATAGTCACCAAGCACAGCCACATTACACTGCATAGGCACAGTCAATGCAACAATAACAATCCTGATGCTGCGCCAACAGTGACATCTGGTGGCGAACTCATGTCCCGCTCAGTGCTAAGGTCAACTGGCTGGGTTGTTTACCAGGAAGTCTAATGGGAGTATCAAATTCATGGCAGTGTCCTCGCTGGGTCCTTGGTGGAAGAACTCTCCAGATCAAAGCAGTAATCAATAATGTAAACACAGATACACCGGAGACTTGTTACTGTCTGCTCGCACACAGTTCTCATTGGTGCATCGACTAATAGAATCGCCATGTCAGTGCTTGCATCTGGAACACCACAGTGGAATTCGCTGCGATCGCTCAACCATTTTAATGGGAATTACGTACACCGGCTGATTATCATTGGCTGATATATTGGCAATATGGCGATAACTATGTAATGCAAAGGTCTTATTGTAATGTTCAACTTGGCTTTTTATCACCAAATTCTGTATTTTTTTAACATACCAGGATACTATAAGTAAATTATTTCATAGGTAATGTTCTTCTTCATACAAGGATGGCAGAGTTTCTAAATTTGCCAACATTTGCTCAAAGTGACGGGACATTGTGTTTGTTACCATGGAAATGGGAGGTTTGAGTAAAAAATCGTATATAGTTTACTCAGCAAGACCCATTCTATACATTGGGCAGAAAAAAATGCACTATTTGCATAAATAAATTAATAATCCTATTTAACATCAATATTAAGGCTAAAAAACGTGAATTCTGAGGAGGCTTAAATCTAGCCCTAGGAGGCTTAAATCTAGCCCCAGGTGGCTATAAATCTAGCCCCAGGTGGCTATAAATGATAACTGTGAACTAATTCTCTGTAGGATTCTTGCCCAACCCCAGGCTTACTGTAGCTGCACCAGTGCCTCTAGTCCAGTGCGCACTATCAGCAGTTACATAAATACTGCCTGCAGCATTAGATCATGATAAACTAGAGAAGAGACTATACAAGACAAAATCCAAATTCCACTGAAGGTCACCGATGACTAACATATGTAGATTGCCAACAAGTTATTGGGTCACAAACAACTGATAAACTTATGACATCTCCTGCACGGTTTTACTGGAATCCCGAGTTTCACAAACATCTGGCTAAATGACAGTAGCAGCTGAAGACCAAAAATAAAAAACCAGGACTTCTAGTATGAATCAAAAGTTGAAAATCCATGATTTTCAAATATTATGTGTCATCACTTAACAGTCCACATATTTTCTATGTTATGTATCATCTTAATCTGAACCAGTTTCCAACTGTCGGTAACATAAACGCATTGTATAATTTAGAATACTCCCCAGTGCAAAGTCACTGCCTGATTGAATTCACACACACCCTGGTGAGTGTTCACTGCACTAACTACAGCTCCATTCCCCAGATGGCAGCACTCGTATTGCAACCAATGTCGGTCATTGACTCATGCTCAAGATTCAATGGCTTTAGCTTGTAACATGTACAGTCTATACTGGTCATTCAAGAGTACTAGATATTATAGAATACCAATAAAACTGTCTTCATTCTTCCATTACAAACACTTACATGTAGTTCAGTAACATGTACTCCAAGGATGTTACTAAAATATTCTGCCAACCAGCAACACTTAATTTAGGTCCAATAACCTTTGAACATGTGTCTATAAATGGAATAGTCTTGTCTGTTGTCACGTAAATAATATAGCTCACAAATGTACGATCTTGTGATAAATAGCTGTTTCACTCTAGCCAAAGAGGCCACCACTTCATCGCGCTCCAATGCAAGTCAGAGTTGACCCACTTTCAAAGTTGACCTGCCAGGTACTTTTACAACAGCAGGTAGACAGGACATTAAGTTTTAGGGTCACCGAAGCAAAGCAAGGAAGAATTGTAATTGTGCGTAAATTATACGACATGACTATGATTTCAACATATCACGCCCACAACACATGCAACACTACTCAAACTCTATACCTGTCATTTTTTGTTGACCACGAAGTGGATACTATGAGACCATTTGTCACCCACTGGTGCATGCTATGACTGTCAGTCAGCTGTCTAGTGGCTGGGTCAGACTGTCGGAATTATTTCCTGTCTACATGGTTTAGGGAGGGGGGTACTATGCAGGGTATCACTGGTTTTACCCAAATTACTTTTTGTCTACCCTCCCTTGCCAGGGCTGGCATGTATCTGACAGGACGATCTGAGTTTTTGTCCCTGGCAGCAGCAAAAGACCCCAAACTTTGTGACTACAAATTGCTGATATTGGAATTATGTGAACCCTGCATGTTTAACGTTCATCTTACAAATCATCCCAAAATAAATGACCCACTTGTGCGGTACCCCACAGGGTAAACTTGACTTGTGTTTTCAGGAGGTATCCCTCCAACTTTACAATCCCAAATGTAAGGCAGACGTTTAATCTTTGTCAATGACAGACTGTAAATTTACTGTGGTGTCTTCCCAAAGCACATTATTATATGTCTGTGTTCTATTTGTTGTAATATTGGTTTAAATGGGATCAACATAAGAATTATCGATACATGGTCTTTAAAAACAAGTCTACCTCAAACTCAATTATAACCATAATCCTGCAGATCAACAAAATATGTTGCATTATGCCTTTTATAATCCCACAATGATTCAAAACCATGAGACATTTGGGGTAAATGATATGCCTTGCATGTGGTATGAACAAGCCAGACAATAAAGGAAACTTTGAACAGCCAAGGAAACCCACAGGTGGTGACCCTCTAAAAACAACACAGTGACCCAATTTGGGGGCATGACCCATGGGGCCTGCAGGGGTGAACTCAATGGGTCTGAGGAATAGGTTTATCGCAGCCCACTTCTGGGAATAGATTTTTTCTCTGCCCATATTTCTCCAAACTTAGACACCATGTGAGAGCATAGAAATTACCTACGCATAAAATTGTGGCAAAACAGCCCCTTCTCCTGTACACAAACTGGTATCTGAATAAATTAAACAACCACAAGATAACACCCAGAAACAAAATTACATACAGTATAAAGCAAAAATTAAATATCCACACATATACCCTACATCCTAACACCACTCTTTACTACAACCTTTAAAGGAACTTTAAACATGAACTTTGTGCTTCTATTTATGATAACATTTTGCCTACATGTATATTCACTTTGTGGCATTACGTCCTGTTGCATTTGGTCCAGATTCACAGACTTACTCATCAGGTCTAACCCCCTACCCTGGTATGCAGTAACATCAACTTCTCCTTACTGCACAAACACTGGAAGCAATCTTCATTACCCCTCCCACTACTTGTTATGTCTTATCCAATTTGTAGAAGTTCCCTGGAGCTCATAATTGCCCAATCGGAGCTCATATAATTGACTGGTCCATCAAGTTAACCGTTGCCTGGCAACAAGGCATGTCAATCCATTAAGAATGGATGCCACACATGTGCCAGACCATTCGGACATTCCGTTGCACATCATGTTGAAATTCAGGCCCTAAATGTTTTTTCTTTGTGACAAAAACATCAGGAAAAGTTAAGCTACAACTGTATGAGGCAATGTTTGATCTAGTGTTTGACTGATTGATCAGTTGATCGACTGACTGACTGATGTCATGCCGTGCTAGTAACGTAAATTGTAATGCTGGTAATGCACATTTAACTTTTATCAACATTGTTGGCAAGTCAAAATTTTCATTGTGACGTAGGCAAACCATAATATAAATGATTTGAAGATAGACCTACGGGTATGTTCACCTAGAATCACCAATTAGTTAGTGTTGTGGTTCAAAATATATACGTCTGGTAGGTCAACTTAAATTCACAGGTTGGAGGAAATACCTGAAGTGGAATTGTAAACATTTGCCAGTGTCAAGACCAGGCAGTGTCAACAAAGTATCAAAGCGCACAAATGTGTCACAAGCTGTCACCCTGCCAGCTACAAGTTGCTTCAATATGACCTTGACTTGACTCCTTGTAGTTTTGTTGACATTACTGTCAGTTGATGTATCCAGCACTTTGCAGGTTGCCTACACATGATCAAAATTGTGTGCTTGACGTCCATCAAGCTTTGCCTTTGCCACCAAAGTTGATAACCGTAATATAGCAGAATGACATTACTATTGCTGCATGACGACCACACCAGGTGTTCGTCTTCCATTTCCTATGGCTTGATGGAGCTTTGTGTATATAATATATATACACTGTATATCAATTACAATTTATACCTGCAGTCCCAGATCACATTCATCAGTTAGCTGATTTATGGGATTTTAGGGTTTGTAAGCATGTAATAAATTTTAGGATTTTACAGCATAAATTACTACAGTGACCGGAGAGCCAAATTAGGCTTGTAGGTGACCAACTGGTGAACCAAATACAAATACTTAGGATGAACAATTCTGATTGGACCTCAACAGTTCCCTTATGGTATAACTGTGATTTTAAAATGCACTGTGTATCTATGGGATGGCCCTGAATTCCAAAATAATTTAAGCATAACGCACAGAAAAGTAAAGGTAAGTTTATAGCACAAGGTAAGTTCTAACTTATAGCGCAAGGTAAGTTCTTATTTAATTTATAGCGCAAGGTAAGTTCTTATTTATAGCGCGGTACTTATTCAGTCCTCAGGACTGCACGGGTGCTTTACACTTTACCTGTTCAATCAAACTGTTTCAAACATCATCTCGACTTCATTGGGAAGCATTCAGCCATGCTGCAATTAATGCGCGAAGACTTTGTACACAAATAGCCACCACTGTCTATAGCCAGTCATTCATACAGCTGAGTGAATTGGAGCAACAAATATTGAACAAACTTGCCCAAGGTTCGACACGGCAGAACGGGATTTGAACCCACCGTGTTTTCTTGATTCTCTAGTCACTTCGCTCCACAGTGATGGTTTATTCATCATAACATATCACAGCGGGAATAAATGGCTACACAGTACAGTGGCACCACCAAGTGAGTGAAACCTGTTAATAGCACAACCCCAAAGTGACGCAATTTTGGATGGTAAAAACTGCCAAGTCCCACACCATGTTTAGGTGGGGAGAGGTGTGGTTCAAACCAATGTCAAACACATCAACAGTTTTTTTGGACTTTGTAACCTTATGAGAACCCATTACTGTAACATTTTGCTCATATACAACAAATTCTTAAATTAGTTGGTCATGTTTACTTTTAATCCAAGAGTGGCGTTCGTAGCAAAAAAAGTGCAAAATCTGGAAATACGATTTTGTTTTTCATCTACAGAATGCACCTCCATCATGTCCTGACAATGTCTGCAAACTGTGAGAATAAACCATTTGTTCTGATCGGCCGTATATATGACATACAATTGAAACTGACCAAGCAAAGATCCCCTTTGCATGGAAAGATCACTGACTTTGACTGTAACATTGTAAGCAACAATACTTCTGTACTACCGATGGTACCTTTCATTGATAACATACAGTGTTGAATCTGATGAGTCCTAAATGTGTCCACGAACTGAGCAAGTGAAACTCTCACGGCACAAAATATGTATGGGAATGACTCCAATACTGCGGACAAAACTGGACTGACATGTTTCCATGTAACTTAGACAATTATACACAAATGCACACTTTTTTATAACTGAAGGGCTTAAGGAAGCTACGAATGCAGTTAAAAAACAAGTGAAAACATTTCTTGGTGTTACTATCATTAAGTGGACACATGTCTAAGGCTCTAGGCTTTACTAGGAAACATTTACGGGTGTTTTCTTGCACTGTTATTTTATGATGCTATGTCCCGAATCTATGGCTCAGCATTGGAGATGCTCATGTTTAATATGCTAAGTTTGGACCATTGTAATGTTTGTGAATCTCCTCCACGGAACCGAGGTCCCTCGCCCTTTTTATGTTCACTCGTTGCCGTCGACAACTGACTCATGACTACAGATTCCAACATAGAATAATTTACCACAATTCCATAAACACTGTCATGGATTCATCTCAAAAAACATCCCATTTTATGACCGTCGTCTACGAGGGCAACCAATAAACTTTTGATTTACGTTGGTAATTTACCCCCTACTTGGTCATGCTTGACTGCACAACTGTACCTATAGGTGTCCTGGTCACGCCCCACTGCACAGGCGTGCCCTAGATGTGTGTCTGGCCCTGACATATATCTACATGGTAGACACAGGTGTATATTACCTGCACTCTCCCATTCTGACACCACCTGATACCCATCTCAACCGTCCTGTTCATCTACTTTGAATGTGATCTAGTCTGTCTGGGTCTCCAGTGGAGTCTCAGACATTCCACACAGTGGAATGTCAAGCCAGGGTCTGTAATGGTGCTAGGATTTGGCACACGAATGCTACATTGGCTGCCAAACCACGAGGGAGTGCCTGTATCCCCTACCTGGCACCCTAGCATACCTTATGCTAGGCACACACCAGCCGGTTTTCAGCACACACCAACCGACTAGTCGGCGTAAAAACCGTCGGCCGACGGCAGTCGGTTGGTGTGTGCCGAATTTAAGCCCGACGGTCGGGCCACATACTTTCATTTCACTGACCTGGCGGGTAACCAACGTTTCAGAAAGTGATAGATTATTTGTTATCCTATTGCCATTGACCATCATCATTTTTTTGCTTGTTCTTAAAACAAATAAACATAATTTCCACCGGACTTTGTAAGTTTGTTTCACGCTTCCGACAGGAATCGCCATTTTGTTTTGTGAAAAACGCTACCTCTGGTGGCGCCGCTGCCGGGAGCATATATATTAAGCCTTAAAAATCTGCAAAGCGGCGCTAGTGGTGGAAAACGTTTTTGAGGAATTCGTTGGGTGCGACTGATTACATTTCAACATAACTGTTAACTGAAACAGCTAAATATAACGTTCTGCGTACTGTTATAAAACATAGCTCAACGCTATGTGTTTCTTTGCTGTAGGATATGCTAAATGCTAAAGCCATATCGTCGTGAAGGCTGACGGCGAAGCTCCGACTTACTATGTAACAAGTTTCGTTTTTCTGATAGCCGTTTTGGCTTAATTTTTACAAATGTTTCATGTGTTTATTGTAGGTGTATCAAAACACATTGTTAACTCTGTAGTAAATACGCGTATTTATAGTGGATTTTTTCCACAAGGATCAAGCCAAGCACCGACGGTCGGCGCGAGTCGGTTGGTGTGTGCTGGCTGGTGTGTGCGGGCAGAAGTCGGCGGAACTAATTGGCGTTTAGCACCGACTGCTTTTTGCGCCGACTGGCAACGAAAGTCGACGTTAGTCGGTTGGTGTGTGCCTAGCATTATGTAAAAACCAGCAGTCGTAGTCCTGGTATATCAGGGCTTAGAGTTAGGGTTCCAGGATCTGAAATATATAACTAGGGCCTGGACATCTACATCATTAACGGGAAGAACTATTCAGTAAATAATCCTATGGTCACCCCATGGACAGCGTCAGACGATTTGTAACCAGTGTACATACATAGTACCCTAATACAGAAGTAGGCTACTTGGTAGGGCCCGTCGAACCAAGCCCTGCGATACTAGGATCTAGGTTAATACTTATCAATCCATTCCATTTGTTTCACAATCAGTAGTGTCAACGGCAGTCATTAATGTGAGCCCCTAGACTTGGAACTATTAGTTAATCTAGTGGCCAACCTCCCCCCTTTTAAATTCCCCTAGTTTTATCAGTTGTAAGTTGGCCAGTGGTCTACCACTCTTGAAGACAGGCAGACAGGTCTGTCATAACACCGTAATTCTGCAGTAGTAGAGCTCACGAAACCAAGGCCTGCAATACTAGGAGTCTAGGGTAGATCATTACCATTGTACACCATGCCCTGGTAATTTGGTAAGCCAAGTTACCAGGGCATGGTGTACAATGGTTGTGGTCTGCCAAACCAGGGTCTACTTATTTAACAAGATTGCCACCCAGAGAATTAACTCTAGGTGGCAGGTGGACAAGGAAGCCTTTTGGCTTATCGAGAGTCCGACCCTTTTATCTATGTGTATCCCGCCCTTCTGAGGTATGTGATTTTATTTTAAAACATATTCACGCTACTAGCACCCACACAATCAGCAGATAATCTGTTCCATTCATTTACAGTCCTTTGTGAAAATGAGAACTTTCTTATATCTAACCTACACTGCTCCTTTGCTAATGTAACTTCACTTCCTCTAGTCCTTCTATCTTTCTTAACTGAGAAACAAATATTTGTATTAATACTTTTATAACCATTCATTATTTTAAACACTTCTATCTGATCTCCTCTCAATCTCCTGGTCTCTAGTGTTGTTAAGCCGCATTTTTTTAGGCGTATTTCATAACTAAGATCCCTCCATTTTGGTATCATTTTACAGGGTGCACGGTGGATTTAATTGACAGGTAGTCCGTCGGACTAGCTGACTCAGAAACAACTAGTCCTCATATTGTTTTACTAGTCCTTAAAAATAAATCATACTGTGGTATCATATATGTGTGACAGTTATAGCACATAGTAAAAGTGGCTTTATTTCATAAAGAAAACAAGCCGTTTCCCATTTCAATTAAATGTTCAACTAAATGTGTCATTAATAGAAAAAAAGTACATGTGATTTCGTAGATCCAATTGCAAAGTTATCAGAAGAAATGACTAGTTTAATCAGGGGAAGCAAACAGGAGTCGTGGACAAGGCGATTCCAGCAGAATTTGAAGCCTGACGGCGACAAAGGACCGACATTGTCGGACTAAGTTGCATCATTTGCCCTATACTTTTCATTAGCGTTTTCTTTCCCGAAGCTGACTAAACAATCAGTAACATTGCTGGCATTTGGTAACTTGCTAAAATAATCACCCAATGCAGGAATAACGCAACTACCATCACGACGGGATAGCACGTAACGATGTCAGTAACCCGCGCATGTATGTTTGTCCATGTTGCTCACCACTCATGGTCGCTAGGTGGCACTACCTATCCTACGCTAACCGGATGTAAACAGCCGCCATTTACATTCACTGCGTTCAGCAAGTTTCCGATCTGACGGTCGTACGGAATATTTAGCTGCCTGTGATAAAATGCTACCTTACTGTCTGATTTTGTTTTAATCCATCACAACACCCAACTAGCGTATACATAGCGTAAATTAATTTACATAATAACAGCTAGTCCGATGGGACTGCTCAACTAAACATGGACTAGTCCGATCACTGAAACTACTCGTCCGGGACGATCGGACCGGCCTTATTTCGCAGCCTGTTTTAGTTACTCTCCTCTGCACTCTATCATATCTTTGTCCTTCCTGCGATATGGCCTCCACGCTTGAATACAATATTCTAATTGAGGCCTAACTATTGTTTTGTACAGCGGTATTGTTAGCTCTTTTTCCTTATATGTTATCTTTCGCCTAATTAATCCAAGGATTTGATTTCCCTTTGAAGCTGCAATTCCGCACTGCTCTGAAACCTTCATATCAGCACTAATGGTTAACCCTAAGTCCTTTTCTTTTACAGTAGTACTTAGAACAGTACCCCATTGTATATTCTACCTCTTTGTTCCCATGTTCTGTGTGGAGGCATTTACATTTCCCAAAATTGAACAGCATTTGCCACTTTTCAGACCATTTGATCAACCTGTCAAGATCATCTTGTAAATGCTGTCTATCTCCATCACTTTTAATCCTTCTAAACACTTTTGTATCATCCACAAATTTCAACACCTTGCTTGTTATTTCATCATCCAAGTCGTTGATATATATTAAGAATAATATAGGTCCTAGTACTGATCCCTGTGGTACCCCACTCAATACCGATTTCCAGTATGAAGCCTCCCCATCAACTACTACACGTTGTCTTCTGTCAATCAGCCATTGTTCTATCCAGTTTATCATACCATTTCCTATGCCATGGGCCTTTAGTTTAAGCAGTAATCTTTGATGTGGTACTTTGTCGGAAGCTTTTTGAAAATCTAAGTAGACAATATCTACTGGTGATCCCTCATCTACCCACTTAGTGATGTCTTCCAAAAACATAACATATCTGTTAAGCATGACCTCGCTTTAAAAAACCCATGTTGAGATGGGTTGATCAAGTTCTGTTTAACAAGAAAATCCACCATGTGATCTTTAATTAGTCTTTCTAATAATTTGCAAATCACTGATGTTAAACTCACTGGTCTATAGTTCTCTGACTTGTTTCTCGAACCTTTTTTAAATAACGGTATAATGTTTGCCTCTTTCCATTCTAAACGAATGGCCTACCATGTACCAGGTTTTAGTAAGGTCTTACGTTCAAGGGTCTACAGCAGGCACACCTTCTGGCCCCTTAAACAACAGGTAGACAGTACATGTGATGGCGGCCATAAATCAGTCCAGATCAATTGTTGCTAAGGTCAACACAGACCAGTGACCAACAAGTGATCAGAGAGTCTAGGGCAACTGGACAAGTGGACAGTTGACCCTACATGGGACAACTGCAATAAATTAGAATTCCATTCCACACTGACCACAATAACATCATTTGAGCAATCCAGATGAATGACACAAATTAAATACAATAGCAGGTGATCGTAGGTTTAGATGGAATGGATGACTCTTTCCATCTCCTCACCATAACCTGTGACATCTTTTGGGGTGACATCACAGTGTTAGAACAGATGGACACTAGAACTAGACGACTTTTATAAATTTATTGAATTGTCTGATTAATAGGCCAACAGTTTGCCCAAACCGACTGACGATCCATTTAATTGGTTTGTGGCCGGCCTTTCTAATAAAAAATTGCCATGTAGCAGTAATAGTCCGACCTATCAGTGGCAGTTAGCTTAAACAAACAACATATTTGAAACAAATATTAGAACCTGTTCATACTAATCACGACAGGAAACTCATCAAATGTTTATACATTTACTGTGCTGTGTCTTCCCATAACGTGAAGTAAACATAGCCGTTTTGAACAGCGTCACTGGCATCCTTTTCATGGAACCAAGTCAAACCCAGGGAAGTCAAGTTGGGTTTGGTCTTTTGGAATGAGCAGGGGCCTGTTTCACAAACATTCTTATCAGCTCATAAGCTTGATTCTGCTCTTAAAAATGTATTTTGCTCGTTGGCAGTGACCTTGTATACTCATCACCACCAGGAACACTTTCATTGGTGTGTCAGTGAAATAGTGTCCCCTCTGATACGGTCCAGGGTGCGTCAGGAACACTTTCATTGGTGTGTCAGTGAAATAGTGTCCACTCTGATACGGTCCAGGGTGCGTCAGGAACACTTTCATTGGTGTGTCAGTGAAATAGTGTCCACTATGATACAGTCCAGTATGCACTAGGAACACTTTCATTGGTGTGTCAGAGAAATAGTGTCCTCTCTGACACGGTAGCGTTTCTTGTATTTGTAAATTATTTATATTTAAATATGGAATCTGTTTAATGGTGGATTTTCTTTATAAATGAGTTCATTGTCTTTGTGAAATAGTCCCCAGGTGTGTCACTGCCTGAGGGTCAAGTGAAAAACACTTGAGCTATGTCAAGCTTCCTGTGTCATGCTTACCCAATTATGAATCACCCTGACAACTTCAAACTATCAATGCATCACAAGAGACAATGTAACAATATCTCACTGTCAATATTAACGCTACGCTTCATTGCCCCAGCGGAACAACTAACCGAGAGTATATTACATAGCACGACGAAGCCCAGTAGCTGCTGTTGTAACAAGACACAACAAAAACAGAATGAAACATTTCCACATCACAAGCACAACTTGGCGTGAATGACAACTAAACTGCCATTCACAACCTCTTCAAAAAACGGCAAGTCACTCCTTCAACGACGGTGACCTAATAACACCCAGAGTAACACGACAACACCGACTTTTAGCCATGAGGTGGCTCACGGCTGACATAACTTACATATAGTCATCCAGCTCGTAACTAGCCCAGTCCTCCATCGTTGACATTGTGACATCTCCTGCCAATGTCACCAGTTTCACAGTGTCACACATGGGACATGTACAGCGGCCATGTCATAGGGGTGGCAGTAAGTATATAAAGTAATCCAGTGAAGTCCCCTGCTGTCAGAGGGATGGTGTTAGTGTTGAGACCAATGGTAGTAGCACTGGTAGGTGTAGTCTGTGGGCCTGGCACAGCTCCAAGTAGTACACATACGCACACTGGCTTCAAGGAAACACACTGACACAGCATGTACCTTGGTCAGGTCAGGTTACTGCCAGCTGGCTGACTCACAGGGGACAGTCATTCACTTGCTGACCAGGGGGATACTCCATGACCAGATCACTAACTGGGGACACTGACTGACCAGGAGGACACTCCCTGACAAAGGCAGGGAGGGACACTCTCTAACCAGGGGAACCCAAACCAACTCTGGCTAATACCAACCTACTGGCACCCACAAGGGTACAAAGTTTCACCCTAGTATCCCCTACACAGGGATCCTCCCACACATTGGGTAAACATCCACAAGGGTACAAAGTCTAGTACTCCTAATTCCCCTACACATGGGGTAAACACCCATAACTACAAGGGTACAAAGTCTAATTAGAGCTGATGCATGGGTGTCTCAATGACAAAACATATCATACACAATATGACATTTTGTGTTAGTTTGGTCCCTGTGTACAGTAAACCTCTGGGTGTGGCTGTAGATTTGGGTGTGTCATAGCCAGACTAAAGCACAATCATTCTTACTAATTTCTCCTATGAGACCATTTATCTTGTCTGTCCATCAATAAACACTTGTTAAACACTAAAAAGCTAATGACCGAGCCAATGACTAAATCAATTACCCTATTACTGGACTGGTGGAAGTGCCTTAACTGATACCATGTTCACCCAAGCCTGTGATTCTCATAGTTTTAATACCAGTGCAATCAAGCTCAATTACACAAAAACATTTACTGCAACAGTGCCTAAGTACTGTTTTACCCGTTTTTATTTCCAAATATTTATTTAGTGCATGGTCCACATATTTCTGCATTTGTTCATGTTGTGTTTGCATAGTCAAGTCTTCAACTATCCAAATGTTAGTCACAAATTGACCACCTAAGTACAAATACATTTTACCCCTAGTGAAAATAACAAGAATATCTGGTAGCAAGACTTAGTGCAAGTCGATGTAACAGGAAACAACATTTAGAAACACTCAGCTGGTACATTGAACACATACACAGCCAACAATAGTGACTTAGGAATTGCCCCTGTGGGCTCTTGGTAATTGGACCTCAAACCCAGGTCCAATAAAGCATTTAATTAGGCACAAACAGTGAGGAAGGCAGCTGGACTACAAATAGTACCACCACCTTATACACAGTGTTAGGTAAGAATTAGGTAACACTGGTGGAGAATAGGGTGGTAGCAATGCTCTGGACTATCACAATGTTGGTAGTAGTTGACATACATGAGCACCCAGTTATCATCAGTAACAAGGAATTTACTATAACAATGGACTGCTGTAGTGTGGATAGTTTGTTTGGTGTAACTATTTATACTGAAAGTTCTATTAACAATATAAGTTGCAAAACAGCAACTTGGAACTATTTTTCTGGGTTGACGTTTGTACGCCAACTAAAATATGAACAGTTGTTTTTATTTCCCTGGTAAACAAATAGCCTCAGACCGAGGAACTAGTCAGTAAGCGACTGTATACATGGGCATGAGAAAATGGTAATCGGAAAGAAATTAACAGGAAAAAGTAACAGATAAAAAGGAAAATTGTGCTAGAAAAGAAAGAAATGGAAAGGAAGTAACACATTTTACCAAGAAATAAAAATACAAATATATAAACATTAATAAGAGGAATACAACACATCGTAATATAATTAAATTGACCAAATTTCAACACAATAAAAGTGTGATTCTTTCTCAGCACTTGTCTACTTTTCATTGTGACTGACATGTGATTTGTTAGCATGACCCATACACATGTGTACCTTTCAAACACAAAATATTCTAACACAAAATACTTCAACAATCTATCAAATTTTGATACTAAAGTATGTTACTTTTATCCTGTTAGTTTTCCCCACTGCTTTCTTTCATACAACTGAAAAAAAATAGGAGAGCATTTTAAATTCAAGTCAACCATCAATAAAACCCCTTTGAAGCAGGTGACTCCACAGCTATGAGCTTGGCCCACTTGCCAGGCCAGCCTAGACAGATGGGGTCTGTCTAGCCATCACTCCACTAGCCAAGACCATCCCAGATTCTGGGAGGATGTCAAGGTTTTTCCAGGACACTAGAACTGAAGCTGCAGACACAGGTTAATCATGCAGGGAGAGGGAGGGCTGGGAAGACATTCCACACAGGATCAGGAGTCTTCCCCAGAGACTGAAGGGATCCAGCGGGTTGGGACACCTTGGTGAAAGCCACAGAGTATGGGTGGAATTTCTCTTGGGGAAAATCTCAAAACTTCAAACAAAAGTATTGCAATGTACATGATCATATTTTCAATGATTATTGCAAAATTTATAGGTGTGCTTCTGTTTTACTGCCAAATGGGTATACCTCAACATACAAAAATTATCAAAATTTCAGGTTACAAATTACATGATTTTGCTACATAAAGTCTGAATTCTGGTTTTTTTTTATTTTAATGTGTGGGTCTACTGTCGCCATAGATAGATAATTCTAAGATCTTTAAAATGACATCAACATCACATCTCAGAGCTCCCGTTAGCGTAATATTATGCGTATATATATGCAAGATTTTTGGCATTTCACGCATTATTTTAGCCTGCCCTGGTGCACAAGTCGGGGTTTGCCGCGCCAGAAAACTGCGTCGGCAAAAATGTTGATAACGCGAGCCTTGTCCAGGGTGTTTTGTAAAAGTCAGCCATACATGGTCGTAGCAATCGCAAAACGTCGCCGTAACACAAACACATCTTACGTTTTTGTAATAGTGATCATTATAAGATAGTAAGTGTATTTTATACGTGATATGTATAATTGTATACATGTGTCGTAGTCGATACTGTTGACATATTGTGAAGAAGTTTGGAAGTTCTACGAACGTTGTTATTTTCGTGCCAGGGTTATATATAATATATGAATAAAGTTCAATGACCTACATCTTCAATAACTCTAAGTAAAAAAAAATTAAACAACACCAAATATGCAAGCCTGAATAACAATAACAGTGACATCTGTACAATTTCATTTCACTGACAGTGACACACACACCATAATTTTGAAGCAGTGACCAACCAGAGATGTTCACCAGGTGTGACCTGTCATCAAAGCTCAAATCAGGAGTGGCATGAGTCAAGATCTAGGTCACAGAGTCTAGACAGGTCGCTCGTCTAATTCTAAACTCACACCACAATTTAGCTGCAACTGGAATGATATGGTGTCGTCTGAACTATAACACATAAAATGGGCCAAGTGGCCCTGAAGTCCTTTGGACTAATATGTCTATATGTGACCAAGGCTGATCAAATGAGTGATAAGTCGGAAAAATTGTAACATCGTTTTCTTACATCCCTGTAAAGGTTTGGTAGGGTGCTTTACACGGTTTCAAAAAATATGACTGCTACAAAAATTGGCAAAGTTATGGAGCATTGAATATGGTAGGGATCAAAAAGTGAAAATGAAGAAAACAGTTGTTGAAGTTTTATGTTATATATGCAAATGGATTGCATGGAAATATTACATGCACAACATTCAAATGTGGCACACAGTTTGTAATTTGATTGTTATGTTGCAATGATACACTGGAAGTACAAATGTGCTACTACAAAGACTTATCAAGTTATGCCAGATTATGTCTTCATGTGTAAAACTAAGAGGACAGATTATTTGAGAGCAAAAGGTAGACTCACTGTTTGACACAGTTTAAAACCTACATGCAACTGTCCAGTTTAACAGGGGTCTAGTGGCTTAATGCTGTCTGTTGACACAAGCTACTGCCAGTGACCAATTACATAAATTAAACCTGCCAAGTGGGTGGGTGACATTCTGCACAAGTGTTCATTAATACTTAGTGATTGTTCAGAACACCAGACTGACCACATACCTAAACAAAGCGAATGTAATAGGTGAAGAACAGGCAGTGTTCAAATAGGGGTATTGGTTGAATTGTATTTGTCTTGACGCAAAAGGCTTTATTGTGCCTTCATCGATTATAAGAAAGCATTTGATTTAGTAGACTGGTCCTCCCTGTGGCCTAAGATAATTTCATGCGGTATTAATGGTATTGTGTTGAAAGTTGTATACAAAAATGCTAAATCATATATAAATCAGGGCCAGGCTGTGTCAGCCTTCTTCTCATGTGATGTGTAGGTATGGCAAGGAGAAAACTTGTGTCTTTTGTTATTTGCTATTTACCTGAATCATTTTGAACACTGTTAGTCACAATTATAATGGACTTGACATGGCAGCTGGTGAAATTTACAACATCCTTAGGGATGATGATGTAGAAAATGTATGTTCTACTATATGCTGATGACACTAGAATGATTCAATAAAATACAGATGTCTTGCTTGTGTATAGCGGAACTATGTCAACTCTTCTAATGGTTGACATTTGGTTGTTTCAGGTGTCAACTATATTGTGAATCTGTAATTATTAGTCTATATTGATACAATTGATTTACATAGTACCATGTCTACACAAGGCATGGCAAGCGTAAACAGAACAGTAGAATGCATTTCATATCAATAAAGTGTAGGATATTTCACTCTGTAGTTGTCCAGAATATTAATTTTCTATGTTTGTCACCTACAGGTTTCTACAGACAATATATCTTTAACCAATAGACACCACAGTCACACCATTTTATAATAATTAAATGAACATCAAAATAAACACAACTTGCAATTATAGAAAGTCAATAGTTCTGAAGATAAACAGTGTTAGGCAACTGTTCAGTCTAACAGGGGTCAAATGTGTCTACTCTGCCTGGGCGCTGTGACCAATTAAAGATTAGTCAAGGTCTCAATGAAACAGTAACACTAGGCTGCAGAGTTTAGTCATGGTGTTGACATTGTGGCACATTAAACAAAATCTACTGTTGGGGGTGGTCTCAAGGGCCCTTCTCAAAACCACATCACTAGATAATGTAAAACTGTTGCACTTTGGGGGCCCCTTAGGTGCCCTTAGAATGATTCAATTAAATACAGATTTCTTGTATATAGTAGCAGCACCCTAAGATATATCTATGCAAAATTAGAGAAAAAGTTGCTGAACGGTTTCTGAGATACGGCAGCTAATGGCGGACGCAGAGTGATGGCAATAGTCCCTTGGACCTTCGGCCAAAGGACTAAAAAGGGACACAGATCGGTCGTGTAAACAGGACTTTACATGTACCTAATACACGCACTGTTCACTTGGTGAACTAACCAAGTAAGCAGTTGATAAAACCCTGGCATGAAAATATCCCCAAACCATTATGCAACATTTTGACTAAAGTAAGCTTCTGTGGCAATAATATATAAATTTATAAGCCAACTTCAGTGGTTTCTACAAAGGGTCTAACAACCCTCAGAGCTCTGTATTCAGTGAAAAGCCATTTAGTGCATGTACGGCATTGTACCTTGTCCCTGCGACTACCCGATGCCCTTTGAAAGTCATATGACATTCTGCACACATCTATTGTGACTCAGGCTCCATGGCACTTCCAGTCATAGGTGGACTGTAAATCACTTCACTCATTCATATTCAATGCCAACAGCACATCCTGTTTAAAAGACAGCAAAGATCTACTTGACCTAAAACGTTGTACTTTGACTGCGTTTACAAAGCATGAAACGAGTGACACACGAGCTGTCTATGTCACCAAATACCACATAATCAACCATTAGCCATTTAGCTAATTCGTCTTTATCAATATATAATTCGCTTAAATGGAACTCATAAACATCTTCGGTGTAGACAATATCAAAAAATAATAAAATCTTCTATATAACATACCCAGAAACCCAAGCTCAGAAACGATATAACAACCTAGAATTGTTATGGTATAAAAAAAGCTTAAAGCATGATATCAGGCATGCAAAGTATTATCCAGACTCAGAGCAAAATAAATTATAAGTTATTAAATATATCATGTACGTGATTTGGGTCATATTCGAAGCACATCAGTGGCATTTACAGCATGTTTTATTAATCATCAACTGTGGCCCACATCTGTGTTGTGACAATGCATGTCCAGCAATTAAAACTATGAGTCATAAAGGGTCTATGATACAGGTTGACAGCGATGGTAAACCTAAACGGAAAGCGGCAAAATAAAAATCGCTCCAATTTGGATAACACAGGGTCAAGCACACAGACAGTGGTAATCTGCTACGTAAATGTGGTAATACCACCCGATGGCATACCATCAAGTTTCGAAAAAGAAATGATGTTCCAAAAACTATGCAAGGAAAATTTACTTTCTGACCAATCAGCTGTGTTTTGGCACAATATCAAATTGCATGTGTACCAAGGTAGGGATGTCAATGAAATTGCAGATCCACTGTATTGTATTAAGTAATTTAAATATTTTGTTTTAATTATTATTTTATTATGAAAATTGTTTTAATGAATACCTCAGCATTCAAAATTTTAAGACAGAACAAAATGTTAGTAATAGTACGTAGTGACATGGAAGCAAGGTGAAAGTCTGCCGACTGAATTAGTGATGTTTCTCTTCACCAAAATTTTGTTTTATAGCGTCCAAAAATTGTTCTTGTGACTAGGAACGTATCACAATTTGCATAAACTGTAAAGGAATTCTGCACTATATACTAGCAAAATATTGCATGAAATACCGCTTTCCATTGAGATTTATCGCAGTGTCATAGAACACCATCTTAGTACATAGGCAAGCACACAGGTATAGCATTATCTAAAGATCCTTCCACCTGTCCAAAAAAGGACGAGTTGAGTTAGTTTTGGACAGATGAGTTTCAATGTGTGAAATTTTTTGACAAAAACAGCTTTTATTTAAATACATTACCGACTCTCACTGTGACTCATGTCCTTTATGCTTTTAAAATGCATTTATGTCCATAAATGCACATTTTACTGAATTGTATGTGTACGCACAGATGTGCTTACAAATCGCTTACAGGACATTTTTAGTGGTCAAAATGTCATCCTACATAAAGACCTGTGTACAGGTCTACAAAGTAATTAAACAAAGGAACACTACCTACCTTTCATCTTCCTTTGCACTGGTGCCAAATGGATGCATTGACGCCGACACCATCTCCAGGAGAGGTGGACGAAGAATTGACTCTGTCGTGGAGAACTTGAGTCTGTCACTAGAGAACATGCAGCTAGCTGAATCACCCGCCACACCAGAGGGTATGGCATTCGCCGCATCATCCAACACTGTTGTGTATGATGCAGGGTCGGGGGCCAGGTTGTAGTCCGTGCGATTCACCTCGGTGGCAGTGGTAGTGACTGGTGCGTTCGTCTGGGTCACTATAGACTGAGGCGGGCCGCCAAAATCAACCATATCATTCATGTTTTGCAGTTCGCTTGCCACAGCACATGGCGGTGTTTGGCCTGAATCATGCATGGTTGGTGCATTGCTTTGTTGCGATTGCGATGCCAACTGTGTTTGTGACAAACTACTGGTCAGTTGAGTGACCATGGACTGACCAGGACCAGCTCCAGCATTGGGTTGTTGCTGGTAGATCTGCGAGTCATGTTGTTGCTGGTATATCTGCGAATCCGCTTGTTGTTGATAAAGTTGCGAGTCTGGCTGCTGGTACATCTGTGAGTGTGAATCTGGCTGTTGCTGGTACATCTGCGAGTGTGAATCTGGCTGTTGCTGGTACATCTGCGAGTGTGAATCTGGCTGTTGCTGGTACATCTGTGAGTGCGAATCGGGCTGTTGTTGGTACATCTGCGTGTCATGTTTTTGTTGGTATATCTGAGAGTCATGCTGTTGCTGATACATCTGTGAATCGGGTTGTTGTTGCTGATACATCTGTGAATCGGGCTGTTGTTGCTGATACATCTGTGAATCGGGCTGTTGTTGCTGATACATCTGTGAATGCGAGTCAACCATTGCCTGACCTGATATGTTCGTCGTCATTGGAATGATGTTCTGGCGGTCAGTGAGACTGGACATCTGAGTCTGACCGGTCTGTCCACCCACAACGTCCACCATCGTGCTGGACACAGACACCCCGTTATGTACACCACCAGCCATCGTTACCCTCGATGGGGCACCTTGGATTAAGTTTGTGTTGCTCTGCCCTGCATGTTCGGAGCCACCCCTTTGTATATCACAGCCGCCCATGCCAGGGTGAATAGGCATTGGTTCCACTATTTGGTGCCCATCCGTGTATGCGAGGTTCCCCGATAGTTGCAACTTTCCCGGATCATCAACATCAGACGTATAATGTACAGAGCTGGATGTGCTGGAATTGCCCGACACACTAACATCATCAACTGGCTTGTCCGGTTTTTCAGTGGGTCTATCACTGGTCGGAGGGTCAAGGTAGTCTAGACATTTCCACCGCCCCCGTTTAAATGGGTCCTTACTCTCGATCTTGACAACTTTAAACCTAGATTGGGTGTCCGCGGTCTTATCTTTAACGTGTTCCACTGGTGGGGTCTGAACTGGACTGGTAATACTGCTTACACCTGCGCATTTCATTTGCATTGCTGAGGCTTCATCTGTATAATTACTACCTACGGGGTCATCTGGCTTCGTATACGGCACAACCCCGGGATCGTCCATGGAACCAGACTGTTCACACAAGTCTGTGTTCTTTGATATATCTTGAAAATCAGAGCTTAGATCTTCGGTATTTGTTTCATCTAAGTCATCCAAACTATCACCGTCTTCATTGGTGTGATCCAGCACGCCCGACTTTGCTACTACCTTTGTGATCTGAAAAGATGAACTTTTCTTGCGAGGACCTGCGATTTCGGCCGACTTGATTTTCTGGATGCTTTTCAGATACTGCGGTTCATATTCGTTTTCCCTCATCATTTCGTGCCTACTCAATTCAGCACTCCTGTGGTTCACAGCTCTGATTCCAACCCGAGCCGTTTCGTTATATGACGACGAATTTTCAGCCATTGTTGATAAACTACAATTCGGTGAATCAAGACTTTTGGGAGGATCCGTCCCTTCCGTCGAAATCACTTCACCCGGTTGAAGTGCTCTCGAGTGTGTTTTGGCTATCAAAATATATTAATTATTACCTCAGTGGCTGACAACGTCTCACAAAAACATCCATTTTGTCTGACGATCACAGGCAACCCGATTTGCAATCCGTAAGATGTGCAAATCAGTGTAGTTAACCGAAGCAAGTATCCCCTTTGGCTTCGCTACTCTTGCATAGCAGATAAAATGGCGACCAAATAACGCATTGAATTGTGGGCCTGACACAGCGGCCGTCTGGGGGCCCCCAACGTCAACGAGACATGTCGATTTAGATGCATATCAAAATGTTTAATTCAGTACGGTCAGTAATTAGGAGGTGCTTAGTTGATAACACAGTTGTTGGCTTAATTAATAAAACATATGGCCACAGTTTCACATTTCACTATATCCCGACGTAAAGGCGTGAATGATAATAATATAGGGTAAACGGGACAAGCTAATAAATGGGGCAAGATGAACGCTGCGTAAGAATATCAGGGGTAAGACCACATTAAGGATTCGTCCGCCATTACCCTCCGAGAGAGTTCCCAATAGAAATGGCATTGTGCAGGTTGTGTGCATTTCTGAGAGTACTTGTATAATGTTGATTGAGTAGAAATTATGTTTTTCTGCATCGTGGTACCAGAGCTGTCAAATTATGACAGTTGTCAAATTGTGCATTTCTGCGTATAGACACAGGTGTCATTTGGCTATATTATGTCATTAGGGCAAATCACTGTCTGGTTCTAGCAGAAATGAAGGAGTGTCAGGTTTGAAAGTGGTTTATAGAAAATTTAGGTATGAGAATTTTACGAATTTTGCACAGCATGTGTATGAATAGAGGGTAAATATGGTGTAGACATTTAAAGAAAACTGTTGGGCAAAATTTACAGGAAATGAAGGAAACGTTATAATGGCCGCCTATGGGGAAATCTAATGTGGTCTCACCCCATCATAACAGGGAAGAAATTTACAACATCAGCACGCAAGTTTCCAGTAATGTGCAGACACAAGCACATCAATGAACACAGCGATACTTTCCTTTTATGCAAATTACAAGCAATAACAATTACAATTTTGTTTTGTCTTGACATTGCAAACATCGTTTGATTAAAGCAAAGACCTGGTAGTAAGCACGTACTGCAACATTCCAAGCATATAGTATTTAACATTTGAAGCACACACAATAATATAATATGAATGTTTGTTTGTACAAACTATTTTAATTGCGCGTTGCTGAGTAATAGCTATATAGACACCGTACGAACCGATAAAACCTTGGTCTTCATACGGGTAGGCCTACATACTTATAGCCGAGTTATTTGTGACTGGCCAAACAGTTATTGAAGGACATTTTTTGAATGACTGTTTAAAATAGGATTTGGTTCCAGGAATCAATCAATGTATACACAGGTTATGCTGATCCAGGCTTGCCGTTTTCTTTCGTCAACTTGCTCCAGTGTGACAGTTGTCGTCCCATGTACATGCCACATAGAATGGGGAATGTTGAGTAATTTAACAAGGCAAGATAATGATAGGGTTTTACCAGGCTATTCTGTAGTCTTTGTCTGTGTCTCCGTCCCTCCCTGTCTGTGTCTCCATCCTTCCCTGTCTGTGTCTCCGTCCCTCCCTCTCTGTGTCTCGATCGTCCTTCCCTGTCTGTGTCTCCGTCCCTCTCTGTCTCCGTCCCTCCCTCTCTGTGTCTCGATCGTCCTTCCCTGTCTGAGTCTCCGTCCCTCTCTGTCTGTGTCTCCGTCCCTCCCTGTCTGTGTCTCGATCGTCCTTCCCTCTCTGTGTCTCCATCCCTCTCTGTCTGTGTCTCGTCCCTCCCTGTCTGTGTCTCGCCCCTCCCCGTTTGTGTCTCCGTCCCTCCCTGTCTGTGTCTCGATCGTCCTTCCCTCTCTGTTTCACCACCCCTCCCTGTCTCTATCTCCGTCCTTCCCTGTCTCTGTCTCTGTACCTCCCTGTCTGCGTATCCGTCCCTCCCTGTATGCGTATCCGTCCCTTCCTGTATGCGTCTCCGTCCCTCCATGTCTGCGTCTCCGTACTTCCCTGTCGATCTGCGTCTCCGTTCCTCCATGTCTGCGTCTCCGTTCCTCCTTGTCTGCGTCTCCGTCCCTCCCTGTCTGCGTCTTCGTCCCTCCCTGTCTGCGTCTCTGCCCCTCCCTGTCTGTGTCTCCGTACCTCCCTGTCTGTATATCCGTCCCTCCCTGTCTCCCTGTCTCCCTCTATCTCCCTTCCTCCCTCTTTCAGACAATACGCAACATATTTTTTGATTGTGGATGTATCTGGAAACTGTATAGTTCGACCTCACGCAACGAGAGTAGGGATGCTATAGACTAGCTAACCCAAAACACACAGAGCCTACGAATTTCTTCAGAATTTAACTAAATTCAAATGCATGTTTATAAATCAAGAAAATGTAGCATGTTTTAAATCAAGTAGGCTGATAGATCAAACAACAGTTGAAGCTAACATTGAGCAATAAAGAGCCGACCGAAACTGTTTTTGAAGTTGTATTTTCCAGTTAGGTTTGCTCTTTTCTTATCGGCCTACTTCATTTTGACAAACATATTTTCACAATAGTCCCATTTTTGCAGCAAATGCGTAACTCGCAACACCGGAGACAACACAACGCAATGTATGACTAATGTGCGGAGGTCACGTAGCTAAAGTCTCACGAGAACCGCACATTATGTGACGTCATACGAACCACGTGACGTCGACTGGAAGTGTCTTGCTGGAGCGACGTTGACTGGCCTATTTGGACGTCATGGGGGGCCTCGAAGAACGCACGGTACTGGACGCAGTATATTTTTATTGCAACATTTGCTAGATATGTACACCCACAACTAGTTATTTCAATGTAACGAGATCAGAGTTTTTATATCGTTGAGTTATGTTGCTAGCTGCTATTAATTTGTAGTTAATTATGTAAATATAAATGTGACCTGCCAGGCTTAAAAATCATCTGATACTATAGCTACTTTTCGTAAAAAACTCGATACTTATTTATTTGAAATCGCATTCCTACCCTAACCTTCGGTGGTTCCTTGCTCTAATGTGTACTCTTGCTTGTCACTGTTAACTTACTTTACTTTATTTAGGCCTGTTTGCTCGCTGGAAGCATAGACCATCGACCATGATCCTCCACTGTTGTCGGTTTGATGCCATTTTCTCAATTTCTTTCCAGGTTTTTCCCATCTGCTTTCTTTCATTTTCTGTGTCTCTCTGCCAGGTGTTTCTCGGCCTTCCTCTTCTTCTCTTCCCTGGGGGGTTCCATGTAATTGCTTGTCGTGTGATGTTTGTTGCAGGTTTCCTCAGTGTCTGTCCTAACCACCTCCATTTTCTCTTCTTTATTTCGTTTTCTATTGGTAGTTGTTTGGTCCATTCCCATAGTGTAGTGATGGATATCTTGCCTGACCACTTTAGGTGAATGATTCTGCGCAGGCATTTGTTGATGAAGTTATGTAATCCTTTTAATGTTTGTAATTCGCCATGTCTCCGTGCCATAGTGTAACACTGACTTGAGATTTGAGTTGAATATCCTCAAAGCTGGAATATCTTAAAGAGTGAAATAGAGTGCATCGTCGACAAAATTTGTTCCCTTGAATAAACAAGGGAAACGGTCCAGAAAGAAATACTTATCGAAAGAAGCCATTAGAAAAATTAAGTACAAACAAACGATGTGGAAGTCATATAGACGTACTGGAAATAACGAAGACTACAACATTTATAAAGAAGCACTAAACCAAGCTACAACTGAAATTAGAAATTCGAAGAGAAGCTACGAACAAAAATTAGCTTGTAATATCAAACAAGACAGCAAGAGTTTTTATGCATATGTTCGGGGCAAACAGAACGTTCAGGATAATGTCGGTCCACTAGAAGATAGTGCTGGAAATATAATATCAGAGGGATTCTTAATGGCAGAAGACCTGAATGAGTATTTTAGTTCAGTGTTTACCGGGGAAGATAACAGTTCACTGCCAGTACCAGAGGCTAAGTTCAAGGGGGCAGAATCAGACTATTTAGGACAGTTAATTGTAACCCCGGAAATGGTAGCTAAGAAAATTAGGGCCATGAAGGATAATAAATCACCTGGAGTGGATGGGATTCCGCCCAAACTACTATTGGACATTGTAGAACAAATTAGCATACCACTTGCAACAGTTTTCAACTTGTCATTAGAAGAGGGAATGGTTCCTTTAGAATGGAAAGAAGCAAACAATATACCGTTATTTAAGAAAGGTTCCAGAAACAAGTCAGAGAACTACAGACCAGTGAGTTTAACGTCAGTGATTTGCAAATTATTAGAAAGACTAATCAAAGATCACATGGTGGATTTTTTTGTTAAACATAACTTGTTAAACCCATCTCAACATGGGTTTCTAAAAGCGAGGTCATGCTTAACAAATATGTTATGTTTTTAGAAGATATCACTAAGTGGGTAGACGAGGGATCACCAGTAGATATCATCTACTTAGATTTTCAGAAAGCTTTCGACAAAGTGCCACATCAAAGATTACTGCTTAAACTAAAGGTCCATGGCATAGGAAATGGTTTAATTAACTGGATACAAAATTGCTAATTGACAGAAGACAACGTGTAGTAGTTGACGGGGAGGCTTCAAATTGGAAATCAGTTTTGAGAAGGGTACCACAGAGATCAGTACTGGGACCTATATTATTCTTAATATATATCAACGATTTGGACGACGATATAACAAGCAAGGTGTTGAAATTTGCGGATGATACAAATTTTTTTAGAAGGATTAAACGTGATGAAGATAGACAACATTTACAAGATGATCTTGACAGATTGATAAAATGGTCTGAAAAATGGCAAATGTTGTTCAATTTTGGGAAATGTAAATGCCTCCACACAGGACATGGGAACGAAGATGTACACTATACAATGGGAGGTTCTGTACTAAGTACTAATGTAAAAGAAATGGACTTAGGGTTAACTATTAGTGCTGATATGAAGGTTTCAGAGCAGTGCGGTATTGCCGCTTCAAAGGGTTATCAAATCCTTGGATTAAATAGGCGAAACATAACGTATAAGGAAAAAGAGCTAATAATATTGCTGTACAAAACAATAGTGATACCTCATTTAGAATATTGTAAACAAGCGTGGAGGCCAAATCGCAAGAAGGACATATATATGCTAGAAAGAATACAAAGGAGAGCGACTAAAATGATACAAAAACTGAGGGATCTTAGTTATGAAATTCGCCTAAAAGAATGTAGTTTAACAACACTAGAGACCAGGAGAATGAGAGGAGATCAGATAGAAGTGTTTAAAATATTGAATGGTTATGAAAATATTGATAGAATTATTTTTTTCAGTTAAGAAAGATAGAAGGACTAAAGGACATGAACTTACAATAGCAAAGGAGCAGTGTAGATTATATATAAGAAAGTTCTCATTTTCACAAAGGGTTTTAAATTAATGGAATAGATTATCTGCTGATTATGTGGTGTGGGTGCTAGTAGCGTGAATATGTTAGAAATAAAATCGACACATACCTTAAAAGGGCGGGATACACGTAGATAAAAAGTATTGGACTCTCGATAAGCCAAAAGGCTTCCTTGTCCATATGCCATCTGGAGTTAATTTTCTGGGTGGCAATCTTGTTAAATCTTGTTAAATTTGGAGTTACGCTTGATTTGTTTTGCCTTCCAAATGTTTCTCAAAATTAGAAATGCCACTCTTGCATTTTGTATCCTTGTTTTGACGTCTTCTTCTGGGCCTCCATTCTTGTTAATTACGCGGCCCAGGTATGTGAAGGAGTCGGTTTCTTCCAGTGGGTCCCCTCCTAATATGACTGTGTTGTTATTCTTCGTGTTGGCTTTTATGATCTTTGTCTTGCTTCTGTTGATGTTGAGTCCTATTTGTGTTGACACTGTGTTTAGAAGCTCCGTTTTCTCCTGCATCTGTTGGTGAGTGTGAGACCGGAGAGCGAGGTCATCTGCAAAGTCCAGGTCCTCCAACTGGCTCAAAGGTGTTCACTGGATACAATTTCTTCTGTTTTCTGTTGTCTTTTTTTCTAATCCAATCTATGGCAGGATGAGGAATGGTGACGGAAGGCAAATTTGCCTCACTCCTGTCATAAATGAGCCTGTGAGCCCTTTTTAACGGTTTTGCCCAACGGTTCTTGAATGTCGCGCTTCTGAGCTCAGATTCCTGGGGATATTGGCGCTGTAGAGGGTTATTATTATTATTATTGTTGTTGTCAATTACTATTATTATTAATTATTATCATTATCAATGTCGCTCAGATTCACGGGTCGACTCACTAATCTGTCGTGGATCACAGTGGTGCAGTGGCTAGAGCTTCGGACTCTCGACCGAGAGAACCCGGATTCAAATCATGTGTTGCTGTGTCGAACCTTGGGCAAGATCGTTCACTCTACGTTGCTCCAGTTCACTCAGCTGTATGAATGAGTGCCTGGCTATAGACAGTTGTGGATATTTATGTATAAATAGTCTTCGCGCATTAATTGCAGCATGGCTTAACATTTCCCAGATACGTGGAGATAGTGTTAGATTGAAGACGTCTGCCTGGGAGAAAAGTGTAAAGCGTTTTGAACAGTCCTAATGACTGGATAATGCGCTGTATATGAACTTACCTTTACTTTTTCTTTAATCTAATAATTATTCCCACAACGCCTAGTTGCTAACAGAAGTTATAGTATTAGCATATATATATATATAAAATGACAAGTTTACACATAAATGCGCCCATTTCCCTTAAGTCGGCTCCTTGCCCCACCCTAGCCTATATATGCCCGTAGCGTGACTGATTTAGGGGAAGGGTGCGTTTTTCGATATGTGACTGTATGCTCCCAAACAAACTTCCAACTGAACCCTCCATTTAATTGAGACCTCTCCCTGCACCCTCTTATCAAGGCTCCCAAAAGCTTCCAACTACACCCCTTTCAGACCGCCAACTGCCGTCCATTGAGGCTCCAGAAAAACGGCACGCCCTCGTTGAGACTTCAAACTGCACCTCTTTATAAATTATACTGAGGCTCCCAAAATGTCCAACAGCACCCCTGAGGTCTCCAACTGCACCCCACACCGAGGCTCCCCAAAACCTTCAGGGGTGCATACGCCACCATCACACCCCAACCCATGGCCAATGGGGTGTGATGGCATCGGCCAGTCTAGACATAGGGTTGAGTACTTCGTCCACAAACAGGGGCGGTGCGTCCAGACCGCTGTGCGTAACTGCGGCCCAGTAGCCTCGTTGTGAAACATGACGATTTGCTGGCTGAAAAGAAATTGTATTTAACAGTTTGGCCGTATTCCGTATTCCTGTACACGCGGTAGAGCACCTGTAGCAAGCCCCGACAACTGCGAAGGAGCAAGCGCCTGTCGTAATTGTTATCTTGTCATGGCTGCCACGAACTCGTCTACAATTTCTACGAATTACTTGTGATTAACAGTGGATATAAGTTTAGTTAATTGTATTTCTCCCATTTATACGAAATGTAGAGATTTTAATTATTTATCATTTATTTATTTAGATTGATATCGAATTCAGTGTTTTATTAATCTATTTTAATTAATTGTTTTATCAATTATAATGTGCCTAGTGCATTGTTCAGCCAATATGGCTGCACATAAAATATACTTATTGTCATTATTACTATTATTATTAGTAGTATACCGGGGTTGAAATTGTCTTGTTCCAACCATCTCCTGACGTCCTTGTACCCAGTTGCCGTTTAAAACTCTCTGAAAGTTGTAACTGTTGCAATAGTTGTGCGCCTTGGTATCTGTTGTACAATGCACAATGAATGAATGAATGAATGAATGAATAAATGAATAAATGAATAAATGAATAAATGAATAAATGAATAAATGAATAAATGAATAAATGAATAAATGAAAAAATTAATAAATGAATAAATGAATAAATGAATAAATGAATAAATGAATAAATGAATAAATGAATAAACGAATAAATGAATAAATGAATAAATGAATAAATGAAATAATGAATGAATGAATAAATGAAAGAATGAATGAATGAACGAGTGAGTGAGTGAGTGAGTGAGTGAGTGAGTGAGTGAGTGAGTGAGTGAGTGAGTGAGTGAGTGAGTGAGTCAATGAATGAATGAATGAATGAATGAATGAACGTTTATTCAAAACACTGTTGTCGCCTATCAAAAGCCGCCCCTTACGTCTGTAGCGTTCTGTCGACTTATATCGCCTTATCTCGCCCCTGTAGCATTTTGTCCCTCTCGAACATGGCCCACATAAAATGCGTGTGTCAAGACGTTATTCCCTGGGTTCTGGCGGAGCTTCTTATCATCTTAACAATTCAACTACACCATCAGTAACTAATCTAACAATGCACTGGTTCGTTATCCAGAAAAAGCTGCTCGGGAACTTATTGGACCAATATAGAATACTTATTGGCACTGGAGAACCAATACCTCTGCCAAGTTTCGTGCATTGTTTTGTAACATTACATAATATATGTTGGACTACACTGTTTCATGAATTCAACATGGCCACCTTTAATCCAAGATGGCTGCCACAAAGACAACCATGATTTGTTATTCTGTGACCTGAAACCATAGTTCATAAACGTATTTGCAAAAAATTATATGATTATGGATTTGTCATGAATTGAAAAACCTTGTTAAAAGTATGTACCCGTAATAACCAAATCAGTATGGTTGGACGGTTGGATGCACAAAAACACCCTAAAACCGTGGAATTAGTTGTCTAAATCATGGTATACTTGCAACGTGTGTAGCCTTACAGCTGGGTATGTACCGTACGAACTTTGACCGCAGGTGCAAGCTCATAGAGAGTCAACGACTTACACATACCACAGAGACAGCATGCCCCATCTCTTTGTCGATAGCGATATCTAAATTACAGAGCCGCCGTCGACTCTGATAACATTCCACAATACGGCGCCTTTGTTCAACACTGCATGATCGCTGTGACAGATTTGTGCATGGTCATTTTACCATTATCACACCATGCACGCATGGATTAATCATACAAACCCCCTTGTGGCGATCTGTTAGAATGTTCTTTGGTGCATATGTATGTGGTCATGATTAGTCGTTTTAGACGTCTCTCCATGTTAATAACTTATTTCTAATCATACATACCTTACTTACTTATGCCATCCATGACGACTTTGGGCGGTCCTCTCAAATCCTGCCACGTGCAGCTGCTTATCTTTATCTCTGCATTCGTATCCCTTCGCCAGGTGTCTTGGCCTACCTCCCCTTCTTTTTTTAGAGACTGTCTTTCTAATCACAATTGTTCTATAATTTACTTTTTTTTATCAAAATATAAATTATTGTTTGTGTAATGTATTTCCGGAAACTTATATTCTTCTACTTTTTCTCTAAACTACGCATTTTCATATTTATTTTGTTACACGTTATTTTTGTTGAACATCTTCTAATCTTCTATGGCGTGTATCTGTTAGAATCGCTTTCTCCCATCAAGGTTAATAATAATACATAATTATAAATATGCGAAGAGATCAGAAACTGTTTTGTTTAGCATCGGGGCTTTCTGTTGAGAGTTGTTTTTAATGTTTTGACAAAGAAAGTTTCACTCATCTGTGTGGTACCAAATAGAAATGTGTACATTTTGTTGTTCTAGTGGACGGGAGAGATCGAAGTAAATCATATACTGTGTACTTTGTGTTGTTGTAGTGGGTGAAGGAAGTCGAGGGCGTCTACAGGAAATGCCATGGCAACGATTACTGGAGGTAAACCATTAACAAACCTCAACTTGTCATAGTTTCGTGTTAATCTGTGCCAGGAGAGGCATCGTTGTCGTGTGTTGAAACAGCAGCGTGATATTGATACTTTCACCCGGTGGCATTGCCCAATCATTCCATTGCACTGCGCCATCAATCCACCGCATTGCATCATTACTGCGTCATAGGCCCTTACCCAGAACTATTTTTTGCCAGTCTTGAATTTCAATTTTATACCTTTTAACACCTGAACGGTTTGCATAGGAGTCATTCACGCCAATCACAGCCATTATTGATTATATCAGTTTTTGTCAATGACAAACCAGTGTCATTTGATATATTTATTTAATTAATATTAATCCATTCGATTTTTTCACTGCCATTTGCGACTTGGAACTATTAGTTAATCTAGTGGTCAGCCAGTTCCTTCAAAATTCCACCCCGGTCTTATCAGTCTTGGCCAGACATCTTGAAGACGGGCATACGGGTCTCTGACCTAGCCCTTGCTCTATTGCACTGCACTGCCCCACCACACCGTAGCATTACACCATCATTCCATAGCACCGTATCACACTATCACTCAATTGCATTGCACCATCATTGCGTCCCATTGTAAATCACTCCATCAATCCATAGCATTTTACCATCACCACATCGCATTGTACCATCACTCCATCACATTTCACCATCACCACATTGCATTGTACCATCACTCCATCACATTTCACCATCACCACATCGCATAGTACCATCACTTCATCACATAACTCCATCACATTTCACCATCACCACATCGCATAGTACCGTCACTCCATCACATAACTCCATCACATTTCACCATCACCACATCGCATTGTACCATCACTCCATCACATTTCACCATCACCACATCGCATAGTACCGTCACTCCATCACATAACTCCATCGCATTTCACCATCACCACATTGCATTGTACCATCACTCTATCACATAACTCCATCACATTTCACCATCAACACATCGCATTGTACCGTCACTCCATCACATAACTCCATCACATTTCACCATCACCACATCGCATTGTACCGTCAACTCCATCACATAACTCCATCGCATTTCACCATCACCACATCGCATAGTACCGTCATTCCATCACATAACTCCATCACATTTCACCATCACCACATCGCATTGTACCATCACTCCATCACATAACTCCATCACATTTCACCATCACCACATCGCATAGTACCTTCACTCCATCACATTTCACCATCACCACATCGCATAGTACCGTCACTCCATCACATAACTCCATCGCATTTCACCATCACCACATTGCATTGTACCATCACTCCATCACCATCACTCCATCACATAACTCCATCACATTTCACCATCACCACATCGCATAGTACCTTCACTCCATCACATAACTCCATCACATTTCACCATCACCACATTGCTTTGTACCATCACTCCATCACATAACTCCATCACATTTCACCATCACCACATCGCATTGTACCATCACTCCATCACATAACTCCATCACATTTCACCATCACCACATCGCATAGTACCGTCACTCCATCACATAATTCCATCACATTTCACCATCACCACATCGCATTGTACCGTCACTCCATCACATAACTCCATCACATTTCACCATCACCACATCGCATTGTACCGTCACTCCATCACATTTCACCATCACCACATCGCATAGTACCATCACTCCATCACATTTCTCCATCACCACATCGCATTGTACCATCACTCCATCACATAACTCCATCACATTTCACCATCACCACATCGCATACTACCGTCACTCCATCACATAACTCCATCGCATTTCACCATCACCACATTGCATTGTACCATCACTCCATCACATTTCACCATCACCACATCGCATAGTACCATCACTCCATCACATAACTCCATCACATTTCACCATCACCACATTGCTTTGTACCATCACTCCATCACATAACTCCATCACATTTCACCATCACCACATCGCATTGTACCATCACTCCATCACATAACTCCATCACATTTCACCATCACCATATCGCATAGTACTCTTCACTCCATCACATAACTCATCACATTTCACTATCACCACATTGTTTTGTAAATTATAACTCCATCACATAACTCCATCACATTTCACCATCACCACATCGCATTGTACCATCAATACCCATCACATAACCCATCACATTTCCCCACCATCACCACATCGCATAGTACCGTCACCCATCACATAATTCCACCACATTTCACCATCACCACATCGCATTGTACCGTCACTCCATCACATAACTCCATCACATTTCACCATCACCACATCGCATTGTACCGTCACTCCATCACATTTCACCATCACCACATCGCATAGTACCATCACTCCATCACATTTCTACATCACCACATCGCATTGTACCATCACTCCCATCACATAACTCCATCACATTTCACCATCACCACATCGCATACTACCGTCACTCCATCACATAACTCCATCGCATTTCACCATCACCACATTGCATTGTACCATCACTCCATCACATTTCACCATCACCACATCGCATAGTACCGTCACTCCATCACATAACTCCATCACATTTCACCATCACCACATCGCATTGTACCATCACTCCATCACATTTCACCATCACCACATCGCATAGTACCGTCACTCCATCACATAACTCCATCGCATTTCACCATCACCACATTGCATTGTACCATCACTCCATCACATAACTCCATCACATTTCACCATCACCACATCGCATAGTACCATCACTCCATCACATAACTCCATCACATTTCACCATCACCACATCGCATTGTACCGTCACTCCATCACATAACTCCATCACATTTCACCATCACCACATCGCATTGTACCGTCAACTCCATCACATAACTCCATCGCATTTCACCATCACCACATCGCATAGTACCGTCATTCCATCACATAACTCCATCACATTTCACCATCACCACATTGCATTGTACCATCACTCCATCACATAACTCCATCACATTTCACCATCACCACATCGCATAGTACCATCACTCCATCACATAACTCCATCACATTTCACCATCACCACATCGCATTGTACCATCACTCCATCACATTTCACCATCACCACATTGCATTGTACCATCACTCCATCACATTTCACCATCACCACATCGCATAGTACCATCACTTCATCACATAACTCCATCACATTTCACCATCACCACATCGCATAGTACCGTCACTCCATCACATAACTCCATCACATTTCACCATCACCACATCGCATTGTACCGTCACTCCATCACATAACTCCATCACATTTCACCATCACCACATCGCATTGTACCGTCACTCCATCACATTTCACCATCACCACATCGCATAGTACCGTCACTCCATCACATAACTCCATCGCATTTCACCATCACCACATCGCATAGTACCGTAACTCCATCACATAACTCCATCGCATTTCAACATCACCACATCGCATTGTACCGTCACTCCATCACATAACTCCATCGCTTTTAACCATCACTCCATCGCATATCACCATCACTCTATCGCATTGCACCATCACTCCATCGCATCCCATTATCACTCCATCGCATTGCACCATCACTCCATCGCATTTCACCAGCACTCCATAGCATTGCCACACCATCACCCCATCGCATCGTATAGCAAGACGTATTTGCATTGTTCGTGGGTGGGTGTGATGGTCTTCACCACGTAATGCGGGGAATCAATAGAATGGCACCATCTATCGAATGGAACATGTACGCAACTGTGGGCACCAGACATCGTACAGGTGCAGTGGCGGGTCAGTACGCACACATTCCCCGCTGAGATCAAATGGTTCCGTTTGAGGGGAAAGAGTTTGGCTTCAATGATAGGGAGGTGGAGAGAAGATTTTGGGTCCTCAAGGAGGGTCCAGTTGAGGGTTTCACGAGGGTGCATTTGGGGGTTTCAAGAGGGGTGCTGTTGGAGTGTCATGGGGGTACAGTTGGGGATCTCAAGAGGGGTGCAGTTGAAGGTTTTTTAAGCCCGCAGTCGCAGGTCGAAAAACGTACCTTCCACAACAACTAAAAATCGACCACATTACGGACGTGGATGGTGATTTCGAACCTCCAGGGGCCTACTGGAGCAAGAGAGCGCCGGTCTCTACAGGTTGATACCGGCGCTATATAGGATCAGATAATTTCACATACTAACTATTAAATGCAATGCTTTGTTGGACTTCGCGATCGAAAACGACCACACCTTAGGCGGGAGAGAGCGTTGTGTTACCTCTCTACGTACACATGCCCTTTTTCGGTTGGTTTGATGTGCAAAAAACGCTAGGTTTAGAGTGAAGGTTATGGTTAAGGTTAGGTTGAATGTACTTTTGACAAGATTGACGTCAGGTTTTACACGCATTTGTACGTGGAAAGGTAACAGAAAGCCACCACATAAAGGCAGATGCAATGCACGCGGTCTTTGTGTGACGTCAGGGAGAAGAACAAGTTTGGCCGTCGTATGGTGGACATGATGGCCATACCCCAGATTACTCCCCCGATGCGGTCGTGGCGCTGTGTGCTCAACTGCAAGCCGATGCAGTACACGAACGAGTTGATCCGTGAGCGGGCGAAGGGAACGACGTTCGAGACGGCCAACATGACCCTACGACGGGGCCAACCGTGGGACCCTACACCCAACCCCTACCCCAACTACTTGGACCAAGACAAGATACACACCAACAACTTCGCCTCACACCCGATTCCGTTGAACTCTCACAGGTACAACCCTCAAACCTCGCCCCGCTCAACGGTCACAGGTACGAGTCGCTAAAGGGGACTAATGTGTGTGTGTGTGTGTGTGTGTGTGTGTGTGTGTGTGTGTGTGTGTGTGTGTGTGTGTGTGTGTGTGTGTGTGTGTCTTTATTGATCAGATTCATACTCTTCATCAATGTATAATAATTAGTTTATATATTTTGGATTGATATCGAACTGATTGGCGTGGAGTTAGCTTTTTACTGGTTGTCGTCAGAGAAATCGAAACAGATTTCCTCGGCTGACAACGCCCTCGTGTATGTGTGTATGTGTGTTTGTGTGTGTGTGTGTGTGTGTGTGTGTGTGTGTGTTTGTGTGTGTGTGTGTTTGTGTGTGTGATATGTGTGTGATGTGTATGTGTGATGTATGTGCGTGATGTGTGTATGATGTATTTGTGTGTGTGTGTGTGTGTGTGTGTGTGTGTGTGTGTGTGTGTGTGTGTGTGTGTGTGTGTGTGTGTGTGTGTGTGTGTGTGTGTGTGTGTGTGTTATATGTGTGTTCGTGTGATGTGTGTGTGTGGTGTGTGTGCGTGATGTGTGTGTGATGTGTGTGTCTTTATTTATACGAATCATGCTCTTCATCAATGTATAATAATTAGTTTGTATATTTTGGATAGCTATCGAACTGATTGGCGTGGAGATAACTTGTTACTGGTTGTCGTCATAGTAATCGAAAGAGATTTCCTCGGCTGACAACGCCTTCGTGTATGTGTGTGTGTGTGTGTGTGTGTGTGTGTGTGTGTGTGTGTGTGTGTGTGTGTGTGTGTGTGTGTGTGTGTGTGTGTGTGTGTGTGTGTGTGTGTGTGTGTGTGTGTGTGTGTATGTGTGTGAGTGTGTGTGTGTGTGTGTGTGTGTGTGTGTGTGTGTGTGTGTGTGTGTGTGTGTGTGTGTGTGTGTGTGTGTGTGTGTGTGTGTGTGTGTGTGTGTGTGTGTGTGTGTGTGTGTGTGTGTGTGTGTGTGTGTGTGTGATATGTGTGTGTGCGTGTGATGTGTGTGTGTGATATGTGTGCGTGATGTGTGATATGTGTGCGTGATGTGTGTGTGATGTGTTTGTGTGTGTGTGTGTGTGTGTGTGTGTGTGTGTGTGTGTGTGTGTGTGTGTGTGTGTGTGTGTGTGTGTGTGTGTGTGTGTGTGTGTGTGTGTGTGTGTGTGTGTCTGTGTGTGTGTGTGTGTGTGTGTGTGTGTGTGTGTGTGTGTGTGTGTGTGTGTGTGTGTGTGTGTGTGTGTGTGATGTGATTAGTTCACATTGCGTACACACATTGGTGCAGTGGCATATTAGTGTACTCCACCTGTCCTATAGTTCACATTGCGTACACACATTGGTGCAGTGGCATAGTAATGTACTCCACCTGTCATATAGTTCACATTGTGTACACACATTGGTGCAGTGGCATAGTAATGTACTCCTCCTGTCCTATAATTTACATTGTGTACACACATTGGTGCAGTGGCATAGTAATGTACTCCACCTGTCATATAGTTCACATTGCGTACACACATTGGTGCAGTGGCGTAGTAATTTACTCCACCTGTCATATAGTTCACATTGCGTACACACATTGGTGCAGTGGCATAGTAATGTACTCCACCTGTCATATAGTTCACATTGTGTACACACATTGGTGCAGTGGCATAGTAATGTACTCCACCTATCATATAATTCAGATTGCGTACACACATTGGTGCAGTGGCATAGTAATGTACTCGACATGTCATATAGTTCACATTGCGTACACACATTGGTGCAGTGGCATAGTAATGTACTCCACCTATCATATAGTTCACATTGCGTACACACATTGGTGCAGTGGCATAGTAATGTACTCCACCTTTCATATAGTTCACATTGCGTACACACATTGGTGCAGTGGCATAGTAATGTACTCCACCTGTCATATAGTTCACATTGCGTACACACATTGTTGCAGTGGCATTGTAATGTACTCCACCTGTCCCTTCTCTTCTGGTTCTGATACATACGACGTCGTTGCACCTGTCCAGTGAGGTCATAGCAGTGATCTAAAGAATTGTGTATCGTATGTGTGAAATGCCTGCTGTGTCTCGCTGAACATAGATTAGATTCGGCGCTTATAACATCATAGGTTTGTCTTGAATGTAAGGATATTGGAAACACAGATGAATCTTCAGGAAGCAGATTGCCTTAGAGTTTATGAGACAGTGTTTTGTCTTAGCTCACTTGAGTCACGTCAACGGTGGTTTAATTCAGGTGTTTTCTAAAAAAGAATAAGTTAATTTCTCTTCCTTGTAATTAATAAAAAATATGGTTAAAAACATTATGTCTTTGAAATGCCTTGTTTATAGATAACACCTTTTGCATAATCGTAATTATGAATTCTTATCGTCTACAATTGTGCCGGATCTCTGTGCCTTTTATTGGAATCCGCTGTCACAATAGTTACAACACCGTGTCTTAAACATACATAAGGATATTTTTCCTCATATTTTGACCACCAAAGAGACGTAATTGCATGTGTCATCACATTGTATGAAGTAGACGTTTGGAAAACAAAGAATCCTAGAAATGTGTTCAGAATGTATTTTTATTAAGCATGAAGTAGCACATATAGGCTTCATAAAATGTATTTATTAATTACAGCAACAGCACAAACTCAGTCGTCATAGCGGAAATGACGCAGTTCGTCACGTGGATCGAGCAGTCCATCAACGGCACAGACACCGCCAAAGGTAGATTGTCTTTATATCCTAGCATTGTTACAAACACTTGAGGCGTCGTTTCAACAACACTTACAAACTTGGCTGGGGCGGTTCGGATATCAGTTATTATTGTTTATTGTTTCTTTATATATGTAACCAAAACATTAGCAAATGCATACGTCCACATTATAAAATAAAAATTTAAGTTCCGATAGATTAGTTGCTTGAAAAAATACTATCAACTATCTAATCAATAGTTAATTTGTAAATGGAAACACATCGTTGTAGCAACACCTATTAAAGTAAACTACCTAATTATGTTCTGATGGAAGGAAATAAATTAAAAAGAAAAATTGTAAATTCCGTGAAACTGATTGATTTAAACAATATTATATCAATAAACTAGACTACGTTTTGCAAATGAAAAAGGAACAATAATATAATATATTGTGTTCTATTTCCAGAAAATGACGGAAAGTGACAAGCCATCATCAGCCAGCGACATTTGTATGAACAATGAACACATTAATGTCAAACTTTAGCCCGAATAGAGGTTAATTGATCAAGGACATGTAAAGTCGGTAGCCAATGCTACGCTCTACGTACAGAAGGATAGTTTAGCGGAATAAGTATATTAAATGATATGCTACACCAGCGGTTCTTAACCCGTGAGTCGCGACCAAAAATTGGGTCGCTAAGCCATTTTGACTGGGTCACCAAGAGTATCAAGTGACTGTATGAATTGTCCTTTATTGTCCCGATTTATTAATTGTTTGATCGTTATAAATGTTATATTGTTGTAATTAATCACAAGTCAACTGATTGAAGGCGTGGGTTGCCAGGCATGCTCATTTTTTGAGGTAGCTGCCCAAGAAGTTTAAGACCCGCTGTGTTACATACATGCACGCACGCGTGTGGCCGTTTCTTGGCAATATACCAAAACTTACTTAAACGGACTAAAATTATTACCTATTCTCACCTACTAGCAAAAAATAGAAATAAACCGCCACAATTAGTTCTACTTTATGTACCGCCCTAACAACCCTGCTTGCAGGTACTACTACTGAATACTCAGTAAAGAGGAAAAACCTTTAAATTTGTACCACGTACGTTCGGGGAATATCTTCACAGAATCATTATCCGTTCCACATATACACCTGCACACATTAACAACCAACGGATAATCGTCCACTGGTTTATTTATAGTTATAGTATACATATTCCAGGTGCTGAAGGTATATATCAGAATATAATAATTGTAATGGGCCGCGACTGTCCGGACCTTAAAGGAAAATATTTCGGTTTTATAGTGTCATCAGTGTCAACTGTTAATTTGTTGAAAAGTTATTGGTGTTTGACCCAACAGAAGAAATTACATGTTTGGACAGACAACTTTATAGTTAGATATTCTTGTGTTATATCATACATTCTTCAATCAAAAACGCCCACCAAGAAAGCTTTCTCAAGATAAAAAATAAACTCCAGCTAACATCATTAAAACGAGTGTAGTTGCTAGTGGATAACAATGTCTACTTTCAAGCGATCAGACATCAATGGAAAATGATGCAGTACCGAGCTGTCATAGGGTAAAGATATTTTGTAGTTAGGTTCGGATCATTTGGATTCGACACTTGTAGTCAGATCAGAACTGTGGTCAATTGAATTGTAATTGAAACGCCAATTTCACTTCCGGAATTGAAATTCAAACTGATGCTAAGTTACTAAACGTCGTTGGAATTGCTAAATAACATTAATTACTTGTCATCTAATGTTTAGTTTCTGAAATTGTTAAGCTATTTCACTATAGTGTACTTCAACCTTAAATGTACGTTTTTGTATGATATTGCAAGATCTGTTAAATAATCTAATATATATATATATATATACATATATATATATATATGTTATGAATGTATTAGTTTTTGGCGATGAATATCACTTATATATACGTGTGACTGTTGCATTGTTAATTTAATAACTCATTTTACAGGTTTACAATTACTGAATAATTGGAATTGGCAGTTTATAATTGATATTCAGTAACTGGTATATAATTGGATTGTAATTGGTGTAGGGAGTATATTGTATTATGCGTCTGTATTATGGATCATATGTATGTTGAATATGAAATAAATAGCATACAATAAACACATTGTCATCTACGTAATTATTTATCCGTAGTTGTTCCAGAACACACATTGATTAGGAATACAAAGCGTTGTAATCATAACATAACACACACACACACACACACACACACACACACACACACACACACACACACACACACACACACACACACACACACACACACACACACACACACACACACACACACACACTGCAATACCTTACCACTAGCGGACGTGTAGTATTTCCACAAGCCAACTGCCTACCACCAGACCAGTGTGTCAGGTCTTGTAATAGTTCCTGTACCCGCACACACCAAGACGCACACGCAACACCCAGCAGTGTGCCCCGTCTGATAATAAACCTACAGTATTGTATTGGTCCTACTTTTGTATGAAACACATCACGAAGGTCGCCTTTGCTCTGACCGTTGTCATTTTGATTATACAACAATGCAGCGTATAAGGCAGTCTCGTTTTGAATTTGAATGTATGTATGTGTTAAGTGCTCCCGGCTGACGATTGGTGTTGCACGCTTCCGTAGTGATCCTCTCAGTCGCTGCAAGATATGTGGATGGAAGTAGTGAGGATTCCCCTTGCGCTATCACACCAGAATGTTAACTCACGGCGTAGATGTGTTTTCAAAGTCTTACGCTTCGTGCACTGTCGCACAAAGTTACCTTAATTCTTGCACTGGCCGGCTCCTAGTCAAAGTCGAAACGGCAACAGGATAGAACAGGAGAGAGAACGCGTACGTCTTGACTGGCGGTTACCCCCCATATAAGCAGATATTCGCTTCCGTTCACGGAGTCACTCCCAAACAATGTGGTTAATATGTCACAAGATTTAACAAGATTGCCACCCAGAGAATTAACTCTAGCTGGCAGGTGGACAAGGAAGCCCTTTGGATTATCGAGAGTCCGACCCTTTTATCTATGTGTATCCCGCCCGTCTGAGGTATGTGTCGATTTTATTTTTAAATCTATTCACGCTACTAGCACCCACACAATCAGCAGATAATCTGTTCCATTCATTTACAGTCCTTTGTGAAAATGAAAACTTTCTTATATCTAATCTACTCTGCTCCTTTGCTAATGTAACTTCATGTCCTCTAGTCCTTCTATCTTTCTTAACTGAAAAAAATATATTTCTATCAATATTTTCATAACCATTCAATATTTTAAACACTTCTATCTGATCTCCTCTCAATCTCCTGGTCTCTAGTGTTGTTAAACCGCATTTTTTTAGGCGTATTTCGTAACTAAGATTTCTCAGTTTTGATATCATTTTAGTTGCTCTCCTCTGCAATCTTTCTAGCATATCTATATCCTTTCTGCGATATGGCCTCCACGCTTGAATACAATATTCTAAATGAGGCCTAACTATTGTTTTGTACAGTGGTATTATTAGCTCTTTTTCCTTATACGTTATGTTTCGCCTAAATAATCCAAGGATTTGATTTCCCTTTGAAGCTGCAATTCCGCACTGCTCTGAAACCTTCATATCAGCACTAATGGTTAACCTTAAGTCCTTTTCTTTTACAGAAGTACTTAGTACAGTACCCCCCATTGTATATTCCACCTCTTCGTTCCCATGTCCTGTGTGGAGGCATTTACATTTCCCAAAATTGAATAGCATTTGCCACTTTACAGACCATTTTATTAACCTGTCAAGATCATCTTGTAAATGCTGTGTATCTCCATCACTTTTAATCCTTCTAAACACTTTTGTATCATCCGCAAATTTCAACACCTGATCACTGATGTTAAACTCACTGGTCTTCTGTTTGGGTGTGTGGTCTGGTGGTACTTCTGATCAATTGGGCCAATATGTCGTCGTAATAGTGCCACCTCGACAGCATAGTTATAGTCATTTCCGGCAACGTTTCCAATATCAAGCTGTATAACATGGCGGTTTTGAAGCAAACGGAATATAAAAATAAACGTAAGTTCTTAAGCTCTTTATGGCGCAGTATCCAGTCCTCTTTGCTACTCAGAGCGCTTTACACTTAGTTCCCTGGCAGACTTGTTCAATCGAACACCATCTGGAATTCTCTGGGAATAAATCAGTCACGCTGCAATTAATGCGCGAATACTTTGATGTCCTTATACTAGCTCGCCTACATTTCGATCGATTAGTTTTCCGGCAATAGCAACTTCATCTTCTGCACATCCATATCGCGAAATTATTATATTCCAGTTGTAACAGCCACGTGCACTCGAGTCGTTTACGCTAGTCGTTGACGTCATGCTCTCGCCAAACCGGAGATGACCCGGGAGAGGTTCTGACCTATTCGCGATACTAACCGCTTAGTATTAATCTCCCCCTATATATATGGCATGACGTCCAATAACTCAGAAAAATACTATTGCGACCGCCAATGCCAATTCCGGAAACGTCGCCACGCAACTTCGTCGAAATGGCGATTCCGAAGTTAACGGAATAAAACTCGCATTCTTTGATTTCCTTAGGCTAGCTAGTGTACTCGTCGCTGGCCTAGTATCTCAGCCGCAGCGACGGCTTCCTTTCTCTGATCGGTGATACAAGAAAACGAATCGTAACTCAAAATATTTATCTAGGAAGAGCGTAGCAACGGTAAGCGACTCGTTGATCGATCTCAGACATCTGATCGCCGAAAGATTCGCGCACTCCGAGGCTAACCATAAACAATAAGGTTTTGTCCTGTGTCTGAAGGTAATCCTGACACTGCTATATTTGAAAGGGTATAGTAGTTCTGTTCTATACAACAGTACATCGAGGGTGGCTGCTATGCCATTATTATCAACTTAAGTGGCAATACAATAAACCAGTAAACTTGCTAGTATTCCTGAACTACGGCCCTCGGTTCCACTAATCGTCTTTGCTTGGGCACTCATACATACTTTTTCAGTCGCAAGCATACTCAGTGCATCTTATTCCTTGCAAAAATATCCTCAATAGGTCAATCGGCCAATAAATCTCTTCAACAAATCTGCATCATTTATTATGGATAGAAGCTCACAACTCCAACAAAACTCTTCAAAAACGGCGACACGTAAGTGGCGATACAATAAACCACTAAACTTGCTAGTATTCCTTAACTATGGCCCTCGGTTCCACTGATCGTCTTTTCTTGGGCGCTCATACATTACAATAATCGTTTACGTCCTACAATGTTGTGAGAAACAACACGAAGCTTACCCGTGCAGCTGTGGATCCTGTCATTTTTATTATTAAACAGTGCAGCTTCCTGTCGGGTTATCGCAGTCTCGTTTTAAGTTTGAACGTAGGCAGACGGACTTGGTCAATGCTTCTGGCGGACGATTAACACTGCACGCTTGCGCATTAACAGTCTCGGTCGCTGCAAGATATGTGGATGAAACGAATGAGGATTCAACTTGCGCTATAAAATCCAACACATCCACTCACCTTGTCCTATCACACATCCACTCACCTTGTCCTATCACACATCCACTCACCTTGTCCTATCACACATCCGGTCACCTTGTACGTTGACTCTCTTACACTTCTTGCACTGTCACACAGTCACTCATCTTGGTTCTTCCACCGACCGGCTGCTAGTGATAGGCGGTCACGCTAACCAAAGCGCGAACTCGATAGAACAACAAGCAGAACGCGTCCGTCCACGCGGCCTGGCTTCTGATTACTCGCGCCAATGTGACGCAATAATATTAGCTCGAATACAAATGTCACGTCCTGCGACGTTTTCAAGCACAAGCCGTTTAAAATGGCGGTTCCGAAGTGTACGGAATATAACCACTGATCTCATTGTAATGGATGGGAAGAAACGTGAATTACGTGAAGCCATTGTCCGCCATCTTGCTATTCCTAAAGGAGCGATAATAAATGTAAGTCATGACGATTACGCGCCTTCTTTACGCATCACACGCGGTGCATGAATATGGACGTCACGCTTAGCGGGACTATCAGCAGCGATCTTTTGGTATCAGTGGTACGTGTATAGAGATCAGTGTGTGGTATGGTACAAAAGTTGAGCACACATGGAGATCAGTGATATATATATATATATATATATATATATGTGGGACGATGGACGATGGCCAGGGAATGTGTTAATATTATGTAAACAAATAAACAACGAGGCTAGTAATGGTACTCATATTTGACATATTTTATTAAAACAAAAAAAAAACGAATTGCATTTTGTCATCATTGATGTTATACATTTAAGCACCCATAACTATAAAAAAAATATTCGCCCAGACAACTTAACGAAATGTCAGCTGAATGAACATTACACTAATGTCTTAATGGTTCCTTAGATACATATAAAAGAATGCTTATGAAAAACATAAATATGTGTTGACAAGTAAAGTGGCAAAATAACCTTACCTTACCTTACCTTACCTATCCTCTTCGGGCCTTGTGGCTCATAAGGCTGCTGTGCGACTCCGCCATCTCGCCTTGTCAACGGCTATGTGTCTGGCTTTGCTCCAAGTTGCCCAGCCCAGCTGTTTTCGTTCTTTTTCCACTGTGGTTCTCCACGGTGTTTGTGGTCGACCAACTTTTCTTGTTCCTTCTGGCGTCCATGTAAGTGCTGTCAGGCAGTGGTTGTGGTCCTTCTTTCTCAGCACATGCCCGATCCAATTCCATCTTCTTCTCTCTACTTCTGTGCTGATCTTCTCTTCTGCTGTTATGTTCTCAATGTCTTTGTTCGAAATTACTACTGATTTGACCAGAGTATTGTATAATCTGAGTTTAGTTTTTAATGTGTACACATTCGAGTTCCATATCTGCTTGAGTTTCATGAATTATGTCCTTGCTTTTTGTATTCTGTTGTTAATATCGTCACCCCTCCTCTTTGCTTGCTGACGTTTGCGCCTAGGTATGTATATGTCACTATTTCATTCAGTTGTTGGTCATCAATCTGTATTCTGTTGTTGCATTTGCTGTTTATCCTCAGTACTTCAGTTTTCTTTTTATTTATTTTTAGGCCAGTTTTTGATGCGAATGCATTCATTTTTTTTGTCTTTGCTTCCATGTGTCTTTAACTTGATGACATTGCGCTTATGTCATCTGCGAAGTCCAAGTCTTCACGTTTTGACATGAATCTCCATCTTAACCCTGTGTTGTTTTCTTCAGTTCTTTTCCTCATTATCCAGTCGATTACCATCAAGAAAAGAAAACCGGACATTACGTTTCCTTGCTTAACTCCAGTTTTTACCTTGAACCATTCAGATTATTCACCTTCATCTAACACTGCACATTCACTGTCGTCGTACAAAATCTGGACCATTCTGATTATCTTGTGTGGGATTCCGTAGCTCGGTATGATTACCCAAAGGCTCTCTTGGTGCACAGAATCAAATGCCTTTTCGAAGTCTACAAAAGTTACATAAAGCGCTGCTTGCCATTCCACTACCTCTTCTATTATGTTTCGAAGGATGAATATCAGCTCAACTGTGCTTCGTCCTCTTCTGAAACATGCTTGTTCATCTCTCAACTTGTTGTCAACTCCATCTCTTATTCTGTCTATTATCACTCTTCCGAACACTTTACTGGGGACAAATGTTTGAGTAATTCTTCTCCAGTTTCCGCACTCTGTAAGGTTACCTCTCTTTGGTATTTTAACAATCAGTCCTTGTTTCCACGTCTTTGGTACATTTTCTTGTTCCCAAATTGTTTTGAATAAGCTTAGAAGCCAATTCTCTGTTGTTGCCACGTCTGCTTTCAACAATTCTTCTGTAATGTCATCTTTACCTCCGGCTTTCCCATTCTTTAGCTTCCTCAGAGCTGCTCTAATCTCTGTTTTTGTTATAGAGTCTATGCTGATTTCATCTATGATCGGATCTAATTCAATATCTATAATGGGGTCATCGGGTATAGGTCTATTAAGGATTTCTTCAAAATGCTCCTTCCATCTTGCCCGCCTGGCTGGTCCTTCAGTTATTAGGTTTCCAGATTTGTCTTTTACTGCATTCGCTGTCTTACTAAGTGTCTTTGTGATGTTGTAGACTTCTTTCATCCTTCCATTCTCGGCTGCTTTCTCTGCTTTTGTGGCCAGGTTGTCTACCCACTTTCTTTTATCTTGTCTCATGCTTTTCTTTACGTCTTTGTCTTTTTGTTGATATTTATCCTTGTAGCTCTGCTGTATCCTTTCTGACTTTGCTTGTTCTGTGTTGTTCTTTAGTCGTTTCCTGTCTTCTACCAGCTCCCATGACCCTTTGCTGATTCATGGTTTTTGTTCTCTCTTTTTGTAACCCAGTACTTCTTCGGCTGTTTCTTTGTAGGCCACCTCGAATTCTTGCCATTTTCTCTCAACAATGTCATTATCTGTCTCGTCGTAATTCTATAGTACATCATATCTGTTCGGTAGCTTAAATGAGAATTGCATTTTTATGGTGGGTTGTTGCAGCTGGATTGTGTCAAATTTCTTTCTGTTCTCACTGGTCTTTTGCTTCCTATTTAGCTTCAGCCTGATCTTCGAGCGCACTAATTGATGGACACTCACAATGTCTGCCCCCCCCCTCATCACTCTGGTGTCCACAACAGATGGTCTGCGCTGATTGTTCATTAGCACATGGTCAATTTGTTTTTTGGTTCGCCCTCCTGGAGATGTCCATGTCTGCTTATGGATGGGTCGATGTGGAAATATGGTACCTCTTACCACAATGTTGTTTAATCCACAGAAGTCAATTAATCTTTCTCCATTTTCATTTCTTTCACCAATTACGTGGCTTCCCATTATGTCTTCATAGCCCTCATTGTCTTCTCCAACTTTGGCATTTAGGTCCCCAATTACTATGAGCATGTCGTGTTTATGTACATTGCCCACAACTGACTGCAACTGTTCGTAGAACTGGTCTTTCTCTTCGTCACTTGTTTCATTTGTTGGTGCATATGTTTGTATGATTGATAGTTTCACATATCTTGAAAATAATCTAGCATAAATAATCCTATCACTGATTGGTTTCCGCTCTAGTAATGCTTGCTCTGCTTTCTTTCTCATCATTATTGCCATTCCGTGTCTGTGTAGGTTGTCTTCTCTCCCAGAGAAAATCACTCTCTCCAGTGTTTAACTTGACTTTCCCGTGTCCTGCCCATCTGCATTCGCTAATGCCTATGACATCGATTTTCTATTTATCCATTTATTTTGTAAGTTGTGCTGATTTACCTATTGAATATAGCGTTCTCACGTTCCAACATACTATATTTACAGTTTCCTTTTGTATGGTCAGCGACGCTGTCGGCTGCCGAACGTCCGATTGGCTTTGATCCGGAAGTGTCATACTTTCCATGTATCTGATGTCTTCAGGTATATGGAGCGTCACCTCGTCAAAACCGTTTCCATGCATGTGCTAGCGAAGTCACACATTTGGTTTCCGTAACAATTATTGAACCTGGAGGGGTTGTTCGCCCTCCGCAGTAGGTTTAATTTTGGGGGTTTCCTTCCCCTAGTGAGAGCCTCGTTTGTCCACAACCGCAAGGTAGTGGTTTCCCAGGGGGAACCACAAGGAGGAGAGGTTGACCTGGGTGTTCTACGGTTTACCGGCAGGCTACTATTTTTACTTTTCATCCCCACAGAGGGCTAGCCGGCCCCAACGCCACTGGCTGTGGTGCTGGGTGCTTGAACACCCCTTTCCCCGCAAAATAACAAATGGTCAGTAATACTGCATTTATATGCGGTTGAATTATGTAAGCCTACCACAAGATGGTAACAATTAACATTCACCACAAATCACGCCTTTGACGACGGCTTCTGTTAGCCACCGCTATCTTTCAGAGCAAGAAACGAATGGATGTGAACTGCCGTGGTTGTCAATGCTTGTGTGGATGCCAAACAGGTTAGGTTATTCGTCGCTTCATCATCGTTACCAGAAATCCTGCAATATAGGGGCCTAGATGATTGCAGCTCCTTTGTATTGAGACATTGTGCCAAATGTTAGGAATGTCTGTATAATCAAGTGCGCTGTCCATTGGTGTTCTCTTCAGCATATCATACCGGCGGGCAATGTTGATGGTATATGTTGCATAATTTACGTGCAGGATGTCAGTGTCATCAAGCAACAGACAGTTGCCGGTACCATTCTTCACGTGATGTCTCATGAGTAGCGAGCTTGTAGTCTGCTTGGAATGATCGAACAGTTGGATTGTTGAAACCTCCTCGTGCTCATACTGCCGAAAAGAAAAGTTCAAGATGATCTTGGCCCAATTTGTATCTGAACAAGTATTTAACTGGGGCGACTGAATCGATCCATGAATACGCCGATAACGCTTCGAATGCTCGCAGTGAGGCCAACAAATCAAGTTTCCTTGGTACTAAGGACAGCAAATTGCCGGCATCATCCTTCAAACCAATAATTTATTGCTCAGCATCTCGGAGGATCTTCATGTTCTTTTTTATTCGAACGTTTCATCATAGCCTTAAGACCTTTTCTGAGTGGATTTCTGCTGTTGAGAAGATTGAAAGCTGGGTCGATCTGCTTCAGGAATTCTACTGTTGCCTCACTACTTCACATCCTTTGAACTGCGGTAGATTAAGGTTCTCGTTGCAATACTTCAGTGCATCTGCCACACTCGAACTGAAGACTTGTGTCACAAGTGTCACCTTCATTTTTTTTCGCCATTGGATGTGGACATTCTTCAGTTTATTGCCAAGTCGGAGTCCTTCTAATTCTTGTACATTGTGTAATTATTTAATATATTGTCATCTGATTGTGTCACCCACAGAGTTTTTCATAATTCCACCGTCTGCAAATGTGTTTCGCAATAGTTTGTCATATGGCAAACATCTAGAATGACATGAACTCTCTGCGATGGGTTGACAGGATGGCATAAAGAGGGATCCATGCCACCCACTGCCTTTGTTGCACCGATGCAACGCATCATAACGAAATGGCAGGAGTCCAGCAAGTCAGATATACTACACGTACACCTAGTGAGTACATGCGGTGCATGCATTAGTTAACGAGATTAGCGCGCTCCTCCCCACTCATTCCGTCAATCAGGAAATAGCCGAGTGGAATTTTCCACCACTCATTGACGGATACAACCGTTATCACCAGAGCATTGGAGTGTTGTTGTTTGCCTTGATTAAAGCCCGCATCTGCAAGGTTCAGATCAGTTTGTCCCTATGTCATGTCAACGCATTGCTGCACCTGATATATATATATATATATATATATATATGTATACACATATATATATATATATATATATGTGTGTGTGTGTGTGTGTCAAGATGTTCTTGGTGGAACCACATAATATATATATAAATATATATATATATATTTATATACGAAACCTTCCGGAATTCAGCCCTCACAATTTTAGTAGCCCATCAAGGAATATTGTCCTGTTGCTTCTCCTTAGTGGAGATGTTGATCCTAACCCAGGGCCTCGCCCACCTAAGTTTCCGTGTGGAGTATGCAACAAATCCGTTAATTGGGACCATCGTTCCCCAGTGTATGTTGTGATTCGTGTGACGTGTGGTTCCATCAAGAACATCTTGCCATGCCTGACCCAGTCTTCAGAGCTTTGAATAATGTCTCATGAGAATGTGTGCTGTGTGGCCTCCCAATTTTTCCTAAACCCTCTTCAACACCACTATCTTAGACTCTTCCAAACCATTTGACATCCTGAACTCCTCTGACAGTGTTGTCAGTAACTCGGATATGAGTTGCTCTAGTCCAATAGCGACATCTTCTTTAAAAAGATACACGAACCTCTGTCATGACGTTGACAAGAACAAGAACCCCCAACTCAGCAAGGGAGGACTGCCCAGTCGGGATCCTGGTTGTCAGTCCGTTCGAGAGAAGAAGCCGCTGATGGAGGGAGTCCCTTGTCGATGCTACTGAAGCTGACATCATCATAGGATGTGAGTATTGGCTGGTCAACTCCATCAACTCAAATGAAATTTTCCCTTAAAACTTTATCGCATTCCACCATTAAACGTCCTAGTATTCCTGAACAATGGCGCTCGGTTCCACTAATCATCTTTTCTTGGGCACTAATACATTACAATTGTTTACGTCGTACATTGTTGTGAGAAACAACACGAAGCTTACCCGTGCAACTGTGGCTGCTGTCATGTTGATTATTAAACAGTGCAGCTTCCTGTCGGGATATCGCAGTCTCGTTTACGGTTTGAACGTAGGGAGACGTACTTTGTCAATGCTGCTGACGGGCGATTAATACTGAATGCTTGCGCATTGATCGTCTAGGTCGCTGCAAGATATGCGGATGAAACGAATGAGGATTCAGCTTGCGTTATCAAACCAACACATCCACTCACCTTGTCCTATCACACATCCGGTCACCTTGTCCTATCACACATCCGGTCACCTTGTATGTTGACTCTCTTACACTTCTTGCACTGTCACACACAGTCACTCGTCTTGGTTCTTCCACCGATCGGCTGTTGGTGATAGGCGGTCACGCTATCCAAAGCGGCAACTCGATAGAACAGCAAGCAGAATGCGTCCGTCCACGCCGCCTGGCGGCGCTGATGATTCCTCGCGTCAATGTGACGCAATAATGCTAGCTCGAATACAAACGTCATGTCCTGCGATGTTTTCAAGCGCAAGCTGTTTAAAATGGCGGTTCCGAAATGTACTGAATATATAACTCGCCTACTGTGATTTCCTTAGACTTGTTTAAACACACGGCAATAGTAACTGTTCGTTTCAAACCCCATATCATTGAAATTTTGTAAATTTACATAACTGATTAAATATTTTCCTATCTTTTAACATGACACGATTTTCAATGATTTGTCAGACGAATATTTGGAAACCGGTTGTCCTTGGGGTGGGTCACGTGACGTGAGAAGTGTTTTTGGACAAAAGTTTGTTGGACGGTGACATTTGAGGTGTGAGAACTGTAGGTTGGGTGGTCCCCCTTAGTTGTTGGGGTGAGCGGTAGATCGACGTGGCTTGTGATGTTGGGGGGTATCAGGCGGACCCCTCAACATCACGACGCCACTCCGCGGAGCGTGGATATTGGTGGTGCCGCCGATTAGCGATGACGTCGTCGTTTGTTATGTGATGGTTTCGAGTGGGGTCCGCCCGCGTATGTGTTTTGATAGCCTTGGACACCGGTTGACCTTTGGGGTCACGGGACCTGAGAACTGGTTTTTGGACAACTGTTTTTGTTGTGTGAGAACTCGAGGTTGGGTGGGCCCCCCTTAGTTGTTAGCGCCGCCTGTCGGTTTTGTTGGGATTCGGATGGTTAGCGACTGTGGCGCCGCTTACGGGTTTTTGGTGGGTTACGATTCGGAGGTTTAGCAAAGATGGGGGGCCGAGGATTGGGTTTTTTGGTGTCACCGTATATCGGTGGTGTGGTGTGTATTTTGTGAGGCTGACGTTTGTAGAGGCGCCTTGACAGAGGTAGACATGACAGAGTACCTGGAGACGTGGAGGAAGGCACTGGAAGAGAGAGGAATGAGGGTTAGTCGACCGAAAATCTAATTCATGGACTTCAGGTTCCAACGGAATTAGGAGACAGACAGACCAATTTGTAAAAATATTGGGAGACGAGCTGGAAAAAGTGACACACTTTAAATATATAGGGTCAGTCGTGAAAGAGAAAGGAGGCATGGAAACGGAGATCAAACAGAGAGTGAGTGCAGCTTGGAGAAATTGGAAGAAAAGCAGTGGAGTGTTGTGCGACAGGAGGATGCCAGCGAAGTTTAAGGGGAAGATCTATAAAACTGTAATCAGGCCAGCAATGCTGTACGGTTCAGAGACCGTACTCAAAGCGAGTGGCTCCCGTCGGAGCTGCAACGCTCCCTCTGGGACCCCCCAACATCGCAAGCCACGTCGATCTATCGCTCACCCCAAAAACTAAGGTGGGCCCACCCAACTTCCAGTTCTCACACCACAAAGGTCACCGTCCAAAAAACAGTTGTAAAAAATAAAAAATAAATTCACGTCACGTGACCCAGCCCAAGGTCAATCGGTGTCCAAATACCAGGTCTGAAAAATCATTGAAAATCGTGTCATGTTAAAATATAAGAAAATATTTTAAAGTGTATGCACATTTACACAATCTCAATGATATGGGGCCTGACACGAACACTACTTACTACTACTACTACTACTACTACCGCCGTGTGTTTAAACAAGTCTAAGGACATCACAGTATGCGAGTTATATTCCGTACCCTTCGCTACTACCATTTTAAACGGTCGCAGGCCGTGACGTTTGTATTCGGGCTAGCATTATTGCGTTACATTGCCGCCAGTAATCAGAAGCGCTGCCAGTTCTTCCTGCTTTTCATATTGTGATTGTGCGTGTGTGTGTGTGTGTGTGTGTGTGTGTGTGTGTGTGTGTGTGTGTGTGTGTGTGTGTGCATGTGTGCATGTGTGCATGTGTGTGTAGTGTGTGTGTATGTGTGCGTGATTGCGTGCGTGCGTGCGTGCGTGCGTGCGTGCGTGCGTGCGTATGTGTATGTGTGTGTAGAAGTAGAAATACTACAAAACGGTACATATAGATAGTGGCATGTGTGGAACTATTTATTACAACAAAGGGACACACTGGTAGTTATGTGTCAGAACACAGTCGTATCATCTGCGTGAGTGTGTGTGTGTGTGTGTATGTGTGTGTGTGTGTGTAGGTGTGTGCGTTCGTGTGCGTGTATGTGCGTGTGTGCGCGTGTGTGCGTGCGTGTGCGTGCGTATGCGTGTGTGTGCGTGTGTGTGTGCGTGCATATGTGCATGTGTGTGCGTGTGTGCGTGTGTATGTAGAAATACTACAAAACGGTACATATAGATAGTGGCATGTGTGGAACTACTTATTACAACAAAGGGACACACTGGTAGTTATGTGTCGGGACACAGTCATATCGTGGAACTACTACAAGACTGATGTCCACAAGGCAACAAAAAGTTGTTTCCGAGCGGGCCTCTCTCATCACTGGTTAATTGCAGTGTGTGTGTGTGTGTGTGTGTGTGTGTGTGTGTGTGTGTGTGTGTGTGTGTGTGTGTGTGTGTGTGTGTGTGTGTGTGTTTGTGCGTATGTGCGTGTATGTGTGCGTGGGTGTGTGCGTGTGTGTCTGTGTACATGTGTGTCTGTGTGATTGTGTGTCAGTGTGTGTGTGTGTGTGTGTGCGTATGTGTGTGTGTGGGTGCGCGCGAGTGTGTGAGTGTGTGCATGTGTGGAGGATGTGTGTATGTGTGTGTGCGTGTGCGAGTCTGTGTGTGTTTGTGTGTGTGGGTGTGTGTGCGTGTGTGTGCATGTGTGTGCGTGTGTGTCTTTGCGTGTGTGTGTCTGTGCGTGCGTGTATGTGTGTGTGCGTCTGTATGTGGGGGTGTGTGTATGTGTGTGCGTGTGTACGTGTGTTTGTGTGTGTGCGTGTGTGTGTACGTGTGTTTGTGTGCGTGCGTGTGTGTGTGTGATATAATTCGTAAGAAATATCCGTATATATTCAACGTCGTTATGTTAGTGTATCACTCGGACGACAAAGGGTTAAATATACTCTGGTATGGAGTACGTTATGATTGCTTTCCGTGACTCGCGACTACGTGATGCGTGTTTGTGCGTGTGTTTGCATCCTCAACAGGACGCCTATGGTAAGGTTAAGATTACTTGCGAATATTAAAATTAAGAATTAAGATTACAACGCTTTGTTTACCTAATTGACGTGTGCTGCGTAACAACTAAGGTTAAATAATTAGATAACAATGTGGTTATTGTGTGTTATTTATTTAATATTCAACATACATATTATCAATAATACAGACGGCGATACAATATACTACCAACACCAATTACAATCCAATTACACACCAGTTACAGAATATCCATTCGAGTAAATCATTGAGTGTCAAATTAACTATAGACCAGTCACGCGTGTATATAAATCATATCCATCGCCAACAACTAATATATATTTAGAGCAGGCTTATTTAACAGATCTTGCAACATCATACGAAAGCGTACATTCAAGGTTGAATACATTACAATGAAATAACAAATTTAAGAAACTGAAGATTAGTTGACAAGTGGTTAATCTTACTTAGCAATTCATTAGTTTTAATTTAAATTCCAGAAATGAAATTGGCGTTTCAATTACAGTGCAACTGACCACAGTTCTGATCAGACTATATGTGTCGAATCCACGTGACATGTCTCTATCGCCGCAGAACCTAACTACAAACTATCTTTACCTTTTGATAGCTCGATACTGGATCATTTTCCATTTCCGTCTAATCGCTTGAAGGTAGACATTGTTACCCACTATCAACTACACTCGTTTTAATAATGTAAGCTGGAGTTCATTTTTTTCGTGCGAAAGTTTTCTTGAAGGGCGTTTTGGATTGAACGATATACGCTATGACACATAAATACCTAACTTTAATGTTGTCTGTCCCAAAATAAAAATTCGTCAGATGGGTCAGTTCAAACACCAATAGCTTTTCAACAAATTAACATGACACTGATATCATTATACAACTAAAATTTTACCCTTTATGGTCTGAGCAGTCGTGACCCATCATAATTATGATATCTTGAGAGACCTTCAGCACGTGGAATATGTACATTATAACTAAAACTAAACCAGTCGAAGATTGCCCGTGGGTTGTAGTGTGCATGTGTGTACAATGTGAAACGGGTAGTCCGTTTAAATAAGTTTTGTTTCTGATGTAGCATACCATTTAGTATACTTATTCCACTAAACTGTACGTAGAGCGTAGCATTGGCTACCAACTTTACATTTCCTTGATTAAATAATCTCTATTCGAGCTAAAGTTTGACATTAATGTGTTCATTGTCCATACAAATGTCGCTGGCTGATGCTCTCTTGTCACGTTCCGTCATTTTCTGGAAATAGACACACAATATGTTATAATAATGTCCCCTTTTCGATTAATTATGAACATAATTATTTTACATTATTTGGTTAACGTTATATTATTGTTATTTGTTTCATTTTAAAAACATTGTTTAGTAGGTTGTTTAAATCGACCAATTTATCGGAATTTACCATTTTTCTTTTTAATTTACTCCCTTTCATATGAACATACATAGTTTACTTTAATAGGTGGTGCAATATTGTTGTGCTTCCATTTGAAAATTACCTATTGATTAGTTAATTGATATTAATTTTTTTAATCAACCAATCTATCGGTATTTACCATTTTTATTCAAAATTGTGGACATCAGAGCGGCCCCAACCAACTTGATAAGTGTTGTTGAAACGACGCATCAAGTGTTTGTAACAATGCTAGGATATAAAGACAATGTACCTTTGGCGGTGTCTGCGCTGTTGAAGGACTGCTCGATCCACGTGACGAACTGCGTCATTTCCGCTATGACGACTGAGTTTGTGCTGTAAATGCATTTTATGAATACTATATGAGCTACTTTATGCTTAATAAAATACATTCTTAACATATTTCTAGGATTCGTTGTTTTCTAAGCGTCTATTTCAGACAATGTGATGACACAAGTAATTATGTTTCTTTGGAGGACAAAATATGAGGACAACATATCCTTATGTATGTTTAAGAGAGACTGTTGTAACTATTTTGGCAGCGAATTCAAATAAAAGGCACAGAGATCCGACACAATAGTAGACGATAAAATGAATCATTACGATTATATAAAACGTTTTGTCTATAAACGAGGCATTTCAAGGATACATTATAATTGAACCATGCATTAAATCAATTACAAGGAAGAGATTTACTTTTTTTTCCTGAGAAAACATATGAATTAAACCACCGTTGACGTGACTCAAGTGAGCCTAGACAAAACACTGTCTTATAAACTCTAAGGCAGTCTGCTTCCTGAAGATTCATGTGTGTTTCCATTATCTTACATTCAAGACAAACCTATGATGTTATCAGCGCCGAATCTAATCTATGTTCAATGAGACACAGCAGGCATTTCACACATACGATATACAATTCTGCCACCCAGAAAATTAACTCTAGAGGGCAGGTGGACAAGGAAACCCTTTGGCTTATCGAGAGTCCAACCCTTTTATCTACATGTATCCCGCCCTTCTGAGGTATTTGTCGATTTTATTTTTAAATATATTCACACTATTAGCACCCACAGAAACAGCACATAGTCTGTTTCATTCATATGTTCGACGTACACGAACAGAAACGAGACAAAAGCGACTTCCATATGTCGAAAGAGTACGAGAACCGCCACAGTGCACGCAAAAACATCACGATATAAACCTCACAGAGATTGTAATACACCCTAAGAACAAAACGGAAGACCGTAAGAAGGCACTCGTGTGAATCAAGTTCCACATATCTGAGCTGTAACCACACAAAGATTGGCGAAACATGTAAAACGTGCCACCAGACACGAATGATACAAGACAAATGTTTAGGACATCATAACCGGACGGTTCATTCGAGAACAAAAAACAAGTAGATCATGCCGACAGAAACAACTATGTTATTGACTGCGATGGTGCCAAAGTGAATGACGTATGTGCGATGGAGTAAGGAGAACGACCAGGTGGGTATGGGAAAAAGGATATGAAAATGGACGCCAACAATGAACTGGGGGGTGCCAACTAAACCACCTGTGGCATAAAAAGGTAAGTTCTTATAGGACTGCTCAAAGGGTTTTACACTTTACTCCCTGGCATACCTGTTCAATTGAACACCATTTGGATTTCTCTGGGAAGCATCCAGCTACGCTGCAATTAATGCGCGAAGTCTATTCGTACACAAATATCCACCACTGTCTATAGCCAGGTACTCGTTCATACAGCTGAGTGAAGTGGAGCAACGTATAGTGAACGAACTTGCCCACCGCCCCACAGGATTCGAACCCGGGTTCTGTCGGTTGAGCGTCCGAAGCTCTAGCCTCTGCACCACGGCGCTACAAGCCTGCTCCAGCCTCTGCATCACGGCGCTAGATGCCTGCTCTAGCCACTGCACCACGGCGCTACAAGCATGCTCTAGCCTCTACACCACGGCACTAGATGCCTGCTCTAGCCACTGTACCTCAGCGCTAGATGCCTGCTCTAGCCTCTGCACCACGGCGCTAGATGCCTGCTCTAGCCACTGCACCATAGCGCTACAAGCCTGCTCGCCATACCATTTAGCTAGCAGCGGAAACACTGATATCTCACGAATCAGTTCCTGGTAAAGTCTACCGATGGTCATCGAAAAGCTCAAATAAGTTTATTTTAAAGGGAGAACATTTGTTCCTCTACACTGAGTAAGCTTAGTAATTTATAAAAGGAAGTATGCCGTATTTAACGTGGGACACTATTGGCTATCAAAGGGTATTTCGGTTAACACAGCCCGCTCCGGCATTGTTGCTAATAAGGCTTGTTTTAAAAGTTTTGTTTACCATTTCAACGTACTCCGGGGGTGTATTTTCCAAATTAAGAACGTTAGCGCAGGTTTGCTAAATACAATTGGACGGATACTATACCTTCAATGCAGTTACTATAATCTTAACAACAATATACTGATTAATAAATGAAGAACGAGCAGCATACTGCCTCCCTTTAACTGGTGTGATCTTGAGTATGTGATTTATCTGTACTGACCTTTTGGTACAATCCTCTGCCATGCTGACAATACCCTGCAGTTGCCACGGTTCACTTCCTTGCCGACACACCAGTGGCCCACCATAGTTCAACTGGAACCAGTCATTGATCTTTCAACATACCGTACGGCGACACGAACCCACACAATCATCCCAGTGTAGTCCATCTGTGTTTGGATTAGAGAATATAATTATTCTCAATACAAATAATATACTCCAATTTAGGGGACATGTTAATTTGATAAGACGAAATTTCAAAACCCCTCTAGTATTAATAAAACAGCGAGGTATTATATACTGCGGTATCCAATCCTTAAGACTGTTCGTACCACTTCACGTTCACTACCAGGCAGCATCATCGCGCGCCAGGGGTCGCTGCTGCTGATTACGTCAATGCCATCCAGCAGTACCCCCGGCTGATCGCTTTGCGAAACTCTGTCTTAATAAACACATTTCAGCCAACCGTGACTCGTGTTACATGCAATGTTTAGGAAGTAGAAGCAGTTATTCGTATGCACAATAAAATTCAGCTGTTCGTGCTAATGGGCGAACGGGTCATCATATTGGGATTCCCAGAAGTCGTTTATCCGTCTTCAAATTGGAATGGATATCCGCGCAGTTCTCACGGGTGACGCAGTCGCGACTGGCGAAGTCACTAGTTTTACTCAGCTAACTTCCACATTTCGCGTAGGAGATCTGTCAGGGCTAGTTTTGCATGGCAAACAACCCTGGCTTGCTAGGATACCTGGCAGCAATGTTCATTCGAATATCATTTCGACTTCTGGCAGCATTGGGACCATTAGTAGTACAGCATTGTCCTTATTTCGGTATGCGGTCGGCAAAGTGATCGGTTACACACAACCGAATGTTGTGTAGTATTTTAATGGATAACGCCAACTCTAAAGGCTGACAGTAACGTACACGTTCTTTAGGTGAAAAAATAATGGACTGTCTCCCTCGTTTGAATGCAATAGACGCGTACTAACCTTGTTGCAATTGCTGTGTATAGATCGTAGCTAGGATATGGGACCGAATGTCACATAATTGCTGTGTATAGCCCGTTGCTGGGATATGGGACCGAATGTAACATAATTGCTGTGTATAGCCCGTTGCTGGGATATGGGACCGAATGTCACATAATTGCTGTGTATAGCCCGTTGCTGGGATATGGGACCGAATGTCACATAATTGCTGTGTATAGCCCGTTGCTGGGATATGGGACCGAATGTAACATAATTGCTGTGTATAGCCCGTTGCTGTGATATGGGACCGAATGTCACATAATTGCTGTGTATAGCCCGTTGCTGGGATATGGGACCGAATGTCACATAATTGCTGTGTATAGCCCGTTGCTAGGATATGGGACCGAATGTCACATAATTGCTAATCGTCCCAGTTAAGCCACGCATCAGTTACTATGCACGGTTCACAGCAAAAAAGCGTTTACTTACCAGACACGAGTCGTACACAGTACACATATTGGTGTTGGTCACGTGGTCGCTGAACCAATTTGTAGCATTGCACGTGTCTTTGCCAACTGTCCCCAAGCTAACTTGGCGCAGCACTGTGACAATACCAGTGGACACATAGGAAGTGCCTATGTTGACCGTATCACGTGTACAGCGTGATTTCTATTGGACCACCAGAAACACATACACACATACAGTGATAGTATGAGAGAGAGAGAGAGAGAGAGAGAGAGAGAGAGAGAGAGAGAGAGAGAGAGAGAGAGAGAGAGAGAGAGAGAGAGAGAGAGAGAGAGAGAGAGAGAGAGAGGGAGAGAGAGAGAGAGAGAGAGAGAGAGAGAGAGAGAGAGAGAGAGAGAGAGAGAGAGAGAGAGAGAGAGAGAGAGAGAGAGAGAGAGAGAGAGAGAGAGAGAGAGAGAGAGAGAGAGAGAGAGAGAGAGAGAGAGATGTGAGACAGGCACACTGGCGCAACCTCAACATGGTACTCGAGCTCGTCCTTGAGTCTGATGAGAGCGATATTGTTGACAGCTGTAAATGCCTCCCTATCCAGTTCGTAAGCCGGATGGACGATGATTCTGTCGATCGCCCAGTTTGATTCAGTCTCCTCTGATGCGGACGTGTTGTGGTCCCCAAAGACAACTCGCACCCTGGACGTCGCCTCCGGTAACAGACTACAGCACCAGCGCATGTTATTTATTAACACGAACCACTACTCGAATATATCGTATGTAAAACACCACCTATAACACGAACACTCCCCGTTTAAACTGGATTTCCAAGTACATGACCACGTCTTCTTCTTCTTATGTTCAGCTTTATCAGCCACACGTATATGGCTAGACTGTTGTCGAATCCCATTTAAAAAACATCATGTACGAAAACTTTAAATGTGTAAGCAGACACAAACATACCAAACCTCCCCTTTTGTAATACGAATTACGCCACAGACAACTGTCATTTAAAAACAAAAATTATTATGTAATTCCTACGATATGGCCGCCTCTGTTGCCAGCGGTATTCTAAATTATGCCTATCTATTGCATTACGCAGATGTATTATTATAAACTGTTTCCACTTACGTCGTATTAATCAGGATTAACCCAACAATGTGATTACCCTTCGAAGTTGCAATCCAGCACTGGTCTGACATGACGTCAGTACTAAGTGTTACTCGCAAATCCTTTTCATTTGCTCTAGTACTTAGAAGAGTATCTCTCATTTTATATTTTAAGTCTATGTTAAGCTACACAAACACCTCCCGTTTATAATCATGTAGGCCCTTTTGCGATAGGAACATTATATTTATAACCTACTACACAAACAACAACCATTTATACTCACTTAGGCCCTTTTACGATATGAACATTATATTTATAAGCTACTACACAAACAACAACCATTTATACTCACTTAGGCCCTTTTTACGATATGAACATTATATTTATAAGCTACTTCACAAACAACAACCATTTATACTCACTTAGGCCCTTTTACGATATGAACATTATATTTATAACCTACTACACAAACAACAACCATTTATACTCACTTAGGCCCTTTTACGATATGAACATTATATTTATAAGCTACTACACAAACAACAGCCATTTATACTCACGTAGGCCCTTTTGCGATAGGAACGTATTTTATTTATAACCAGGAACTACTACGCAAACAAAACCCACTTGTAAACATGAATTACTATAGGAATACCTTCCATTTATGCGAACTACTTACTTACACGAACATTGTCCAGTTGTAAATACAAGCTACTACAATAACACCTCCCATTTAGAAACGTCTTAGCGTTACGATATTAATGGAATAGCTATAAATTATGTAGATGTTTGTACTTTTTCTACTTTTGTACAATACATGTGCAAGTAAACGTGTTGTGTCTTTTATGTCATCGCTAATTATTAATTCGTTTATTAATCACACATAAACCACATGCTGTATATTTAGAATTCTTCATCTGGATCTTGTATAGTAAGGGTAACTTATTGTGCTAACTATATTAGCAATACGAACTAATCGTACTTACGTTACGCAAATTCCAGACGTTACAATCCATCGTTTGTCGATAATGACAAAGCTGATTATCCGATGACGTCACATCGCTCGGCAAGTTAGATCCACAGAACGTGTGCAACATGTCTCCGGTGACGCCGTCCATGGTGATAAGACTGCCCTGAGTACAGTTGGCCGCCGTCTCAACATAGAAACTTTCGAAGTGCAAGTGGACGCGCTGCAGGCATAAAACAAGTGCTGTGACTACACAGTTTAACCCGGCATTGTATGTGTTTTTATATCAATGTATAAGTATGGGAAGGTGCTTTCAAGCTTGTAAAACCTTGCTTTTGCCTGGCACATCATTAGTTTTATGTGTATACATACACGCACACGGCGCACTGTAAACGACAAGCGGATGGGCACAAGCACGCATACGCACGCTGACACACACACAAACACAGACACACAGACAAACAGCAGACAGACAGACAGACAGACAGACAGACAGACAGACAGACAGACAGACAGACAGACAGACAGACAGACAGACAGACAGACAGACAGACAGGCAGACAGACAGACAGACAGACATACAGACATACAGACATACATACAACAAACAGACAGACAGACACCTAAACGCACACACAAACACACACTCTCACACACACACACACACACACACACACACACACACACACACACACACACACACACACACACACACACACACACACACACACACACGCACACACACACACGCACACACACCATATGAACACTTTGGCTGAAATTACATTACTCACTGTGGAACACACTTGGGTTTTGATAACAATAAATTACGGTAATTTACAAGAGAATGAGTGCTTTCTAGATGGAAAAAAAAAAAAAATTCCCCAGGAGTAGATGCGTTTTGTTGTTACATGGCAATAAATAGTACACGAACATGTTGGCAAACTTTGACGAAAATGACATTAACCTGTATAGCTCAAATCTGGATTGTTATAACAATGTTAACGCGCTACTGCATTTAGATGAAAATGTGTTATGCGAGTAGTTTTCAAGATAGCAAAGGATCTACATTTTTGGCGTGGGACTTTTTCGTTGTGCACACACGTACAGCTGTACAGTAAAATATGAACACTTTGGCCAACTTATATTGAAATAGCATTACTCATTGTGGGTCACATTTGAGATTCCATGACAACAATACCATTCTACACAACATTTTACAAGCACATTTAGAGAGGGAATTGCTGTCATGATAGCAAATCCTCACATTTTACTCGGGACATATTGAGGTTGTCTTTGTACTTAGAAAAAATAAAGTATATTAGATCCAAAAGTGATATTACAAAATGTGAAATACCTGTCATAGACACTATATTTGGCTGAACTGAACTGACGCAAAGTGGCACCTGATCAAACGTAGGAACCAGAACCAGTGTTATGTCAAACAAATGGCTACCATTATATATTGAATCCTTTTACCTTCCCATCGTCCACATTGATCTGCCACCGACAGAACAGATTGTCTCTGTACTGAGGCCCAACAATCCCGAATTGCCCTTCTTCGTCATCAAGGATAGTCTCGGTACCGTTGCATGCAGCCACTGTTGAAATATAGTAGGCATCGATTAACAACATTCCCAGACTACCATTTTCGCGTCTTAAATAATTTGCTTTAGAAATACATAAATGTGACATCCTGGTGTCACTCAAAGGGTAGGAGACAACATAACGACAACGTAACAGCTTGAAAAACCAGACAGAAAGCGCAAACGAATACTTAACAATCAAAGACAGACATATGTATACACATGCACGCACGCACGCACGCACGCACGCACACACGCACGCACGCACTCACTCACACACACGCACGCACACACGCACGCACGCACACATTCAGACACGGGCGCGCACACACACAAATATCCAGATACCACTTGAAGCGGCATAGGCGTCGAAACGGGAGGAGCCTTGGAGCTGAGCCCCCAGTAGTGGGAGTGAGGGGCATACCTCCAATAGTTTGTGAATTTTTGGATAATTCTGGTGATCATCATCGCAGTTACTATATCCGAAGTAAAACTGCATCATCTTGTGATAGATCCCTGGAAGTCTTCAACAGCATCCCCACTTATGCCTTTTTTATTGACAACATCGAAATGTTGAATGAGGCACCGGAAAAATTATGGAACATCACCGCAAAATATATTTTATATTCAATTCGTTTCGACGCGTACGTGAATATAGGTTATGACAGTTGTTCTCCCTCCATGGCGTGGTCATTTCTGCGGAATGTCTTTCCTCACGTAGTCAGAAATGCAAACTTGGTCGTCACTTTTAAGACATTGTAAAATACACATTTGTTTCGGCAGGCTTCCGTGCAACTTTCCAATTCTGAGGAGTCACATAACAGTCACACGATAGTAATTTAATTTATATAGTTATAAAGATTTTTTAACAAACGTATTTAGTATAGTTATGTATCATTATTTTAGGTACGTTTAACTGATTATATGAATGTTATTTGTTCTTGTAATATTAATATATATATATGTTTTTTGAGTGAATTTGCTTAGCTTATATTTATTTAACTTACTACGCTATTCTTAAATTATCTAGTTTTGACATCTACTCTATTTTGTCTGTGTTGCTCGTTGCAGTATATGTTACTTATAATATATATTGTTATTTAAGCCTTTGTAGGACTACACGAGTTTCACCAGAGACATAGCCTGCTACAAATGTTTGCCAATCAACTGGTATTACCTGGCAGCGAGGAAGGTGTTGCAGCAGTAGACGTTGCTGGAAGATAAGTAAACACAATGTCTTAAACATTATAATAAATTATACAGTCAAGTATTATAACAGAATACCAGCCATGCGCATATAATTACAACAAACTGCAAATTAATTCAGGCATAGCTATATGTATGCATGTGTTCATCTACGTCCGTTGGTGTCTACTTGTGACATGAGTTAAATAATTCTGAAGTGAGGTAATATCATAACTGGGCTAGGACAATAGACAGATTGGCGAGAAAAGGCGTGAGATCAGAAAGGATGTAGCAATTGTTTTTTTAATCTAGACCAGGCGTTTGACAAACGAACAAACGTTTGCGGTTGTTGTGATATAAGTAGTGGTAGAAAAAACGTGAGACAGAGTAGTAGAAACAATGTGCGAGGACACATGACAGTCATGGCAGTTGAGGGAGTCAGAAAACAATTGTAATAGGAATACGCTCCAGAGAGAGAGAGAGGGAGAGAGAGAGAGAGAGAGAGAGAGAGAGAGAGAGAGAGAGAGAGAGAGAGAGAGAGAGAGAGAGAGAGAGAGAGAGAGAGAGAGAGAGTACACAGGACTACTTTGCATGTGGCTGACCTTGCCCTAGTGGGTGGATAACACGGGGAGTTGTCGACGATGTACGTAAAATATAGATGGTAACGGAAACGAATTTAAATATAAAATATTACAATGGTGTGAATTGCTGCCCTTGGATTGGTGTTTCATGGGTGGGTGTAAGTTAGTAAAACATTTTACCTGGTGTCATGGCAGTCGATCCTCGCGTTGTCGTCGTATACACAGGAGTTGTCCACATGGGTGTGTAAGTTGGGTGTGTAGTAGTTGAATATCGTGTTGTTGTTGTTTTTGTATTTATTGTAGTAGTTGCTGTAACACAGTATATCATAATCACTCAGTCGGTTAGACGATTGTTTACAAACAATTATTAGGTAAGATGCTGTTTCACATTGCAGTTAGTTTGTAAAAATAATGATATGTCAAACACGGCACGTCAGTAGGATATCTTTAGTACCGATCTGGGAGTGATGTATTTTCTATGGAATATTAGCGTTAGAGTAGAAAAATCCTGACGGTGAACTCAACGAAATACAATCATCGATAGAAATCATTACACATAACATGTAGGATACATTTAAATGAAAATATAACGAGGTGTTATGTTAAGTTTTATAATAGAATACACATGTTGCTTGAACCATGGAATCGCAACCATTTTACAATAGAACATACATTGCATTGCGCCATGTACCATTTTAAATTCATATTGATGACGTCACGCACAAAGTCAATACGGGTATGGATGACATCACCATTATGATATAGGAACTGTACCTGCACTGTCAGTAGTAAGTATGTTTCTTACTTCTGTTCTCACACACTATGTCTGCTACATCTTTTTGGCGTTATAAAATGAGCAAAATGGATTTATGTAAAGAAAAGTACTTATATAGCGCAATATCCAGTCATCAGAATTGCTCAAAGAGCTTTATACTTGACTCCCTGGCAGACCTGTTCAATTGAACACCGTCTCGACTTCTCTGGGAAGCATGTGCATGCCTTTTCACCTTCAAAGTTTCCTAATGCTTAATACCTTACACCTTTGTTTGGTAATCAGTTCAACGACCTATGTTTAACACCGTTCACATATCTGAAAAACTGGAACAGTTATTATTATATACATATAAACAATAATGTGTGTCTTACCATTAATGGCGGAGTACTGGATTCGAAAGCCACCAAATGTTTCCGAGCTGTCAGACACAAAGTACACCAAGGCAGTGTTTCCACTGGTTATGATGTCGCGTGGTAAACTACGACCGCAGAGTATGGATATCAATCGCGCTGCATGGTTCTTCCCGTCATAGATTTCTACTTTGTCGTATTGACAAGTAGAGGAACTCTCCAGATCAAATCGTGTGAAATGTAGTCGCACTCGCTGTAAACAAACACGATATTTTAATGTTAATCTGCAAGATACATTACATGTAAATTGCCACTAGAGGGTAGGTATTGGAAAGAACAATAGCATATATAGTTTAAGTAGCAAGTACACATGTTTTCACATAATCAAAATATGTCAGTATAATGTTTATATGCCCTGTATAATGCTTACAATGGACCAGTATTATGTGCGTGTTATGTGTGTTTGTGTGTGTGTGTGTGTGTGTGTGTGTGTGTGTGTGTGTGTGTGTGTGTGTGTGTGTGTGTGTGTGTGTGTGTGTGTGTGTGTGTGTGTGTGTGTGTGTACCTAATTTACGTGTTATATTAATATGTTATATTTATTATATTATATTTATAATATTATAAATAACTAGATATTAGGACATGAAAGCATGCATAACAGTTGTATTCAATGACATTCGAAATGTTATATCAGATGTTATAATAATAAATAATAATATACTTTATTTATACACTCATATCCAGAGTAGGACTCTGGGTGTTAACAACTAATACTATGTATGTAGATAGTAGAATAGCACGTATAAGAAGACTAGAACTGCTTTAAACAAAAAAATGTACTAAACAAACCACAGCTACATGTATGAAGACACACATATAATAATAATAATAAATAAATAGACAATAAAACATGAAAGAATGAATAATTCATTAAAAAATAGGCACGTTAAGCTAATTAAACATACAGAAAGGCTAGAAGTGCGTTAACAATCAAATGTACTAAACAAACCTTAGCTAAAAAATATAAAGACGCACATAACATATAATACTAATAAATAAATGAGTAGACAATAAAATATTAATGAGTAAATAATTAAAATAATAAGCTAGCGTAATAATACAAAATAATAATTAAAATAAGGTGATGTGTCTGACATATTGTTTAGTTCCACCTGAGAAGGGGCACACATATGTTACAGTATAACTGTTAGTAGCCTTACCAAGCCTTCTTCAACTTGAATCATCCATCGGCATCTCGCGTTGTTCTCATATTTGTTTCCCACAGTGCTAAATTCCCCTGCCGGTCCCTTTAGTACAGCCGTTTCACCGTTACATGGATCAACTGCGAAAATATCAACAGTGCATAATCTCATTACAATGACAAATGTTTTGTTTTGCGAATGACAGACACACATGTCTGAGATACATCAGTTATGAAAATTTCATAGACAATTAACTCTCAGTAAACCCACTGACAGGCGATCAATCGTAGACCACATACAGCTGTACATGTGTAAAAAAGTCATTGAGCATTCATAGAAAATATTACTAGAAGCATCAGCAATATAGAATAAATACAGTACACGATGTAACAGTATTGATTATATATGTCTATATATATATATATGTATATATTTCTGACAACAGTATTGATTATATATGTATATATATATATATGTATATATATATGTATATATTTCTGACGACAGCCTTCATTCTCACAAACAATGATACACGAATGGAACACACTATATATTGTTTGTGTAAAATACCTTAACAAAAACTATATAACAATATTGGATGTGCAGGTTACACTTAGAAGAAACACTGATCGACTCTCGATAGGCCAATGGAATAGTTACCTATTTGATAATGTCAACTGATCTATCATAATACGTTCTAGTCCCTTGGTGTGTGACAGTTCATGGGGCATGCTACATTGATTATTACTACAATAAATCTAGCGATGATTGCGTCCATACCTACGGCTGGTGCTGTACCATTCATTGTCTGTTCGATCCACAAACGGAACGCTGACACTCGCGCGTAGACGCCTGGTATTCCTCTGATAGAAAACTTCTATTAGACAATATATTACAACACAACGCCCAATGCCACGCACCTGACACGTTTTATGTCAAACATTGACTATATGCGCTCGCTGATTAATTTGAAACTATTTGCAGTTCACATCTCTCCAGTATTAAATATCGGTAACTATTACACCCAAACGTAACATTTTGAGCATAAATAAACTAGATTATCGGGTGTTATAATTAAAACATACGTTAATAATTTCTTCTCTGTGGTATTGACACCAAATAACTTGTAGTGAAATTGCCATTAAACGAAAATAAAAGGCACCATTTTAATTTTATGCACCTAAAAGAGTTAACACAAACTAATAATTTGCAACTACATCAAAATGTTCACATCAAATGTTTACTCAGAAGGCGGTCTAATAGTAAAAAAAACAAATGTCCGTTATCACGGAGACTGATATGTTGTTCATGACTTGGAGGCTTGATCAATAAGCACCGAGCTGTGACGTCTGTTATGACGCGTCATATTGCTAGTTTTGTTCGATATCTGTAAGAATACGCCGGCGCATTTATTGGTGTCTCGTATTACCCTCGTTTCAGAAGCTTAGTTACACTTTTATATACAACAAAACTATTATAATATCATGCCGTGTGCTGTGCGATTGAAACATTTTATAAGTTACAGCAACAGAGAGAATTCGTTGACTATTCATGTCGTAAACTACCTGGTCTGCATTACCGGTATGGATATATATATCTCACAATGTACGTAAAACAACTTATATAATTGAAAGTGGCATAACCTGCTGAAAAACATATTATAACAATCGAAATTTATAGGTTACTGACCATCGTAAACTAAACCAGTATTCCTTGTCAGGTGACATGCGAACTGGAAAGAGCAGGCTCCCGTGGTGTCAGGCTTTCGAACAACATGGCGCTGTCCAAACAACTAATATTCTGTGTCATCAACAAGGTCATTATAGTAAACTACTTACACAATATTTTTGATTGTAGTCGCAGATGATTAGTTTTATTAACTAATGACATATAAAGGCCCACACAAATGTCTTTTGTTCTAAAAGCAAAATTAAAAACAATTAGTCTGATGATAACACATACCTTTTACCACATCCCTCACCCCAGCTGGTGATGCCGTACAATGTCCATGGTCCATTCCCAGTACGACACACCAGGGGACCTCCGGAGTCTCCCTATAAACTGAGAATTTCATTTTACATGCAAACCTGGCAAAATTACCTTTCGTAAAAATGTAAGTTCTTACATAGCGCAGTATCCAGGCCATAGGACGGCACAAAGCGCTTTACACTTTACTCTCTGGCAGACATGTTCAATCGACTACTCTGTGAAGAATTCATCCACGCTGCAATTAATGCGCGAAGTCTATTCATACACTATCTATGACCTGGTACTCATTAGTACACCTGAATGAATTGGAACAATCTGAAGTGAACAAACTTGTCCAAGGTTCGACATGGCGGCACAGGATTCGAACCCGGGTTCTCTTTATTGAGAGTCCGATGCTCTAGCCTCTGCGCCACTGCGCCACTACGCTCCAATTCGCATTCGTCTATGCACTTAAAGAGCACACGCAAAACAAAATTGAGTCAGCCATAACCTCACTGCAGTTTGTAGAATGACGATGATAGGCATATAAATCGTTCACATAATATAGGTATTCATATATGAAATGGCCTTGCGACAATCTCCTATACGTCAGCATTAATTGCTTTCGCAAATACGATACCATAACTGGCGTGGCTCATCGCGAATCCGGTTCTTTGATACCAATATAATCACGCGGTGTGCGAATAATTAAAATACTATCCGCAGCGGTTCAGTAAAAAGTGTGTAGGGGCCTGCAGTATGTTTAAGTTGTCGGAAGAGTAGGCGTTGGTTCTTTCGTCGGGTAACGGGTGCCTTTGAACATGGGAAGCTACGAACACAAAATTATATTATGCTATATTGCGGTACACATAATGCGATATTTTGTCAATAAAATGTTATTGGGATCATTGTTTCTGACTGAATCAAATCCAAAATGGCTGCTCCGCGCATGAGAGAAACAATAGTCATGAAACCACCTCTACGCTGGTACGTATGTATACATGCCAAACATGTCAAAATTGAATTATAACATTGTGTAACATGCTTAAATAAATTAACTGTATAGGTCTTACAATTATGTTACTGTTTTGAAGAGCAAGAATATATGATAATATCGACACAGAAACATATGTAAAGCTCATGTCGCGCATTCAAGTGAACTTTCGAATTATGCGGTACATGTGGCTTTTATTATTAAATAAGTTAATAATTGTTCTCACGATTTTACCAACGCAGCACTCACAAACATTGTACGAAATGTATTGCCTAATGAAAATGAAAAGAGAGGGGCACCGTTAATTCGTGAGAAGCCAGTAACTGACCCCGTCAGTTCATCGGTGTTATATTTAGTGATGTGACATCTTTGGAGGAATCGTCGTCTAACACAAGCAGAAGCAAATAATTGGTGAAAGGTAGAGGGAGTCACGATAGACAGAAAATATCGAAAAAGCTGAAAGGGAAAGGTCTGAGAGTGTGTGTTACATCGGCATGCCTATATGGTATGGAGACAGTGACATTGACAGAACAACAACAACAAAAGCTGCAAGTATGCGAGAGAAACTGTGTTCGAAGAATAACAATATCAATTAGGGTAGACAGAAGAAGGATGAACGACGTGAGAAAAGAATTGGAATGCACTGAAGACTAACACGAGGATTACTGAGAAACCGGATTAGATGGGCAGCCCACTTGGATGAGTGCAGGAAAAATAGCAAAGAAAGAAAAAAGTGACTGGTTCAGCAATATTGTACCTGACCCCCATCTGTGTACAGCAGGGACAAGGAGGAGAGCCCTGCAATGTTCTCAATGATACACTGTTAACTAATAACGGTCAATGTACCTGGCATGCGTCTCTGCCTCCTCGCTGTCCAGCACAAAGCATGGCGCCCGTGATCTGATCCGGATACGAGCTTCTACATGTCGCCGTGTCAACAACTGGTAAACGAACCTGGCGTAGCACTGTTCTGTCCCCTGTGCCTGCAGACAGTACACACGTAGTTCGTGAACATTGTCAAACCGGAGAGTGTCTGCAAGCGTCCCGATCTCGACTTTCTTTCCCGATCGCGACACGCGCTCAGTTCGATTGTTGGACAATGAAATTGAGCACGTGGCGCAATCGGGATACGGACAGAGAGTCGCGATGGAGGCGCTTGCTGACACTCTCTATTTGCACAGCATTCATTGTTTGACGCATACGCATACGCTGTGACTAAAGACCACTCATTTACATTGGTGCTAAGTGTTGAATCGACCAGCACTCAATTGTATAAGAAAATAATGTCGTTGTTTTTTGAATCGCTAATTGGTAGAGCAGAGGCAAATGGTCGAAGGTAGCGAGAGGATTTCTGCGACTGTGATATCATTGATATTATTATTATTTCAGACAATCAATCAAAAAATATGTAAAACAATATTATGGCACACATAGAAAAAAGGAAGATATTCACAAAATAAAAATAACCGTTAACTCGTAAGACAAACTAGAATGTTCGCTGAAACTGGGATATATTAAAAATAAATGTAATGTGTATATTCGATATTCGTAAACAGTGTGACGTGGCGAAATGTGTTAAACGCTGAGGATTTTCAAATGTCAATAACTTGAAAACTATTCAAACTTTCTGCATACATCCAGCGACATATTTGTAGATGGCGAAATTATCTTTAAGATGATATAAAAAGAACACTAAATTCCGCGGCTGGAACTCCACGTACAGCCTTTTGAAATATTGAGCCCCCCAAGGTCTCCACCCCAAGATGAATTTTAAAAATGTCTCAATCTACGAACCATTTCACTGGGCCCGCTAGATCACTTTTGCTCCAGCCAGATACATGCAAAACTGACGGAGATGTGGGTGCACATACAAACAGAGAATGAACTTTTTATAATATAGATTTTCATTTACTAACTGTGTTGAATATATACTGCCAGTCAAATTGTGCTTAGCAAGCCATAACAACGTTCGTAATTTGGAAGGTACGGCCCCGGGACTTGTTCAAATAGTACACAAAACATCCTGTTTCAAAACAAGCTTTATTGGCAATACGGCTGAGTTGGGCTAAGTTTTCTGCAATACCCTTTAATGTCCAACGATGTCCCATTTTACTACGTTCAACCCAGCAGACTCCCTGTTGCAAATTTCTACGCCCGCTAATTGCGGGTAGAGGAACTGACTGGCTCCCTTTAAGAGAACTGGAGGAAATGGAAGTAACGGGGCACACTCACCTCGCGTATTTCCCCAACCCGTGGCTACACACTCCGTGTCTGCTGCTACCTTTGCATCGGGCAGACACACCGGCGACACCTCGGTACGATATTCCATACTGCCATGGATTCTGATGAGAGCGATGTCATTGTTGTATCTTCCACCTCTTCCATAATCGGGATGCGAATGCATTTCTTTGATCGCCCAAGTTGATTCAGCTCCTTCAGTCACCGACCGGTCGTGTTTGCCAACAACAACATGCAACCGTGATGCTGTGTACTTTTCTCTGCAACAATAATCTAAGTTTAAACCCGAAATATAACCTGATGCTGATAATAATAGTTAGTTAAATTCCGCTCAACCCCGTGGTATCAGTTTTTATAATTACAGTATTATTTTGTCTTAATTTCGTTTACAGTGGCGCCATCTGGAGAGTTAATCAGCACTCAGTTATCTAAAGTCAGAGAAAAGTCCTCTAAAAAGCATAGCATATCGGAAACACGTAAGTAGATAACTGTAAGTAATGGCGCTAGGAAACACGTAAGTAGACAGATCTAAGTAATAGCGCAAGGAAACACGTAGGTAGATGATAACTCTGAGCAATGGCGCAAGGAAAGACGTAGGTAGATGATAAATCTAAGTAATGGCGCAAGGAAACACGTCGGTAGATGATAACTCTAAGTAATGGCGCAAGGAAAGACGTAGGTAGATGATAAATCTAAGTAATGGCGCAAGGAAACACGTAAGTAGACAACACTAAGTAAAGGCGCAAGGAAACATGTAAGTAGATAATTCTAAGTAATGGCGCAAGGAAACATGAAAGTAGACAACTCTAAGTAGTAGTAGTTGTTGTTATTGTTTTTTGTTGTAGTAATAGTAGTAGTACTATTAGTAGTAGTCGTAGCAGCAGCAACAGCAACAACAGCAACAGCAGCAACAGCAGTAGTTGTAGTAGTTGTAGTAGTAGTAGTTGTAGTAGTTGTAGTTATAGTAGTAGTAGTTGTAGTAGTTGTAGTTATAGTAGTTGTAGTTATAGTAGTAGTAGTAGTTGTAGTAGTTGTAGTTATAGTAGTAGTAGTTGTAGTAGTTGTAGTTATAGTAGTTGTAGTTATAGTAGTAGTAGTAGTTGTAGTAGTTGTAGTTATAGTAGTAGTAGTTGTAGTAGTTGTAGTTATAGTAGTTGTAGTTATAGTAGTAGTAGTAGTTGTAGTAGTTGTAGTTATAGTAGTAGTAGTTGTAGTAGTTGTAGTTATAGTAGTTGTAGTTATAGTAGTAGTAGTAGTTGTAGTAGTTGTAGTTATAGTAGTAGTAGTTGTAATAGTTACAGTAGTAGCAGCAGCAGCAGCAGCAGCAGTAGTTGTAGTAGTAGTAGTAGTAGTAGTAGTAGTAGTAGTAGTAGTAGTAGTAGTAGTAATATTAGTTTACTGCATCAGAATCGTAAGACTGGATATATGTCAAAGAGAAAAGATTCATCAAACAGACAGGATTGTTCAAATCATTACTCTTTCTTCGTATTACTAATTCAATTAGATTCAATACAAACAGGAGCGGAATACACGCGTGTACGTTTTTACTGAACTTACAAGCAATGCGCAGCAGTGATGATCCAGTCTTTGCCTACAACGCTTCCACCGCAGATGTGTCCCGCACCCACCAAACTGAGGCTTATCTGCCACGGCCAGGAGTACTCCTTTGTCTCGATGCCACCCACGATACGCGGAAACTGTGGTGGCACAGCAGGCACAATTCTCACTCGCCAGCAACTGCACAGTCATAAAAAGGAAGTAGTTCAGTTTGAACACATCATATGGTGAGAGTTACGCTGAACCAGGACATCCAGCCGTGTCAGTTCATATAAAACACAAACGGTCCATTTTCCCCAAGGCATTTCGTTCAATCTTTCCTATGAGCCCTCCTCTCATAATGATCTATCCATTGCTCCTTGGTAAGGCGATAACCTCAAGCATAGATCAACGTCATTGGTAGTTGATCGTTTACAAACTGTTATATTTCAATCTTTCTTATGTTGAGCTAGTGGATAATCAGACCGGCAAACTGAACATAGTTGAAGGTGAATCCATTAATACGGTAAGAAACATAAATAGACATTGCCGCACGTCGCCCGTTCCTACCGTGACTCATTTGATTTGCTCTATACCGTTACAGAGAACATTAAAAACTCACCCATATGTGCTATTTCGAAACTACATGTTGCGCAAATTCCCATTCTGTTGATACCGGTTCAGCATAGTCTAAATTCCATTAGCCAAACCAAGGATCCATCGCTTTTTAAACTAACATGTTAACGGTACATTTATTGAGACTGCAGTCTAAGTATCTCACAGTATGCAATTTCATTGAATGCAATATATAATATAAAGTCATATGTTGAATTTTCAAAATATATTATCCATCACTGTATATAGCCAGGTACTCAATAATATTAAGTCACATGTTGAATTTTCAAAATATATTAAGTTATTTTTTAATGATAACTATTAAATTGTAATATCAAAATATATTTAGTTATTTTTGATTGATAACTATTAAATCATTAGTATAGTAATATTTTAATTAATATTTTACGGATTAGTTATTACACTCAATTTTAGTATTTTTGGTTTTTTGTTTAACAGTCATTGGTGTTTTATACTTTATGTGTGTTTAGTGTTGTGTACCAACCTGTTAACTTATAATTACTTAAATTTTAGCATTTTAGTATATTGCAAACACTCTTGAACATAGTTTTATTTTGGATTTTTAGGTATAAATAAAATTTATTATTACCAATCATTAACTGTGGAATCGCTAGGTGAGCGGGTTAGCAAAACAATACAGGGTTTCTCGGTTGTAACCACCGTAACAAAAGAACATCATCTGTTTAGTGTTACCTACCAAGGACAACCTTCCTGGCTGTGTAGGTGACCACAAAACCACTCGCCGTAACTTTGTCGTTAGTGTTGAAGACAACCAACAAACTCTTGTTGGATGACGTCACATCACTAGGCGCATAATTTCCGCAGGAAGTCTGGAGTAGATTACCCGTGACGCCATCAGTTATGACAAGGCTGTCACGAGAACAATTGTTCGATGACTCCAAGTCGAATCGCTCAAAGTGCAGATGTACTCGCTGAAAAGGGTACAATTATTACGGTATGTGTGCATAGGATAGAAACGTATAACATAGAACATGCAACAGTTTTCCGAGTTCTCTGGCATGCTTCAGGTGCCTCGTCAAAACGGGTTTTTTTGCTCGCCACATCCATTTCAACTTCATTCTGCGAAAAGACAAACCTTCCAAGTACCCACTCGATATCCGACTTGCTAAAATGTTTAAGCAACATTTTGAATATAGTTTTGATGACAGCATCAGACGAAATATTAACATATTTAATTATGGACCAAGACATATAGATATTCTTAATTGAGTCAAAATTGGCTACGGCAAACTATGATATATGACGGCCAAAATTAATTCTTTGGAATATTTTTTACAAATTTGTTATCCGCGATGGGCTAAACACGTTGGGAATTACATGAGATGGAATCATGAACAAACGAAAATGCAAATCTTACTTGTCCATCGTCTACTGTGATGAGCCACTCGCAATGCATGTTAGCTGTGTACTGAGACCTGCTGATCCAGAATTCCCCTGCCTTATTACTCAACTTAACTTGTGAACCATGGCAGGCTGGCACACCTGAAACATGATAATCGGCTGTGACCTTTAGACAGATACAAAGTCGGTACAACATATTCAACTTGAAACTGAATACTGTAATACTATTCTGGAAAGTCTGGAAAATAGTGTATGACATATTTTAAGTGGAATGCTCAATATACAAAGCAGTGGTGATGATGAATGGTAACGTAATGCACTTACAATGTAATATACCAATGATGTAATACGCTAGTAATGTATCGCATTCGTCATGTAATCCATCAGCAATGTAATGTCCTTATGCAAAACAATGCAATGCAGTGATGATATATTGCCTCAGCGATGTACTAGAAAGGGCATGCGTCTAGCTTATACAATGTTAACACTGTGGCTGCTTTCACATACCATACTGCTGTTATAGAAAACACATTCGTGATACAGACTTGTTTTCATATCACCTGGGTAACAACACCATTGAACTGTAAATCTCATTATATACTAATCTTAACAATACTGTCTGGATTGCTGAAGAAGATTATGGCTATGCACTCTGAAGTCCAGTAATGGTTTCTTACCGGAATCCACTGGAGAGTATTTGATCTTGAAGCCTTTCCCCTGAGTCGAGGAGTCAGACGTGAAATACACATACAAGGTGTTGTTTGCCGATATGATATCACCTGGCAATATGCTGCCGCAGAATTTGCCCAAGTGTGGTGTCCAACGGTTAGGTCCATCATACACCCTGACTCTGTCTTTGTCACAGCGGCCGTCAGTTTCAAGGTCGAAGCTCAGAAATGTGAGCTTAATTATCTGCTCAAAAGAAAAAAGAAAGAAAATGGTACGTATTCAAACTGACGCTTCCTGTTCTAACTGCTTGCATATAAAATCAAACGTTTCTCATTTTACTAACATTGCTGATACGCCAGAGATTGTTTTTGAAAAATGTATTGAAAGGTTTTAAATAACATACTGAACGGCTCATTCTAAACTGCCTACCTTGGTTGGTTCTACCAGAATCTCCCATCGACACCTCATATTGTTGACATATTGGGCAGCATCCACGCCAAACGTTCCTCCCGATCCAACCAGATGAGCCACTGTGCCGCTACAACCTTCAAAATGACAGTACACTCAAATTATTTAACTGCGCAACACTATAGTTCGTTCATTTATGCCACGTTATTTTTTATTTATATCAATTTAGAAAGTACACTATTATATTTGTGAAAACATATACAACTGGCTGTGTATGAATATATATATATATATATATATATATATATATATCAAATTAAACAGGCATGGAACAACTCGTTCAAATCACCGTTTGCGCAGGGCATTATACATCATCATTAGCTAATCCGATTAAGCGCGTACGCCGGCGCGATCACTAAACGCGAACACCAAGCTACTGAGTGCTACGTCAGAGCTCTTGTGGTCTAGGCAAAAGTCAACACACAGATTTGAGGCTTGAAGTCCCGAAAAGTATATTCATATTTTGCACTAAAGCCGTACTTTTTCGTACATACATAGGTGCACCAATTGAAAGGTAACTATGCAGTGTAACAGCTTTACCTATTGGGAACACAAACATATACAGAACGTTGAGTTTAAGCATCTATCAGCATGTTTGACGAGTTCTGAAAAACCGTTCGAGTCGCTTGTTGACAACTGCTGTGATGCCAATCGCTGAGCCATGGCAGTAGCAATGGAATAAAATGTGTTTGTTGGAATACTCCGGCTTAGTCTAAGTACTATGCATTTACGTTACTTAATTAGGTAATTAAATATTACCTTTAAGAGACGTTTTATACTGGATCCTGAAGCCGTAACTATTGATTGTGTTATCAGAAGTGAATGACACAAACACAACGCTCCCGCTGGCTGTGATATCCCCGGGTCGAGCACCGCCACAGAGCGTGCGAATCAATGGCGCAGTGTCGTCACTTCCGTCGTAGATTTTCACTCTGTCGTATTCACAATTAGTGGATTGCTCGAGTCGGAACCAGAGGAAGTGCAGCTGCACTTGCTGAGTAACAAAACAAACGACTAAATACACCACTGACACTTGTTCTTAGAAACAAAACAAACGACTAAATACACCACTGACACTTGTTCTTAGAAACAAAACAAACGACTAAATACACCACTGACACTTGTTCTTAGAAACAAAACAAACGACTAAATACACCACTGACACTTGTTCTTAGAAACAAAACAGACGACTAAATACACCACTGACACGTGTTCTTAGAAACAAAACAAACGACTAAATACACCACTGACACTTGTTTTTAGAAACAAAACAAACGACTAAATACACCACTGACACTTGTTTTTAGAAACAAAACAAACGACTAAATACACCACTGACACTTGTTTTTAGAAACAAAACAAACGACTAACTACACCACTGACACTTGTTTTTAGAAACAAAACAAACTACTAAATACACCACTGACACTTGTTCTTACAAAACAAAACAAACGACTAAATACACCACTGACACTTGTTCTCAGAAACAAAACAAACGACTAAATACACCACTGACACTTGTTTTTAGAAACAAAACAAACGACTAAATACACCACTGACACTTGTTTTTAGAAACAAAACAAACGACTAACTACACCACTGACACTTGTTTTTAGAAACAAAACAAACTACTAAATACACCACTGACACTTGTTCTTACAAAACAAAACAAACGACTAAATACACCACTGACACTTGTTCTTAGAAACAAAACAAACTACTAAATACATCACTGACACTTGTTCTTAGAAACAAAACAAACGACTAAATACACCACTGACACTTGTTCTTAGAAACAAAACAAACGACTAAATACACCACCGACACTTGTTCTTAGATTACAGCACACAACATATCCAGCAGCTAGAACCGTGTTTGACGAAATATTCGCAAATATCTCAGAGCGGTTGGTACCTACACGTAGATTAAGAACGTTGGATTCCAAATAAGCCAACGGCTTGATTCTTCACTTGTCATCTGTAGCTTAGCTATGGATTGCAATCTCGTTACACATGGTTACCCGGTAAACATAAACTGCCGCCATATTTACTCATCCAGAGATTTGACAATTAGGCTGACTGGCACAACAAATTTGTACATATTCTAACTTGACACTTTGTGCCGATGGGGATATGTTTGTAAGCACGTTTTACCCATGTTAAAAGGGTGTAATTCGAATAAAAACTGTCTAACGACTGCAGGGACATTAAACGTTGATGCATTCTGAATACATAATGGAACTTGCGTGCCTATTAACTACAGAGACAACATGGGTTTGTATGAACTCCAATTAAACTCAAACGTAACACAAACTCATGCGAGCAATGATCACTACTAATGTTCGCTCGTTTCTTTAGTTGGTGGTGACGTCATAGTTCAAATATTCATGAACGGCAGCTTCACTATAAAGTGTGCGTGCGTGCGTGTGCGCGTGTGGGCGTGGGTGCGTGTGTGTTTGAGTGTGTGTACATGCGTGTGTACGTGCATGCCTGCGGAAGTATTTGAATAATGAAAACAGGATTCATGTTCAGGGATACTGAGTGTTAGATAACCACTGTAATGGTTCACCTGTCCCTCGTCGACTTGGATCTTCCACTGACACTCCTCGTTCGCCCTATACTTCCCTTCCGTGCCAAACTCTCCGGACGACCCCGTCAACACGGCAGACTGATTGCATGATCCTGTGTGAACGATTACTAAAGGATATAATTATATTATGTTGATGAATACGCAAATAGCATTTATATGTTCTCCTGTATTAGGGTACATTTTCAGACATAATGTTCACGTTTGGAAGAACTCACCAAATCTGGCACATATGTCCATTGGTAGTTACTAATCAAATTCTGATATAGGACAGACATTTTGGATTCTTTAACACCCTCTAATTAGCATAAATCCAAAATGGCCGCCGCCGATATAGGGTAAAATCCGATATGGTCATATCTCAGCAAAACGATGTGTTTGGCATGCATTATGATAGTTTTGGATATGTTCAATCGACTGATAAGGTTTTTGTCATAATCCAAGGTCAAGGTCACGAGCTGTTTATCCAAAAATAGCTATGCTTTAGGTGGAGCGCATTGCTGCAGTGGCTAGAGCTTCGGACTTTCGATCGAGAGAACCCGGGTTCGAATGCTATGCTGCCGTGTCGAACCTTGGGCTCCAATCATTCTGCATTGTTCCAGTTCATTGAGCTGTGTTAGTGAGTACCTGGCTATATACAGTGATGGATATCTGAGTACGAATAGTCTTTGTGCATTAATTGCAGCGTGGCTGAATGCTTCCCAGAGAATTCGAGATGGTGTTCTATTGAACAGGTCTGCCACGTAGAAAAATCTAAAGCGCTTTAAGCAGTCCCGAGGACCGGATAGTGCGCTGCATAAGAACTTACGTTTTGTGATTCGAACCGAGTATTCTCTCAGTCCACGCAACCACGACGAGTTCGATACGAGAGTTATGTTGCATGCGGCAAATGCAATGTCACAAGACGACACTCGTATACTGAGCATTACAAACGATACTGACATCGTTGTCCTGTGTATCTCTACTTCACTGAGATTGGTGCGGGAAATTGTGGATGTCGTTTGCAAATGGGCAAGAAGTTCAAATATATTTCCACCCACGACACCTCCAACATAATGTATCCGGCAAGTCATACGCTTTCCCCGCAGTCCATGCCTTGAGGTGGTCCGACAACACATCCTTCTTTTCCGGCACGGGGAAGAAATCAGCGTATGGAAAGTGGAACACAAGGCTAGAGCTCGCAACCGTGTTATGCCACCCGAAAGAAAGGCCACTCACACGTCATATCGCTATACTATGTGGCCTGCCCTCTGTCTGACGGAAGTCAACGATGCATGCTCTGTCATTTTGCACGAGAGCCCATGCTCCTCGTGTCGGGTTGCATCACCTTGAATAAACTTGTGGTTGCTCTCACACTGTACGCCGTTGAATGCTGACGTTGGTAGACGCGACATTCACGACTGTGACGTTATCGGTTTAAAATGTATTAATAATATAGGATGATGTCGCACTTTAAGTACATCATTTTGACCCTCTGGACTTTACTTTGACATAATGGACACACAAGGAGACATGTAATTTAGTATAGCATGATCTTATCTAGCACGCTATCCATCTAATGCAAGATAAATAGCTCCAAGATCAGTTTTATCTTGGCAGATTATAGCTATTTTAGGCAAACAACACGTGACCTTTATATTGGTTGATGATGAAAACCTCTTCGAACGGTCGGGCATACGAAAACTATCATTACAGATACCAACGTCATCGGAATCGGCCTATTATTAGCTGATAGATGACTATATCAGGTTTTACCCTATATTGGTGGCGGCCTTTTATGATTGATGGTAAGTAGCGGGTATTACCGAATTCGAAATTTGTGTCCTGTATTAGGATTTGATTATTGCCCATCAAAGGTCACCGTTGCCAAATGTTATGATTTCTTCCAAAAATTGAACGTTCAATCCCCTATGATAGCAGACTATTCACCGAGCTTGGCGTGTACGGCTCAGTGTGTATGAAGCTGTATGCACATATATACCAATGTCACATAATCTTTCCTACAATATGATCCACGAGAGTAATCATCACAGTAGCACACGGATACTGTGGCTGACAGACAGAGAGCGAACGAGAGAGTGCGAGAGAGAGAGAAAGAGAGAGAGAGAGAGAGAGAGAGAGAGAGAGTGTGTGTGTGTGTGGGTGTGTGTGTGTGTGTGTGTGTGTGTGTGTGTGTGTGTGTGTGTGTGTGTGTGTGTGTGTGTGTGTGTGTGTGTGTGTGTGTGTGTGTGTGTGTGTGTGTGTGTGTGTGTGTGTGTGTGTGTGTGTGTGTGTGTGTGTGTGTGTGTGTGTGTGTGTGTGTGTGTGTGTGAGTGTGTGAGTGAGAATAAGACAAATAGAGAGCGTGAGAAAACGCATGTTGGTAAAACAAGTTTGAGATGTGTTGAAACAGATGGCTGTACCTTTCGTCGACTTTGCCCCAAGCATAGTCTCCGTCATCCAGGCCGCGAATTTGTTCACTCGAGTGAAGACAACTCTGTCGATATAATAAACACATTTCGTTCAGTATGCTTATAACAGCTGACTCTTCTCTTACATAAATCATGCACATTGTAGCATAATTAAAAAATATATAGTATGGTGGTTGTTTTGTGTGTAAGACTAGGGCGTGATAATTACGTTTAATGAACGTATATTCAAATACATGTTGTATTTTTGTCGAATTAATGGTCAATGTTATATAATTTTAAGGTACACCTAAAGAAAGTAGTTGGTAAATATATATATATATATATACCCATAATGTTTATTCTGCAAACTTGTGATTCCATGCAGCTTCCACGCTCCGCCATTTTGCTGGCACTGCAGTGTCCAGCTCGAGTTATCCTACAACAGTTCATGTCGGTCAACATCGCATTTCTTCTCAATCACCATGCATCCTCTTTATGATACTGAACCATCAGCATCATAACTTGTATTAATTGGTCGCACATTACTGAATGTTTGCAAAATATGTTTGTAAATAAAGAGGTATATATCACTTTGACGCCCTATTGCACACCAGTATCATACCTTTAACAAACCGAATACTGGTGTATATGTCAAAGAGATTGATTTGGTAAAACACGTGTGTAATTGTACAACATATATATTTTTAATTGCCCACGTAATCCAGATGAATAAAACACATCATATTGTACAATTGTGATTACATATCCCATTAATATTCATTAAATATATAACAGCTTTGTTTTACATAATATATATATATATATATATATACGGAATATGTTTGTTTTTATTTGTTTAATTGATTTATATTGTTAACTTCATTATATTTATTTATTTTTAATGCTAACTTGTAAGTACCGGTATATGGGTTTTATCTAAATTAAAACTATTCCTAATCGACACGTGGTAAACATATAAACATCGTGACTTAGTCACAAGAACAAGTTAGTCAAAAACAATTTTTTTTGTTGCCCACCCAACATGTGTGGTTGCCATCCTGTTCACATGGAACAGACATTGTCGCGTTGGAGAAATGTCGGTTCAACGAAATTTCGTTAGGCAGCACCCGAACCTGTTGAAGCACCACGTCATGGATCACTCCTACAATACAAGGGCGTTGACAGGTTCACAAAAACCATCTTACTACTATGTTTAGACGTATGAATGGTACGGATTATTAAAACAAATATTTTAATAGTTTCACAAGGAAATTTATTAACAAAATAACACAAACAAAGATACGTATCACACGCACCCACGCACCCACGCACCAACGCACCAACGCATCCACACACCCACGCACCCACGCACACACTCACTCACACAAACACACACACACACCATACACACACCACACACACACACACACACACACACACACACACACACACACACACACACACACCTATTTATACAGCGACGTGTAGTGAAAGTCCAAAAAATATGCTTCACTACCATTTATACACCGATGCACCCGACAGTTGTACAACTGACACACTCACCAAGATTCTGTCTCCATCCCGTCACCACACACGTTGTACCATTCGATATTCCAGTCTCCGGCAAACACAGAGGCGACACCTCGTGACGGAACTCAAGACTACCCTTCAGTTTGACAATGGCAATGTCGTTGTCATCTACTCGTCCTAGCATATACTGTGGGTGGATGAATATGCCATCGACCATCCACGTCGATTCTGTTCCCTCCGTCAATGACAGATTGTGTTCGCCGACGATGACTCGCAACTGTGACTTCTTGTACTGAACTCTGCAATACGACCATATATTGGTGACTAGCAAATCCGACTTCCTTACATAACAACAAACGTCCTTTATGTCTTACGTACCGATACCACGGCCTAACTATAAGAACTTCTGTATAATGGGCAAAAACCATGCTTGTCTTCATGTTAGCGAATATTTCATCATCTATCAAGCGTCAACCTAATTCCCTGGATTCAACTGTGCTATGTCCATAACAATTCATCGGTGTTTTAATAAGGAAATAAAACCACTGGATGATGGGATTGACAATTTCCAAGCGACAGTTACGCCAAAGGGTATTAATATATGTGAGCGCATGTTTTCTTGGTGCTCTAACTGTCCGAGTGTTAATACCAACAGGCTATTCCGGTGTTTTATGTTAAACACCTATTCATAGCTAATTAATTTATTAGTATATTTAAATATAAAACAAAACGCCATACGTACACACAGTGCGCAGCTGTGATAATCCAATGGTGATCCAGAACACTACCACTGCAGACGTGACCATAGCGCAACAAGATTAGGCTGATCTGCCACGGCCAGGAATGCTCTTTCGCTTCCGAGCCACGAGAACGTTCGGGAATCTCCGGAGGAATTGTGGGTTGTCCACATACATCAGGAACTGCGTGGGTAGGAATATTAACGTGTACGACAAACAAATGATGTACGTTGCACACACACACACACACACACACACACACACACACACACACGCACGCACGCACGCACGCACGCACGCACGCAAACGCAAACACGCACACAAATGCACGCACGCACACACGCGAACACAAACAAACACGCACACACTGTTTTTTGTGTGTATACATGAACGTATCATATAACTGGGTACGTATATGCAAAGGAGTTCTATTAGACATGTCCAATACGTGATTTTTTACCGTGTAGCGTCCTTGCAAGCCAGGGCTGTTTGCCATGCAAAACTAGCCCTGGCTGATCCCCTACGCGAAGTGCGGAAGTTAGCTGAGTCAATCTAGTAATTGACTTCGCCAGTCGCCACTGCATCACCCGTGAGAACAGCGCAAATACCTGCCCCAATTTGAAGACGGATAAACGACTTCTGGGAATCGCAATATATAATGACCCGTTCGCCCATTAGCACGAGCAGCTGAGCGGTATTGTGTATGCGAATAAATACTTCTACTTCCTAAAAATTACATGTAACACGAGCCACGGTTGGTTGAAATTAGTTTTATTATGACCACCTGACCTGCGGCATCCACTGATCTAGTGAACGATATCATAGGCTGAGTTTTAAATTCAGAGTTTCGCAAAGCGATCAGCCAGGGGGTACTGCTGGCTGGCACTGACGTAATCAGCAGCAGCGACCCATGGCGCGCGAGGACGCCGTGTAGAGGCTTTGGTTGATGTGACATACCAACTTCTACAGTACACCTGATGTATGACTTCGTCGTACATTTGAGATAGTTCGTAATACCCCTCATCTTGGTTGATTGGTGTCCTGGCCTTTCTGATCCATATGGCTTCTTGTATTTGCCGTGTTCTTCTGTTGGTTCCTTGTCCACTATTTTTGCTCCCTCCCAGTATACGATATGATTTTGTGTTGTTGCGTGGTCTGTGATAGTTTTGTTTTCGCTCCTCGTGTATTTCTCTTTCCTTTTGTTATCAACATACTTTCTGCGTTCCTCAAGTCTCGTTGTGAACAATCCTCCCGTCTCCCCAATATATTCAATATCACAGTTCTTCCATGTTATTTGGAACACCAGTTCGCCTTCACTTTGTCCTTAGGGCGTGCCAACAGGCGCCTGAGGGTGGTGTGGGGACGCATGTCTGTTGCTACCCCATACTTCTTCAGTAATCGATGTACTATATCTGCGACTCCCTCCACATGTGGGATGACTACTTGGCTTCTGTAGGTCTTGCCCGTTTTCTGTTTCCAGTCTTTTTCTTTTTGTTGCTATCCGTCACCGTTTTCAAAGCCCAGGACGGATAGTCACAAACTTCCAGGGCTTCTCTCGGTGTTTCTCCTTTTCCTTCTTGTCCCCCACTTCCGAAGTTATTGTCTCACACCGATTCATCAGGGTTCTGACGACTCCTAACTTTTGGTGTTTGGGTGGGGACGCAAAGTTCAGGTATTGGTCAGGGGAACTACGAACTATCTGACATGTACGATGACGTCATACGTCTCATGTACAGAAGAAATCGGTGTGTCACATCAACTAAACCCTCTACAAGGTAAACATTCACGTATTGAACATTTCTAAAAGAACTCATTTGCATAGAAATGAACTATCCTGAAGAATGTTAAGCAATGTGTACGCATAATAAGTTTCTCTATTTGCTGATATCTACATACATCCCTAGATTTGGTAATACAAACAATATAACCCCATGCCCCATACCATGCGTTACAGCGCGTGCCGTATACGTGATCACAAAACCGCTCTTTGTCACTGAGCCGTCAGTCTTGAAGACGACCGACAGACCATTGCCCGATGACGTCACATCGCCAGGTAGGTTGTCTCCACACAAAGTGTAAGTCACATCTCCAGCTCCACTGTCCGTGATGACGAGGCTGTCGTTGGCACAATCGCTGGCGTCTTGAACGTCAAACCGCTCGAAGTGAAGGTGGACGCGCTGCAAGGATATGGATTGTGAGGAGATGTTTACTTCTGACCTTTTGGTTACATGCACACGACTAGACACCCCCAATAACTGTCGCTTAATCTTGTCTTACTCGTGATATGGTTTGTGAGGAGCGTTTAAGTTACTAAAAAATCAAGCTTGCGTATGTATATACAAGTCTGTTTGTGTATGTTTGTGATTGTTTGTATATGTGGTTGTGTGTGTGTGTGTGTGTGTGTGTGTGTGTGTGTGTGTGTGTGTGTGTGTGTGTGTGTGTGTGTGTGTGTGTGTGTGTGTGTGTGTGTGTGTGTGTGTGATGTGTGTGTGTGTGTGTAGTGTTTGTGGTTGTGTATGTATGTGTGAGTGTGTGTATGTGTGTGTGAGTGTGTGTGTGGGTGCGTGCGTGCGTGCGTGTGTGTGTGTTTCCCGCATGCTGTTGTCGCTTTAATAACAACAAGCACAATATTTGGGCCACAATTTCTACAAGGTAAAATGCTACAGTGTGCCCGAACGTCCCCATATGTTTAGCATCCATTTTTTGTTTGACTTAACTTTTTGCTAGGCATTAGGTAGATACAGGATGGTAGGTAATTGAACTTACCTTCCCTGAATCAACGTCTATCTGCCATTGACAATGCAGATTATTTGTGTACTGACGACTCGTTATCCAGAACTGGCCTTCAGCCCCACTCATCTTTGCCCCAGTACCATGGCATGGTTCTGGAAACGTGTTTAACATAGATACTGTAATCACAACTCATGCATTTTTATAACTAATATATCCAACGATGTACTGGAACTTATTTCCAATACCAAATCACATTTTCATGTATATCACATGTGCTTTGTTATTATCAGGAGAACAAAGAAAATATACATTATAGTTAATGTAGAAACGTACGCACTTTCTCTTGTATATAACATGACTTATTTCCATCCAGGTACAACACACAATTATAAGTAGTGGCATATAGTTAACGGAATATTTTGACAATAAATAATATATATTTACAATAATAATGCACATATATTGGCACTAACAAGCACACACGCATGCACGCACATATGCACGCACCAACGCACGTACTCACGCATTTATACATGCACACACATGCGCGCGCGAACAACAAGATGGTGTTTTTATCCTAAATGAGTTAATAAAACAAACCATTTGAAACTACAGTTAGTACTATAACGCCAGTTATTTACTCAGACTTTATTCCAAAACAGCGACATTTTAGTTCAATCTAATTTGCGCTGATGGCTGACCAATCAGCACTCGAGAAAAGCAGTGGGACATCATTGTTACGTCAGGTTCACTCTACGATTGGCACTGTCCAGGAAATGCAGTTTATGTTCTCTAGTAAACCACCGGCGTTTTATTCTTGATTTAGGTGCAGAAGATTAATTTTTATCAACTCTTTCAGTTTCATAGGCCAGAAACTATGATTTGGTTACCTTTCGTTTTATAGACAAACTAAATTAAAGGAAAACAAATGAACTACTGGTATGCATACTCACTTGCAAGTGACTCTATGGCTTCATATTTAATCTCGAAACCAGTTCCAGTCCATGACCTGTCGGTTTCAAAAGAAACGAACAGGGAACTGCTACTGGAAATTACATCACCCGGCATCATACTGCCGCAGTACGTGCCCAGCAGCGTTGAACTGTTAGTGCCGTCGTAAACTCTGACCTTGTCATAGCGGCATCTTGCATTGAACTGGACGTTAAAGTGGATGAACTCCAGTCGAATTATCTGCATTTTGAATAACCGAATGATTATTTAAAAAAAAACATTATGTGATAATAAGTCGAAGTTCAGGCGGAGTTATAGACGTAATGTGTCTACCAGCGTCGTGTGTGTGTGTGTGTGTGTGTGTGTGTGTGTGTGTGTGTGTGTGTGTGTGTGTGTGTGTGTGTGTGTGTGTGTGTGTGTGTGTGTGTGTGTGTGTGTGTGTGTGTGTGTGTGTGTGTGTGTGTGTGTGTGTGTGTGTGTTTGACACAACTAAGATTACTCTAGCCAAAATTGGCCGCACTATTAATGTTATATGTCCTTTTTGAACAGGTCGACGAGCCAACATTAAAAAAATCAATACGTAGCGTTTATTACTGAATATCTCCCACCCCCCTGTAATGCATCGTCCAGCTCTCAATGCCACCGTGCCTTGCTATATTGTCTACACCTTTTCCCGATCTTTACATTGAACAGTTCCTGCATGCCAAATTACAACATATGTAAATTATATCATCCAACACCATCAGCATATCTTCGTTTATACTGCCCACCTTGGTAGTGTCGACTTGTATGTACCACCGACAGTTCATGCGGTTTTCATATTGTGCCTTTGTGATGCCAAACGTTCCCACAGAATCTGTCATTATCGCCGCACTGCCGCCACATCCTGCAGTGACCGTGAATATACTTCCATTTTAGATGTCGTCATACATATAAAGTTGAACACCACCTAAATTAAATATTCAATGTTTTGAACACATTTAATTTGCTATAATATATTTAAAAGTGGAACGGATACTTATAATATTTTTAACTAATGTACTGATTGTAATGTATTACTACCATAACACTCTCATACAGTTTACATTAGCAAAGCTGGTGTTTATGGACATATACTATTACAGAGTTAAAAAACTGACCACTACACTTGTCAACATTTTCAAATCGACCTGTATTCAGCTTGTGAATTATAAAAAGCTGCCACCTTTGTAGGTACATCATAGAACATTAACATTACTACCTGCAACTGGAATGAAGGACGAATACTGGATAGCGAAGCCATCATATGTATCTGAGCCGTCAGTCGTGAATGTCACAAATACGACATTCCCGGTGGCTTTGATGTCACCCGGTAGCACAGTGCCACAGAGTGTTCTTATCAATGGTGCATAGATGTCACTTCCGTCGTAGATCTGAACTTTGTCGTATTTACAATTGGATCCTTCCACGCTGAATTTCAGGAAGTGCAATCGGACAAGCTGAAATAGAACAACTTGTTGAGTTGCAATCAACAAACAACATACACTCAACTACTGAATCTTCAGAACATATATTAATATGCTAACTCATGAGTGTGTAGGTGTATCTCTGAGGCGCCTCTTTCACTGTACATTCTCTTACATGGACCATGGACCATCTGGTTTACCAACTGGCGGGTTATTTGAAAAGAACACCAAAGTAGTTACTTAGAGTAATTTACTTTTTCAGTAGCCAAATAAAGTTGTCAGTCATTCTACACGAGGGGCCATTTTGGAGTTTTGTTAATATTATTATATGCTACACGTAATGCCGTTAAGGGCGAAAGCATAACTTAAATGGTTACAATTAATAATGATGACAATTAATAATAATAATAATAATAAATAACTTTCCGGTGCCAATATCCTCGGACAATTCGAGCTCAGTGCCGCAATCAAACCGAAAGATTAAGCGTTTTCATAATCATGTACTGAGCGAAAGTCATCAACAGGTGGATGAAATTGCTAATAAGCTAAGGATGAGATGAAGTATTAGATAACGCTGAAATGAAACTACATTTCCTGATCATTGACAGGGAGTGAGTGCGGAAACCGAGAAGGTGCGACTTTCAGCGTAATTATGCTGCTGTCGCAATTACTGTCGGTTAGTCACAAGTCGGTGTAACTATTTTTAAATGTATAACTGAACAGTTTGTTATACTGTTATAAATTCATCCAAAAAATCGCCTACCGTGTTAGGTTCGACCTGTATCTTCCATCTACATCTCATGGAATTCTCGTACTGGTCTTGATTAACGCTAAACGTGCCTTTTGACCCTCCAAGTACAGCCACTGTGCCACTGCATCCTTCAATGTAACATGCAATAACATTGTTCCACAGTCGATAATGCACAATGTAATGATTATTTCAATGACAACGTACGGTGTAACATAAATATTTTTATTTATTTATGACGTCACCTTATGTGAAAATTAATACGTAGGATATAATGGCCTTATCATTTTACTAAAGTAAAAAGCGTTATTGTCGTACAAAAAATATACAAATGTGCGGCATAATTGTCTTATGACAATCACCATTCCCTATTTGACTAAACACTTGTTCAATGTAAGTGTTGATCATCAAAATCAAAGCGTGTATCAAAGTTTTAATACATGGCGTGAAGACAATACACTACCCACATATTATTTATTATTACAAAACTAAATTATGCTGATAAATGTCCCAAACAAGGCATGTAATAGGTGCATCTTTTACAATCCTAGAAACATGTGAGTGACCGTGTTGGATTGACACATCTCAGCATGTAGTGAGTTGACACACCATCGCCTCACTGGGTAATCACACACTTGACACTATATACGATACATTCACACATTAACACATTAACCAGGTTATGCGACAATACCTCTGAGAACAGTCTGATAGCCGATCCTGAAGCCGGAACCAGTAATTGTATCATCCGACAAGAAGGACACGAACACAACGTTCCCGGTGGCCGTGATGGCCCGAGGTCGACCACCGCCACAAAGCGTGTGGATCAGTGGTGCAGTGTCGTCACTTCCGTCGTAGATGCTCACTCTGTCGTATTCACAATTAGTGGATTCCTCTAATTCGAATTTGTGGAAGAGCAGTTGCACTTGCTGAAAACCACAACTCACGGTTGTACATTAGGGACACATACTAATTTTACTCACTGGTGACACGTGTTAATATACAACTATATAAAACGTACTGAAAGACGGGATGCCATGGTATTCTTTTATTAATTCCAATGTCAGTGTCATTGACCTATCCATCGTGTGAACTGTTGCCTAACAAAAGCTCCGTCAAGCTATCAAAACAGTTTGCGTCTGTGCATTCCATAATATATATTTTGTTGATATTCTAACCAAAAAAGCGTTTCTTCATATTTGTCTTTCGTCTTTATAACTAAAAAACAGAATTCTTAAAGTGAAAACTGTATGCGGGAATGTTTGAATCATGAGATTTCATGCAGCAATAGTAATGTGATTCACGTATATAACCGTTATCAACATTCGTGGCTAAGGTACTGTTTGATGGAGGTCACATGCAAAATGTTGATTGCGACGTACGTCCTTAGCTTCAGCGAACGGAAAGCAACGTTTGTTTGCTAACCGGTCAGTAAGCGGCTCTGCGATCGACTCCAAAAAAAAGTTAAGAAAAGTGGGAATTGATGCACTTAGCCATATAAAGCATACACTGCTAACAATGGAAATAAATAGATCTAAGATTAAGGCGAAGGAGTCCAATAAACATATTTATTTCACTTCCACAGGTTGGCACAGCGCCTCGCAGCAACCACTGACTCTTGCAGAATAGTGTTGGGATCACTGCAGTTGTCAACAAGGGACTCGCAGATCTTTTTAAAAAGTCGTCAATCGTGCTGGTATATACTTCAAACTCAACGTTCTATATAAGTTTGTGATTCTAAGAGACCGAACTGTTACGCTGCATAGTTTGTTTTCAATTATTATTACTCTTTAAGTTCGAAGTAACGCGGCATTTGTGCTTACAACTATTTTAGGCTCTCCCCAGACGTAACGTAGGTATTCACGCTCCAGACGTGAAGCGTAATCGCTGCAAGTAAATCGTCCTCTGACTCCTATTATCGATGGTTTAGGGAACGCAAGATGGCGGACAGTGGCATCACGTAACCACTGGGCCCGTATTCTCGAAGAAACAGATTTCGTACGTAAGATGTTGCGCAAATATGGCCGATTATTTCTTAGCTGCGAAAATTTGCAAGTTGATATTCTCGATACGCTTGCGAATTTTCGCAACTAAGAAATTCGCAACTTGCGTACGAAAATCTCGCGAGGGTTTGCTTGCGTTGCAACGGATACGCTCACTGATATTTTGCTATGTTTTACCGTTTTAACGCTGCTCACGTGTTCCTGGCGGTGAATGAAAAAGAATAACGTAGACAAATTGTCATGGCAACCTGATGATTAATCAATATAGCTACAATACAAAACACAATGTAGAACTGCCATTGAGATCTGTTGATGCACAGGTAATAATAGGCTTAACGGCTACGAACGGAAATGACAGAAACAAAACGCAAGCAAGGGGAAGGATGCCACCTACCAAGCCAGTTAATGTTTACATTACAGAATTAGGAATTTGACGCTCCGTCTACGTATCCTGAGACTGAGTACACTGTTACGTAGTACAGCTAGAAGATACCACCTGCGTATGTGTATGATGTCGATTACTATTCAGACGACGCGCCGCAGGTGAGATTTAGATTGATCACTCGGTGTTTCTATCGCTCGGCTAGCCAAGTCAGTGCATGCATTCTAGACCTAGTCAAACTCAAACTCAAAGTTGTAACTTCGTAAGACGTAACCGGAAGGAAGGGACATAACTGTCGTGTATTGGGTACGACTTTTACAGAGAACTATTGACGTAGTCAAATAGAACAAACATTTTATTACCGGAAGTCCGGAACAACCCTCTAACCAGGAACAGGAACATGTGAAATGTCATATATAACATTCCTCCCTCTTTAGGATACAAACTTGTATTAGAGTTCACTGTTCTATGAATGAAATAAACTAAATTAGAAAACAGTCCAGAGTGTTCTACAGCTCGTACAAAATGTGCAAATAAAAACGTACACTGATAACTACACTAACTTTGTAGTTATAGTTCACAAGTTTAACTTTATAGGTGCTTTCACTACTCTGGTAGATCTTCTCACGGGACTTGCCACCAATATTGGTGTCGCAGATTCCGTCACAGTGACGTTGGGAAAGTTCGATTCCGAACCTTCTGTAGACACTGAATGTCGAGTACTCGCGATCGCCTCCGCGTCAATAGCTGGCGACGGAGGTAGTACTTCTGGCAGTTGCACAACCGATTGTTGCTGCTGCTGCTGCTGTTGTTGTTGCTGTTCTGCATCAACCGTCTCCGTTTCATCGGGTCGTCTCTCTCTGAGATGGTCTTGGTGGCGTTTCCAAAGGCGGCCGTCACTCAAACGTACGGTGAACGTGAGTGGGCCCAGCTGGTTCTCGATGACTGTCGAAACCCACTTAGGTTTTCTTTGGAAATTCATGGCCCAGACGCAGTCTCCGGCTCGGAACGTACGTGCAGCCGCATGAGCGTCCTGACGTTGCTTGTCGTATGCCTGTTTTTGCAGAACGCGATCTTGAACTGATGGTCGTATGAGATCCAGGCGTGTTCGAGGTGAAGTCTTGAGTACGAATTCTGCAGGTGTTCGACCCGTGGTACCCTGTGGCGTGATCCGGTACCTCGCTAGCAGAGTGTATAATCTGTCTTCGAGATTACCTTTGGTTTTCTTCAGACCAGCCTTGATTGTCTGCACTGCTCTCTCAGCTAAACCAATGCTTGATGGGTAGTACGGTGAACATCTGATGTGTCTGATGTCATTTGCTCTGCAGAATTGTCCAAACTCCTCGCTTGTGAAACAACTTCCATTGTCCGAGACGATCGTGTTAGGCAGTCCAATATATGCGAATATTTGCCTAAGTTTGGTGAGAGTTATGCTCGTGGTTGCTGTAGATACCACATGAGCATCGATGAATTTGCTGTGTGCGTCCACAATGATCAACAGCATGCGACCTTCAAACGGTCCAGCATAGTCAATATGGATTCGGTGCCAAGCGCGACCTGGCCACTCCCACGAGTGTAATGGTGCTACAGGCGGTTGCATGCCGTGCAGCTGACACACATTGCAGTCTTTCACGTATCTTTCGATCTCCATGTCCAATCCAGGCCACCACATGTAACTTTGGGCGAGCGCTTTCATCTTGACGATGCCAGGGTGTGTGTTATGCAACTCATCCAGCAGCGCATCGCGTCCCTTGGGCGGCACGATCACTCTGGCTCCCCAGAACAACACTCCTTGTTGTACGCTCAATTCGTCTTTTCGTTGACAGTATGCATCGAGCTCTCGTGGTGCTTGGTTAGACCAACCGTGTTCCACAAAGTGACGTACTTGTGAAAGAACGGGGTCAAGAGCCGTCCATTTTTCGATCTGGTCCGATGTGACCGGGCTCTCGTCCATGGTTGACAATGCCAGGACTACTTCTTGTGGAACCGGTACTTTCTCTGGTGTGTCAGGCAGAGGTAATCGACTAAGGCAGTCAGCGTGGCTGATGCTGGTCCCCGGCCTGTACTCAAATTTGTACTGGTAGTTGCTCATTGTCAGCGCCCAACGTTGTATTCGTGCGCTGGACATTGGCGATATGAGTCGATCTTGTTTCAAGAGTCCCAACAATGGCTTATGATCCGATTGCAGTACGAACTCGCGACCATAGAGGTACTTGTGGAACTTCGTAATTCCGAACACAAGAGATAACGCCTCCTTTTCTAGTTGCGCATATTTCTTCTCAGCAGAAGATAGAGTGCGTGACGCGAACGCTACTGGCTTTTCGCTGCTGTCGGGTAGGCGATGAGACAACACGCTCCCGATGCCGTAGGGAGAAGCGTCACTGCTCACAACGATGGGTAAACGGGGGTTGTAGTGCACAAGCACCGTAGAAGAAGACACTAATGCCTTTGATCGTTCAAATACATCTTGGTGAATCGCACTCCATTTCCACTTCGCGTCCAATCGAGTCAACTCATGCAGCGGTGCCAAGAGGTTGCTGATGTTCGGCAGAAAGTTGTGATAATAGTGGATCAGACCAAGGTAGCTGCGCAACTCCTGCACGTTTTGCGGGGCACGCGCACTCTGTATGGCGAGCACCTTGTCGTTCGTCGGGTGGATGCCCTCCCTGTCGATGATATGGCCCAAGTACTTGCAAGACGTCTGTCGAAACGTGCACTTCTCCTTCTGCAACCGTATTCCAGTATCGAGCAGTCGCGTGAGCACCATTTGCAGGTTGTTGTCGTGCTCCTCTGGTGTCCTTCCAGAAACAAGGATGTCGTCCAGATATACCACGGTCATAGGAATGTTCTGCAGCAGTTGCTCCATGATGCGTTGGAAAATTCCAGGAGCAGAAGATACGCCAAACGGAAGGCGTTCGTACTCGAACAGACCTTTGGAGGTGTTGATTGTGGTTAGCTTGCGCGACTCCTGATCGAGGACAACTTGTTGATAAGCGTTGCTTAGATCGAGCGTTGTGTACAGTTGTCCACCAGCTACTTTGTCGAACAGATCATCGATGTTGGGAATGGGATATTTGTCGACCTTCACTGCCTTGTTTATCGTGACCCTGTAGTCTCCGCAAATCCGGATGTCTCCTGAAGACTTGAGTACTGGTACAATAGGAGCAGCCCATTCTGAGAACTCAACGGGATGAATGACGCCCTCAGCCTGTAGGCGTTCTAGTTCATCTTCTACCTTTGCACGAAGAGCGAGCGGCACTGGACGTGGTTTGCAGTACCGTGGCTGTACAGACTCATCAATGTACAACTTGGCAGTAACTCCTTTGAGCTTGCCTAGTCCTGCCGTGAAGACAGCTTGGTAATGCTCAAGAAACGAATCTTGGTCCATTTTATGCAGTTCAGCCCAATTAAGACGTAGCACCGACAGCCAATCACGTCCGAGCAGATTCGGACCAGCCCCTGGGACGATCAGCGCACTCAGCGTATGATGTTGGCGATTGTGATGTACATTCAATAGCACCTGCCCCAGTGGTTGAATTGTGTCGCCTGAATACGTGCGCAGACTTGGCACGTCACGTGTGCTGAGTGTCAGCTGTGGATTAGCCTCTTTGATTCTAACCCAGTCTCTGTCTGCTATCAACGAAACTGAAGCCCCAGTATCAATTTCCATCTTGACTCGTGTACTCTGAATGTCAATTGTACACATGTATGGTGCGACAGTGTTCGTGCGCGTGGCGTTGCAGTTGTACAGATTTAATGTGTATGTGTCGTTGCATAAACCTGCATTGTCTGATTGTTGTGGAACGTCCTTTACCAAATTAGTGTTTGCCAAGACAGCTCTACACACTCTAGCGAAGTGATTAGGTTTTTCGCATTTGTAACATGTTTTGCCCCAAGCTGGACATTCCGTTCTATTGTGCGGAGATTTTCCACAGCCTGGACAAGATTGTGCATTGCCATATTTTGAAACGGTATCGCTGCAGCGCGGTGGCGCCACACGACGGGGTTTTCGTTGATTGTCAGTTTTCGGTGGCGCACCCTGGCGACCAACAGAACGACTATTCCAGTCGCGGTTTTGCTTCCTCGAACGCGGGTGGTGATGACGATCACTGGAAACTGCGTTGACGTTCGTCGTTGACGCGGCGTTGGTCCCCATGACCGATGATTGATGCATTGTGGACTCAAGCGTACGACCGTACGTCAGCAAACGATCGAGACTGATCGTTGCCTCACTCAGTCCCTTTTCGCGAATCTTAGGCATCGTGCACTTCTGAATGATTTGCGATTTTATTTCACGCGATTTGTCTTGAAAATTGCAATTTTTAGACAGCAGTTGAAGTCGAGCGTGAAATTGGTCCAGTGTCTCACCAGTGTGCTGTTGTGACTGGCGAAAGACGAACACTTCATATTCTTCGTTTCGTTTCGGTGTGAAGTAGGCCGTAAGCTTGTCTTTCGTTTCAGCGTAATTGTCACTGTCGACGACACCAACAGACTCACTCAGCTCGAATACAGCTTCACCAGCGTAGTGTAACAACATCGCCTTCTTCCGCCTGTCGTCGTCTATATCTCGCGCGACGACGAAATTGTCGAAACGGCGAATCCACCGCTCCCATCGCGCACTTGCGCTGTCAGCGGGCGTTATGGCGAACGGCTCGAAACCCATGTTTTCCATTTTTCACAATGACGTAGTCAGCGAAAGTTCTACTTGCGTGCGACGGTCTAGGTGCTAGAGCTCGTCTTGTTGTGGTTACTCATCCCATCGTTCGTCGCCAATATGTCGTGTATTGGGTACGACATTTACAGAGAACTATTGACGTAGTCAAATAGAACAAACATTTTATTACCGGAAGTCCGGAACAACCCTCTAACCAGGAACAGGAACACGTGATATGTCATATATAACAATAACCAAAGAGGCATATGTCTTCCAGTCCCAGATCAGGATTTGTGTCTTGTAACCTGTAATGTAGTAAGTAGATGGTTTAATATAGTAGTGACTTGTGACAGTTGTATTAAACTTAAATATTCATCTAGCAGGCCCCTAGTTCTTGGCCTAGGGCATGTATTTGTGAACTAATTATTTGCTACATTGGCGTATTAATTTAAGCCTATTTAAAGTGGAAATTTTTCGGTAAATGTATAAGCTTTTTGTGGATTTATTATTTTGTGGATGCCCAACCTATAAAAATGGGATATCCCTGTATCCCTCTCATCATTTTATGTTGCCACTTGATATTGTTATCTTTACCATTGTTTCAGGTCTTAGACTTAGCATATGTGTTGAATGGTTCCAGATAAACAGCGAAAATGATAACACAGGCGTGCCTCATGCAGTTACATGCAAAAACTATGTTTTAATTATTTATTCCTTTAATGCAGAAAGTTAGAGCCACCAAATGGGCTACTCCAGATCCAGGGGCACATGCCCCCCAAACCTTTGAAATGTACCCCCATTAGTCTATTCGTTTGGGTAACTTGACGCGAACATGGTCATGGATTTACTGTAGGATTTTTGGGAGCCTCAGTGGGTTGCAATTAATTTGTTTGTGAGAGCCTCAGCCCCCTCCAATGTTCACCGCATTTCGACGCCAATGCGTATTTAAGCACACAACATCATAGGATGAAACTCGTTGACATTTATACATGCACTCCCTCTACTGAATATAATTGATCTAATTTTTGCCCCCATAGACTACCCACTCTGGATCCGCCCCTGAATATTGACTATGTTAGATGGTGTGTCTATGTATAAGGCTAAGGTGGTGTGGAATAAAGATTATCAAAGAACAGTATTTCATGTACCCAGTACATAATGACATAAAAATCAATGCAATACACACTATTGCGACAAAACAACTACAATGACATTTTCTGTACTTACAGCGCACATCCAGCATCATCTACCAAATAATCATGATACCACTCCTAACGACTGAAAACCAGTGGGAATGAAAGGTAAGTTACAATATGTGGTTATGGTTATGATAAAATATACACAATATACACAGTAGTGTACTCTATCAGTGGTGTTGTTGTCTGGTACAGCCTAGTTATTTTACATGTTATAACATTTTATAAATACTGGGTAGTATGTGCTTTTCCCATGTATCGTATGGATACTAAAGAGTACAACTATGTATGATATGTCTACATTTATTATACATGTTTTAGGCATCACCAGTAGCACAGTGTGTCTAATAAGGTTGTGTTTAAAAATGAAACGTAACATATTTATGACATACGTGTTTCCAGAAAGAAAATTGACGGAATGGAATGACTGCTGCATCTTGAAATTAAAAGATGCAAAAAAGATACAACTGTACATGGTCAGCACAAAGAAGACAATGTAGCTGCACAAAAGAAAAACATAATATGGCTGAACAATCTGCGAATCATGTATAGCCTGTGCTGCTCCGTGTGGTGGTACTGCAATAACAGTAACATTTGATTCCATTAACATCATGTTCTGCAATGCACTGCGTGGATATGACACATTACATATATTCGCATGCCCTTTTTGCCCTTTTTGCACATTTGTTTTACATTAATATATACATATTTTCATGTCATCGAATTAATGTCTGCAATGCTGTTGTATTACGAAATAGAAATTGTGGTTTCAAGTGTAGCGTGCTATTCAAATCGTAATTGTGTAGCACGCAATCAATCTCTAAATTACTGCGGTGAATTACTAATCGGTCCCGTTTGTTAGCTGGTCCCGCTTGTTTACTTTTTATTGTGGAGTTTTGCATTGGCTAGCAGTGTAGGCCCGGGACCGGTTTCAAACACGATATTTATGCAATTACAGCGGTCAGTAAAATTGGCAAAAAAATTTCGGTGTCATTGAATCACACTCAATTTACTTATGCGATTTGGCTACGTTGTAGCACCAAATAACGGAGAAATCTCCATCTAAACGCAGTACCACAAAAGTTGCGAAAAAGTTACGCAACCTCTTGCGTTGGCGTAACTTTACGATGAAATATATGCCATATATCGTAGATGTTTCGAGACTAGCACTTGCGAACAAATCGTAACTTACGCTCTTTTGACGTCATTTTTATGTATAAATGGCGCTAAGAAATTCGTAAGTCGTTCGAGAATACGGGCCCTGCTCTTCCTATCCTTGTGTATAGATCATTGACATTGATTGGACCGCAGAAGCTGTGACGTAACACTCAATAACTTCGATTTCGCGTTCAGCGCTCGTGTCGGCGTAAGTGCCTAACTGTGTTTGCTAATGGTGTATGTTGGCGTTAAGTAAACAATGGGACATTTTACCTGGCCTTCATCAACTTTGATCTTCCACTGACATTTCTCGTTGATGCTGTACGTGTCTCCTACCGTGCCAAACACTCCAGATGTCCCGGTCAACACGGCAGACCGGTTGCATGACCCTGTATGGACAATTAAGGAAGGGTATGTTTTGAAACATACTCACAGGTATATTTTGAAACATATCCAGATCAGGAAACGACATATCACCCAATCACGAGACACTACGGCTACACAATGGTGATGATGATGATATTTTGAAAAACTTGCATGTTTGACATATGGTAAAGGAAAATTATTACCATTAAACTCTACACAACGCACAATCCAGTACAAAACACAAATAGCAATAATGATTTCATTTGATTTCATATGTCATCATTTTTCAGCGCGAGTTGTATGTTATATCGTATAAGTAAAACATAAAGACAACTGTTGTATTAGACGTAAATTATGACGTTGCTAGACAACACGTTATGCATCTTTAAAAATAAATAAAATAACTATGCACGGACACAGTGTATTCATTCAACAAACGGTATTTGTCAGCGCCCACTCGACTTGTGTTAATATCTTCCGTGCACTCGATGCATTGAAATATAATGCCTTAACCTGCGACATTTGTAGTTCGTTATTTGGCCAAGACCCTAGTGAGATGTTTCATTTTGGCAAGAACATTCTTTCTCTGCTGGGTCATTCTCCCAATTCGGAACATATTGGAGTCCCAGAAACGTATGGTGCATTTACAGTGTCCTGCTTATATCAAGGACAATAAAACATCAGTTATGGGTATACATGTATGTTATCTTTATTAATTTATGTACTGTACAATAATTTTTTAGTAATTTGTGTTAAAGAAAAACTAAGTATTATATGATGTGGGTGGCAAAATTGTCATGTCCCTGAATTTAAATCTGTGTCCTACGGTCTCGGTGGCAGCAACACGTTTAATGGTAATATTGTTTGATAATCATCACCATCTAGTAAAATATCTCCAAAATATCTGACTTGGATCTATATAGGCATATTAGTTATATATTTATTAAATTTCAAGCCATTTTCATATGTCCCCAAACAATGGGTCAACTCTGTTACTCTATAGTAATTTAACTATGGAAGAAGCCCAGATCCTTGTACAGTACCGCATTGAGCACCAGGTGGCAGCACACTACGACTTCCTTAAATGGAGAGAAGGTATGTGCTTCTGTCTGTCTTAGTATGGATTAAAATACACCTTTTTAGTATCACATGCAATAATATAATTATAATTTGTCAACACTGTTACCCAAAGATAAGTATTATGTAACCATCATACCAAAGCACTACTCAGTCTTGTTATGGCAATGCACTGCATTGTGGCGGGAAACAGTGATTTAGTGATAATATGGCTGCATGAACTGCTGTATTAGATGCATTGCATAATGGTTGTCAACCCTGTTACTGTCAACTATGTTACCTATTCATGGTAACAGGGTTGACTTGATGGTAACAGGGTTGACACCAGTATGCCATTATCATGATTTATGATATATTCTATCTACGAATGCTTGCCATTTTTTTAAGTTCATTCGTATTTAGACAAATCTAAAATGAACGGTGTTCTTTCACTTTGTTCACAGTGACAACCATGCCATTGTCTGCAGTTGAAAAACAAAGGCGGTATCGTGCTCGACGGGATGCGAAACCAGAACGGAGACAAATATATCTAAAAAAAGAGCGGCTGGCATGGGAAAATAAGAAATCAACTGGAAAAGTGAAACAGATTAGTGAACAGTCAGAAAGAACCAAGCGCAGTGTAGGGAAGCGGTGGCGAGATGCACAGAGGAGGTAAAGGAGAACAAAATAAAGAGGCGCATCTAACACCTCCAGCTTCTCCCCATGCTGCAAATGAACCATCAAATTCATCAGGTTCAAGGTAAATGTGTGTGTGTGTGTGTGTGTGTGTGTGTGTGTGTGTGTGTGTGTGTGTGTGTGTGTGTGTGTGTGTGTGTGTGTGTGTGTGTGTGATATAATATACACCAGTGACACCAGATACACACTCGTACATACACGAACACACTTGTTCGCTTCTCGTTATATTGTATTACCTCTGTTTTTAAAAACATTGTTTTATTCGGTCCATGTCTTTCTAGAATGCAGTGCTAATGTGTCCTCCATTTGCAGACAGCGGAAACAAGCCCAGAAAAGGCATAGTCGACTGGCTGCAAAATGTTACCGAGATTTGGAAAATTCAAGGAAGGCCATTATCAAGCAAGAACGGTTGACCGCAAAATACAAAAAGCGTTACCAACGGGCTCGACAAGCTGTTCTGGATGGCAAAAGGAATACACCAAGAACCAAAACGAGGGCACTGTTAAGACACCTGCATGTTCCGAAGCATGTCAGAAAGACGTTAGAGTTTCACCATGCCCTAACAAACGACTTGAAGGATACCTACAGACAAGCCACATCCGAGAGGGGACGCCAGCAGTGTGTGAAAATAGTGACGGGAAGAATTGTCAAGCGGTACCGGATGCAGCGATTGGCTCAAGACGTATTAGGATTTTCAAGAAAACGGTGGTACAGCTACAGCGTTACGAAAAACAAAGACAAAAGGTACACATTTGAGCGGCAAAGGAAAGATAATGCTGCAGGAGAAGCGTTGAAGACATCCGTAATGGACTTCCTGTGCAGAGATGACAACAGTCGCGTCACACCAGGCAAGAAACAGACGATCACACGATACAAAAGGAAGCTGCAGAAATGACTCCTCACTGATTCTCTGTTGAACGTGCACCGAAAGTTTTTAGCCGAGTACTCAGACAGGATGATCTGCTACTCCCTGTTCTGCAAACTACGCCCATTTTGGGTAGTGCATCCCTCACTGGATGATCGCGATACGTGCCTTTGTAAGACACATGAAAACGTTGCCTTTATGGCAAATAAGCTCTACCATGTGGACATTCTGCAAACAAAGAACATAGAGCAGTTAGCTGACAGCATCAGCTGTGATCCGGCATTGAAAGCTTGCATATACGGTGAATGCCAGAGTTGTAAATACACTATTCCAGATGTCAACCAGTTTGATCAAGAAGAAGAGGTAAGCTACACCCAGTGGTGTACCGTTGCAGAGCCTCTTGACAATGAACGCACGTTCAATGTCACCAAGAAAGTGGAAGAAACAGCAACAAAGCAAACTCTGCTAGAGCGATTCCAAAATAGCCTAAGCAAGTTCAGACGGCACGTATACACGATCAGGCACCAGTTTTTGGTTTGCGTAGACTTTTCTGAGAACTTCTGTTGTAAGTTCGGAAGTGAGATCCAGTCTGTCCATTTCGGTGGATCACACAAGCAAGTGACGCTACACACGGGCGTTCTGTATGTAGGATATGTGGATCAACCGATCCCATTCTGCACATTGTCCCCGTCCAAACGACATGATCCGACTGCAATTTGGACATACCTTGCGCCACTGTTTCATTACTTGCAAGTGAGTCATCCAGACATCGAGATCCTGCATTTCTTCAGTGATGGTCCGACGTCCCAGTACAGACAGAAGATAAATTTCTTCCTATTCAGCACAAGGATTTTCGACATGGGCTACCAAGCAGGGTCATGGAACTTCTGGGAGGCAAGTCACGGAAAGGGGGCCCCGGATGGCATCGGAGGTGCCATCAAGCGAAAGGCCGACAGATTAATCAGCCTAGGGCATGACACCCCTGACGCAGCCCATCTATAGAGGGCACTGATCCCGGAAACAACGATCAAGCTCTTCTTCGTAGAGACAGATGACGTGGAAGAAGCAGCCGTCCCTGAGAACGTGCCAGCAGTGCAAGGAACCATGAAGCTACACCAAGTCATCACACTGGTTCGTGGCACGATCAAATATCGCGATGTCAGCTGTTGTTGCAACGACCCTGAAGCACTGAATTGCATGTGCTACGACGTCAAGGAATTTACCTTCCTTACCAGAGTGCAGCCAGTTGCCCCTGCCAAGCCTCTAGTCACTGACCAGCGGGTTCCTCTTGCGCTGCCTGCTGCTGATGTACAACTTGTCACACAAGTACAACAGACCAGTTCTGCGAAGCCTGCCGTTCCTACACAGCTGTCACTGCATCCCGACTTAGTTCCAGTAGAACAAGTTGAAGAACTAGATGAACTTCAGGGGAAATGGTGCGTTGTGAAGTATCAGGGAAACATCTATCCTGGTATTGTCACTGACATCGATGACGTGGACATTGAAGTCAAATGCATGAACAGCGTGGGTCCGAATCGGTTTTACTGGCCACATTATCGGGATGATGTTTGCTGGTACACAGTTGAAGATGTCCTGTTTCTCATCCCTGAACCGGAGAAAGTTGGGAGTAGGCACGTCCAGGTTCTGCCACATCTCTGGGAGCTCATTCAGCAGTATTTACACTCTGCTTGACTCTGAGATTAGGGACGGCTGCATAGACATCTACTCTTGTTTGTGCTATGGTGCATGTTTATGGGTACAACATTTCATAATCTGTGCTACCTGTATAGTTATAATATGATAGCAATGATGGTGTGTGATTGTGCGCTCTAGCTATAACTCCACTAGAATACAACTATCCATAATATTATATGTTAAACGTAACCATTGTTTACACTTTTATTATTTTAGTGTCAACTCTGTTACTGACAATTAAGTCAACTCTGTTGCAATGTATAAACACTCGATTAGCAGTTATGGTGTATGCTTTTGTGCACTATATATAACTACACTAGATTGCAACAGTTCATGGTTTGATTACGATTTTGATTACGATTGTGTTATTTTAATGTCAACTCTGTTACAGCCAAGTCAACTATGTTACTGCTAAGTCAGCTCTGTTACTATCATTAATAATGTGTAAACACATTCACGCAATACATGTATGGAAATTTTTGTCACATATCCATATGTGTATAGTGTCACGTTTCTGAACAGTGAAATATAGTGCGTACTGCTTGGTAGGGTCACATTGAATCACAATGTGATAGGTCCTTTCAAGAATGCACGTGCACTAAAAGGCAGCGTAAACTTATCAAATTTAGCACAAAATATTTATCTATTTTTTTAACGATGCGTTACTGGACTAGGGACACACAATTATTATATTAGTGATATCATAATGAATGCTGTAAGACAAATACATACCACACTAGGTGCTCAGATGTCAGTAACAGAGTTTCTCGATTAGTCAAGTACCTTAGCCGTTTTACAACATTTCTCTATTATCAGGTTAACTTCACCAGACGTTTTCTTTGCATCTTTTGGTTTTTAACGTTATCTTTTTGAACGGAATCAGAACATGTCTTGAGTGGGTCCATTATTGTTAATTTCCTAATCAATTTAGAGATAGGCCTTTGTAGGACATTTCTCCGTTGGGTATAGGTACAGTTTGTTGATGGGTCCATATCTTACCCCCATTGAGCCGATATATGCCGTTTTATTGGATTTCGCCATATTTCAGTACAACATATCATATTTCATACATTATTTATTTTCAAGAGCTTGACAGATGCCGTTATTATTATGATGAATAACATTATTGCATGTCCCAAAGGCTATCTAAAGGTATGCAGCTGAAGAAAAATGTGCCTAACTTATGCGAATTACCGCTCATACATCTTAATTATTGGAAGCACAAGGTCACCCTTGTACACACCCTTGTCCACAGTGCGTACCAAATATGGTGTTAGTCCCCTTTCCAAAACATTCTGCACTTGGACCAGCAGTTGCGAGTCAGTTCACTCAAGGTCACATTGAACCATATCATAGTTTCACTTACTGACGATCACTGATATGCATGATGTAGCAAACACTACATTTCAACCTGGATAGTGGAGATTTGATGGAGCGAAATGCAAATAGCTCATTTTCTTTGGTGAGATCAAGATGTAGGCTTGTCCAGTTTATTGGAACCAGCACCTGTTGTCCCGGGTTACCGTCCACCGAATCTCGTTACTGTGGTGCTCTACCTTGTGGATTGTTTAATGTTGCTAGGGAGGTACGTGTCCTAGACAACATGAGATTCATCTCGAATGCGAACAGTGTGCGGATATGGAAATCCTTTCATCAACGACTGCGTGTTTACATAATTCTGAAGTGATCCTGACACATTTAGGAATAACTCTATTGCAACTGTACCTTTGAACGAGATTGTGCCGTTCATTGTCCTCTCCAGCCATGGCAAGACCTTGCTCACTCCAGTGTAGGTGACGTATGATACTCTGTTGAAAGACACATGAAGTATTCTTTGACTATTTGTAGTTAACATATCGTACCTAAAATATACTAACAACGTGTCAGGCTTCACGATACCAGCTACAATTATATTAATCTTACCAAAGTGCATTGTATTTTTTAATCATATAAGTTCGTAATCTTTACTGCCAGCGGGCGTTACGATCTGATAACTGCCATGTTACATCTAGGTATATTGGCCAAATTAAAGTTGGTAAAAATGTTTGTCACGAATCTATACCCGTATTGGTGAATCCGCCTGCTTGAGATGCCGTACAGCTTCCACGGTCCGTCGTTTTGCCGACATTGCAATAACCAGTTAGAGTTACCCTGCAACAGGAATATCATATAAAGTTTTCTAAACATCCCATTTATTCACGGCATTCCGCCCCGTTTTTGTCATCTAAATCCACCCTCTAGTTATATCGCACCTCCTTAGTGTTACGTCATCATAAATTGTATACATGTACTGATATAATGGCTGTCACTTCTAAATCTACCCTCTAGTTATACCGCACCTCCCTAGTGCTACGTCATCATAACTAGTATACATGTACTGGTATAATGGTTGTTTCATCTCTACCCGGACAGGGGTAGCAATTATCAACAAGAACTGAACTAGCCGTATTTAACGTGGGATCTCGCGAACTCTGCGAACACCAAAGGAATTTGCGGATAACACAACAGGCTCAGCAATATTGCAAATATTGCAGGTAAAGAATATTAATATATTATAAAAAAATGGAATGTTTCGCCGTCAAAATAATATAATAATGAAAGGGATGATTAAACGCAATGCAGCGTTCAGTATACTTTTAACATATTTAATATCGCAAAACGACAATGTTGTGAAAACGACCAACATGCAGCAACGGTTTAACGGTCATTGGAGTAAGGTTTCGAAACACTTAGTAAGCAGCTATTTGCGTACGCATGTTCCTCAAACTTTTTTTGTTATTGGTACGCACCGGACACGTTATGTTGCCCTGTTCACAAGGGACCAGAATCGTGGCAATGGATGCGAAATAATCTGACAAATGAACCTGCTTCAACACAGCGTCCTGGTCCATCCCTACAACACGAGTGAATGTATTATGCTACAAACACATCGAAATTCAACAATGGTTCTACGATGGACACTATCATATCAATATATGTTGAAAGAACATCCAAAGAGATGAAGGGCAAATTCGCCAATTCGGGTGTCATTTTTGACAGGGAGAAATTTCAAAATTGCAATGTACAAACAAGATTTTGTGTCCTTGCTGTCAGTCGGTAGCTTTTGAATTCCTTAGATATTGCAATATCATGTACACAGTATTCATTTTCGCTCTGAGGATAAAGGACAAAGTTATTTCCGGTCAAAAGCAAAACAGGCATATAGTGCATTCTGTTCTGAATTCATTCATATCTTTCAGACCAAATAATCTATATGCTACAGAAGCCATTTTATACAGCAGTCCACTAACATACATACGGCAACCCTAAAAGTTCAATTTAATTAACAAATAAATAATAGTGACTATTATATATTTTGAGCGTTGTGCTTTCAACATACAGATTGAATCGCTTATCAGTTCATTTGTATTGGTGATCACAGTAGTTTGTTTATACTGTAATTGCACATTCCAACAGTATAAAATTGTCTTTAGTAACGTGTATTTATCAACATTATTCATAACGTTGAGCAGTTCTATTTCTCTAGACAAGTTTTAATATATTGTCAACCGGGTAAACGCAAGTCAATTACAGTGCCGTACACTTAATAAAAACCACTTCAGGCCATGTCACTAAACAGTTGATTAACTTAAGTTGTCAATTTTAGTACAGCGTTCTGGCCATTACATTTGATCCAACTAGCCGGTCAAAAGCAAAACAGGCATATAGTGCATTCTGTCTTGAATGCATTCATGTCTTTCAGTCCTAATAATATATATGCTATAGAAGCCATTTTATCCAGCTTTTCACTAACGGAAGCTATAAAGGTTCAATTTAATTAACAAATATGTAATGGTGACTGTTATATATTCTGACCGTTATGCTATCAACATACATATTGAAACGTTTATCAGTTCATTTGTATTGGTGAACACAGTAGTTTGCTAGTACTGAAATTGCACATTCCAAAAGTATAAAATTGCACTGTCTTTAGTAACGTGTATTTATTTAAAAAATCATAACATTCCGCTGTTCTATTTGTCTAGTCATGTTTTAATGTATTGTCAACCGGGTAAACGCAAGTCCATTACAATGCACTCCGATAATGAAACCTCTTCAGGTCATATCACTAAACAGTTGATTAACTTAAGTTGCCAATTTTAGTACAGCGTTCTGGCCATTACATTTAATCCTACTAGCCGGTCATTGAACCTATCCACTGTAACAATGTATGCAACAGGATTGAGGAGAAATGAAAACGCTAACAAAGATAATCTTATGAAGCCATTGTCTTACAGTTGGACGGCTGACTCACCGTTATTGCGTCTCCATCCAGTCATCACACACGTTGTACCATTCGATATTCCAGTCTCCGGCAGACACACTGGCGACACCTCGTGACGGAACTCAAGACTACCCTTCAGTTTGACGATAGCAATGTCGTAGTCGTCTATTCGTCCTGGTGTATACTCTGGGTGGACGAATATGTCGTCGATCATCCGCGTCGATTCTGTTCCCTCCGTCAATGTCAGATTGTGCTCGCCGACAATGACTCGCAACTGTGACTTCTTGTACTGATCTCTGCAACACGACCTTCGTATAAGTGACTAGCACTTCTGACTAGGATCGGGATCAAGTACAGTTGATCAAGTACAATTCCACGTATATGTAGTTTAAGTACAAGTACTTCGAAACATACACATACCACAAGTACTTCGAAACATACACTTATCACAAGTACTTCGAAACATACACTTATCACAAGTACTTCGAAGCATACACTTATCACAATAGACAATTCCAGGCACAAATACATTAGTTCAAGTACAGGTCCAAGTGCATTTCAGTCATCATAATCAACAGCAACAGCAGCAACAACAACAATAATAATAATATGCAGGCGCTATTTAGTAACTATTTTGAAATATATAATATTAATTGCAGATATAATCGTGTTAAGTAGTTAATGTTGTATTATTGTGTATTCCATATACTCCAGTTGTGTGGTTGCTTGTCTTGGCATGTAGCCTGCTAGTAGGTATCACTCTACAGGGCTAGCAAACATATGGTTTAATTTGAATTAGTGTAACTAATAATTAACCCAGTATTAGTACAATTCTTCACTAATATTGTAGTGTATTTTGTAACTGCATGATACTCGTTTTTATATATGGAATTTTCCTACTTGATTGTTTCTTTACATAAAATGGGTTCCATCAATCATAATCGGTGAACAAAATGTTTCTACGTAGCACTGTAATCTTACTTTCTAAGCCAGTGTCAGTGTATCAGTGTATGTAAGCGCAAATACCCTCACTGTCTGAGAGTCATTAATTACAGGCTGCCACAGCGCTTCCTACAAAACATATCCACGGCAATCAAGGATTCCACTAGATTAAACAGAGGTAAGACAGAAACGTCACACGTACACGCAGTGCGCAGATGTAACAATCCACTGATGATCCAGAACACTTCCACTGCAGACGTGACCATAGCGCAACAAAATTATGCCGATCTGCCACGGCCAAGAATGGTCCTTTGCTTCAGAGCCACGAGAACGTTCGGGGATCTCTGGCGGAATTGCGGGTTGTCCACACACATCAGGAACTGCATGGAAAGGAACGGGTATTTTACAGCAAACACGCTGTACAAAAATTCGTAGGCCTAAGCACGCATCGATGTACAGTGCGTTCACACGCATGCGACTCCGTTATTTCGCGAAGCTATGCATGGAAAACACGTTTTTTAGATGATGACCAGAATTTATGCGTTTATATTGACCTAATTCGAAAAGGAAGTGAATGCCATACTTAATTATAGATCACGTGACCTGTTGCCTAGCAAAAGCTCCGCCAAGCCATCAATAATGGAGGCCGGATACTTGGTACGTTCGTGCATTCCGTCGTATATATATATATATATAATGTCTAAGGTAACAACGGTATGCGAGAATGTTTGATTTATGAGATGTCATGCAGCAATAATAATGCAATTCATGTATATAACAGTTGACAACATTGCTGGCAAAGGTAAAGCTTGACGGAGGTCAGGCGCATATTTTTGTGTGTGACTTAGGCAAACTGCGACGTACTGGATACCTCAATTAGTGCAGCAACAAAGACAATCCGGGAATAAAACGTAGATCACAGCGAGATGGGCGTAGTTGTCTAGGCTGTCTTGTGGCAGGCAGCAGTGAAGTTAAATGTTCATGTTGCTTATAGATTAAAGGGCCTAATACGTTACTATACAGCTCTTTCAAATAGTACGACGTAAGTTGTCACAGGAAGCCATAGCAACCAATTTAGAAGTGGCAGTGAAAGAAATGAACGAGAACAAAAAGTAATTACAATGGCCAAACAATGTTATAAACATTGAAGTGTTATAATTTTGTTTTATAGTAATACTGTGAACATGAAAAACCATAGTCAACAGGCTAACAAGAGCAGTTGCAGTAGATTTGCAACAGTGATTTGGCGTTGATTAAATTTAAAATTAAAACATGTGAGGGAAATATACTATATAAAATTGAAATTGTGTTAAGGAGAACTGTTAGATACTGTGTCTTCCTGGTGTAACGTTGTGGCCTAGTTTAGGTTTAGAAGAAACCCATTTTGCCATGATGCTTCTGCGTACCAGTTCTATATGTATGGAACTTTAATATGTTTATATATCATTTTCAAAAAAGAAGTGTAGATTGTGTGTGTCGTCTAACGGTATAAAAATAGTAACTCATATTATGAGTTTTGATAACTAATATAAGTGAAGATGTGTTGGGAGGGCCAAGCAAAGGTCCAGATACGGAACCAGGACGAACGCTACGATACAGCACGTAATCCATTATAACAGTAAATAATTATATGTAATCCCATGCCCCATACCATGCGTTACAGTGCGTTCCGTATATGTTATCACAAAACCGCTCCTTGTCACTGAGTCGTCAGTCTTGAAGACGACCGACAGACCATTGCCTGATGACGTCACATCTCCAGGTATGTCGTCTCCACACAAAGTGTAAGTCACATCTCCAGCTTCTCTGTCCGTGATGACGAGGCTGTCGTTGGCACAATCGCTGGTGTCTTGAACGTCAAACCGCTCGAAGTGAAGGTGCACTCGCTGAAACAATGTGTGGTTATGAGAAGACGGCAAGGGTCTACTTGGTAGTATGATTTTGATGTCCTACTGGGGTGTTTATTCTACGTGAATGACAGTGTAATATTACGACACAGAAGAACAGTATTTATGCGTCTTAAATAACTACAAGATGGTGTTATTTATAAATGCCTAATCACTCATGACTCACTGGAGAAATAAACGATGCTCTCTCGTTGGATACTTATTTATTACTTACTTAGATTGCTAAATCTATCGTTCTCGCTCTTGCTCTCTCTCTCTCTCTCTCTCTCTCTCTCTCTCTCTCTCTCTCTCTCTCTCTCTCTCTCTCTCTCTCTCTCTCTCTCTGTATCTCTGTATATATATATATATTATAATAATGTATTATTATACGTTATTTAACGTCTTCCCCGTAACAGTGAACGGCAGCAAACGTAATGCAAGGTGTACGTTACCTTTATAGTGTCAACGTTGATCTGCCACCGACAGTTTACGTTGTTTTGATACTGGGCCCTCGTGATCCAAATCTGACCTTTCTCTCCGCCTAATTGTGTCGAAGTGACGCCACAGGACTCTGAAAATACGTTTCCCCATATGTGTGTGGACAGTGTCGTTCTAATAAACATTGTTCAATATAGTTCAATGCAACATACACTTTTATAAATGTTTCTCAAGTACAGTTACTCTGTAGGGCAAATTGAGAAAAACGGAAATAGGCAATGTGACTAATGGCATTTCTGGTGGCATGATTAATTGATGACGGTAATAGTTGTGTGTTATAAGAATAGGACGACCACTGTGATGTGGACTCGTCTAACAAGATATTTTTACGGGATTGGGAGAGAAGTGGAGAACGACAGTGATGCTAAACGATGAATTGAGAGACCTGTGGTTGAGACGGCAGTTTGCAATTTGGAAGAAAGGGGGGACAACATGTAATTTGTTGATGGTACCTTTAGAATAATGTGTATATTTAAACGTAATTGCAGGAGCGGCTGTAAAGATTACAGGAAACAGAGTCAAAATTATACAATTGAAATTTTACTGCTCTCGGTTTAGTTAGGCGAGAGGTTGAGACGGCAGTGTTGAAGCAGGTACAGGAATAAAAAACGAAAATAAATAAAATAAAATGTAGAGGACCTATATATCGAGCAAATCACACGTCGGACAATTGGAAGAAAGAGGGGGACAAAATATAATTTGTTGACGGTACCTTTAGAATAATGTGTATATTAAAACGTGATTGCAGCAACGGCAGTAAAGACTAGAGGAAACGGAGTCGAAGTGTTACAATTGAAAATTTTATTGCTCGGTTTAGATGTTGCCAACTTTAACGATTTTCTGCTACAAATAAATAAAACGCCACCAGTTCTTACCTACTTCTTCAATTGCTGAATAATATATCTCAAAGCCACTGGCAGTTACTGATGTGTCGGATTCAAAGGTTACGAATAGGGAACTACTGCTGGAGATGATGTCACCCGGCACCATGCTTCCACAAAAGATACCCAATAGCGGTGCTGAACTGTTAGCTCCATCGTAAACGTTGACCTTATCGCTGCTACACGAAGCATTGTGATGGACGTCAATATCAAACTGGACGTCGACGCTGATAAATTCCAGTCGAATAATCTGAAGAAGAAATTATCAAGAATGGTTGTAGGTAGATCCGAAATTGCATCGTTTATAGAATATACAATAATTATACATAATATAAGCACTATTGAGATTTTCATATTTAGATAAGATAACAGTCATGTTAAATTGCATTCACTATACACTTAAATGCAGGTACTTTGGGTGAGTGTAATACAATTGGCCATTTCAACTTGTAATGAGCATTGTACCGCTGATTGTGTGCCGAAGAAAACAGTGTCAAGAATGTATCTGCACAACATATGACCAACAGGTGGTGAAGATGGTGGTGGTGGTGGTGGTCGCAGTTGTGGTGGTGGCGGTGGCGGTGGTGGTGGTGATGGTGGCAGTTGTGGTGGTGGCGGTGGAGGTGGCGATGGTGGTGGCGGTGTAGATGGCGCAAAGAGGCCGTAAGTAGTAAGTGAAGTAGTAGAGTAGTAGTGAAGTGCAGCAGTAAAGTGGTAGTAGTGGTAGTGGTAAGTTGGCAGTAGAGAGTGGTAGTGGCGGTGGTGGCAGTGGGGGGTAGTGGTAGTGAGTGGTGGTGGCGGTGGTGGTGGTATCGGTGGGAAGTGGTAGCGGTAGAGAGTGGTGGTGTTGGTGGTGGTGGTGGTGAGTGGTGGTGGTGGTGGCGGCGGTGGCAGTGGTGGTGAAAGCGGTGGTAGGTGGCGGTTAGGAGTGGTGGTGGCGGGTAAGGTGGTGGTGGTGGTGGTGGTGGCGGTGGTGGTGGTGGCATTAGGTGGTGGTGTTGTGGTGGTGGTGGCGGTGGTGGTGGTGGCGGTGGGGAATTGAGTGGTGGTGGTGGGTGGTGGTGTGGTGGTGGTGGTGGTGGTGGTGGAGGCGGTGGTGTGGTGGCCAGGTGGTGGTGGTGGTGGTGGTGGTGGTGGTGGTGGGGTGGTGGTGGTGGTGGTGGCGGTGGTGGTGGCGGTGGGGTGGTGGTGGTGGTGGTGGTGGTGGTGGTGGTGGTGGTGGTGGTGGTGAGTGGGTGGGAGTGGTGGTGGTGGTGGAGGTGGTGGCCGGTGGGGTGGCAGTGGTGGAGTGAGGTGGTGGTGGTGGTGTGGTGGTGGTGGTGGTGGTATGAGTAGTGGTGGTGAGAGTGGTGGTGGTGAGTGGTGTGAGTGGTGGTGGTGGTGGTGGTGGTGTGGTGGAGTGGTGGAGTGGTGAGTGGCCGGTGGTGGATGGTGGTGGTGGTGGTGGTGGTGGTGGTGGTGGCAGTGGTGGCAGTGGTGGTGGTTGGAGTGGTGGTGGTGGTGGTGGTGGTAGCGCTGAGAAGAGTGGTGTGAGTGGGTAGTGGTGGTGGTGGTGGTGGTGGTGGTGGTGGTGGTGGTGGGTGGTGGCAATGAGTGGTGGTGGTGGTAGGCAGTGGTGGTTGTGGTGGTGGGTGAGTAGCAGTGGTAGTGAAGTGAGTGTGAGTGAGTGAGTGAGTGTGGCAGTGGTATTGTGGTGGTGAGTAGTGAGTGAGTGGTAGTGGTGGTGAGTGGTAGCAGTGGTATTGGTGGTGGCAGTGGTGTGGTGGTAGTGGTGGTGGTGGTGGTGGTGGTGAGTGGTGGCAGTGGTGAGTGAGTGAGTGAGTGATGTGATTAGTGTGGGTGTGGTGATTGAGTTGTGTGGTTGTGGTGAGTGAGTGAGTGAGTGAGTAGTGGGAGTGATAGTGGTGAGTGGTTGTGGTGTGGGAGTGGTGGTGGCAATGCGTGTGGTGTGAGTGTAGACAGCAGTGGGAGTGGTGAGTAGTGAGTAATGGCAGTGGTAGCAGTGGTGTGTGGTGAGTAGAGTGGAAGTGAGTGGTAGTGAGTAGTGATTGCAGGTGGTGGTGTGAGTGAGTGAGTAGTGGTGAGTGAGGTGAGTAGTGGGTAGTGAGTGGTGGTAGTGGGTAGTGGTGAGTGAGTGAGTGGTGGTCGTTGTTAGTGGTGGTGAGTGAGTGAGTAGAAGTGGTAGCAGTGGAGTAGTGTGGAAGGTGGTGGTAGTGAGGTAATTAGTGAGTGAGTGAGTGGTGGTGGCAATGGGAGTGAGTGGTGGTGGTGGCAGTGGTGGTTAGTAATTAGTAGAGTAGTATTAGTAGCAATTAAGAGTAGTGAGTGAAGTGATGAGTAGTGAAATTGTAAGTAGGAGTGAGTGAGTAGTGGTGGTGGTGGTGAGTGGTGGTGTGAGTGAGTGAGTGAGTGTGATAGGAGTAGTGGTATTGAGTGGCAGTGGTGGTGAGTGAGTAGTGAGTGGTGGTGGTGGTGGTGGTGTGATAGAGTAGTGAGTGAGTGAGTGAGTGGTAATGAGTGGTGGTAGTGGTGAGTGGTGGTGGTGAGTGGTGGAGGTAGTGAGTGATAGTAGTAGTAGTAGTAGTAATAGTAGTAGTAGTAGTAGTAGCAGTAGCAGCAGAAGTAGTAGTAATAATTGTAGTAGTAGGATTAGTAGTAGTAGTAGTAGTTGTAGTCGAAGTAGTAGTAGTAGTAGTAGTAGTAATAACAGTAGTAGTAGTATTAGTGGTGGTTGTGTTAGGTATTTACCTTAGTAGTTTCAACTTGAATGTTCCAGCTACAGTTCATATAGTTGTAGTATTGTGCCTGACTGATACCGAAGCGTCCCGCAGTGCCATTTAGTGAAGCTGGTTTGTAGAGGCATCCTGCAACAACCAGGCATTTGCATCGTGTTAGGTCCGATACAACAAGCAAGCAAGTCATTTCTTCTTACAAACATATTCTAAAATGTTCACAAAACAAAATAATTGTAGTACATGTTTGCCTCGAACTCTCGATCACATGGGGTTAAAATTACAACCAAGTGCATATCAAATAATTTGATGGTGCCGTTCTACCTACATAATATGGCTACGATGCTGGAACTTTAAAACTGAAAGCATGCATGTTTTAAAGGTGCAAACATCTGGTTAATGTAGAATATGTTAAATGTCAAAAGAGCATAAAATACTCCGTGAGGTGAAATAATTTCATATCACTACGCAACTGCGCGCCACTACAATAGGGTAGTACCGTAAGCATTACAACTACAAGCTGAATATTTTTACTACAACTATTTTAACTCTTTGCTGTTTAATTGATTTATATTTATTCGTATTCTTATTACATCTTATATACTTGAAATGGAAGAATCAATATTCATATTCTTATTACATCTTATATACTTGAAATGGAAGAATCAATATTCGTATTCTTATTACGTCTTATATACCTGAAATGTAAGTATCAATATTCGTATTCTTATTACGTCTTTTATACCTGAAATGGAAGTATCAATATTCGTATTCTTATTAATTCTTTTATACCTGAAATGGAAGTATCAGCAGTCGTGTTTTTATTACGTTTTACCTTCTGCTGGAACAAACATTGTGTATTGGATCCTAAAACCAGCGGCTCTTCCATAGGAATCTGATTTGAATTGGACGAATACGATATTCCCTCTGGTCACGATATCGGCGGGTAAGGCATAACCACAGAGCGAGCTTATTACTGGCGCCGTCGCGTCTCTTCCATCGTATATCGTGATGTTATCGCAGGAACAACACGACTGTAGACTGAATCGGACGAAGTGCAGACGCACTTGCTGTAAATAACAAAAATAATAATATACTTTATTTTGACACGCATATATAAATAAAAACTCTGTTCAGGGGCGTTGACAATATACAATGCTAAATAATTTTTTTTAAATTAATTTATTAAAAACTTCATTAAACATATATGTACTAAGCAAGCCTAAGTTAAACCTATGTAAAATACACGAACAAAGACATATATCTATAATTACAGTCGACTAAATAAATGTAAAATAAAATATTAATAAATAAATAATTAAACATTTAAAATGATATTCGTATTCTAGTATAATGGTACACAATTACTATATTAGGTATACTAATTATTGTGAAGTGAACCAGACGTGTAAGGATCATATTGAAATACATATTAAAAGCAAGTTTGAAATAATAAGTCTTAAGAGGACAACAAGTTTGTTTCGTGTAATTAAGAAAGTTGACTATATCGTAGCTGTAACATACTCGATTGTTCCAGTTTTGCTATCTAGATAACCAGTCCAGTTGAACTAGACACGATTAAAAACATCAATATTGAGATATATGAATGCAAATTATACTAAAAGTGTTCTGCTAGTCCGTCATTTTCGTACACTAGAAAATAAAAATGGATAACATATAAGCAATTAAAACGGCATTGCAGGCACATGTAAAACGAATACTCCAGAGTAACAACGAAGGAAGTAGAATCAACTAATATGGTTATAAAACACACGTGCATGAATATAACGCACATCATTAAATGTTAACTTCCTACAAAACGTGAACAATACAGCTGCACGTTATATAGGCTTAAATGGTGTGGCTTAAGACGAATTTATTAATATTTACAAATAGCAACGGTGCTAGAAATGAAAGATACATCATTCCTATCATGTCAACGAGTATGACTTAGACTGTCTTAGCTAGGTTATTGTTGTGTTCCAAGAATAATGTTGAGGAGGGACATCATACCTGGCCTTCTTCGACCTCAATCCGCCATTGACATTTCTCGTTGTTGCCATAGTTTTTCCCGACCGTTCCGAATTCGCCCTCCGATTCCGTCAACACGGCCGTATCCCCACTGCACGCTCCTACGGCGAACGGTGTTAGATTTGGTATTTTAAGGCGAGGTTGTATGTTCATTCAACATTGTAATATAAAATGTAAGTTGATAAATGGTTCATGCCCCAGTTAGACTTCCTGTTTCGTTACAAAAAAGGCAGTGTATTTTTGAGAAATTGTTTTTTTTTATACAAAATTCACGTGCTCTGACATAAGTACTTTTGTATAGTCAGATTTGCAGGTGTTATTGTAGAAGCTGTTGACAGGAAAATTATATATATATATAGCTGATTTTATTGAGCGGAAGGATATTTGACAGCAGTTAGGCTGTTTGACCCTTTAGTCGGAGAACTGCCTGCCTCCATTCGTAAATATTGACGGGTGTCATATATACAGGCATTTTACGAGAGCTAGAAATATTAGATTTTGACTAAACTCGACCAGCATGCCAATGATATGATGAAAACAGCAGGTAAGACGTTTAAGAATTTTTGTAGATCTCATTTTCATATAATCATATAAAACGTTTGCACGGTAGCACAGTGTCCAGTCCTGATGAGTGTTCAAAGAGCTTTACACTTTACTCCCTGGCAGGCCTGTTCAATCGAACACCATCTCAACTTCTATGGGAAGCATCCCGCCACGCTGCAATTAACGCGCGAAGACTATTCGTACACAAATATCCACCAGTGTCTATGGCCAAGTACTCATTCATACAGCTGAGTGAACTGTAGCTGTTTTTCACTGTTCATAAGTGCATGTTAACGGTTTATTTTATAGGCCTGTAATGAAGGTACGTTATTAGAAAGAAAAAAAGACAAAGGTGCTCTACCGTGCATCGTCTCTTGAAGCCATCCCCTCAAACTGGTCACTCGTGCGTAGACACCAGGATGCTTTCTGTCAGGGTAGAGAACAAAATCACGTCGTGTTTAAACAGTATTCTGACTAACTAGTTTGGTCAACACCGACGGTTATGTATTCTGAAAGTTTAACGATATGTATTTATATACATATATAATTGGTATATTCTACAATTATAAGATCAGAAAGCCCAGTAAAAACTGTAGCATTACGTATTGGTGGGCAATCTGGTCATCACCACGGTTCGCAAACAACAAATCAATTCATCCAGTGGTATTAATGCATGTCGCTGACGTCTTGGATACATCAGGCTTGGTTACATTTTACAGTACAAACCACATAGAATACGTGTTTCAATTCTCTCGAACCACTCTGGTGGTTTTGTACATACAGTTCCTTGCACCAAGGACCAACTGTTTGAGGCTTCTCTCTTTCCATGACGACAAATACAGTATTTCAAAACGGGTTTGCTTGTTATATTATAACATGCATTAAGCAGATACCGCATACAAGTCAAAAACTGTTCAATTCAAATTGTTAAAACTGGTGGTACATTTCATCTGTTAACAATGAAAATGCATAATAATTTATAGTATATTGTAAATTATTTAAATTGCTCGGTGAGTAATCCAACTAAACGTGCCTCGTGAACTAGAATAGGTATTTATATGTGTGCCGTATGTCATGCACTATAGCAGTTAGACATACAATCTTTTATCCATACCTGAAACTTGTACTATTGCAGTAAGCACTACCCCAACTAGTTATTCCGTACAACGTCCATGGTCCGCCGTTAACTCGGCACACAAGAGGACCACCCGAGTCTCCCTGCAACACAGGTAACATATACTTCAAGTAATAATAATAGTAACATTTTAATTATAATAACAACAACTTCTTTACAAAAAGTTCATACATATATATATATATAGGTAACTTCTTATATAGTGCAGTATCCAGTCCTCAGGTCTGCTCAAAGCGTTATACACTTTACTCCCTGGCAGACCTGCTTAATCGAACACCATCTTGATTTCTCTAGGAAGTAGCCAGCCATTCTAAAATTAATGCGAGAAGACTAATCGTACACAAATATCCGCCACTATCTAAAGCCAGATATTCATTCGTACAGTTGAGTGAACTGGAGAAAAGTAGAGTGAACCAACTTGCCCAAGGTTCGACACAGCAGCACATGATTCGAACAAAGGTTCTCTCGGTCGAGAGTCCGAAGCTCTAGCCACTGCACAACTGCGCTTCCCTTCTTACACCCAAATCCTCGTAAATCTAACCCAGAGGCGCGTCAACACAACATATTTATTCAATCTAGAAAACAGTGAAATATGATATACAAGATGCTATTAGATCACAGGATATAAAGTATCCGTGAAATTGTGTTACATGTCTGAATGAAGTAAATAATAAGGTGGACCTAATTCCACATAGTTGGCCCAGGTAGCGAGGAATTTGTTGTCCTAACGCTAGGTGTAAGGTCTAACTATAAGTACAGCACATACACAAGAAATCGATGATCGATGCTGTGTAGGATGTTACGCGGTAGTTGGCACAGGTAGCGAGGAATGTGTAGTCCTAACGCTAGTTGTACGGTCTAACTATACGTACAACACATACATAAGAAATCGATCGTCGATGTTGTGTAGGATGTTACGCGGTAGTTGGTAGAGGTAGCGAGGAATGTGTAGTCCTAACGCTAGGTGTAAGGTCTAATTATACGTACAACACATACACAAGGAATAGATGACCGATGCTGTGTAGGATGTTACGCGGTAGTTGATACAGGTAGCGAGGAATGTGCAGTCCTAACGCTAGTTGTAAGGTCTAACTATACGTACAGCACATACACAAGGAATAGATGATCGATGCTGTGTAGGATGCTACGATGTAGATAGACAAGAATGTAAATATAACGGTTAAAGGTAAAGCCTGATTGAACTATTACATATCTGAAACAGTGTACGATATGCTTCAAAACCAACGAGTATATTTCATACGTGGCAGTGAGAGAGCCACAGGTGAATTGCGATTACACACACTTGCCAAACAATGTTACCATGTTGTAATAACCCTTAGCAAAATATTACAACAACAATAATTGCAATAGGTTTTAACAATACGGACGTTGGTACTAAAGAGCTTGAGTACTTTACGAAACGCCGATGAAATGAGTCAATGATGAAGAAGTTTGGAAAACGTTGGTACAGTGGCATAATTCAATCAACGCATATCACCACAGATGATAGTCGTAAAGATAATACCAATTCGTAATATTGTCTCAATTTGCCCTCCTATATTTAATCTCCATTTATTCGTTCTGTTCAATACTATAGTTTCTATTTTCAAATATTCGTTCTCAAAGCGTCCCTGTTCCCGAAGTTAACTAAATAATGTCATTATCTTTCTCCCTTGCACTCTCTCTCTCTCTCTCTCTCTCTCTCTCTCTCTCTCTCTCTCTCTCTCTCTCTCTCTCTCTCTCTCTCTCTCTCTCTCTAAGTATATTTAAGTATATTTTCTATTTACCGGATTAACGTGTATCATGCGCACCTTACAGACGTCTTTCATGTTATCTTCATAGCCCGCACATATCATAGCATCGGTGATTTTGCCGTCCCACCATCCAAAGCTGTTGCACGTGGAAGTAGCTATAATCGGTAGCTGAACTTGGCGTAGCACAGTTCTATCACCCGTTGCTGGAAAAACAACAATATTATGTTCAGTTGTATTAAAGGATAAGCTGAGCCTAATAAAAAATTACACGTCAACGCATCGTGTAATCAATATTTTGGCGAACGAAATACGAGTTAAAAACTGTAATACGGAATACATATCCATTGATATCCGAAATTACAATGACAGTATTTAAACATTATATAAAAACGCCGAGGGAAAGAAAGTAGCTATAATCGGCAGCTGAACTTGGCATAGCACAGTTCTATCATCCGTGGCTGAAGAAAAAAACAGCAACATTTTCCCAACAAAAGGATTTTAAAATAATAGCATTATGTTCAGTAGTGTTAAAGTATAAGCTGAGCCTAATATAAAGTTACACGTCAACGCATCGTATACATCAATATTTTGGCGAACAAAACGCGAGTTAAAACTGTAATACGAAATACATATTCATTACATAGACAGTATTTAAACATTATATAAAAACGCCGAGGTAAAATAACTAGACACTACACCAATATTGGAACTAGGGTTTTTTTGTTCTGCACAAACACTTTGAAATATGCTCCCTCTTAGTGTTAGATCAGTTGAAAATATTAAAAAATTCCGCGGTCATTTAAAAACTTATGTTTACAACCTTGTTGATCCACCATAGCTCCCTAGCGCCTTGATCCATATGTTGACAACTGCAATATTGCATATGGATTTTGAGATTGACCAATCCTTTTGTCTTGATGCGCCTCTGAGCTTGGTTTCCAAGGATTTAGGCGCAATAGAAGTTATCTGATTATTATTATCATTAGAACAGTATAAATATAATAGTGAATCAATTAAGAAGCTGAATTTCTCAACATAGCATTACATTTAGGAAAATCTAAATAGCAAGGTGAAACAAACGCACGTTCCTGTTGAACAAGTTATCGGCGAAATGGCCATTAATTGCATTGTATGTACTGCTGACATATGTTGGAGCTTGGCTTTGGCCGACTATTGTCATACCCACCTCGAGTGCGTCCCCATCCAGTCGAGACGCACTGGGTACCGGGCGATACCTCTTTCTTGGGCAGACACACTGGCGCTACCTCGCGGCGGTATTCGAGACTGCCCTTAAGTCTGATAAGGGCGATGTCATTGTTACGCCCGTCATAGTCTGGATGTTTAAAGATGCGGTCGATGGCCCAGATCGATTCTGTCCCTTCTGGCTTTGAGATATTGTGTTCACCAACAACAATTCGCATTTTGGACGCACCAATGCTGACGTACCTACTACAATTGTACAACCATTAACATTAACATAATATATGCCACTTCGCTTGAATGTCCATTTCACCAGTGCTGGGAAAAGTTGTTCGATGAAGTAGTAAGTAAAAGTAAAAGTAGGTCTCATAAACTACTTATGGAACAGGTAAATGTATCTAAAAGTAATTGTAGTAAAATTGTACAAACGTAGCCGGCTGCTACAACCCCAAACGAACCCATACGCGAAGCATAAGTTTTTTTCTTAGGTAAACACCACTACTTATTTAATCGACGGATAAAAAAATAATCTCAATATAATATTGAGATTATACCGCTACATCCTTGAGTGCACAGTTCATGAATGATACATTCTCTACCATTAATGTTACTAGAGCAATGTCAATTAATCCGATATTATCAGATGTTTTACAATTACAAATACACTGTAACTGATGACAGATTCTCATTTCAATTGTACATAATATATATATGTATATATATATATATATATATTATAATATTATACTAAATATTATATATACTATTATATATTATATATAATATTATATATGTGTGTGCGTGTTTCTAGAGTAATTATCTACAAACAGGAACACAATCTGATTTATTAATGGTAAATGCATCAGGATGTTTTTTCACACCTTTAGTGGTAATACGGTCAATAGCGTGCAAGCAGGCACAATAGTAATTTGTTGTAAAATTAAGCTGAGTAACGGGATTAAGATCAAACTGTGACTACGTCTATATCAAATGTACCATTGGATATAGTCTATCATAGCTTTTTATAATAAACGATTCATTCATTCATTCATTCAAAAGTTACAACACAATTCATGCCAGTGAATGAATAGGATGCCTGTTATTGCGAAGCTCTTTTATATTTGATATCAGGTAGGCCAACGAAAGGAGCAGCCACAAGTCCGCGGTCGACTTCTAAAGGCGACACCAACCAACCAACCAACCAACCAACCAACCAACCAACCAACCAACCAACCAACCAACCAACCAACCAGCCAGCCAACCAACCAACCAACCACCCACCCACCCACCCAACCAACCAGGCCTAATGTGTTGTTCTACCAGTGTCCAGAACAATAGTACAGTAGCACGTGTCTAATACATGTGTATCAATATGCAACTTACACGCAGTGGGCTGCAGTAACGATCCAACGTTTGTCGATAATGCTTCCGCCACAATTGTGCCCATACGCCTCTACAGAGATGCTAATCTGCCACGGCCACGAATGCTCCACAGACTCCGAACCACCAACAATACGAGGGATCTGGTGTGGTATTCTTGGCATTCCGCATTCGTCAGAAACTACAAAATTATAATATTTTATGATAACGTCGTTCATAGCAGTAACAATTTTGCCAGCATATTACATTCACTTCAAAACTGCAATATCGTGAAAACTATTCAAAATTGCTAGGCGCATCCATCGTCCTATTTTGTAGATGGCATTATTGTCTGAATGAATGACATAGCGTTTTTATTGAACCCACCAAAATCCCAACACCGCCAGAAGCTCCTGTTGGAATTTGTTTTTTTATTTTTAAAATATCAACCTCAAACATACGAAATTGAAGGTGATGTATTCGGACATTTGAACATACATATAACCACAATCTGATTTATAGCAATATAATAGATGGTGTGTAATGTATGGATATTGTCTATATGTATGAGTAGACGCTTTCAGGAATACACACCATTAATTACTTTCCTTGATGTGTACGTGACGACAAATCCGCTCTTCGAAGAGGAATTGTAGTTGTAGTAGCTTGTGTTGAAGACAATTGATAGTTTGTTGCTTGAAGATGTCACGTCGCCGGGGATATCTTGTCCACACAGCATGTGAAATCGGTGTCCTGTGACGCCATCAGTTATGACAAGGCTGTCCCGAGAACAGTTGTTGGATGTTTCCAAGTCGAATCGCTCAAAGTGCAGGTGTACTCGCTGCAGAAAATACTTTTTTGTATTAACAACAGGTATACATATATTAAATGGCAATCATTGGAGCATTGGAAAAGTTCTTCATCCGAGGCACCGAGGTTCACTCGCCTCTTTCAATGTTCATTCGCTTATTTGAACCATTGACATAAGATCTTTCGAATGGTGTACGTAAGGAAAAACGAAAATAGTTATTTAGAGATATTTACTTTTTCAGAGGACAAATTGTATGGTGAGCTATTCCCAGAAAGCGCTGCTGTTACGAACTCAATATCAATATGCTGTAATAATGATAATAGTTCCCCGTGGTTACTCCATGGGCAGGTGACACCTAGAGAGGTAGATGTGAGTAATAATGATGATAGTTCCCCGTGGTTGCTCCATGGGCAGGTGACACCTAGAGAGGTAGATGTGTATAATAATGATAATAGTTCCCCGTGGTTGCTCCATGGGCACGTGTCAGCTAGAGAGGTAGATATGTGTACTTTAAAACGTGCAATCATTACCCGAATTCTTTGCTATGCAAAATATTTTTGGAGTGACATTAATGGAATGTAGGAAAGAAGGCTAGGTCAGCGAGCATTGCTGCACAAGGAAAACTGGAATATAAAACTGTCATGTGGCTACCAAGCTCGTAAGACATGTATCGACTCTCTGAAAGAACATGTGAGAATAGGACAAGATGAGCTGCAAACAGTACTGGGGACAGAAGAGTCCAGAGTCAGTGTAGGAACAAGCCAACGTCGAACCCAGACATCACCATAAAGCAAGAGGAAATATTACGTTATATGTAATACTTGACAACCAACTAGAAATACTAATCTTACGTTTCCATCTTCTACCGTGATGAGCCACTGGCAGTGCATGTTAGCTCTGTATTGGGATCTGCTGATCCAGAACTCCCCTGATGTCCCGTTGAGTTCTGCAGCCGTGTCGTTGCATGGTGCAGGATCTGAAAGAATATACATTATCTACAACTTATACAAACGTACCATCATTGTCCCATGTATGTATTTGCTCCTAAAAAAATTGACGAAGACTATTGTAATTGTTCTTCACTCTCTATTGGGAGTTAAATGTTTGCTCTTACTACATTACGGTATGCAAGCCGCGTGGACCGATTCACATTGTAGAATTATTGATATACTATCAACATAATATCACATGTCGTATGTTGGGAAAGGCAAATTCCATTACTGCTAAAGACAGGCAGATTTCATCTATTCATCTATCTATATATTAATACGCTGACCCGGAGCCACAGTGTGTGTATCTCCTCCCAGGTGCTGATATCTACCAGCCTCTTTCGACGTTAATTTGCTTCCTTTCACCATTCGCCTCTGATCTACCAACTGGCAATGCACTTCAAAAACGCTATGTTATAGGTAGTTATTTATATATAGTTACTGCTGTGGTATTGATAACTGCTACCTCGTTTATAGCTCCATGGGAGGGTGTATACTAGATTCTTAAAATAAGTCAATATCCATTAATGCGTGCTGACATTAGATACGTACCGAAGTCTACCGCGGTGTATTTGATCTTGAAGCCATTCCCCTGACTTGAGTAGCCAGATTCGAAATACACATACAAGTTGTTGTATGCAGATACGACATCACCCGGCAACATGCGTCCGCAGAATGTGCCCAATGGTGGTGCCCAACTGCCCGAACCGTCATACACGCTGACTCTGTCGTCGTTACATCCGATGAGGGGCTTAATGTCCAAGCTCAGAAAGTCCAGCTTAACGATCTGCTCAATGAACACATCAATTGACAATATATTGCCTATTTTTGTTAAATTAAAATTTCTTCAATTAACTAAAAACGTGTTTGATTCATACTTCATGTTTTGATGTATTGCAAAACGTAATATAGCACTTTCCACACATTGTGACAACTAGTTAAAATAATTGCTTCAATTTAAATGGAGGCAGTGCGTTCCTCCATCCGGAATTAGCGAGCGTAGAAATATGTAACACGAAGTCTGCTCTGTCGAACGGTGGAAAATGAGACATCGTTGAACTTAGAATGGTGTTGAGGTTAATTCATCCCGGCTCCGCAATATTGCCAATGAATCTTGTTTTATAACATGATGTTTAGTTAACCATTTGAACTTGTTTCGGGTTGGAAACTTTCAATTTGCAAACAGTCTCACAGGCTTACTAACGTACGTAGACACAATTTGGCGAACATGTTTATATGTGGTCAGAACATTTCATTGATTAATGAAAACTAGGAACTGATTTCCTTCTTTTTAAACCAATCAAGTTGATATTCCATCTCACGGCAGATTGGCTGAATAGTGCACATATGCAAACATTCTACCAATTATAATTAGGTTATATGTAGTGTATTGGATGCCTCGCTGTACGTCACATACCTTGGTTGGTTCTACCCGAATCCTCCATTGACACCTCATTTTGCTAACATATTGGGAGGCATCGACACCAAATATTCCTTCCGATCCATCCAGAAGAGCCGTGGTACCGCTACATCCTTGAGTGCATGATATCACAGTTCATGAATTACATATTCTCTACCATTAATGTTACTAGAGCGATAGAAATATGGGTGTATAATACCAGCAAGCTATTGAAATATCATGGTATGAATTTACTGTATAAACCTACGCTTTCCGGGTCAATCAGAAACTCTTCTGCATTTATTCATAATCTTTTTCTACATTCATTTAGGAAAATTCACGTATGTTTGTGTGTTAACCAATAAAATAACTAAATCGTTCACAATTACCTTTAAGCACAGTTTTATACTGGATCCTGAAGTCGTAACTATTGATTGTGTCATCAGATGTGAAAGACACAAACACAACGTTTCCGCTGGCGGTGATATCACCGGGTCGAACACTGCCACAGAGAGTGCGCATCAATGACGAAGTGTCGTCACTTCCGTCGTAGATTTTCACACTGTCGTATTCACAATTGGTGGATTGCTCGAGTCGGAACCAAAGGAAGTGCAGCTGCACTAGCTGAGAAACAAAACCGACTGACTCTATTACGGACAATTAGTTATTATATCAGTTTATTATACATCCTGTACGAAACATAGCTTTGGGAAACAGCTATGTGAAGTGGCCATTTACAGCGTGGTGTATATTTTTGTGTGCGAAGGTGCTATTACTTCATTAGACCTAGGAGAAACGAGCATGCATGTGCCCGCATACTGCCATCATCATTCTCTGCATGTTCCAAGTTTGTGGGGAAATTATCAACTGCTTTCAAGTTGTGGTTCCAATATATTGAGAAACCTCGTGCATCTATGTTTATGTATATGTAACGAAACATGACTTAGATTGCAAGTTTTAATTAGTTCTACGGTAGATGCAGGGGAAAGACTACAGAAAGTCAGGCTGATATCAATTACATAACGAGATGGTATACAACAAACCACTGGCGTTGACTGGGAGACAGCTACAGTGGCAATGGAAAGTTGGAACTCGACGTTGACAGTGGGGAGTTGGAGTGGTGGCTGGCAGAGTTAAGTGAAGTTGCCGTAGCAAGAGAGTATTAGTTGAATAATAACGTGTCGTTGCCACATTAGGAAGTGGACTGACCCACACAAGTGTTGTGTTGTCCCTTGATCGATTTGAGCGAGCGGTTTTCATTACACATATAATATTTTGTATGTATCAAAGTATTATGAAACACCAGGAACAGAGAAAAGACGACCCGTCTTTTCGGAGATATACATTTAATAACAACTGTCCACCTGTCCCTCGGCGGCTTGGATCTTCCACCGACACTCTTCGTTAGCGCTATACTTGTTCCCTTCCGTGCCAAACTCTCCGGACGACCCCGTCAACACGGCAGACTGATTACTGCACGAACCTATATGAATAAAGAGTGAAGTATTTAATTTCAAGCACAGCCTATTCCTTACTGACGACTACTTAACGACATGGTAAGATACTAAGGTCCCTCACATACTAACCATTGTCGTAGCAATTAAACGCATTTTAAAGGATTTATGCTGTTTATAATTACATGTACCTTCATTAATATTGCCTTAAATAGCTATGTATTTCAAAAAAGATTGCATTCCTTGACAAAATGTTTCTGTTTTGACACGTTTTCAGTCTCGGAAAAGCAGTAGCACATGTCATCAATATACTGAATATTTACATGGATGAAATCGCACAGAACGAAACAAACTGTTTGGAATAACAATATAATAACAACCCAAATTATAACACTGTCGATAATGTCACAATGAATATATAAACTATGAAATATGTAATCTCCAATTGTTAGCGAATCTACGTGCACAGAACAATGACTGTACACAAAACAGGAACGCGCCATTAAGACACGTATGGCAGAAATTGAAACTGTACCTTTGGTCCATATTGTTCCATTCATTGTCTTCTCCATCCACGAAACGAATCTGTTCACTCCAGTGTAGACAACAAACGATGGTGCACTGGTGTCACGCGGTTGGGACGGTGTGGTAGAACTTGTCGCATACATTTGTGTCACATATTTATAGTCATGATAGACGACGCTCCTACTCGAGATGCCGTGCAGCCTCCACGCCCCGTCTTTCAGGCATTGCAGTGACCAGCTCGTGTTCCCCTGCAGCGATAGAATTATCCCAACATTACAAAAGTAAAGTAATGGTAAGTTCTCATATAGCGCAGTGCCCAGTCCTCAGAACTGCTCAAAGCGCTTTACACTTTACTCCCAGGCAGACCTGTCCAATCGAACACCATCTCGACTTGTGGGAAATATCCAGCCACGCTCCAATTAATGCGCAAAGACAATTTGTATACAAATATTCACCATTGTCTGTAGTTAGGTACTCATTCATACAGCCGAGTGAACTGGAGCAACATAGAGTGAAAGAACTTGTATTTGGTTCGTCACCGCAGCACAGGATTCAAACCCGGGTTCCCTCGGTCGAGAGTCCGAAGTTCCAACCACTGCACCATCGCGCTCCACAACATTACATCATAACAATATATTTCCCTTCTTCTCATTATCCACAACTTTCATTTCACAATAGACTTCCCACCCTCAAGCTTTGATATTACATCAACAATTTGAAACTCTTTGCCAGAAAACAGGCGTAAAATAGACATTCTAGCTAAGTTCAAGATCCTCCTCAAAACTCGTTTATTTTAGCAGCTTATTTCCAAAGACGAATTGTGCTTCAGTTAACTTGTCATGAACATGTATATTATGAATTGATCTATGTAATTGCTATACAATATGCATTAATTTTAATGTATTATAACTATGTATTAATAATTTTAATAAAAAAAAAAAAAATCATGCATTTAGTTATATAATAGTTATATACTTATAGATAATATATTATATATTATATATATATACTATTATACATATATGTATCTGTATAATTATATATATATATATATATATGCACCTATCAACGTCATGACGTTACATAAATCTTAGTAATAAACAATAATAATAATGATCAACGAAGTATAACATAACATGATGTGTTGAGTTGATAATATTATGATTCGACCAAATAAACAGTTAATCTCAAAACGTATTTTTGTTGCTACTTACCGAACACGAAGTATTGTCACCCCGTTCACATGAGATTGACATCGTCGCGTTCGTGAAGTGTCGGTCGAATGATATATCGTTGGTCGGCAATCGAATCTGCTGCAGCACCAATCCGTGCTGTACTCCTGTAATTAACAGGATCACGTGACGTCATTATGCAGATTTATTTTATACGTAGCAGTAGACATGGTGGATGGGAATCTAAACAGAGCAAAGAAGCCACCTTTAAGAGAGTGGATGAAGCTTGAATTAAATTAATTGACCATGAAAATAAAAGCTCGGTCAAAGTGGAACAACATATGCAAGAAGAGATGTTGCCTGCTAAAGCGGGTTCACTGAGATCCCCTTTAAAATATTGTACAAACGTATCTACGTATCAATACGCTAACTATGGAGCATTGTAAATATATCTTCACCCAGGCGCCGAGATCCACTCGCCTCGTACTATATGCATTCATTTTCTTGGACTATGGTTTGACCTCTCATCTACCAATTGGTGACGTATTTGAAAAAAAACACAACGACACATATTTCGACTTAAGATATAATTTACTTTTTTCAATGGACAAATTAAGCTGTCAATCATTTCCAGGTGGCATCTATGTGGGTTCATATTAGTATATGCTGCGTGCAATGCCGCAATTGGCGAGAGCAGAAATTAAATGTCATGGGAGAGAGCCTAACTTCAATATATTGTATTGGCGACGGCGCTTGTCCTTGCCGTGTTGCTCCACGGGTGGGCGTAGACCAGCACACGCTATTTGTGAGTGTTTAAAAAGGTCAGCTAGGTCAGCTAGTTGTACGTTATATGTGAGGTGATTACTCGGGCTGGATGTAAAATGTGTATTTATTTTACAGACTGGGGTGAACTTGGGAAGTTATTACGTAGTGTAAATAACGACCAGTCTTACGGTGAAGGTAATGGCTATCTGACAACTGACACACTTACCATGATTCTGTCTCCATCCCGTCACAACACACGTTGTACCAATTGATATTCCAGTCTCCGGCAAACACACCGGCGACACCTCATGGCGGAACTCAAGACTGCCCTTCAGTTTGACGATGGCAATGTCGTTGTCATCGTTTCGTCTTAGCATATACTCTGGGTGTATGAATATGCTCTCGACCATCCACGTCGATTCTGTTCCCTCCGACAATGACAGATTGTGCTCGCCGACAATGACTCGCAACTGTGACTTCTTGTACAGATCCCTGCAATACGACCTTCGTATTGGTGACTAGTACTTTGGACTGCCTTACATAAATTAAAACTTTTTGCTTATGTCAGATGTCCTATACACATTAAAACACATTATACATGTTCTGTGGAAGAGTGACATAATTACCAACCATCGGGTCAAACATTGGATGGGTCGACGTTGTGACGTACTAGATGCAGAAAGTAATTGTTATAAGAACGTTGTTTACACTGATGGTTAAGATGCATTAACATATTGGTAAATATTCTCGATCTATGATGACTATAGAACGTAATTGTTACAAGAACGTTATTGGACATCAGACTTAAAGTGTTTTGTCATGTAAGACGTTGACGACTGATTACTTACTAAAGGTTTAATTTCATCTATTTACATTGGTGGATAAGATGCATTAACATATTGGTAAATCTTCTCGATCTATGATGACTATATAAAAATGACCATTTGTAATAACTAGTTGATAGCAGTTTCAATTTGCAAAAAAAACAATGTTATAAAAAGCATCCTGATGAATATATTTGCATAAAATTCAGCAAAACAAGGTAAAGGGCATTATAAATGTGCATCATAATTAAACGGATCACATTCAGATAACAACCACAGACGGACAATCCAGATTATTTGTATTATTATTAATTAAAAACCATTCTAAATTGCCGGATGAAACACCTGCTGAAATGCTCTAAAATAACACATATGTAAGCAATATACGTTAAAAGGAAATTAAGCATCTTAAAATGGAATAGGAAATAATAACAGAAAATTTGAGAGACGCATTAATACGTCAGTCGAAATAAACAATATATAAATATATCGAAGAAAGAAGAATGAATTAAACGAGTTGACACGTTAAATAGCTAAATTATCAACTGGTTCAATTATCTCAATATAAAGACCGAATAAGTTAATTTAAGATTAAATCATGAATACATAAATCAAACTTCTTAAAATGTCACTGCTGCAAAGTTGCGCGAAGGATGTATGTGGCAACGCAGTTTGCATTCTATACTGTGTATGTTCGTTAGATGCATGATCAGACTGTTTAAAAGTATGCTTACACGCAATGCGCCGCTGTGACAATCCACTGATGATCCAGAACACTTCCGCTGCAGACATGACCATAGCGCAACAAGATTAAGCTGATCTGCCACGGCCAAGAATGCTCCTTTGCTTCAGAGCCACGTTCGGGGATCTCTGGCAGAATTGCGGGTTGTCCACACACATCAGGAACTGCGTGGGAAGGAATTATATTATGTAACCAGTAATGCCCGATGCACCCTCGTTTTTTTATACCTGCGTGCAAAACCCTCGTACAATGACACATATAGACAATCCACGTGAAAAATGTGAATGTGCTATACCAAAATGAAATACTCTAAATACAAATCTTAATCGTATGTTTGTGTGTGTGTATGTGTGTGTGTGTGTGTGCATGCGTGCGTGTGTGTGTGCGTGTGTGCGTGCGTGCGTGTGTGTGCGCGTGCGTGTGTGTGTAGTGTGTGCGTGTGCGTGTGCGTGCGCGTGCGCGTTTGTGGATAATCATGTAGGCATACAGACATAAAGACATTGTATGCGGGCATGTACGCATGCATACACCAAAACCAAATATATAATTTTTTGAGAAACATGCTCCATTCTGTCGCTTTCTGAGAGCGGAGTGTCGTGTTCCATTTCTGATATAAAGACTACATCATCGGACAATGCACGTGATAGCACACTCGCCTGCAAGCAAGCGCGGGTGCCCTGTATCAGTTTGTTTTATTTACGTGTGCATGTATCCTTGCATACGTGCACATTTGCGTTGTGCAACAGCATAGTGCATACGTGGTACTGTGTCTACTGATAGTCAGTTACACCGCAGATAACATATTATACCATGCCACCTACCATATTCTACAGTGCGTGCCGTATACGTGACCAAAAAGCCGCCCCTTGTCACTGAGCCGTCAGTCTTGAAGACGACCGACAGACCATTGCCCGATGACGTCACATCACCAGGTACGTTGTCTCCACATAACGTGTAAGTCACATCTCCAGCTCCACTGTCCGTGATGACGAGGCTGTCGTTGGCACAATCGCTGGCGTCTTGAACGTCAAACTTCTCGAAATGAAGGTGGACGCGCTGCCAGGATATAGATACCCAAAGAATCTTGCTTAATCATGTCATATTTGCAATGTATTTATTTTCGTTCCTTACGTACTATTTATGCTACCATTGTTTGACTACACCCTGCTACTCGATGTGCTCACATGGAAGCCATTCTAGATCCCAAGTCCCATTTGTCGTAGCTATTTTCAGAAGCTGAATTTCTCTGGGGGACATACATATGGTTCTGCCCCCCCCCCCCCATTAAATGTGAGCGTGAATGTTTTTTTTTGTGGCGAGCCTCAATGGCGGGTGGAAATGAAAGTTTGATGAGACGATTAATGTGTATTTTTGTTTTTATTGACTGTGAAAGGTGTGTGCAAATGGATAGTAGACATACTGTTTTCTGCCCCCCCCCCCCTAGTAATAGGCGGCGTGGTGGCGAAAATGAGTTCAAAGCAGAGACAGCAGAGAAGCTGAAGTTACAGCGGCGCGGCGGCGAAGAAAATTTGTCAGTGGTGCTGTAGCTCCGTTAGCCCCCCATATGAATTTAGTTCCCGTGCCACTACCGCCGTAACATATTAATTGTCATAGTTCTGCAATTTTCACTGTCCTAAAGTGAACATCTGAACGTATCATTTCCCTGAAGTAATGTAACTAAACTTATACAATCATTAAACGAGTAAATGTTGAGTTACTATGTGCCTCGAAATATTATTGAGATTGTTACCAAGAACACTGTCGCACACTATTAACTGTCAACATTAAACAAAGCTTACCTTTCCGTTGTCAACGTTTATCCGCCACTGACAATGTAAGTTATTGTTATACTGACGATTCGTAATCCAAAACTGCCCCTCTGGCCCACTTAGTTGAGCTATGGCGCCTTTGCACGGTCCTGAAAACGAATGTTTTAATGATCTAAGACTTTAAGCTAAACTAGTAATAACAAAAGCCTTTACTCCAAGTAACACAATAAACATCGTCAAGTTTGGAGTATCTACGTTTTCATGCACACGCTTAGACAAAAATCACCTTCATTTGCTTTAAACTTAACATTATTACTTCGAAGGATTACTTAACTAATAGTACATATATTTCTTGCATCTATTGAACAGTTAGTTCATTAAAAAAAATTTTTTATTATCATTAAAATAAATAAAATAAATAAATATAATTATTATTGCTGTTATTACTATTGCATTCCGACTTGTGACCTTATATGTACAGCATAACGATTACGTTCCTTACAAACCTAGTCACTTCCGGATTTGTGTTAGTAACACAGATCAGAGTAGTATGTAAACACGCACACGCACACGCACACGCACACGCACACGCACAAGCACACGCACAATAAATACGATAGATATATTGGTTCGTCAACTCACCATCCTGCGAATCAATGGCTTTGTATTTAATCTCGAAGCCACTTCCCGTCAATGAGTTGTCGGTTTCAAAAGACACGAACAGGGAATCGCTACCAGAAATGACATCACCCGGCACCATGCTTCCGCAGTACGTGCCCAGCAGCGTTGAACCGTTGGCGCCGTCGTAAACTTTCACTTTGTCATAGCTGCATATTGCATTGAACTGGACGTCGAAGTGGATAAACTCCAGTCGAATTATCTACACGACATGGAACCAAGGCATTACGTGACGCTATTCACATCAAATACACCAACAGCATTACTACATATAATTTAATGAAAACAATAGACTAGCTGATGCCGAAGTGAAAAGATCGTAATCCGGGTGAAACCGGGAAGGCCCGAAGGTACTTTGAAATGGACCAATTGGCGACTTGGTAGATGGGTAGATTACGTCATGCATACCAACAGCATGTAGGTCAAAATGGAGACGACAAATGTTCCACTTCAGAAAATGAACTACAGAAAATGTAGAAGAATCATGGTATTAGTACAGAAACATATTTATGCCCATATCAGATGGCATTGTATGTAGTCATGTTATAACACATGACCTGCCACAAGTAGAGTACTTAGAATGAAAAACGGTATGGTCCCCTCCAGCCACATTCCATTAAATACGTCACCAAATGCACCGTCGGGTTCCAACAGGCATTTTGACACTTTAAATTCTATCGTCATCACACGTAGACTTATACAGATGTGGTGATATATATATATATATATATATATATATATATATATATATATATATATATATAATGACTGTGACTGCCAATGAGTTTTGCGAAATCCAAGTGCTATTGTAGTGAAAACTGTTTTACATAAATCGGTGACGGTTAATGTAAAGCGCTTCAACGGCGACACCGCTGATTGGCTGCCTAATGGGATGTCAACCGAGGTCAAAGATTTCTGGAAGTTCTCCAGGAGATTCTAGTGCCCGATTAGCACCTGTATTGTTTTAACTATATTGATAATCTGAATTATATTTTGAACATACCTGAGCTCTTACTACGAACATGTACTACGTTGTTGTGTACTGGAATACATTATAATTACAAAATAATTCATATATGACGGTAAAATTTGTTAGCAATTTTATACAAGATTAATTTCGCCAAATAATTGTTTTTGTATATTACATATGAATAAATCTGCAAATTATAACAGACGTCTTGCTAGAGTGTAACGAAACTGAAAATGCACAAAATGCAAATGCGACTCTTACATGGTACATTTACGTCTACTTTACAACAGCAAAATATTACATTGACTGGACAATGTTTTGCTAACTACACCTACTCGTACCGTTTACGCAGTAGTTTTGTGGTTACCTACAGTACATCTAAATACGTTTTATTTTTCAAACCGCTAACCTTGCTAGTGTTGACTTGAATGTTCCACCGACAGCCCATGTGGTTTTCATATTGTGCCTTTGTGATACCAAATGTTCCCGCTGGATCTGTCATCATCGCCGCAATGCCACCGCATCCTACAATAAACATAAACAGTCTTTAATTTTGTATTTTATGCGCGCATTAGATTTATTTTAAAGGGACGTAGTATGTTCATTTACCAGGAGTTACTAATTTCTAACTGAAAATCTGCTGAGTTGAACGTTCGAATCCTGTGCGGCGATGCCTAATTTAGATGACACTGATCGACTCCTGCAGGATAAACTGCCTTGGAATCATGGATAAATTATTGCAATAGACTTTATGCAATACGCATGCTGAATTATCACCTCAACTATCTCATAACGGTTATCGCGTTCAAAATGAAATAATTGTTTTAAGACAATATAATAACAGACTGTACCAACAGAGAACATAATCCCTGAGTTTGTCGTAGAAAAGAGATGCAATCATTAGGAGTGTGAAATAAATACCAAAATAGCCCCGTTACGATGGTACTAAACGGTGGCATGGTTGCACAAGTAATCAAAAGCAGCAGGGTCCGATTACGTATGCTACTACGCCATCATCGTGTACGATTATTGTTACACGCAATTTGCAAAGGTGCCATTTGATTTGAAACACTAATGTGTTACGTGATGTATGTTTGGTGAAAAATACTGGAGCAATCCAAACAACTGAACATTTATATTGCACAACGAAGCGGTGTAGTCAACAGCAGAAAAAACAGGATTAATGATTGTAGCTTAGAGACATAAAGACAATCAACTATTAGTACTGTCAGTAAATGCACTATTGTTCTAGTTGCAATGGCCATATACTATCATCACCGTCATTCAATTTCATTACATTCAATTTAATTAAACACAGTTTTTCCCAAAAGATGACAACTTGGTGAGCGTGGACATTACCAAATGTTCAATAATGTCTCCTGAGCCATAATTCAAGGAATGTAATATTATATTTATTTATAATAATTTCAAAGAAATGTATGTACATGTATTTATCTATGACTGATAACACTATGCCTTAGGTATATAGTGCAAGGCAGACAACGGCGGGCAAATTAAATATATTACATAAATTTAATCTCCATTTTAATACAAACATAACATTTCCGCTGGCTTTGATAACCCGAGGTAGACTCCTGGATGAACAGATCATGCGTATCAACGGCGCCGTCGCATTGGGTCCATCGTAGACGTAGATTTTATCCCAGCATCCTCCCTCCAGACTGAACTTGGAGAAGTACAGCTGCACAGACTGAAGTGGAACAACGGTGTTGGTTCAAGCATAAATCTGAACACAAATTTGCACACTGATTATGTCGTTTACAAACAAAGGTATGTATATACAACATTGGTTGTGTATGTGTGCGTGCGTGCGTGCGTGCGTGCGTGCGCGCGCGTATGTGGATGCTTGCGTATGGATGTGAGTGTGTGTGCATGGTGTGAGAGAGGGAGTGCCTGCGTGCGCGTGCGTGTGTGAGAGAGAGTAAGAGAGTGAGTGGATGAGTGAGTGAGTGAGTGAGTGAGTGTGTATGTGTGTGTGTGTGTGCGTGTGTGTGTGTGAGAGAGAGAGAGAGAGAGAGAGAGAGAGAAGGTTATAGTGGTATATTTACATGCGCGTGTGGTGTAAATGTGCGTGTGCGTGCAATTGTGCGTGCGTGTGTGACGAAGCATTGTGTTTGCCGTTGTTCTGGTATCGGAAGTTTTTTTCTCCAAAAATCGCCCACCTTGCCGGTTTCCATCTGAATCTTCCAGCCACATTGCATGTTGTTCTTGTACTGGAGTTCGTCAACGCCAAACGTTCCTGTTGGCCCTGTCAGTACCGCCGGAGACCCACTGCAGGCGTTAGTATAAAACACAGACACAATGTCATACGACAAAAACGACGCTATATTCAATAGTACATTTAGTTCATTTACAAAATTATCTATTATAATAAATTAGTTAGTAAACAAGACATTTTTTCTGCAGAAACTATTTAAACAGATATTGCTTAAAATAAAAATTATGTAACTTGCTGTAATACTGAAATAAGAAATATATGGTATAAATTATGTATGTTTTCTATCGAAACACACCTGTGTTATATTCGTCTTCATAATACGTGTTGCTCACTAGTTTGTTAATGCTTCTTGCATGCAATGGAAACAATCCGCTATATGAAATAGGTCGTACAACGGTACCATAAATAACGGGCGAATATTGGATCCTGAAGCCGGAATGAGTAAATGAACCATCCGACGAAAAGACCACAAACACAACGTTTCCGCTGGCTGTGATGGGCCGAGGTCGAACGTGGCCACAGAGTGAGCGTATCAGTGGTGCAGTGTCGTCACGTCCGTCGTAGACGTTCACTTTGTCGCATTCACAATTAGTGCATTCTTCTAGATCGAACCTGGGGAAGCGCAGTTGCACTTGATGTAAACAATAAAGCCATTCAGAACAACGTGCCAGACTCCTCTTAGAGGGAGGCAGTCCTTTCCTCTACCCGGAAGTAGCGGACGCAGACATATTTAACAGGAAGACTGCTGTGTTGAACGTCGAAAAACGAGACATATTTTAACGCCAAAGGGTAATGTGGTTAACTCAGCCGGGCTCGACAATATACCAGTAAAGCTTGTTTTGAAACTGAATGTTTTGTTTACCATATGAAATTGTTTCAGATTGGAAACTTTGCAATTGCGAACATTATTAAGGGCTAACTAAATTAACTAAGCACAGTTTAGCGGGCAGTATACCGTCAACATATTTATTGTAATCTTAAGAACATTATACTAATTAGTAAGGAAGCAAACTCGGAACAGAGTGCCTCTTCATAACAAGTCTTAAGTGTCTTTATAGTGAAACCACACGTCATTCATTGGTCATTATTTCGGAAGGATGTTTAATCAAAACAATGTCAACACTTGGTATAGAATTATATTCAACTCGTTCAACTGTGACAACGAAGTAGGGTTGCAAGGATGGTCAACGAAGTAGGGTTGCAAGGATGGTCAACGAAGTAGGGTTGCAACGATGGTCAACGAAGTAGGGTTGCAGGGATGGACAACGAAGTAGAGTTGCAAGGATGGTCAACGAAGTAGGGTTGCAAGGATGAACAACGAAGTAGGGTTGCAGGGATGGACAACGAAGTAGGGTTGCAAGGATGGACAACGAAGTAGGGTTGCAGGGATGGACAACGAAGTATGGTTGCAAGGATGGACAACGAAGAAGGGTTGCAAGGATGGATAACGAAGTAGGATTGCAAGGATGAACAACGAAGAAGGGTTGCAAGGATGGGCAACGAAGTAGGGTTGCAAGGACGGTCAACGAAGTAGGGTTGCAAGGATGGTCAACGAAGTAGGGTTGCAAGGATGGACAACGAAGTAGAGTTGCAAGGATGGTCAACGAAGTAGGGTTGCAGGGATGGACAACGAAGTAGGGTTGCAAGGATGGACAACGAAGTAGGGTTGCAGGGATGGACAACGACGTAGGGTTGCAGGGATGGACAACGAAGTAGTGTTGCAAGGATGAACAACGAAGTAGGGTTGCAGGGATGGACAACGAAGTAGAGTTGCAAGGATGGTCAACGAAGTAGGGTTGCAAGGATGAACAACGAAGTAGGGTTGCAGGGATGGACAACGAAGTAGGGTTGCAAGGATGGACAACGAAGTAGGGTTGCAGGGATGGACAACGAAGAAGGGTTGCAAGGATGGATAACGAAGTAGGATTGCAAGGATGAACAACGAAGAAGGGTTGCAAGGATGGTCAACGAAGTAGGGTTGCAAGGACGGTCAACGAAGTAGGGTTGCAAGGACGGTCAACGAAGTAGGGTTGCAAGGACGGTCAACGAAGTAGGGTTGCAAGGATGGTCAACGAAGTAGGGTTGCAAGAACGGACAACGAAGTAGGGTTGCAATGATGGACAACGAAGTAGGGTTGCAAGGATGGACAACGAAGTAGGGTTGCAAGGATGAACAACAAAGAAGGGTTGCAAGGATGGACAACGAAGTAGGGTTGCAAGGACGGTCAACGAAGAAGGGTTGCAAGGATGGTCAACGAAGTAGGGTTGCAAGGATGAACAACGAAGAAGGGTTGCAAGGATGGTCAACGAAGTAGGGTTGCAAGGATGGATAACGAAGTAGGATTGCAAGGATGAACAACGAAGAAGGGTTGCAAGGATGGTCAACGAAGTAGGGTTGCAAGGATGAACAACGAAGAAGGGTTGCAAGGATGGTCAACGAAGAAGGGTTGCAAGGATGGATAACGAAGTAGGATTGCAAGGATGAACAACGAAGAAGGGTTGCAAGGATGGTCAACGAAGTAGGGTTGCAAGAACGGACAACGAAGTAGGGTTGCAATGATGGACAACGAAGTAGGGTTGCAAGGATGGACAACGAAGTAGGGTTGCAAGGATGAACAACAAAGAAGGGTTGCAAGGATGGACAACGAAGTAGGGTTGCAAGGACGGTCAACGAAGAAGGGTTGCAAGGATGGTCAACGAAGTAGGGTTGCAAGGATGAACAACGAAGAAGGGTTGCAAGGATGGTCAACGAAGAAGGGTTGCAAGGATGGATAACGAAGTAGGATTGCAAGGATGAACAACGAAGAAGGGTTGCAAGGATGGTCAACGAAGTAGGGTTGCAAGGATGAACAACGAAGAAGGGTTGCAAGGATGGTCAACGAAGAAGGGTTGCAAGGATGGATAACGAAGTAGGATTGCAAGGATGAACAACGAAGAAGGGTTGCAAGGATGGTCAACGAAGTAGGGTTGCAAGGACGGTCAACGAAGTAGGGTTGCAAGGATGGTCAACGAAGTAGGGTTGCAAGGACGGTCAACGAAGTAGGGTTGCAAGGATGGTCAACGAAGTAGGGTTGCAAGAACGGACAACGAAGTAGGGTTGCAATGATGGACAACGAAGTAGGGTTGCAAGGATGGACAACGAAGTAGGGTTGCAAGGATGAACAACGAAGAAGGGTTGCAAGGATGGACAACGAAGTAGGGTTGCAAGGACGGTCAACGAAGAAGGGTTGCAAGGATGGTCAACGAAGTAGGGTTGCAAGGACGGTCAACGAAGTAGGGTTGCAAGGATGGTCAACGAAGTAGGGTTGCAAGAACGGACAACGAAGTAGGGTTGCAATGATGGACAACGAAGTAGGGTTGCAAGGATGGACAACGAAGTAGGGTTGCAAGGATGAACAACGAAGAAGGGTTGCAAGGATGGTCAACGAAGTAGGGTTGTAAGGATGGACAACGAAGTAGGGTTGCAAGGATGGACAACGAAATAGGGTTGCAAGGATGGTCAACGAAGTAGGGTTGCAAGGATGGACAACGTAGTAGGGTTGCAAGGATGGACAACGAAGTAGAGTTGCAGGGATGGACGACGAAGTAGGTTTACAAGGATGGACAATGAAGTCGGGTTGCAAGGATGGTCAGTGAAGTAGGGTTGCTTTTAGAACAAAACACAAGCTTCATATTGACAAAGAAAGATTCGCTTTTCACCTGACCATCTTCGATTTCAATCCTCCATCGGCATCTCTCGTGGTTGCTGTATCTATCCGTGCCAAACTCTCCCGTTGATCCCGGCAGCAATGTTATGATACTTCCGCATGAACCTAAGTGGCATATTGATTTATTATAATCAACTAGCAAACGTAAGTGCTCATTCTCCAGGTGGCTCCACATACACAAAGAAAGTTAAGTAAAGGTATGTTCTTGCGCCACTACGCTCCACGATAAGACTGTATCCAGGGCCGCGTTCAGAGTTCGCGCCGCGGTCATCATTGGAAACGCGTTGGCGCGGCGCGCGTCGTGGCGTCAGCGTGGCGTAACTTTGAACGGCAAAATCGACTTCCGGGACAAAAAGCGACGTCGAGGTGCGGCGGCGAACTATGAACGCGGCCCAGGTGTATCCGTAAATGACGTTTGCTATGACGTAAATTTGAAACAGTTTTTAAATTTGATGAACTTTTGTGCGTTAACGAGATGTACGTCAAACTGATTGGCGTTCCTCGGAACAATCGCACGTGATGAATATCCATTACTGCGATTGTTCCGAGCGACCACTTTATGAACAATCAATGTATGCCCGGTCAGCGTACGGTACGAACCCAAAAATCGGTAAGAACTCTTAATTAACCGACGGATTTAAAAATAACAAAGGCGTCACTTTTCTTCCGAATGGTCATAGGTCAATCTCTAATTCATTGGCGTCCGAGGGGCAAACTGTCCACGTGGAAAACATTTACATATCACACCCACATACGCGCGCGCGCACGCACGCACGCACGCATGCACGCACACATGCATTCAAACATTCGCTCTCTCAATGATAGTTAGGTCCGTCGGTCATCGAGTCATATCGATATCCCAACTCAGCATTTACTTCCGTTCGCTCAGCGGTATAAACGAGCATCTAACTAGAGGCAAAAGCATACTTTTAATAATGCAGTTTTTGTTCTATGGGACACTAAGATACTGGTTTCACACCTCAAGTGGAGTAGAGCAAGACATACGTTTCCATATCTATTTAATAACGTGCTACATTGAAACACAACAGGAGACCCTGTATACCACATGCATAATTACTGGCGTATCGACTATAACACATTACGATGTCCAGGTAGTCAGGGTCAACAACGTAATGGGAGAGAGGTCATATCATACCACTGATGGTCGCTGTACCATTCATCGTCGATTCTATCCAAGAGAGAAACGAGGTCACTCGAGTGTATATCGCGGGATACGTACTGTTGGGGAAATACACACAATAACATAAACGCATAATAAACTAAATTACACGGATATGGCCACATAACATTCAAACAAAATAATTTATAAAATAAATCATGACTAACACATCGCAGGGATCAGTTTGTATCAGAATATGTTTTAAAAAGATAAGGTCACGATATGTTAGATTTATCTCAAAAAATGACCAGTCAGATAAACGAGTTATCTAGCGCTATGTCAAAGTAGATGAATTGATGCAAAGATTTAGTTCAGGCAATTCGCACGTACATATACCCGTGAACACACAACACGCACACATGTATGTGTGTGTGTTGTGTGTTTTCTGTGTGTGTGTATATATATATATATATATATAGTATATATACGTGTACAATCAGCTATATTCACTCACGCACGCATGTACGCACACACACACCACACACACACACACAAACACACACAAACACACACAAACACACACAAACACACACAAACACACACAAACACACACAAACACACACAAACACACACACCAGACACACCAAAACGCTATTATCATGCACATCAGCACAAACTGTCACCTCTACTACACCCACAATACACTAATACATTTACACGACAAACCAAATCAAACAACAGAAACTCCTCCATACCTCCAATCACAATCTGCGTTAGACATTATTCCATACAGCGACCAGGTCTCCCCGGAACGTTGACAAACAAGAGGCGCGCCAGAGTTTTCGTAATGCTGCAATCACAAAACTCACCGTCAAAACCTCAGTAAGTCGTAATATATATTCCATCATTAAAACTCTTGTCATAGTATCAGTGAAAATATGTATGGAGACCGGAGCGTTGGCGTATTAATACATAATGTTCTTAATAAAATGATAATATAATAATGCACATTTACACGATAGTATACTTCCGACATATTATGCCGAAGGTATACTATCGTGTAAATGTTTAACTGTTCACTTATGTTTAATATATATATCTATAGCATTTTTCTCAATTGCATTTAATAACACAATTTAAAAGTGAATTGTGCAAACACAATGACAAACGGAATATTTACAAACAATTGTTGACGAATGACCTTTTTCCATGGAAGCTATGACTTTAATTGACATATATTGACATTTACCAGCTCCACTTGTTCGGTCGCGATCTTCCTGGAAATACCGAGGTAGTAACTTAACAAAGTATTGATTTTTGTTTACATCGAACGCACATCGTATTTTTAAGATGGCATGTGATACGCACGTGACATGAATCATTGCTCTGCAGTATGAACCCTTCAGCACAGAGATGGCCGTCCGTAACGCTATAATACCCAGTTCTGTTACGACAAGTCTCCAAGTCAACGACCCTCATCTGAACCTGGTGTAGTACTGTGTTATCGAACGGTCCTGAAACACACAACAAGCACTCAAAAAGCTCACAAGCAACTGTGCTATAACAATATATGTTGTTTCTTGTCACAGTATTGTTCAACGCAACATACTATTTGTACATCCAAGAATACTAGTCAAGTACTGAACATGAAAGTTAACTACACTGTATAACTGTGTTTTGCCATCTAGAACAAAATACATATGGTAAGTACACAAGGTAGACTTTGGGTTATCGAGAATCCAACTTATGTTGTTATCTATGACAACCCGCTCTTCAGATATATTTATTAATGTTGGTTTAAACACATTCGCGCTGCTACGTAGTAGATATTTTGTCCATTCATGTATAGCCCACAGTGAGAATTAATACTTTTAATATATAATGATCACTACCCCTTCAATATTCACATCCTCTTGTTTTTCTATGTTTCGAAAGACAATGTCCCTTAATCAATATGGCGTTCAAGCTTGCAACTAATTTCTTAAATTAGGCCTAACTGTTGCCTTTATAGTTGCAGATATATAATTATGGATAAGTAATTTGATAATTTGATTATCCTTTATATCTGCATTTCTGCACGACTCTATAATATTCATGCCAAAATTAATATTGTCACTCCTAGGTGTCTTTATTTATAGTAGGATTTAGAACAGTATCGCAATTTGTTATCCATTTGATTATGTCATCAATTATGCAGTTGGATTTTAGTTTGAAACCTTTCATCAAAACTCAAACGAGGGTCAACATCTACGCAAGAATATCTTGATATATTGCCCATCGAAACGTTCACACAATAGTTTGCACGTTTTCATGCGATTCGAGGTTGCCCAACAAATCGGGGAAAACATCGCACGTCTAAACAACCCAGTGGGATAATTTGAAACAGGTTTTTACCCACCTGACATAAATCCCCACCCGGTGGTCGTACACACTGTGCCCGGCATCACGTCAATATCGGGTAAGCACACGGGAGACACCTCGCGGCGGTAGACAATACTATCCTTGAGTCTCACGAGACCAATGTTGTTGTTGTATTTGTCGCCGTCGCCAAACATGGGATGTAAGAAGACGTCGTCGACGGCGAAGGTCGACTCAGCACCTTCCCTCGTAGATCGGTCGTGTTCGCCAACGACTATGCGCAACTGTGAGTGTTTCCACAATGTGCTACAACACAATCAGTCTTCCGTGTACTATGCGTTTCTTTTATTCAAGAACTGCAATCACAGGACCACGTATTGTATGCTCAGATATTTACCAAACTAAGGTAGCAATATGGTAGACGTATATCACAAATGACCAGTCAGACAAACGCGTTAGCTAGCACAATGTCAAAGTTAATTAACTGAACATGGAAGCATTCAGCCACGCGGCAATTAATGCGCGAAGATTATACAAACATCTACCACTATCTATTGCAATATATTTATTCATACAGCTGACTGAACTGGAGCGTCGTGAAGTGAATGACCATGTCCCAGTTTCGAAACGACAGCAAGAGGATCCGAATGAGGAACCTCTCGATTGAGAGTCTGATGCTCCTACTACTATTCTATCACTCCTCACTAAGAATGATGATGGAGACTTACAGGCAGTAAGCAGTCGTGAGCACCCATCGCTTTCCAATGACACTCCCGCTGCATACGTAATAACAGCCCCTGACTTGGACGCTCACTTGCCATGGCCATGAATGATTCTTTGCCTCGAAATTTGGTAATGTATTTGGCGTTTGTGGTGTTATCATAGGTTTTCCACACTCGTCGGACACTGCCCGGTCAAACAGAACATCATTATGTTTTCGTCAGCTCTAAGTGTAGAGGTGGCATGTAGTAATTCCTGATTTAGAACATGGCGCCACACGAATAAATAACACACACACACACACACGCACACGCACACGCACACGCACACGCACACGCACACGCACACGCACACGCACACGCACACGCACACGCACACGCACACGCACACGCACACACACATACACACACACACACACACACACACTATTAATATTGATTTGAATCGATACGTGTAGGCCGCTCAGTGAGTCGACGACAAGTTACACGTTCACCTGCTCTTTACAAAGTATTGCTTCCTTTAAACAGAATATATAAAATAACTACGACTTTCATGATATTTACAAAAGGCAAATACGTTAACATTACTTCCCCATACACCAGGTCGTAGACAAGTAGGCAAGTTGTATCCGACGTTTTAGAAGTACCTGGGATGGCCGCCGACATTGACGTAGACATTATTTCCACTACACGAGGCAAGCACCTAACCATTGAACCATCATGTCAATCATATTTCGCAACAGTTTGACTTATCCAACTAAAGTCTGCCCATGCAGTTACGAACATACACGTACGCTTCTATTGGCCAACATAGCCTGTGAATCTGCATGTGCCTCCGTGAACGTATATGCACGCATTGACTGGCTACCTAACTTATTCAGTCCGAACTGCAGGCTAACAGACATGCACGTTCACCACCCAGAGTATATACCAGGAATGAATGTCATTGCCGTGAATCGGATCATAAAACCACTCCATGTAACAAAACTGTCGGTCCTAATGACGACCCGCAGGCTAGTGCCTGATGACATCACATCGCTCGGTGTGTAGTTTCCACACAGCGTGTGCAGCTCGTCTCCAGTCGCGGTGTCTGTGATGATCAGACTATCTCGGGAACAATTGACACCCTCTTCCACATCGAACTTCTCAAAGTGCAAGTGTACTCTCTGCAAGTTAGGAGACCGCAATGGGAACGACAGCAAGCTTATTACTTCTCGACAATCGAACAGTTATCCACCGTAACATAGGGCTCCAGATAGTGCTGAATTAAATTGCACCAGCAACCGACCGTCACATATGCAGTTTGTGAAAAATATTATTTAAGGGATGAACTTGTCTCAAAACGTATTACTGAACAAATAAAACAAGTCATACACGAGGGTGTTGTGCTTAATTTAATTTTAAAAAGTGAGAACGCCTGTGAGAAGTTAAAAACTTATCATATATTTACCACAATATTTTCGGTTGGACATTAATGAAACAGTTCTCAACTCAACTAGTTTGTGGATTGTTTTAATCATGCAGCAGGTTATTGTGATGGCCACACAATATATTACACTTTGCCATAATGCTGTCCATAATAAAACTTGTTATCAACAACTTTATACTGTCCTCAACTTGGCGGACAGAGCTTACCTTTCCCGTCTCTACGTCAACCTGCCACTGGCAGAAGATGTCATTTCTATATTGGTAGTTAGTAATCCCAAACAGCCCTTCATCGCCATTAAGTCGTTCCACCTTTCCACTGCACGCCACTGAAAGTATTCCAATTGTACAACCCACTGACAGGTATCTCGTCAGTCAATTCCACTTTGTTCTAACCGTCTCGATAATCTCAGGTTCATTTTGTCATTAAGATATTCTTTCAGGGTCAAGTTTCAGCGAAAAAGTGAAAACAATAGTCCGATCATTTATTATTACATAATTTGCTCGATCTAACGGGCAAACCTGTTTTTCTTCGATGATTGTACGCACTCTTTTTAAAACCATCTGCGCATCTCATTTTTTTCACGCACACATCAGCTTCCCTACCATCGCTACGACAGCCGAAGCCAGCACCAGCAAAAACAGGAGAACAAACTACAAACACTGCCAGCCCATGTGTTTAATTTTACACTGCGCGACAACATCAGACCTAATTTAATTAATGTACACCAGAAACAATGAAATGCCGAAATCAGTACTTACCAGAACGATACGACATGGCATAGTATTTTGCCAGGAAGCCGGTCCTCGTTTCGACGTCATCGGATTGAAAAAGTACAAATATTGAGTTATTGCTGGAAATGACGTAATCCGGCAAAATACGTCCGCAGTAAGTGCCCATGCGTGGCGCTGCTGTGCTCTCGCCGTCAAAAATTGTAACTTTGTCGTAACATCTTCCACCGTCTTCAATGTCAAAGTACAGGAACTCTAATCGGATCATCTAAAAAGGACGACAGGTGCGATTTAAGTCAGCATGTATCTTTAACAAGTTGGTGAAAGTCGGTGAATTATTACCACTAGAATTCTAGAACCCCCCTCCCCGATTTTTTAATTTCCATTTTGACACACAAGTGGATTAAAATAAAGAGTTTTGCCATTAATTATGTACATACGATAGTAATATGAAATGTAATCATTTACAATGATTATTTTAAAGCGACATAGTCTGTACTAGGAAATAGTGGGCATAGGAAAATGTAACATAAAGAAGTATGCAGTACTGAATGTGGGAGACTTGAACATCAAAAGATATTGCAATTAAATCAGCCCGACTCGGCCGTATTGCCAATATTGCTTGCTTTGAAACTGGACGTTTTGTTTACTATTTGAACATGTTCCCGTGGTAGTATTTTGAATTGCGATCGTTCTTACGGGCTTACTAAACATAATTTGGCCGGCCGGATACCTTCAACGTAGCTAGTATAATCTTAAGAACATTATATCATTTAATAAATGAAAAACTATGAATAGACTACCTCCTTTTAAGGAAAGTGTACTGACTTTGTGGCCTTACCATGGTTGTTTCTACTTCTATTTTCCAACCGCACCGCATTTCGTTGTCATATTGGGATTTGTCAATGCCAAATGTTCCTTCCGTTCCGCCCAACGTAACTGGAGTCCCACCACAGCCTGCAACAAACAAAGACAGTCACTAAACGGACTCGCTGATGATTTGCCCAATATTATAATAGTGCCACTGTCACACGACAGCAGTCACCGTGCAATGAAAGCAAGCAAAGATAAGTCGTGGAAATAAAAGGTATATGTTTGCAGCATAGTACGGAACATTTTTCTACTGTGTTTTGTTGTGTG
>CM034544.1:14754612-14787112 GCA_020002185.1 Paraescarpia echinospica | reverse complement strand
ATAGACCATGGAGATAGTATTGTAGTAGTAGTATAAATGTATAGGTTAGATGCAAAATATAAGAACAATATAAAAATAAATAAATTATACAATTCCAAATGTCCACCCCAAGGCGTTTTATCACATAGCGGGCTTCTTACCCCACGAAAAGACTTCCGCTAAATCAATACAACTTTAAAAAAAAAACTAGTTGAAATGTCAACACAAGGAACATACCTAAGAAACCGAACAAGAGTATCCATAACACGAAGATGATAATATACTTAACGGTGTCTTTCCTCCGCTTCCGATATCCTGAAAACCGAGCGTTATGTCCGGACTTAGTCTAGTAGTACGAAGGATGAAATGAGCGGTTGAGCGAACAGTAACAAGAAAGAAGATGTATACGGAACATGATATGACTTGCACACATATATATGAAGACTGACGGAGAGAGGCATAAGTGGGTAGGTTGCGAACATACATGCGTGTACACCGTTGACACAACAGCGGATCTCTGAAACAGTTTGGTTGGGAATAACGCAACGCCATGGAGTCCGCATTTATTTATAACGTGTTAAGTGGAACATTTCTGTTAGAACGCAAGTTTCCCAGTTAGGTAACTGGCTTACCTGGTTTAGGAGGCGGGGTAGGTTTGGAGCCTGAAACACAAGAACATGCATTAATAATGACTAGTTTGGACAGGTTATGGCAAATACTTTGGTTTGCTTCACTTATGTACGTTTACTTAATTATTTTGTATCCGATGGTTTCGTGAGCTACCTAGGTATTACAGGGGTGGACACAGGATTGACGTGGTGTGAGTTTCCAAACGGACATCACTACGTATGTTGCAGGTCCGGTGGTATTTAGGGACAAATAACATTTTTGGGGGAATTCTATCAAATGTAAAGATCCCAGCCGAAACCTCGGTTCCTGTCTCTCGGACTTGTCATCGGAAGACGGTAACAGAGAGGAGTGCTATGGATCATTGTTCGCGATGATGTTCAACATTTTTCCGGAGTCGCAGTCAACGCGTGAATGCTGTCGGACATAAAACCGGAAGACGGGGAGGGGTAATGTTATTGACCATTTGATTGATTGTTATGTATATACAAAATTATACTAAATACTCTGGCGTCGGAATGTGGTGAATATTGGGGGGCTAAGGCGCTTAAAACACCAAATTGCACCCCTTGAGGCTTACCAAAACCCACCTTAACGCTCTCCAAAAAAAAATGTCATCCCTCGATTTGCAAGGTGCACATTTTTCGCGGTGACGTTCAATATTTTGCCGGAGTCGCACGCAACACTTGGATGCTGTCGGACATAACACCGGAAGACGGGAGAGGGATGTTAGAGACGATTTGCGGTGACGCTCCATACTTTTTGTTGGATTCGCACTGAACTCTTGGGTACTATCGGTCATAGCATCAGAAGACGGCTGTGATGGTGGGGTTGTTGTATATTGTATTTTGGTATTGATCGTATAGTAGTGCGGGATTTCAGGGGTTTCCGGGAAACTAGAAAAACAACTGGGTACGCCTGTATATTATGGGTCTACTCATAGTATCCCGTTGTCCAGCAGATGGAGCACCTGTAACTATTCTTGTTAAATACCTACAACTTACCGTGAGCGACAGTCTTTCTTGAAAGACCGCTTTGTTTGTTCAAAAGGAGTGGTCGACCAAGATATGTACTGTATATTTAAGTACGACAATTTCGCCGTACGTTATAAGTCGCCGAACTAACTTCTTGCGGTGGCAGGCTGGCAGCCTATATTTACAATTGAAACAACGAAACCGAGGCGCGAAAAGGGAGCGCTCTGTGGTGAAGACTTTGCCTAACAAAACGTTATTTTTTTACAAACTCAGCTATGAATAATCTGGTTGGTAAAATATATGTCATTAATAACACAATATGGAACATTTGCAGGATGAGTTACAGAAATAAAAACGAACGATACATGCCTAACATACGTAAAGCGACCACTTGCGCTAGCTTGTCTTCGCGGCAACCTAATTTCGCGTTTTAAAATTATACGTATTTCACTTAAAACAACTTTTCAAACAATTTGTTTGGACAAATGTGATCAGATAAACGGTTGTGATTTAAAATATAACTGTCTTATTCAGATTCAGACTGTTTATTACCAAGTAGCATTTCAAATGTACGAGGAATTCTTGGCGTTGTGGCGTCAACATACATGCACGCTTGTCTCCCCTGCCCCCCATCATGCACACGCAAAATCAGATCAGAATAAAAAAATAAAACTAGTATAAATTTAAACCAAAGCCAACTGCCAACATATTTTAAGACAGTCGTACATCTATTGACATAAAGTGAACTTGATAATATAATATTAATACCGTCTGAACGTTACCTAAAAAGTTAAAAAGTATATATGTAGTTAAATAAATAATTAATAAATGTATAAATATTTAGCTGACGGTATCAAAACTAAGCTGACAGTTAAAAAGTATGTACATACACGTAGTTAAGTTAATAAATAGTAAATAAATAAAAAATAAAAAAAATAAAAAAAATTAGCTTGGCGACATAAAATCTTAACCGACTGAAAATAGTATCATGGCATCTCGCGGTTCAAGTGACTCACAGCCTGCGGATAAAAACTATTTATAAATCTAGTGGTTCTTGTCTTAATTCTTCTATAGCGCTTGCCAGAGGGAAGAAGTTCAAAGAGATGGTTGGCTGGGTGGGTAGTATCCCGTACAATGCACTTAGATTTTCGCGCACAGCGAGCATGGTAAATAGATTCAATGGATGGCAACTCGCGCCCAATGATTCTAGATGCGCCCTTCACGATAACTTCTAGCCGTTGTTTCTCCTCCTGACTGGCGCGGCCAAACCACACTACAATCGAGAAAGTGAGGATACGTTCAATGATTGCGCGGTAGAATCGTATCATAATCTCCTGAGCAATGCCGAATCTCCTGAGCTGCCTCAGGAAGAACATGCGTTGTTTTGCCTTTTTTGTAATGCACAGTGTGTTTGTGCACCAGCTGAGATCGTTTGAAATTGTTGTTCCAAGGAATCTAAAAGATTCAACCTGCTCGACCTCCACGCCATTTATCGAAAGAGGGTGGATGGGAGTCTTCTTTTTACGAAAATCAACAATCATTTCTTTAGTCTTTAAAACGTTCAATTCGAGATTGTTATCCGCACACCAGCCAACCATTCTCTGAACTTCCTCCCTGCATGGCGTCTCATTCGCATTCTCAATGCAGCCCTCCACAGCAGTGTCATCGAGAAACTTGATCACAAGGACCGATTGGTCCACGGAGACACAGTCATTTGTGAAGATAGTAAACAGGAAGGGGGATAACACACAACCTTGTGGGGCACCTGTATTTAGGATAAGAGGTCTGGAGATAGATGTGTTGACTCTGACAGATTGAGGCCTGTGAAGAAGAAAGTTAAGGACCTAGTGACACAAGGCAGGATGCACATTCAGCAATGAAAGTTTATCGAACAGCCTGAATGGGATGATAGTGTTAAATGCTGAGCTGAAGTCAATGAACAAGATCCTGGCATAGGTTCCTGGCCTCTCTAGGTGCTTCAGAATGTGATGCAGACCTAAAGCTACCGCATCGTCTACTGATCTGTTTGTTTGATATGCAAACTGGTGCGAGTCCAGGAGGCCGTCGGTGACCGACTTCAGGTACTTGTGTACTATGCGCTCGAACACTTTCATGGCGACTGAGGTCAATGCCACTGGACGGTAGTCGTTCAACCCGGTGATGTTGGACTTTTTGGGAATGGGTATGATAGTGGAAGTTTCGAAGCAGACTGGAACTCTGCACTGCTGGAGAAAGGAGTTGTAGATGTCCTTAAACACCGCAGAGAGTTGGTCGGCGCAGTTCTTCAGGGTAGATGCGGATATGTTGTCTGGACCCGAAGCCTTCCGCGTGCTCTGTCTCCTGAACAGTTTCCTCACCTCAGTTTCCTGGACTATGAAGGGCGGAGACAGAGAAGTACCTGCTGGAAGTGGGCGCTGCTCTGGTGAATAGTTAAGCTTGTCAAATCTGCTGTAAAAGTCGTTGAGCTGAACAGGGAATGACGGGTCACTGCTGTTAGTGGCCGCTGCGTGTTCCTTGTACTGCGTAATCTGCCGCAGGCCATACCAGACAGATCTGGTGTTGTTGGAAGCGAACTGGTCCTCAAGTTTGCGTTTGTATACGGATTTGGCCTTCTTGACCGCCTTCTGCGCCTCGCACTTAGCTCTCCTGAATTCTTCCCTGCTGCCGCTGATGAACGCCGCGTTCTTCGCCGCCAGTTTCTGCTTAGTGTCCCTGATGAACCAAGGTTTGTCGTTGCCATACAGGGTGACAGTCTTTGTCTCCGTGCACAGCTCTTCACAACGGTTGATGTAGGATGTCACGGTGTCAGCGTACACGTCCAGGTGAGGACATGCCTCTTTAAACATGTCCCAATCTGTGCACTCCAGGCATCCACGAAGAGCTGCAGTCGACTCGTCAGTCCGCTTCTTGACAGTCTTCTTTGATGGCATCAAAGTGTTCAGTTTCTGTCGGTACGTGGGGATGAGGACGACCGTTGCGTGATCGGACTCTCCGAGGGGAGCCCTGTTGGTGGCACGGTACGCATCCTTAAATAATGTGTAGCAGTGATCCAGGACCTTGCTATTGCGTGTGGCACAGTCTACGTGCTGCTTGTACCTGAGCAGTACCTTCTTCAAATTTGTATGATTAAAGTCACCCAGAATGATGACTACGCTGTCAGGATAGGTCGATTCTGCTGCCACCACCTGAGCAGCCAACTGGCTGACTGCCTTGGTAACACTGGCATCAGCGGGGATGTAAACACCCAACAGCACGACCGAAGAGAACTCTCTCGGGGAATATACTGGCTTGCAATTGATAGGTAGAGTTTCCAGTTCACAAGAACACGAAGAAGAGACAAGCTGAGTGTCATTATACCACCGCTGATTCACAAGAAAGCACACGCCACCACCCCGCTGCTTGTCCGTCAGTTCGCTCGATCGGTCCGCTCTAAACAGAGCATGACCAAGGGGTGTCACTGCCGCGTCAGGGGTCGTGGCATCTAACCAAGTTTCCGTAAAACACAGTATAGTATCTCTTATTTCTCTTTTGTAAGTCAACAGGTGAAAAAGTTCGTCTGTTTTGTTCCTCAGTGATCGCACATTTGCCAGAACGATAGCAGGGAGTGGTGGTCGAAGGCTGCGCCGGCGAAATCTACAGAGTGCGCCCCCACGTCTACCCCCCTTGCGTGTGCGGCTTAAGGCGTTGTGTTGTGTATGACCCGTATTGTCAACAGAAAAAGTGTCCTCCAAGGTGAAGTTTGGTTTGTACTCACAGTTCATGGATTCCCTGATTCTCAGTAGATCTTCACGATCATACTTATATACACATATAGACTTAAACATTAGAACAATAATCGAAAACGTACACACAATCATCCACCACTCTGACGATATGCATTACCAGGGCCACTTTACGCTATATACACACACACACACACACACACACACACACACACACACACACACACACACACACACACACACACACACACACACACACACACACACAAGTGCCGTAACATGGTGAATTTTGAGGACTGACGCTCTCCAAAAACCGCTAGTTGTACCCTTCGTAAGGATCACCAAAACCCACCTCCAGTCTCTAAATATTGGGGGCTAAGCTATCACCAGCTCCCCAGCTCAAATAATATGGGGCTGAGCTCACCTTGCCCCCTTCGGTACCTACGACTATGAAATAGCATTCTTGAAAAATATAACTCTCTTTGATTGTTGACTTGTTGGTAACGCATCATGGGTGATACTTTTCCGCCATGCAGGCCCCGGCATGTACATTTGTAATGAGGCATTAATCATTCGCCAGCCGTGCAGCCGTTCACAAAGCAGGGCTGCGTCAGTCTTTTGTGTGTTCGTTGAATCTACACGTTATAAAATGGACTGCGCGGTATTTTCTTTGCACGAATAAACGACCCGACCACTGCGAAGATTGTATATGGGCAATCTGCCATTTATTGACATTACATAAGCATGACGAAAGTGATACATTACCTACAAATGGTGCACACACGGCGCCGTTTGTTATCAGTTCGAGGTATCAAAGGGAGGCCTTTGCAGGTTTAAAACACACGCCCCATAACAAAATAAATCATCCGCACTATAAGCCATAATTACAATAATCATTATGTAAAATTATCAACCGAACATATCGAAAACTCCTGTTTTACATATGCATGACCCTGACAGATATAATACTAAAGCGACATTTTACGTTCGTTTATGTAATAAAATCATTTTATTCAATATAAACTATACTAGCCACAAAAAGAAACTGTGCATAGGAAGAAAGGCACCGAAATGTAATGCAATGGATTGATTTTGTTCAATGTCGATTAACATGAAACAGGGACAAGTAGATTATGCCATAACTTGACTTTCACTGGAAAGTTACACAATGCAAGGTCAGGCAAGGCCATTGTGTGAAAACAAAGGAAATGCTCCTGTAGAGTCTTACGTAACAGGCATGCATGGTTACATAAGGCAGACGTTTGGAGAGCTGCTGGTACACCCAACTGGAAAAACACAAGAAGCACAAGAAGACACTCCACAAAGGTTCCATCACCACATTTCATCAACGAGGCGCCGATGCACTGCAGTGATCAACGCAGATGGAGGACTCACCCGTTATTAAACTTGTGACGTTCAAGTTTGCCGCTGAAACTTTGATCCTAAAGACTAGGCATCAACGTTAAAGCCATCGTGTTATTGTCACGTGAAAATGATGGCATACATGTTACACTTACATAACACTTTTGTGTGGACAGATTAAACCACGTTTTAATAATATAATGACATTTGTACCATGCACATTTTGTTTTTGTGGCTAGTATATATATATATATATATATATATATATATATATATAGAACTTGGACGGATTACTCTTGTCTCACAACATATCACTCGTAGCCTCACACGTGCGTTACTTGAGCACAAGAACACTAATGTCTTCAGCGAGTTGGTCACGTCTTACAATAGATCACCCGTGACGTCACACGTGTTTCAATCAAGCACAGCAGCATTCTGGCTCGGACCTTACACTAGATCACGCGTGCTTCACTTGAGGATATGGAATATCAATTATCGCATGAAAACTAACACGCAGAAGAAACGGGTGTTTAGGTGGTAAATAGTTGGAACCACCAAAAATTGATGATTTTTATACAGAAATTGTGTATATAGACATTTAATGTGAAAATTCGTCTTGTTGATAAAGCTAGTGCAACAAAACCGGTAACAATAGGGCACAGGACACACGTCTGACGCCGATTTTTGCCCGCAAAACATGTGTGTTCTGATCAAACATATAATTGAGATTGATACGACCCGTAAACTACAGGTACGCTCCACGACGCTACTTTATCGGTTGAGAATCAACGAAACAACGTGGGATTGTGGTTTTTTAAAGGCTGAATGAGGTAGGGAGCGCGGCTAATGCAGTTGTTAGCACATATCCGCCTGGCATGCCAGAGTTCTGAGTTCGAAACCCGGACCGGGCAGGCATGATGTTTGGTGTAAAAACCTGGCTCTCAACATTGGGGACTCGGAGATCACGTATTGTCTTAATTTGGGACGTAAAAGAACCACTGAGGACGACAGCCACCCTGGCAATGACCACCATGTCAGCATATAAAGGTCGGTTTGGCGTTAATGTTCTAAAAAAAGGCTGACTAGATGAATGAGTTCTCATAAGACCATTACATTGTAAACACAATAATACAGACTAGTCAGTTAATAGACCGTTGCCGAGCACTGGAAACAACAACTAGAGACTACAAAGGTATTGACAGACCTCCATATTGTGTATTTTTGAGTGGTAATTTGTTTAAAAATAGCTGTGAATTACCCCATGCCGATAAAAGGAGTGCCCAATGACCTTATCAGTGACCCCCCCGCCCCGTCGACGAACTCTCCGACTTTGTAGCAATACTGTGTCGACAGGAGTGGTTGCGCTGTTGTTGCTACACACTGAAGTCTTTGAAAGCGTCCTGTAACCTAACACTGCTGGGCACATCCGATACACGATTTATTGACAGCACGCATTCAGAGCTATCTGACCGTCTATACAACTCTACTTAACAATGGCATCGGCGCATACCGAGATAATCTATTACTCATGGCCCTGCGCTGCGGGATGTGTCAAGCCAGGTGTAGTAATGTTAGGTTAAACACTTCGTTCAGTTACTGTCATTCCGGTGGAATGTTTTTTGACGACTGAGTAGTAAAGTTGCATTTTTAATAAGAATGATATTTAACTAAAGATTTCGGTTTACGAACAGAGCAAGAGTTTAACAGTAGGAGTTATCGTACTGATTTTATCTCAACTGGCGCGTAACAGACTAGAGTAACGTGACCACGCGCAGAATGACGTCACTCCTCGGGCGACAATACAATGTTATAGTCAGCAGAATTCTGCTAGTGTACATTTCTCTACTGCTTGATTGGGAACCGATGATACATTACCGAGTTTGAACGGTGTTCTATATGTCAGTACAAAATATAACTATAATCAAGCAAGCGTATGCATGCGTGTGTGTATTTGTATCTGTAAGTGTACGTGTGTGTTTGTTTGTTTGTGTGTGTGTGTGTGTGTGCGTGTGTGTGCGTGTGTGTGCGTGTGTGTGCGTGTGTGCGTGCGTGCTTGCGTGCGTGCGTGCGTGCGCCTGCGTTTGTGTGTGTGTGTGTGTGTGTGTGTGTGTGTGTGTGTGTGTGTGTGTGTGTGTGTGTGTGTGTGTGTGTGTGTGTGTGTGTGTGTGTGTGTGTGTGTGTGTGTGTGTGTGTGTGTGTGAATGCTGGGGCGCGAGTAAGTGTTAGGAATAGTTAACAGGCTTTGTCTGAATGTGGTCATTATTCAATGGCAGCGGAAAAACACTGGTAGTTTTCCACCCGTTGAAATGTCGACTGGTAGTGAGAAGGTAAAAGTCGAAGGCTGCTCCTCAGGAAGCTCCAGCCCACCGAGTTGATAAATGATGGCTGCTTACTTTACAATGCTTTTTAAAGTTAACGTCGGCGCTTTGGATAAAACAGGCGCAACTCGGAAGAGTTGTTTCTTGGGAGCGTCTTTGAGCAATAAGTTTAGCAATAATCTGGCCATCTGCATACAAACACATAGGCTTACACGCTGCAATAACCTGAAAACTACTCAAAATGTCTGCGTACATTCAATAACATAGTTATTGACTGCACTACTTTAATTATTCACAATGAACCCGAAACAAATTTAGTTTCAATTAGCCAACATTAAAATCCCAATGTTTTTTTAAACTGAAATAGCGTGAACAGTATTCAAACTTACTGCCTACATCCAACGACACTTTTGTAAATGGCATTATTATCTTTACGATGCAATCGAAAATAATAATAATAAAAATAACAATAATAATAATAATACTAATAATAATAACAATAATAATAACAATACCTTTATTTCGTCCGTAAATTGAAATACATCATGCAGATAATATATACATCACATAGAAGTATGTAATGATAATAATGACAAACTTCTATAGCGCCTAAATCCCCAGGAATCTGAGCTCAGAGGCGCAACATACAAGAATAGTTGGGCAAAATCGTTCACATGGACAATCAATAGTCGTTATTAGAGCAAGAGACCGCCGAAGGTTAGGGTGGGAATGCAATTTCAAATAAATAAGTCTTTAGTTTCTTACGGAAGGTATTTATAGCCTCAGATCATTTTAAAGTGATAGGGAGTTGATTCTAGATTTTGGGTGCAGCTACAGAAAACGCACGTTTGTCGATATTATTCAATTCCGCCGTTGCAACTTCAGGTCTAACCTGTTTAATGTCGTATGTACGAATCGTGGTGTCTATACAACTTTGGGTAATGCTGAGTCATTTCTGTGATTTATGTCCCAGCGACTGTAACAACACGAGTGTCAGTCTTACTGCTGCGTGCTTTTTTGGTCGAAAGCCAACAAACACACCGGTGTTTTCAAACACTATAATCAGACTGTGATAACTCTGATATGAACCTGCGATACTGGAAATACGCTGTTGGTTGGGAGAATAAGTAAGTAACCAATCGACCGACCGGCGGACCGGCGGACCGACGGACCGACTAACGGACCGACCGACGGACCGACTAATCACCGACGGACAGACCGACCGACCGACCGACCGACCGACCGACGGACCCACGGACCGACGGACCAACGGACCGACCGACCGACCGACCGACCGACCGACCGACCGACCGACCGACCGACCGAAGAATCGACATACTGACAGACCGACCGACGGGAAGAAGGACTGACAGACCGACCGTTCGACCGACCGTTCGGATGACTGACGGATGGACGGACCGACGGACCGACGGACCGACGGACCGACGGACGAACAGACGGACGGACCGACGTACAGACGATGAACGATTTTCGACTGCTCGGCTTCGCTTTACCGCAGTTAGTCAATTTATATATTTCTTTTAATGGTAGTCTTACAATGGAGGTACACGGATGTTTGTATTGACATTAATTCCCGGATCTCCGCCACTTTTCAAAATGCATGTAAACACGTCGAGAGCGTAATCATTTGAACCAATTAACAACATGAATAAATGGTTAGTGCCTATCTCATTATTCATTAGAGTTAAGGTTATTACTATATATTATTATACGTTTGGGCCAGTTAAGATTAGGGTTAATAGTAGACAATATAGTTTGGGTTAGTTATAGTTACGGTGTGGTTAGGCTTCCAAAGAGAACGTAGTCGATCGCCCTCTAAATCCTCGCGGTTTTGATAGTAATCTCGCTTATCCGTATCTCGCTCGCGTTCGTGAACTCGCCAGGAAGAGTTCGGCACAGGACCCGCTTTGGAATGTTACTTGGACATTTTGTATCACCTGTTGCCGGCAGATGGCATCACTTATTAATTAATTTATATATGCGTGTATAATAATAACTAATAGTGGTTATTATATTATGTTATCGATAATGAAATTAAGTTGCAAAATACGTTATGCAAAATATAAAGTACATCAACCTAAAGGAACATAAACATATTTCAACTGTGCGATGTGCCACCTAGTGAGTAAGCTGGTGATATGATAGAAGCATTGACAATGTTCTTATTTAATGTTTTACTTTATAGTTATCCTGAGCCTGAGAGCCAATGACCATCTGAACTCGTATTCAGGGTACGGCCGCCTACCGGCGAACACTTCAAAGCCGTACATTTTGCTAGACAAGTGTGATGGGCACAAACGTGCTGCCACCTCGTGTAGAGTGAACAAGTCAGGCTATTGTGATAGCTACAAACGGTGGCGCTACGTCACGGAGTAAGGTTAATAGAGGCAACTTCCACAACAATAAGATGATTGTTCCCGCTAAATAACACAACTGAGGGACAAAAGACGCTACAGGCGCTACAAGGACCAGCTGAAGCGGCAACTCACCCTGGCAAGTATTGACCACAAAGGTTGGGAACAGCAGAAATAACCGGAGAGCGACTACCGGGAAAACTTCCCAGGACTTTGCATCCCAGAAGATAATAATAATAATAAATAACTTGTAACGCGCCATTATCCTCAGACAGTCCGAGCTCAGTGGCGCACCAAAATCAAAGGATTAAGCATTCTCGTACTCGTGTGATAGGCGAAAGTCGTCAACAAATGGACGACTTTCCTCCCTAGAAAGCTAGGGAGGATAGGCGATATTGAAAAGATAGGTTTTTAGGTGACGACGAATGTAACAATATTTTCTGCTGATTTAACATTAACGGGAACAACTGGAGAGCGACTACTACGACTTTGCATCCCAGAAGAGAAGGAGATCCGGAAAAGCGTAGGCGGAAGAAAGAATCTGCAGCTAAGGCACCTTCAGGCCAATTCTACATTTGCCCAACCTGTTCTAGAACCTGCAAGTCCAGAATAGGCCTCTGATCTTCGCAATGGGAAGGGTGTTCACATTCACGATTTGCCTTCATTAATAACGTTCTCGATGCATGCGATACATTTGTCTTTTAGTGGTGTTTCCAAATATAAAACATGGTTTTGCTTCGTCGATATCATGGGCTAGGGTAAACTGGGGCAGCGGGGCCCCTTGGGGGTAAGACGGCCCACATCAAAGGCAAAAATGCACATTTTGAATGTCGCAAAATCTTGTGCAAAATTATACTGATATATATAACCATCCAGACAACACAGCAACGCGGGACATATATATTCAAATAAATATGCTTTTGAACAATTGAACGCATTTTGATCTAATAGTTTGCCAGTAGTCAAAGTGGTGCGACTTATTTTGCTTTGCAAATCACCAATTTAATTGGGTGACATTTGCGTGGGAAAAGTAGGTAGTGTTTTGTGATTTGTATACACCGTGTTAAAGCACACACTTAGTATGTATGGTAAAACGGCATCCTACCGTTTCGTATACATATACATGGATATTATGTTGCACGTGGGCTGTATAATGTGTAAAATATTAAGTGTTTATGATAACGTCGCATAATTAAACTGTGCTAACCTGTATGTCATACTTATGAAGAAATACTAAGAAATCCAATAGTTGTGATGACATATTAACAATCATAATAAGTCTCATACATAGAATGCACAATATATATTACACTTTTTAACTATAATTTAAATTTAATAAATAGAATAGCTAATATATTATATTTTGTATGTACATATATTATATTTTTCTAATGTTTCGTTCATAGACGCGAAAAACGCAATTGTCACGGACCGTATTGCCCCAGATGGGGCGTCTTGGCACATGGTATAGTCGTGTTACTTTTTGCATATGATTCACTAGGTTTACCTATTTACTAAAATGAGTTTCCATGTGGGCAACACATATGTTTATAAATAATACGAACACAATCTGAACGTAATTTTTCCTTACTGTAAGTAACGATCAAAACGTTTAAGATGCCATACTCTCTTGCGTGAGGGTTCGACTCACGCCTCAGGTTACTAATGCTTTCGTGGTCACAAAGGGAACAACATACAGCTGCTCGCTTCGTTATATATTTAATAACTGAACAACATACACAGGTAATATGCTACGTATGGAATTCTCTCTTTCTTCGACGAATGATGGCTGAACCGGTGTATCAGGTCAAGAGTGGTTCCACAGTACTGCGCAGGCGTGCGCAAACGCGGTAAATAACTTGTTCTGCCCCCTTGACTTATAACACAACCTTTGGAGACTAAGTGCGCTATCGTGTCAGAAGGAGCTTTTTAATACTTGTTTTCTTGTAAACAATTGCCAAAGGTGTTATATTTAAGTTATAATACGTATTCTAACAATCAAAGCGGTACATTTAATGTATTACTAACGCAAATCAAGGCAAGTACCACCAGAATAACATTTTCTATCTCGTAATTACGAGATAGCAGATAGTAGAGAACCGGAAGTGGAACGCTTTTTCAGCAATCAAATGTGCAGCAAGGAATATACGGCCGCCACTTAATTATATCAACAGTATACGTGCGGGTAGCGGGGGATCTATCAGACCTGGTGTTAGAAGCCATGGATCATGACGTTGCGGTTGCTCTGTACTTCCACATCGGGTTAAGTTACGGCAAATCCGTGGTTCCGGGAACCAGCATGGCTACCGGTGGATGCACCTAAAATGCCAGCAAGCAGGGATAGTTGCACCATGGAAGGTGGTGCAGACATTGATGCAAATTCTTGACCCTGAAGGTATTGAACTGAGGAAAAAGGGTCGACTAAAAAGAGACAGTATTTTGCCAAAGGGTCCAATTACCTCTGGCACGTGGATTCGTACGATAAACTAAAGTCATTCGGTTTGTGTATCAATGGATGCATTGATGGGTTTTTCCGGTATAAAATATTGCTGAATGTGTTTCATACAAGTAGCAATCCCAGGGTGATTGCTGGCTACTATATGGATGCTGTAGGCGAGCTTGCTGGTTGTCCGCAACTAGTGCCTGGAGACATGGGAACTGAAAATGGTCACGTAGCACGAATGCAGACATTCTTATCTGGACGGGACAGTTTCCTGTACGGAGCAAGCATGCAAAACTAAAGAAAAGAAAGCTTTTGGTGCATCTTGAGAAAGGAGTGTACCCAGTTCTGGATGGACACTCTCAGATCCTTGAAAGACCGAGGTGATTTCATCGGTGATGTAATTTACACAAATTTAATGCAGTTCTGTTTCTCCAACTTGGTGCAGTGAGACAACCATCACACAGTTAACGTGGTTACGAGGCTGCTTCGCCAATGTATGGGATGTCCTACAAGTTATCTTGGCATGGGGATGAGACATGCGTCAAGGTCACTGAGAGTTGGTTGCTTCCTGCGACGTGTGATTTGATAAATTTTGATAATTTAATTCCTATGATCTGAAAAAAAAACTAAAATTGGATTGTCCACAACCCAAATTACTCTTGAATGTGATTAAGACCTATGTGACGGGAATGAATGCTCTGCTAAGGACATTGCTAGCGTGTGGGGGCAACATTGTGATTTACAAATTTTACAGAAAATCACTGGTGCCGTGTATTTGGACGTCAGCGATGACATGACGTTAAAATGCATCCGCCATTGTCGTCACTGACCGTTCTCGGGATAATTTCTGAAAGCCAAAATAAATGTCACAGAGAAGGGGTAGACATGTTCTGTATTATGTGGACATGTCAGGCGGCAGTCACAATAAAAATGTTTTACCTTACCTAATTCTTACCAAAATAGTGGTTGTTTCCAGAATGACTTGGACCGCGTTGTGTCAGTCTGGAACAGCCATCGAATTCGTCCTAGCAAAAACGAAAGTGTTCCACATGGAAGGCCTGTGGTATTGTATTCGACGCCTGAAGTATTTTCGACAAGAAACTACATGAGAGCAGTGGACCAGAGAGACGTCGATATTTGCAGAACGGAATGCATCTTCCGGGGTGAATGTACCAGTGATCAGGACATGTTTGAACTACTGTTAATGTACATGGTGGAATGTGGACTTGCACCACCAACAAACGCACATGAAGGAGTTGACTTGTAGTACACACTGAGGGATCTAGTTCTGCATGATTTGATTGGGTAACTCCATCCTGATAATGCTGTCGAAATTTAGTTATATGCCCTATTCATTTAAAGGACACACGTTGGAGTTGCAGGGGAAATGCTCAATTAGGTGGTCAGAAGATAATACATTGTTCTGGTTGCTAGTGGTGAAGAAACTCTTTAAAGGAAGGTGATATTGGGATGACGTTGTCTGTAATCACCATACCCAACTATGTTGGGTATTAACTTTTATAACTCTTATAGAAGGAGTGTCATGTTTGTTTGTCGATCCATTGCAATTATTGACACCAGACAAAGCTGTCTCTATTTCTGGTTAATTGGTTACAGGAAATCCAAAGAGAATGGGCATGAATCGTTAGGGTGCTTGCTTGAGCAAAGTCTGGGGCTTATCCAGAATACTGAACCAGAGCTTCGATCTGAAATGTTCCTCCTTGTTAATAAATACTAGTTGACCTGTAACTGCTGCCTCCTCCTGAAGTGCATACTGCCAGGTATTTCGTGAATATCATTTTTGTGGGCCGCCTGTCGTGTGTGTGTGCGTGTGTGTGTGTGTGTGTGTGTGTGTGTGTGTGTGTGTGTGTGTGTGTGTGTGTGTGTGCGTGTCTGTGTGTGTGTGTGTGTGTGTGTGTGTGTGTGTGTGTGTGTGTGTGTGTGTGTGTGTGTGTGTGTGTGTGTGTGTGTGTGTGTGTGTGTGTGTGCATATATATTTCACATTCATAGTCTGATAAAGAACTTATTTGAGACCAGATAGTTTTTTAAGCAACGAAGCAATGCCAGATAATGACACTGATACAAAAACTGAAACACGACAATTTAGTGAGTGCATAGCGTACTCGTCGTGGTCCAGTGTTTGTCTGAATGCAGTTATCTGTCCTTGCTTCGTTTCCCTTCAATACAGTCTCCTAATAATTGTGTGCGATGCCAACAGCGTTACCAAAACAGAGTTTATATATGTAACAGTGAATACGAGTTTTGGGAAGTATGCCCTTGTGACAAGGATGTGTTTGACATCTGGTTCATAAAACAATAGAAGACGGCGCATCTAAATTATAACTTCAGGGTTCCATATCTTTGAAACTCCTATCCCCGTAGGTTTACCAAATGACAATAGTTCAGCATTAAATTCCAAGATTATTCATCGTGTTCATGACGATCAAATGGCAATATTAAAATTATATCGTCGACGGCTACTAACAATAATTACTCGTTATTCAGGAAACGTCTTAAAATCAGAGTAATGTAATCACGTCAATACAAGGACATGCAGACGGTATGAATACCAAAGTGAACTCCAACACACAATCATGGAGTCTCCATTCTTCGCACATGATTCACACCAAGTGACAATGAAAGCGTCAACCATAGTCACCAGACGGCGCTCAGTAATATTTATTGACACTCTTTAACAAAGCAATTTCAAAATCATTCAGTGATTTCTGAACTACTAGACCTCCACCTGATTGTACGTGTTCTATGATATTCAGATAATTATAATAAAAATCAGTGCACATAATCAACACAACGAGCGTTACCATCGTTTGAACTGTTGGAAAGCTTGGTAAACCACATTAGTATTTGAAGTAGGAATTATTAGCAATCTGAAAATCATTTCTTTGGTCATGCTTTTATATTTTATGCACAAAAATACACAATTCTGAAAAAAATAATCATTGATGACCCTTTAGCGAGCGTAGCACTTTCCTCGGTACAGCCATGTAACCAACCTGTGGTTATTCAAACTAATAGTTGCTCGCCAGCACAACTGCCACCATAGTATTTACACCGTAACGTGGACACTGATAAAAAATCTGATAATAAAAGAAGGTTTTCAAAACTTGAAATTATTCCCACTTAAAATAATAGAGTGTTCCAACTTCCTGAAATCATGTATATTATAAACAGTTTGAATTATCTGCTTCTATTATAATAGTAATCAAACGCGATCAACCTATATTTTAATCAGCATTCCTGACTGTGCTTCTCGGGTATTCATGGTGGTGGTTAGCAACTGGGAAGAATTATATAGTCTACCACCTATTTATTCGAGTTTTGGATGGGCTAATCCCTTTTCCACTAGCCGATAACCTTAGGGTAGAACAACCAAATAATTACTGACTGGAAAATTACCCAACACACAAGACTGGATTGAATCGTCATCAATTAGGAATCATTCCAAAACATACACTTTAAAACATGTTATACACGGAAATAAAAAAAACTTGCTATTTGGCATTATGTATTAGGTATATGACGCAACAACAAGTACCTTGTGTTTTATTCAGCTTAACACATCAACATTACATTATTTGAAATAACAATGTTCATCCCAACTGAAATTTGCCATAATTTTCAATTGATGCAAATACAGTGTGAAAACATAAATTGTCATATTATTCCCGTCTGAAACATGTGCATTCTATTGAATATAGACGAGATGTTTAGCTGCATTTTACACATAAAGTCAGTGCCTTCCACATGTTTGGATTCAAATCGAAAACAAGAGTACGTAGAATATCATTATCCACTGAAATGCTCAAAGGAAATGCATCCAATGACTCGAATGTAGTTCTCACCCCGTACTAAAATTTGCCGAGATTGAGTATTGCCTAGTTACCTAGACCACGTCCATGACCCACATGTTGCTTTGTAGCACTCCGTCGAATTCAGATCTGAATTCCATGAAGTTATCATAGTAACTGGCTAGTTCGAGTACACAACCTCATCTATGCCCGATCGGCCAACGAGCCTAACCTTTCATGGGACTTAGCTGCACTGTAATTGATGGAACTGTGATCAGACCAGAGCCAGTGCAGTAGCGAAGAAAGAGACGCAAACGTTTGCTGTCGAGCTCTTTGAAGTATCTTCTCAGATGTCTTAAAACGTCAGTTGCATTGGCATCTGCAAACTGTGGAAGCTGAAGCATCTGTACCACTTTTCTATTCGTTGGAATTAAAAATTTGTAAATATCATCCAACTGCTCCCTATTGATTCCAGCTGTTTTTAAGATATCCCGCCAACAGTCACACACGAACATTGATGTTTGCACTATTTCTTTGCGTACGATCTCGAGAAGAACAGCTTTTATATTATCAGCATTGACCAGGGTTCGGCAGTCATGACTGTCAAGTGCGTCAAGCAGTTCGTCCGTTTCAACGGCAGAGAAGTCGCTGGTGGCGTTTTGGAATATTTCTTTGTCTGGCACAGACACTAAATCATAAAAATCTTCCATCAAGTCATGCGCTTCCAAACCTCCGTCATGAAAGATGGAATGGCGCATGAATTCCTTAGACAGCTGTACCGGCCAATACCCTGCCTGCCTCCAACCATATTCGAGTAATCTGCCAGCTGCGCGCCATTCTTCCCATCCAAAATCGTGGCGTAGGCTTGGAACCTTTTGCGGTAATGCACTCAACTTATCCTCTTCCATTTTCTGTATTTGTTCTTCCATAACACCCCAATTTCTAAAGAATGTCCTAAGCCTGCCTCTATTTCTGAAAATAAAACCTTTTTTAAATAAATTAATTGTAGTAAATAAGGACATGAATAATTATGTTTTCTTATACCTCAAATCCAGTACAAGACGTTCTGCTTTAGGCTCATTCCATGTGAAGGCAACCAAAATTCCTTAAATTTGTTGCTCTCATCTTTACATTTTTTGAATGAATCAGTTTGGTGAACGTCTTTGGTAAGATAAGCAAGAATCCGAAATTTGAGTGTTCTAGCTCCAGTAGTTTTCGAGTTACGGTAGTTTGAAATTTGTGACTTTTTGTGACGGCTTCTTAAAACTAAATCAAATTATTCTCATTTCACAGGTTAATATCTTTTGATCTATTTAACATGTGTCAATGAAACTTTGTGGAATTGCTCTCTACCATGTATAGATAGATCACAAAAATATAATTACAACATAAATACTGTTTATGATTAATGTGTTGATAGTTGATAAACATAATGATTTATTCAATAAATCACTCGCGCGAGGGTTTTCAGACCTTGATTGTGAGCAAAATACACTCACCGCAGAATCTAGTTGAATATATTTTGTTTGTACATATGCAAATGTGCAAATCAGAGTGATATGACAGGTCTGGTTTGTCTTAATTATGAATCTGTATATATACAAAGATGGTATGTTGTTATATTTCTTAAAAATTGACCAAGGTCCGACCCAAAAAGTCAATGAGGCGTAACATGTATTGTCACAATTTTTTATGTGTAAGCTTGTCCCTATAACACAATTAACTAATAACTCTCAATATCCTTCCGTGCTTCCTTCACAACAAAAATGGGATACTTCTGGGTGCACAAAAATTTTCAAGAGAGTTTTCAGGCATTGATTGCGAGCTAAATATACCAGCCTTAATTAACAGTTGTAAATATTTCATATCGGTACATACAAGTGTGTGTTATCAGAGCAATGTGACATGTCTGACTGTCTTAATAATGAATCTACACACACTCAAAGATGCAAGTTATTGTATCTCTATAAAATTACCTAAATTCCGACCCTAAAATGTCAATGTGGGGTAGAAGATATTGTTATGAAACTTTATTAAACATAAACCAATCCTATAACACAAATAACAAGTAACTCTCAATATCCATCTATGCTTCCTTCTCAAGAATAATGGTGACCCTTGGTACCCCAAATAAATCAATAAATCAGTTGCGAGGGGTTTTCAAGCATTGACTGTGAGCTAAACATACATGCCGTGGTTAAATAGTTGTATATGTTTGTATCTACGCATGTACATTCTCAGAGTAATATCACTTGTTTGACTGTCTTAATTATGAGTATATATATATTCAAAGATGGTACAATGTTATATGTCTCTTACAAATAACCAACTTACGATAAAAAATGGAGGTGCGATAGAAAGTATTGCTGCAAACTTTTATTAGGCCAAAACCAGTCCCGTTTACAACATAACTATCAAACTTAAATAATCAGAAATCCCAAAAGTTGTTTTTTAGCTACTCTGACCAGTGTTAATATACCCTCCTTCGCATCACAGGACGACTCCATGGAAAGTGATAGTATAACACCAAGCAATAACACCTAGTAATAACACCAAGTGATTGTATAACACCAAGTAATAACACCAAGTGATTGTATAACACCAAGTAATAACACCAAGTGATTGTATAACGCCAAGTAATAACACCAAGTGATTATATAACACCAAGTAATAACACCAAGTGATTATATAACACCAAGTAATAACACCAAGTGATTATATAACACCAAGTAATAACACCAAGTGATTGTATAACACCAAGTAATAACACCAAGTGATTATATAACACCAAGTAATAACACCAAGTGATTGTATAACACCAAGTAATAACACCAAGTGATTATATAACACCAAGTAATAACACCAAGTGATTATATAACACCAAGCAATAACACCAAGTGATTATATAACACCAAGTAATAACACCAAGTGATTGTATAACACCAAGTAATAACACCAAGTGATTATATAACACCAAGCAATAACACCAAGTGATTATATAACACCAAGCAATAACACCAAGTGATTGTATAACACCAAGTAATAACAACAAGTGATTATATAACACCAAGTAATAACACCAAGTGATTATATAACACCAAGTAATAACACCAAGTGATTGTATAACACCAAGTAATAACACCAAGTGATTATATAACACCAAGTAATAACACCAAGTGATTGTATAACACCAAGTAATAACACCAAGTGATTATATAACACCAAGTAATAACACCAAGTGATTATATAACACCAAGCAATAACACCAAGTGATTATATAACACCAAGTAATAACACCAAGTGATTGTATAACACCAAGTAATAACACCAAGTGATTATATAACACCAAGTAATAACACCAAGTGATTATATAACACCAAGTAATAACACCAAGCAATAGCATCTTTTTGAAAGATAGTGGGCCAAGTCAAAAGACACACATGCACATGTCATTAATGTATTATTAAGGTACCGAAAGAGTGTTTTCATTCTTCCATTATACAGGTAAGTGTAGGTATTAGATCTGTACACAAGTATAATGATACATATGGCACTAATAGTAATATGTTATATTGAATTAAATATTTGTGCAAGTTTGTATACCCATAAATATGATGGAAATATGTGGATTTGAGATTTTGTACAAGTTGTTTTATTACAAATTAAACAGTGACAATGATTTCTTGGGTCAAAGCAATTAAGCATGCCCAGTCTGTACTGTTACATAAAAAGGAAGTACCTGGTAGGTGACTTACAATTTGTGCTTGATGTGAAAGTTGACAATGTCTTGATACTTGTGTTATATGAGCATTTGCTTTATGACTTGTAACAGTTTTGTAGCAATACTTTCTATCCCAAATCCACTTTTGTGAATCAGTAGTTGGTTATTTTTAAAAGAAATATAATAATGTACCATAATGTACCATCTTTGAATATGTACACATTCATAATTAAGACAGTCAAATAAGTCATAATACTCTGAGAATGAACACTGATATGCATAGATACCACAAACCGGTATATACAAATTTTAACAACAACATGTACGTTTAGCTCACAATCAATGCTTGAAAACCCACAACGAGTGATTTATTGATACATTTGGGGTACCCAACAGTCACCATTCTTCTTGAGAAGGAAGCATGGGAGGGTATTGAGAGTTACTTGTTATTAATGTTATAGGACTGGTTTATGTCTAATAAAAGTTTCGTAACAATATCTTCTACCCCACATTGACTTTTTAGGGTCAGAATTTTATAGAAATATAATAACGTAACACTTTTGAGTATGTGTAGATTCATAATTAAGACAGTCAGACATGTCATATGGCACTGATAATACACATTGGTATACGTAGATACCAAATATTTACAACATTTAATTAAGGCATCTATATTTAGCTCGCAATCAATACCTGAAAACCCTTCCGTGAATCGCAAGTGATTTATTGAAAAATTTGGGACACCCAGAAGTATCCCATTTTTGATGTGAAGGAAACACGAAAGGATATTGAGAGTTATTAGTTATTTGTGTTATAGGGACAAGCTTACATGTAGACAAAGTTTTGTGACAATACATTATACATGCTATGCCTCATTGACTTTTTGAGTCGGAAGTTGGTGAATTTTTAAGAAATATAACAACGTACCATATTGGCATATGCACAAATTCATAATTAAGACAACCAGACCTGCCATATTACTCTGATTTGCACACTTGCATGTGTTTATACCAATTATATATAACTGGTTTCTGAGGTATGTGTATTTTGCTGAAAAACCTATCGCGAGTGATTTATTGAATAAATCATTAGGTTTATCAACTTGATGCACATTGACCATGCACTGTATTTATGTTCCAAGTATATTTATGTGATCTATACATTGTAGAGAACAAGTCCACAAAGTTTCATTGAAAAAGGTTCAATAATGCAAGAGATATTAACCTGTGAAATGTGAATATTTTTATTTAATTTTAAGAAGCCATCACAAAAGTCCCAAATTTCAAATTGCCGTAACATGAAAATTACTGAAGCTAGAACACTCAAATTCTTGCTTATCTTTCCAAAGGCTTTCGCCAAGCTGGTTTATTCAAAAATTGAAGAGATGCGTGCCGCACACACTGGTTGCGTTCACACGGAATGACCCTTTACAAACTGTCAACCAGTCACACAACCGTTATTATATATATATATATATATATATCAATATATATATATATATACATAATTTATTTATATATATATATATATAAATATATATATATATATATATTATATATATATATATATACAAACAACTAGACATAACAATGTCTACAAAAACTTAATAGAACACTAAATAAAAGTCTTTTATTGGTGATGAGCAACCAAACCTAACTATTTGAGCTACTTACACGTGTATATATTTTTTATTTAATTAAATACAGGTTATATCAATGACTGCGTGAAAATGTTAACGAAGAACCAGTTGTGGTCTAACCCCACATTGACTTCAGCTTAACGTTAACCTTAGTCTTAGAGTGAAGCCACCAAACGGATTTATTGTGAAACTTATGCTTCGGATAACAAAATCAAGTTTTTTGTACATTTTGATTGTAATAAAACAGTAATTATAAGTTGTTATCACGAGGGTGTAGAAGATATGTAGTAGATATATGATGAGCTGTTTGGAGACTGTAAATTACCGTTTTCATGGTTGTTTTGGAGTGCGCGGATAAACTGCAAAAGTATATCCTGCCCTGGACATTATAAATTATACATTCCGCACACTCGCATGCACATGTATCTAAATAGCGAATGGATGTTCCCATACGTCAGCGCTGTCTACATCAAGAACAATACAGCCACAGCACACGATTATATGAGTTTGGCCTATACTTACCGACTGGTTCTTTGTAGAACATCTCAGACCACGCTGATAGCAATAGACAGCGACAACTACTTCCGGTCAACTGCTATCTCGTAATTACGAAAATTTTATTCTGGTGGCACCAACAGGCTTCCGTACAAATCACCCTAGAAGCTACGCTTGCTTCCGACACGGTCACAATGGGCGCTTACTTCAGCACGGGTTAACCCTCGGCCGTTACACTGGCACAGTATATGCACATTTGAATAAGGAGGCAGAGTCACTCGGGTAGCGCCATCTGTTATACTGATATAGCATTATTACGCTGTGTTTTTGAGAATTTAATTGGTTATTGTTACTATACAAATGCACACCAATTCACCTCGCCGAATCACTCTGATAGTGAAACATGCTTGAGTTGTCTCCAAAACAGGATTTTTCATCCAAAACACAGAATGGTAATGTTCCTTCAATGCAACACATGGGGATACCTGCATAATTTCAATATTTTATATCGCAGAAAGACTCTACGTCCTTACTCAAATGCTTCGTTTCGTCATGGCGACTTCTGCACGGCGATCATTGGTTCGATGTTTCACTTCCACAAACAATGCTAGTGGTGGAACAATATGGCCATCTGACCATCATTCGTCGAGGAGTACCGCATTCTACTGCACACAAGGCTTACATTTTCAACTGTTTTTTAAGAAAGTGTCTGTATAGCATCAACAATATTTATTTATTTGATAAAACTTGCAGCCATATAATACCACACTGACATCTGATGTAATTCGATAAATTATGCTTTTGGAAAATTACCGGTCTACAAGTCCGGCCAGTGGAAAAATAAAAGCATGGTACGCAGATGTAATTGTTTCGTCTTTTGCGCCCTTTCATATTCAAATTGCACATTCTGTGAAAACAGTTTACATGAAGTAGAGGAAAATGGTATATATTGTATGGGACTTGCTGATTCACTGAGTCACAAGTTTTATTACAAAGATGGACGATCTCAGGATGCAACTTTAACATGACCGTAGTTTTAGCAATGATTAACAATCAATGTACAACTAATGTATTATACAATTATAAAATTAGGTAATTCAATACAAACTACAATGCTGCGTCCCCTGCCGTCAGCAAACACGTTGACATTGCATCAAAATTTAGTAGTTTATATATGTATAATATATATATATATATATATACATACATACATACATATATATAAATATATATATAGGAAGAAAGGGAGGTGGAGTTATTTTATATATTAAAGAATCTATCCAAGCTTACGAAATAAAATTAGAAAGAGAAGCAGATTGCAAAAAAACTTTTTGGTGTAACGTAGTTACAGGAAACTCAACGTTAACAGTTGGTTAGTTTAGTTTATCGAAATCCAAACATAAGCATAGAAGATAATGAAAAAATACAAAACGCTATAAGGGAAGTAAGCAAACGGGACTGTATTATTATGGGGGATTTTAACCATGGGCGTATACAATGGAAATCTCTACAGAGCATGGGGAGTGAGGACCACAAGTTTTTAGATTTAGTACAAGATAATTTCCTTTTTTAACAAGTGCTAGAACTAACCAGAGGTGAGAATGTGTTAGACATAGTTTTGTCCTCACGAAATGAATTAGTTGACAATGTCAAGATATGTGAGCCACTGGGGAGTAGTGATCAAAGCCAGATACATTTTATCATCAAGGTAAAATCAGAAAGGAATAGTAAAAAGGAGAGTAGGAGAAATTTCGACAAAGGAAGCTATAAGGACGTGAGGAAATATTTAACAAAGATAGACTGGAATAACACACTGAAAAATAAGACAGCAACAGAATGCTGGAATATATTAAAGAATGAAGATCACACGGTGGATTTATTAGAAAGACTAATTAAAGATCACACGGTGGATTTATTAGAAAGACTAATTAAAGATCACACGGTGGATTTATTAGAAAGACTAATTAAAGATCACACGGTGGATTTATTAGAAAGACTAATTAAAGATCACACGGTGGATTTATTACAAAGACTAATTAAAGATCACACGTGGATTTATTAGAAAGACTAATTAAAGATCACATGGTGGATTTATTTTCTTGTTAAACATAACTTGATAAACCCATTTCAACATGGGTTGTTTAAAGCGAGGTCATGCTTAACAAATATGTTATGTTTTTTGGAAGACATCACTAAGTGGGTAGATGAGGGATCACCAGTAGATATCATCTACTTAGATTATCAAAAAGCTTTCGACAAAGTACCCCATCAAAGATTACTACTTAAACTAAAGGCCCATGGCATAGGAAATGGTATGATGCAAAAGTGTTTAGAAGGATTAAAAGTGATGGAGATAGACAGCATTTACAAGATTATCTTGACATGTTGATCAAATGATCTGAAAAGTGGCAAATGCTGTTCAATTTTGGGAAATGTACATGCCTCCACACAGGACATGGGAGCGAAGATGCAGAATATACAATGGGGGCTACTGTACTAAGTACTACTGTAAAAGAAAAAGACTTGGGGTTAACCATTAGTGCTGATATGAAGGTTTCAGAGCAGTGGGGAATTGCAGCTTCAAAGGGAAATCAAATCCTTGAATTAATTAGGCGAAATATAGTGTATAAGGAAAAAGAACTAATACTACCGCTGTAAAAAACAATAGTGAGGCCTCATTTAGAATATTGTATACAAGCGTGGAGGCCATATCGCAAGAAGGACATAGATATGCTAGAAAGAGTACAGAGGAGAGCGACTAAAATGATACAAAAACTGAGGGAACTTAGTTATGAAATTCGCCTAAAAGAATGTGGTTTAACAACACTAGAGACCAAGAGATTGAGTGGAGATCAGATAGAAGTGTTTAAAATAATGAATGGTTATGAAAATATTGATAGACATTTTTTTCTCAGTTAAGAAAGATAGAAGGAATAGTGGACATGAACTTACATTAGCAAAGGAGCAGTATAGATTAGATACAAGAAAGTTCCCATTTTCACAAAGGACTGTAAATGAATGGAACAGATTATCTGCTGATTGTGTGGGTGCTAGTAGCGTGAATATGTTTAGAAATACAATTGACACATACCTCAGAAAGGCGGGATACGCATATATAAAAGGGTTGGACTCTCGATAAGCAAAAGGGCTTCCTTGTCCACCTGCCACCTAGAGTTAATTCTCTAGGTGGCGATCTTGTTAAATCTTGTTAAATATATGTGTGTGTTTGCTTGCGTGCATGTGTGTGTGAGAGTATGTGTTCGTGCGTGAACTTGTGTGCAGTTTCTAAACAGTCATGATGTGTGTGTGTGTGCGTGCGTGCGTGCGTGCGTCCGTGTGATTTAAGTCCTTGTTGAAGTCGCGGCCACTGAAGACACTCGCATCGTTTCGGAGTCTACCAGCACAAATAAAGACCGTGCAATATCGCATTCCTGCAAATGCAGATACGACACACATCATAAAATTTTCATGTTTTCCTATATTACTACAAATATGTAAAGCAATGTACTCTTGAGTTTATTTAATTTGGAAACCAATACTGATTACCGGTATATGGCTGGTTGTGTAACGACACAATTAATTCACATTGGTATAAGACGTAAGAGTAATTAAACATTATAAGTATCGCAGCCTGGAAAACTTGTGAATAATCCGAACATGATAAAACACTGGACGTAAGTTAACCAACAGTCAGCACACTGACGGATTTATCTCAATGATGAGCAGACAGAATATTAGGAAGACAAACTTTTTGTGATTAGGGGCACTCATATCATGCAGATGCAGCACTATTAAACATTCAGTCTACGTTGCTCTAGTTCACTTAGCTCTATGAATGAATACCCGGCAATACACAATGGGGTATGATTGTGTACGAATTGTCTCCGCAGCGTAGCTGAATGCTTCCCAGAAAGGTCGAGATGGTCTGCCAGGTAGTAAAATGAAAAGCGCTTTGAATTGTGTTAATGACTGGAAACTACGCTATGTAACAACTTACCTTTATGTTGCCATGGTGTTCGTCAGGCGGGTGAACAGGTCGAGTTCTTCGCATCGTCGCTCAAGAATACTGCAGAGTGCTATAAAACAAGATGATCGGTGCAATGTAATCGTGCAGTGTCATATATGTGCGGTAAATAATGGGCATAAATTGTTGTAACACAATGACGGCTCTCGCATGAGAAACGTATGAACTTACAGGGTAAACCATCTCATTTAGCTAAGGCAAAGAGTGCTACGTTAAACTTGCTGACATAAACATAACTGATCAATAATGTCTGACTGGCGAATTTAGCACGTATTTATATTTGTAAATATACAGATCAAAATCTATGGCATTATTACAGTGCTAGGCCCAACATGAACCGATATATCAGAAGAAATCGCTTTCAATAAGCTTATATCAAACAGTTATATTGCCAATAGCATTTAGTTGTAGGACAATTTTGATACATATGGCAACGACAAAATGTCCTAAATATAATCTTATCCCAATGCGCAAGGTATAAATCATAACTTCACGACAGTATTGTCACAGAATTGCGACCACCAATGTTCTCGATAAACAGAGCATAAATCATTGTACGAACTGGACACGCTGCGCTTCACGCTGATAACATCATGTTAATATTAGATAATGAAGACATAACTAACAACTTACATACACAACATCAACAATCTCTCGATTCTCTTTGCAGCCGCAGCGCAGATAATATTGAACGATGTCCTCTGTCGACATCGGACGCCACCCGGCGCACGGTGAGGTTTCATCATTATTCCTTGGCCTATTGGAGACAAGAATTTCTCTGGTGAACCGCAACATCTGTCGTGTCGATTGGTGGACTCTTCTTCGCTCCTCTGGTAACCAAGCTGATCACTGTTTGATTTATGCCTGCGAGAGTTAGCGCCAGATCAGACCAGCGTGTCCACACAAAATCTACCATCAGTCCCACGCCCTTCGTTGGTGAGTATCTCCTTCAAATATTGGTATAATGACATTCATATTGGTGTCGCTTATAAACAGTGAAACAAAACACATATGACAATCTGCGCGCCTGGCCAGGTTTCTTTCTTTCAAGCCGGCTGAAAGGGAAATGGCAGAGGGACAGGAAGCAGAAACTTATAGAAAGAACAAAAAGTAAGCTAGCGGAAGCAGTGTTAGCCACGCAAGCAACTTGTGTTTCTGACGCGCAGCAACGTAAAGCTAACTGACATGATGTTTGACAGCAAGTGCCTCTCGTGTTGTTTTCTGGGCCGATGCATCTGTGACCTGATGACGCTATGAAGATGGCGATAGAACACATTAGAAAACATCGCACTTTTAGCTACTCACTGTAACATTCGTGGGTGACGTTGATATACATATAATTGCCATGACATGGTTCTGGGAATAAACCGCTGACGTCACACTTCGTCATGTCCTGGCAGATCGCCCGCACTCTGTTGGTAGCTCCAGATAGGCTACATGTTGTTGTTTCTAACGCGTTGTCTGGGCGTATGGTATCGTTACGTCGGCCGTAGAAAGCAAATATGACCGTGGTACCCATCGAACAACTGATGCGCGGTAGATCATCATACACCAGAACTGAAACACAATAATAAACCGATTCCGCTTACGGAGTATCGTAATACGTTTCGAGTTTGTTAATGTTTCACCACTGTTTTTTTGCAAACGATATCCGATAAATGTATGGCTAATTTATTAATACAATGGCTATTGGGACTTATGGTGTAACGAAAATCCGAACAAAAGGAAACACTGTTGAGTCTCTCTATTTGACCTTAACATCACGCAGCGGCTTTGTCCTCGTTTAGGGCAACAAAGGAGCGTTCTTCAAATGGATCCGCAATTCTACAATTTATGAACACGTACTAGTCATTTTATGTGTGTACACTAAAATACACATAGTACGTCTGCACACCTTAGAACACAAAACACAGAAGACGATACGTGTCAAAACTACGCAACAGGACAAGAAGAACATACATGATGCCAATGACGGTCCGAGACGGACAACTGATGTGTATCGAGTTCTTGTGACATATCAATCCTGAAACACAAACAAACACTCCTAAAAGGACGTAGCTGAAGTCATGGACTTACATGTGTGGCACTACAACAATTGCTACTAGTGTATCTCTGAATCGAATGGAATACGATACAAGAAACCAACATATGAGCTGGCATATTCGTATACATGTCGAAAAAACATGGGCATTCGACGCGTCACCGCAACGTCATTGTCAAAGAAGCGCCAGGCGCTTATTTGGTAACCATCGGGCCGTATCTCAAAATGTCAGTCGCCGGGAATTGTGAGATTTAAATAAAATCTCCCTCTTTGAAAAAAATAAAGAAAAATTAGTAAATCACAGGGGTAACATTGTTTATTGTAGTTGCAAATGGTCAGATAGAATTAACTATTTTAAGTGTATAGGCCCACACTATTGCCTTTTGTTTCCTTACGATATCAAACATTTACACGAATAAGGGATCTACGAATTAGTGTATTATTATAATACGCTGTTTTGTCGACGTTTAAATTGGCATAAAATACTGATTTATTGAATGCACAATGGAACAATCTTCCCGTTTTCTTCTTTTTACATCGGTACGCTCAATTCTATGTTACTTCAGATCACTCAACTTAGTGATTTCATAATCGTTATATACACATTGTTTTCCAACAATGTTTAAAGGGTAAGATTTGTTTTGACATTTAGGACTTACATTCTGATATTCAACAGAGAGTATATTTTCTGCACATCATAACAGAACAAAAAATGCAACTAAAAGAGGAAAGCTACACAAGAGGACGACAAGACGGTCTGTCTACATATAACAATGCAATTCACGGTTATGTTCGCTGCAGGTCACTCCCGAGTAGACTTCTGGACAGACGCATGTGAAGCCACCCGTGACGTGAACACACGTTGCTCCATTCTGATACGGCTGACTCTTACATTCAACTGCAAAGAAGAACATATTTTTTTAACTGAAAACGACCCATGGATATAAATCCCTCCTGTATGGTAAACGTTGTACATGCCATAATAGAGTTCCTCGTCAGCGTAAATCTCTTAGCGGGCATTGCACCCTCTCGTTTCCCGTAAGAAAGCAGAGAACACTTCCTGTATATTATAAGTTGATACTTGATAAGCGAGTTATTGATGTATTTCCTAATGTCGCAATAGCATTTCGTATCTATCTAGTGTCGATGGTCGTCTAATGCAGTAGTGAACGTTCGTTTAAAAAAATAAATACATCAAGAATACGTTTCGCGCAACCATGACACTGGGTTGTCTCTCCCATTTACTCTATAATGAATACAGAATAAGACGTTTTGGATCTTCGTTGTGACATTTCTGTATTGCAGACATAATTTCATATTCTGAAATAAAATTATAATTTGCAGTTGTGTGTTTTAAATTAACAAATTTGTGTTGTGCGCCCGTGATGTGGTAGGTACGGTAGGTGAACTGGGAACTATTGCGATACAATGCCTAGGTAACCCCAGCCCAGGACACGCCGCAGTCTTAAATCCGGTACTAATAGTAATACCACCATATAATAGTTATACTATCAAATATTACAATGTTGACATCTCACATCGTAGCTCGAAAACGCCAGAAGACAATGAGTGAGAAAAACTACGGAAGCGGACAACGGCAGAATCTGCGTATGGGTGCCCCTAGGCCATGGGTCAGATATGCCTCTCGTGCACCCCCCACAACCCTACCAACCCATGTTTTAGACGTTTTGGGGTCACTTGAAGATGATTTCAAGTGGTAACAGTGAATAAGTTGGGTCTCACTACATATTTCCAACCGATGACATCATTATTTTTTTAAATATATATATTTCCCTTCATCCCATGACTTCTTTAAGATCAAAATAATAATGCATGACACTCTGCAGCATCATATCTTTCATTTGATAACATAATTTTTTTTCTGTCATTACAAATGGATTAGATATGCTATTACACAGCAAATGCAAATGCAGAAGTACAAAGAGTTCCGAGAGAAAGTACGGTCAGGCCATCTGGGGAAGACTGCACAACTAAGAGTGTCCTATGTGGATCACATCCTTCTAATCCTGACACTCCTCGAAGCTATCAAGACGAACAATTTCCTCCTGCATGCCCAATCTATGAGTGAAATGTCGCCACTTTTCTTCAGTTTTGGAGGACAAAATTATGCACGCTACAAAGGACAAGCTGCTGCTCCTCTCCTCTGGAAGTGCTGTATCTGATGAAGTGTCAGAAGATGTCCTAAGAGCAGAAGTGATCGGATAGCAGACGACTGAAGAAAGGCCAGGGTTTATTTGAGCCAGTGAAGAGGCTGCATTCCAACACACTGAGTGATATGCACACAAAAACCAAAATGAAGACCACCAAGAACAAGGTCATTCAGTATAAACATCAAGGATATGTTGCATTCCTGTTGTTTGTGATGTCACAGAACCAAGGACTGCAGCTTGATCTGAAGCAACTGATGACGTACCCATTAACTCCTGTGCCATACAGCATTGCCACAGCCGACGGGTACCTTGATAAGACTGATAAGGCAAAGGCATTCCAGTTTCTAACGAAAGAAAATGCTGATGTACCACCTGCAGCCGAAACACTGACAGTTCATGACGGGAATGCATGCTTCTACTATCTGAAAGATGTATCGGGAAACTTTAGCCAGATGCGAGGAGTAGGAATTACTGATTCTTTCGTGTGAAGAGCCAATATTCAGACATCTTCTTCATTTTTCTGCACTATGCTGCATCACTTGGAGATATCACCATCTTGTTTGACTCTAGTGTAGGAAATAAGTAAATATTGCTTGATATCAGCAAACTAGCAGTTGATTTCAGCCAAGACAAATGTATACGGCTCTAATGGTTCTGCATGCTTTCAGTGGATGTGACAGCATTAGTTCTTTCCGAGGGATTGGCAAACTCAAACCAGTGCAAACTCTACTGAAGATTCCTAAATACATTCATGTACTCAAGAAGCTGGGAGATACATGGGACGTACCTGAAGAAAGGAT
>CM034544.1:14677256-14753612 GCA_020002185.1 Paraescarpia echinospica | reverse complement strand
CATCACATAACTCCATCACATTTCACCATCACCACATCGCATAGTACCGTCACTCCATCACATAATTCCATCACATTTCACCATCACCACATCGCATTGTACCGTCACTCCATCACATAACTCCATCACATTTCACCATCACCACATCGCATTGTACCGTCACTCCATCACATTTCACCATCACCACATCGCATAGTACCATCACTCCATCACATTTCTCCATCACCACATCGCATTGTACCATCACTCCATCACATAACTCCATCACATTTCACCATCACCACATCGCATACTACCGTCACTCCATCACATAACTCCATCGCATTTCACCATCACCACATTGCATTGTACCATCACTCCATCACATTTCACCATCACCACATCGCATAGTACCGTCACTCCATCACATAACTCCATCACATTTCACCATCACCACATCGCATTGTACCATCACTCCATCACATTTCACCATCACCACATCGCATAGTACCGTCACTCCATCACATAACTCCATCACATTTCACCATCACCACATTGCATTGTACCATCACTCCATCACATAACTCCATCACATTTCACCATCACCACATCGCATAGTACCATCACTCCATCACATAACTCCATCACATTTCACCATCACCACATCGCATTGTACCATCACTCCATCACATTTCACCATCACCACATCGCATAGTACCGTCACTCCATCACATAACTCCATCGCATTTCACCATCACCACATCGCATAGTACCGTCATTCCATCACATAACTCCATCACATTTCACCATCACCACATTGCATTGTACCATCACTCCATCACATAACTCCATCACATTTCACCATCACCACATCGCATAGTACCTTCACTCCATCACATAACTCCATCACATTTCACCATCACCACATTGCTTTGTACCATCACTCCATCACATAACTCCATCACATTTCACCATCACCACATCGCATTGTACCATCACTCCATCACATAACTCCATCACATTTCACCATCACCACATCGCATAGTACCGTCACTCCATCACATAATTCCATCACATTTCACCATCACCACATCGCATTGTACCGTCACTCCATCACATAACTCCATCACATTTCACCATCACCACATCGCATTGTACCGTCACTCCATCACATTTCACCATCACCACATCGCATAGTACCGTCACTCCATCACATAACTCCATCGCATTTCACCATCACCACATCGCATAGTACCGTCACTCCATCACATAACTCCATCGCATTTCACAATCACCACATCGCATTGTACCGTCACTCCATCACATAACTCCATCGCATATCACCATCACTCTATCGCATTGCACCATCACTCCATCGTATTCCATTATCACTCCATCGCATTGCACCATCACTCCATCGCATTGCACCAGCACTCCATAGCATTGCCACACCATCACCCCATCGCATCGTATAGCAAGACGTATTTGCATTGTTCGTGGGTGGGTGTGATGGTCTTCACCACGTAATGCGGGGAATCAATAGAATGGCACCATCTATCGAATGGAACATGTATGCAACTGTGGGCTCCAGACATCGTACAGGTGCAATGGCGGGTCAGTACGCACACATTCCCCGCTGAGATCAAATGGTTCCGTTTGAGGGGAAAGAGTTTGGCTTCAATGATAGGGAGGTGGAGAGAAGATTTTGGGTCCTCAAGGAGGGTCCAGTTGAGGGTTTCACGAGGGTGCATTTGGGGGTTTCAAGAGGGGTGCTGTTGGGGTGTCATGGGGGTACAGTTGGGGATCTCAAGAGGGGTGCAGTTGAAGGTTTTTTAAGCCCGCAGTCGCAGGTCGAAAAACGTACCTTCCACAACAACTAAAAATCGACCACATTACGGACGTGGATGGTGATTTCGAACCTCCAGGGGCCTACTGGAGCAAGAGAGCGCCGGTCTCTACAGGTTGATACCGGCGCTATATAGGATCAGATAATTTCACATACTAACTATTAAATGCAATGCTTTGTTGGACTTCGCGATCGAAAACGACCACACCTTAGGCGGGAGAGAGCGTTGTGTTACCTCTCTACGTACACATGCCCTTTTTCGGTTGGTTTGATGTGCAAAAAACGCTAGGTTTAGAGTGAAGGTTATGGTTAAGGTTAGGTTGAATGTACTTTTGACAAGATTGACGTCAGGTTTTACACGCATTTGTACGTGGAAAGGTAACAGAAAGCCACCACATAAAGGCAGATGCAATGCACGCGGTCTTTGTGTGACGTCAGGGAGAAGAACAAGTTTGGCCGTCGTATGGTGGACATGATGGCCATACCCCAGATTACTCCCCCGATGCGGTCGTGGCGCTGTGTGCTCAACTGCAAGCCGATGCAGTACACGAACGAGTTGATCCGTGAGCGGGCGAAGGGAACGACGTTCGAGACGGCCAACATGACCCTACGACGGGGCCAACCGTGGGACCCTACACCCAACCCCTACCCCAACTACTTGGACCAAGACAAGATACACACCAACAACTTCGCCTCACACCCGATTCCGTTGAACTCTCACAGGTACAACCCTCAAACCTCGCCCCGCTCAACGGTCACAGGTACGAGTCGCTAAAGGGGACTAATGTGTGTGTGTGTGTGTGTGTGTGTGTGTGTGTGTGTGTGTGTGTGTGTGTGTGTGTGTGTGTGTGTGTGTGTGTGTGTGTGTGTGTGTGTGTGTGTGTGTGTGTGTGTGTGTGTGAGAGAGAGAGAGAGAGAGTGTGTGTGTGTGTGTGTGCCTGTGTGTGTATGTGTGCGTGAGAGGGAGTGAGTGAGTGAGTGAGTGTGTGTGTGTGTGTGTGTGTGTGTGTGTGTGTGTGTGTGTGTGTGTGTGTGTGTGTGCGTTTGAATGCATGCATGTATGTGTGTGTATGTATGTATATATATGTGTGTGTGTATGTGTGTGTGTGTGAGAGTGTGTGTGTGTGCGAGAGAGAGAGAGAGAGAGAGAGAGAGTGTGTGTGTGTGTGTGTGCGTGTGTGTGTGAGAGTGAGTGAGTTAGTGTGTGTATGTGTGTGTGTGTGTGTGTGCGTGCGTTTGAATGCACGTATGTATGTGTATGTATGTATGTATATATATATATATATGTGTGTGTGTGTGTATGTGTTTATGTGTGTGTATGTGTGTGCGTGCGTACGTGCGTACGTATGTATGTATGCAAGCAAGTACTGAAGCATATGACTGACGTTCTGTTGCAGTTGGCTAGTGTCGAGACTGCAAGGAAAACATCACGAACACTCTCGCGAGATTCTCGACGACCCGACACGTCCTTACTGGATCCAAACGTAAGACAAACTCTTTGTTACATAGAAGAACTAGCTTTTCATTCCTACAGTAACAACAATCCATAAATTTACACGGGCGTCATCAGACCATGTATCGTGAGTGATACGTTATATATTTTCATCGTGAACATCACCTTCCTTTGCGGCCTACTGGATGTTATATCGAATGTTATATTAATGTGACGTCTCTTAGCAAATCCATTATAGTCGTCTTGGTGAAGTAAACTAGCCCATTTCGAACTACTGAAGCCAGGTTAAATTCCTTGATTTCGTTACGTGTGCTTTTTCGAATGATATCGTAGCAATGACGGTGTCACCTTGCGTTCTGTCGGCAGGCCAGAACACGCTCGTAAATATTTTTTGAAATCCATAACTACTGGTGCAAATTCTGAGGAAGAGAACAATATCAGATGAAATATGACAATTACAAAGTATAATCTGTACTGTTCGCTTCAAGTATTGTTGGCATCCGTCGTAGTATTTTCGTAGTGTACGTTTATCTTTTAAGTATGTTTCACGAATTTAGAGTACTGTTCTAATCTGTCAAAATGTTGTTCATATACGTTCAGGTATTGTTAATTTCGTACATGTGTTGCTTTCGTCTTTCGTGTGTTTTTGTATGTGTGTTCATAAAGTGTTGTTGAATCAATGTTCGTACATTACAAGTACTGTTCATAGCATTCAAAGTATTGTTCGTGTATTCCAAGTATTGTTCGTTTTCTATAAGTATCATTAATACGTTTCAAAAAAGAGTTTGAATATATCAGCAATGTTTCGTGTATTTCATATCTCGTTCAACTCTTTCAAGCAGTGTTCGAATATTAAACAAACTCTTATATTCTTTTAAGTAATGTTCGCCCTGGCGGATTAACCATCAGACAGTAGAGACACGTGCCTAGGGCCCACGCAGGCCAGAGGCTCACGAAAATACCCGAGCATAATTGTGTAGACTGAATATTCCCGAAACCCAGCTAGCAAGAGATGATTTGGCCAACGATGGATACTGCATAAATTTCATTGGTTCCATACTTCATTGGCTCAATGGGTACTGCAAGCTGGGTAATGGGAACGATCTTATGTAGGCCGTTTGAATGTTTGACATCTATTATAGTGGTGTTATTACTAATAATTTATTATAAACAAACATATTCAACAGCATCCCCCTTCCTCCCCCCGTATTCCGATGTCGTGATCCGACAGCGATTGGTGTGCTGAAGATGCGGGTCATTCCACCAATGTTCATTTTCATTCCGGCGCCAGCCTCAGGGGGCTGCAGTTGGAGGTTTGGGGGCCTCTATAAACTACCATCTCTGGTTCCGCCGCCGGGTCTACTTAGGGCCCACGAATGTCTTAATCCGGCACTGTACGTTCGTGTTTTTTCCTCGCAGGATGACGAACCTACCGACGAAGGCGACATACCACGGAGAGTTCAGTAACCTCCGTCATGATTTCTACAACAGCTCCCAGAAAGGGCTCTGGTCAAACGCCAAGTTCAACACGCCCGGAGCTGTACTTGTTAGTATGTCGCTAGTTGAAACAATCGTAATCAGCACCATGCTTAGAATGATTTAATGTACGTCCTGTGGTAATAGGTAAATACACTTGTAAATTTAAAAAATATATAAATGAAAAATATTCCGTGTTTGAAAGGGACTAATATAAGTCATGTGATAATAAATAAATGAATAGAAAATACCCCGACATTTTTATCCTTAAGCCGATGTGTTGTTATTCAGTTTAGTTGTATGATTATAAACGAGAAATGAAAGGTTTTAAACGTGTTGGGATTGTTTATCACTGCGGCAGGTTGCTTCGTCTTTAAAATGGTTTTTTTTTATCGAAAGAAACTACACAGGCAGGTGCATTTTACATACAAAGTAGAAGATAATGTCCCCCCATCTCTTTCACTTGCCTACCAGTCAGGCCAACTAATAAAGTATAACGTTTTGTCAGATCTTATTATCTGACAAAACGTTAAGATAACCAATATACCTACCAACGTTTTGAATTACGGGAGATTAATCGGCGGTTCAGCACGATTCTCGTGTCGCGCTGTCTCGTCGCGCTATCTCGGATCTTGGCATTGGAAGACGGGGGAGGGGGGGGGGCGTGTGCTGTTGCAGATTTCTCGCCAGAACTTCAGCAGTTCAGCACATCTCGGTATGTCTCCCGTGATGTCGCGCTGTCTCGGTTGATGACATCGGAACTCGGAAGACGGTGGGTTGTTGCAGATTTCTCGCCAGAACTTCAGCGGTTAAGCACGTCTCAGCACGTCTCTAGAGGTGTCGCGCTGTATCGGATGATGACGTCGGAAGTTGGAGATTTTAAACGAAAGTTCGGGAGATTGTCCTGTATTTCCGGAAGACCGGGAGATGCACCAAATATCAATGAGACTCCCAGAAATTCCGGGACAGTTGGCAGGTATAAGCCAGTGAGACAATCACCATATTCTGTCTTCTACAGGAGCGGCCTGGTTACGTGGGAACATACAGCAACCTGCACGGCAACTGGACGAGATTCGGCCCCAGCACCTACGACTCAATCCACGGCAACGGCAACTGGGTATTCAACTGGCCCATCGGCAGTGTGGAGCCGTCCACTTACAGATTCCTGGCCGACACCGCCAACATCAACCCACGTCACGACCTCGTTCCCATTGAGGACATCCCACAGAACATGCGCAGAGTGTGCGCCACCGGTGTCATTATCCGGAACTAGGTCGGTAGCGAGAACGAGGCGTCGTCTGAAAGTAGACATTTTAATTTTATATTTCAGGTTGTGAAAGATTAATTTATATGACAAATACACCTATGGAGGTTTAGCACATTTGAGATGTTTTCAACACACTGAAAATGTGGATGCGCTATTGACAAAAACATGAAAGTTGTAGTTATTGTTAACACATCTGACGTGTATGGGGATTGTTGACACACCTGAAATATGTAATGAATGACAACACACCTGAAACATATATAGTAGTTGTTACTTATTAAAGCGAATTTGTGCGTGATCCTTCATTGTGTAGGAACATGTCTAACTCCCATTTCCAGTCATTGGAATAACAAAGTAACATACTTTCAAACAACAATTTATCAATTGGAGCACCCGCATGAGCAAGACAGTAAACACGGCCAGTGTGTTGTTTGGTTTTCTCCGACGAAACTTCAAGATAGGATCGGCAAAAATAGAACAAAAGACACAGCATACAAAGCATGTTTTGTATGGAATCTCCAAAATACGGTCACTTCAGATTCCATAGAATTATATAGATTATTCTTTACAATTATGTAGAATTGTTATATCCACATAACATCTACATACTCTCTCTCTCTCTCTCTCTCTCTCTCTCTCTCTCTCTCTCTCGCTCGCTTCTCCATGTGTCCATTGGATCTGATGTGCGTCAAGGCTGTGTGGTTGCCTCTGGCGTGTTCAATGATCTCACCATAACATAACCATATTATGCGTCAACTTGACAGAAATGTCGGTTCTTTCATCGGCATTAAACTTGGAGACACTGTCGTGACAGACTTGAATTATGCAAATGACATTGCCATCTTCTGCACATCGCTTGCTGACCTCATCGTCCTTCTCACGGAAATCTACTCTATAGCCATGCAGTGATGTTGGTCTTTCCATCAGTTGGGCCAAAACGAAAGCTATGGCAATATGCGCGAACATCGATTTGCTCAACCCCATCGCCATCAACGGCAAAATCGTCGATTTTGTGGATGAGTTTACTTACCTGGGCTCCATCATAGCTGCCGCTGCTGATGGTCTGTCGACCAAGAGATCTCCGTTAGAATTGGCAAAGCAGCGACACAGACGTCTCGCGGTGAACTAAGTTAAATATGTTCAATGCACCCATCATTTCGACCCTTCTGTATGCGTCCGAGACGTGGCAACTGACCCATAGGCGCGGGAACAGGGGGAGGCAGTTGGAATTTCTGGGGGGGGGCAAACATATGGTTCTGCCCCCCATTAAATGTGAGCGTGAATGTTTGCTTTTGTGGCGAGCGTTAATGGCGGGTGGAAATAAACAAGTTACTGTGAAAGGTTTGTGCAATTGTAGGGGAGACATTATGGTTTTCTGCCCCCTCCCAGTAATAGGTGGCGCTGCGGCGAAGAACATTTCCAAAGAATCCCCCCACCCGTCTTCGTAGTCATCATTTCAGCCGAGACACCGGAGAGAAGCTGGATAAGGTAAATTGACAGGAGATGCGTGACGTAAAAAATAAAATTTTCAACAACAGCTTTGTACCCCCCGTGTTCGGATGTTATGAGTGAATTGACAGTCGAGACAGCGGAGAAGCTGAAGTTACGCAGCGGCGAACAATTTCTAGCAACCCCCCCCCCCCATCCGTCTTCATGTCACAGTCGAGCCAACCGAGACAGCCACAAGGTGACGGAAGATGTGTGAACTTATGCGGCGGCGATAATTTTTCAGTGGTGCTGAAGCTCCGGTAGCCCCCCTCCCAATATGAATTTCGTTCCCGCACCTATGAACTGACCATTACCATTCAACAAGTCATTACATCCGAAATAATACGATCATAAAACGCATTGGTCAGCAGCCTGCGCGAGTACCTATTGCCCAGCGACGCCTTCGATGGTTCGGTCAGCTGGAACTCATGGCGCCAGATTACCATGCATCACTGGTGTACCAATCCCACTCATATAACGCCGGCTGGAAAAGGCCCCGCGGTCAGTGCTGGTACAAGTACTCCAATAAAGTAACTAAGTAAAAGTAAAAGTAAAAGTAACTCCCCAAAAAACTACTTAAGTACAAGTAAAAGTATCCTCCAAGAAAGTACTTAAGTAAAAGTATAAAAGTACTTGTATCAAAAAGTATTTAAATAAAAAAGTACAAAAAATATCCGGCTGTCAGATTATTCCAGTATGTGTCCGTTATCCAAAATGGACACATGCGCCAAGCAAAGTTTTTTTAGGTAAATACTCATACCACTACTACGTAATAAAAAACGTTATTTACTCACGATAATCAATAGATCAAAAAATAAATGCAACATTATACAACAGGAGAGAAGAATGCAAATTTAATTAAACTGCATTACAACCATTAACATACCCGTATGGCATATCGTACTTTGTGCCTGAGCCGGAGTAGTTTTCAACAAACAGCAAGACTTTCCCACTGTCCCACTAACTCTGACTCAAGACAAATGCATCAGGATGTTTTTCACACTCCCGGGAGTCATAAGGTCAGCAGTGTGCAGGTAGCCACTAACTAAAGTTGGTATTACAAGGTGAAGTGTTGGTCAAACATTCCCCAGCAATTAATCAGTGACTGAATGAGAAGCCAATGAGGCCTGTCCCATTGCCTTGTGTGAAAAGCGGTTTTGGCTGAGGACTAAGCTTCAAAGGACCACTGAATCCCTTTGTACATGCAGCAATCACAGTGTGTCAATGTCTCCTGCTTGTAAACACCAGGGCTAGCACATCAGATGCCATGATTCCTCCAAAGTGTAGTCAGTCAAGGATTACCAATGCAAACAAAAGCCCAGTGAAGCTGCTTCATCCCTGGAGTTATAACATAAAAAGTAACTAAAAATAAGGAAGTAGAAAGTAAAAAAGTACAGATAAATGTACTTCGTTACAAGTATATTTCAAAAAAATGTACTTAAGTAATGTAACGAAGTAAATGTACTTCGTTACAAGTAAAAAGTAATCTCTAAAAATGTACTTCGTTACAAGTATATTTCAAAAAAATGTACCTAAGTAATGTAACGAAGTAAATGTACTTCGTTACATACCAGCACTGCCCGCGGTCGCCCTCGCCGATCGCGTCAAGCAGGATCTGGACGGCCTGGGCCTTACGCGTCCAAAACGTAAACTGGACAATGCAGAGGGGAGTGACAAGCTGGATCATAGGCAAACGTTGACAAACTTCTTGGTGTTTGGCTTACCTTCCATGTCCATAGAAGAATACGCACCTCGGAAAAGCATACAAATAAAACATACAAAAATGACATGAACTAACCCCATCAACTAGCCCATACTACCCGCCCATCCTCGCACCCCGATCCTTATAGGAAAGACACGCGACAACGACCGTTTTACTCGTCTTCGTAGGACTAAATGTGTTCATACGTTTGCTCGCGTCGCACCAGGCGCGAGTAGCGACACACAGTGGAGTATTTGAAATCACTGCGGCCGGACGATTAGCGCGTGGGCGTAGCCTAGCAACGCCGGTGGTGGTTTACCTAGCGTTGTTGACAAGCACACCTGGACTACAATTACCGCTGTTCCGCTCGGTGACAATTGGCTGTCACATACCCAGCAATCTTCGCATTATTATCGCGTAAGTATATATGTAATTTTAAACGTATACGTCTAATATTTAGACCGGGTAGGGCCTTTAGTTAGCTATGCGGACACCGTCGTTCGCCGCTATGAAGCCATCGTGGAAACAAGGTTGTGCGGCTTACGCCTGCGTACGTTAGAGTTCGAATGGGATTAAGAAGTAGCATATTAAATGCCGAAACATTAAAGTTATTTTATAATCGATTAATAGTTACGTGGATATTAAAATAGAGCCAGGGCAACGAAACATAAGACATGTAGTGAATGGGAACAGTCTGAACGATGCATCATAGATGCACAACGCGATATTATTCCACCCACCACTGCACACATAAATCAATAGATCTACACGCGCAGCGCCCACTGGCGAGCATATGTTAGTCGCATTATTATCAATCAGCTTACACCCAATCGCCAGGCAAATTCATATTGGTTGACATCGGAAGACGGGGGAGTGCTGTTGGACTTTCTGTGGCGAAGTTCATCATTTCAGAACGTCTAGGGGGGCATGTAACGGGGGGCACATTTAAAGGTATATGGAGCATCCAAATTCCAAAGACCTAGGACTCTAGGGCCTCTTGGTTCCGCCAATAATCAAAGAAAGCCACTGAACGTAAATAGAGGCGAAAATGCATGTTCCACGCTAAAAAAACCTTTACATTAATAACACAATCGCTCACGTGGAACCCCAAGCTGGAAGGGATGGCATTAGAACACCGTCGGGACCTTGAAGTAGACATGAAGAACAGTTACTACACATGGTATGAACTCGTGAAGAGGGCAAACTAGGAACCAAAATATCCTTTCTTGTAGATCACAAGGTCATGATTAAAACGAACGTATTACCGCAAAGCTTCACTTAAATCGGAATTTGGACTACGGAAACAACATGTTCCAACCGGAAGTATGCTAGCAAACCTTGTGACGTCATTTCTTGTCGTGGCAACGACTAGTCCGCTACCGGAAGTCTGGTCGTTCGGTCCGGTCAGATGGTGGAAGCGCGCTGTGGCAGCCAGCGACTAGTCTTGCGGTGACAACGTGCGGCGACTATCTAGTTAGTAGCCGATGCCCGAAGCCACAGTCGAGCAAAGATGCCGCGGTACCCGGATGACAAAGGTAGACTACTGCAAGCAGTGACCAGAACATACAAAATGAAAGTGATCGTATGCAGGGTGACAGGGCGCGTAAGACTTTGAGCAGTAATATCCAACATGAGTAGCATGTAGGACGTGGATTGTTTTTACGTTGATCTTGACGTAGTGGCATTGTTTGAGATGCGTTGGGGTTGACGGCACAATGTGTTCGGTGACAGATGGCACGCTCACATATACACGCAAACGCACACACCGACACGCATAAACACGCACGCACGCACACACGCACACACGCACACACGCACACACACACACACACACACACACGCACACACGCACACACGCACACACACACACACACACACACACACACACACACCGCGAATACGCATTCAAGCACGCGTATTGTAAATTGTAATTTTCATCTAGTGTCATATACGAAACAGCAAGAGAGAGAGAGAGGGGGTGGAAGAGAGAGAGAGGGGAAAGAGAGAGAGAGAGAGAGAGAGAGAGAGAGAGAGAGAGAGAGAGAGAGAGAGAGAGAGAGAGAGAGAGAGAGAGAGAGATAGTGGGATATACGCAATGGTTAGCGTTATGGACAGATAGTGGGTAATGCAAACTAATAGGACGTCATTCGGGACTTTAAAAAATGACCGTTATATACAGGTTATGGACAGGTGCCCGCTAAGGCAGGTTTTACTGTATTGTGTTCGTTACTCTTACAGTGGCCTTGGATAACAGAAATGATAGATATTCGCTTAGAAACGATGTATACTCAGTCTTCCACAGGTAAGGGCTAGATGAGACCTGTTTGATAAGGTAACCAAGAGAAACCCGTTACTGTAATAATCTCCTAATGTTACAAACGCACGCGTGCACGCGCGCACACGCATACCTACAACATCACGCACGATTCTTCACGCTCGCAATGACGCACGCACACACGCACTCATTCACTACGAACGCGCGCAAGCATACACGCGCGCAAGCACGCGCGCGCTAGCACGCACGTGCGCACATGCATCACACACGCACGCACGCACACACACCATATATTAAAGAAACAAACGCCTTGACAGTAGATGACATGTACCTAATGAATGACGTCGTGCCGTTGCTAGGAGTAACCGCGTCGCGCGCACGCCCGAGGACGCGGCCCACGTGCCTGGTCGTCTCACGGTCTTCTTCCCGCCAAACGTCATCGCCACCCATCGGGAAAAACTACGACTAGCCCCTCGTCGGCCGGAAATCAGGGACATGTACGAGACGTCGAACTCGCAGTACGGGACGGAGTGGAATACGGCGAGACCCTTCTCCGAATCCTTCACACAGTCGGCGCCCTACAAGACACTCACCAATAGGTAAACGTCACATGACTTGTACAGTCGGAGAGACACACTTAACCCACTCTCCCCTATACGTGAATGTGACCGTCAGAAGTGATTAAAGTGCGAAAAGTATTGTCATAATAGAATCGTACCACGTTTGTTTTAATTGAAGAAGTTTAAACTAATTGAATAATTTGTACGAGAATGTTAGTATCAAAATAAATTGTAAAAAGCGAAAACAAACAAGCATGTCGATATAAATACTTTATATGTTATCGTTTTCATAAAATAAATCTGAAATAAGACGAGCGACAAATTTATTTGAGGAGTGACCTTTAATTCAGTCACTTACATTGGACGTTTGGTGTGTCCACTAAGGATCAGAGCACAGCTAGCCTTCGTTGCGTGTTTCACAAAAATAAATATAGTACTTTGATAATTGTGATATATAAAAGAAACGTTGTTATGGAAACGGATTTCAAAAGATCTGGCATATTAGCAGGTTCAGTGATAGCATGTATTTTGAGTGAAATGACGCTGGCGGAGTGATTTGTCTATTTTATTTACTTAACACACTTGCAGAACAAACATGGCTATTTTGTGTTTTAGATGACCTAGATTCATGTGATTTTGACGAGATTAAATCATCGTACCAATGATACGATGACAGTGGCTGTGAAGATTTTTCATTTTTTGTCATGTGCAATTTTCTTATAATCTGACAAAACGTTAACATGGCCACCTATCGGAATGTCGGTTCTTGTCTAGTATGCGGACCCACCCCGACTTCGTCATTATAACTACACGTTTGCCTAAATTTGATACCTCAGTGGTTTAGCGTCGTCATTCAACACCATCCCAGTCATATTTATATTACGAAAATATTGCGTCTTTGCGCACTTTTGAAGCCTGGTTTGCGCCAGTCTGCACAGCTGCGGCAGCGCGTTACCGCAGTTAGCGATATAGCAGCGTATGTTGATGCACACCAGGCCGCACTTTGCGCTTCAAAAGTGCGCTAAGACGCAATATTTGTTAACGTAAATATGCATGGGATGGTGTTGAATGATGGAACTAAGGCACTGAGATATCAAAGTTAGGCATAAAATGTAGTTGTAGCGATGAAGTCGAGATGGACCCGGATACTATACAAGTGCCGGAATGTCAACAATGCTATGTGTCCCTTAGGCGGGTTGTTGGACCGGAATATACCCCGATGGACAAAGACTCGCTGGCGACTGTGCACGACCCAGAACACCCGTGTGGCATCATGAGCATGTCGAACGTTGCCATGAACACCATGGGAAAGTTCACGAATACTCGTCGAGACTTCTACGTTGACAAACAGGTTACTTACTTATTTACTTACTTATTTACTTACTTATCCTCTTCGTACATGGTACATAAAACTCCACAAGTCAGGTCAGCCCGGCAGTCTTCGGTTCTTCTTTTATCGTTTGTCGCCTTGTTGTTTTTGGTCTGCCTCTTTTTCTACTCCCGTCTGCCGTCCAGGTCATTGCTATCTTACTGGCATGTCGCTGCTCATCCAAGCCATGTCCACCTCCTCTTTTTACGGTGAAGCAGATATATGTTGTTGATTTGTTGCTTGGTGGAGTCTGGTGTTGGAGATGGTCTCGGGTCAGTGTACTTACATTATCTTCCTTAGGCATTTGTCGTGGAAGCTGGAGAGTCTGACAAAGTTTCTGCCTGAAAAAGACATCATTGCGCAAGCGCACTGACCTATTTGTAAAGTTCACAACATAAGAGACACGAATTTAAGCAGTACCCTCAATAAAAAACCCCCCTCCCCATTGCGCATGCGCAGTGACCTAGTTTGTGATGTCATTGACCTATTTAACTTCCAAGTCTTCCATATATCATACACCGTCCAGGGACAAGGAAGTGGATGAACCTAGAAAGAGGCCAGTGACCTGTTATATCAATACTTAATATATTGTTCACGTCCCGCGACTACGAGTAGCGCGACTACCGCTCATTGGCAGTGATGTAACATCTAAGAATAAACAGTCATTGTGTTACGTAAAGCGTGTAGGAGATTTACTTCGTGTGAACGTAACGAGTAAATATACAACATGAACCACAACAACTAATTATACTAGTAGACTGCTGCTGATGTTACTGCTGTTGCTATGACCCCATTCTCTTCATCGGCGTTAGGATGTGGTAAATATTCGGGAGGCTGAGCCTCACGAACAAAACCTCCAATTGTACCCCTTTTGATGCTTTCCAAAAATCTCAAATTACACACCCCTTGATGCTCTCAAAAAAACCCTTCAATTGCATCCACCCCTTTAAACTAACCAATTATTCAAACTACTGTCACCTTGACACCAAAAACACCAAATGCAACCCGCTTCTCTAAATATTGTTGTGCATCTCCAGGCCCACTCGCCAAAATATAGTGGGTTCAGCCCTCCAAGCCTCTTCTGTTCAGACGCCTTGGCAACTTCTACTTCTTCTTCTTCATCGGCGTTCGCTTCTTCTTCTCTGGTTTTTCGTATCAAGGTCGCTGTGCGCCGCAGGTCTTCATGTAGACCAAACCTAATTTTCTTTGCTGTGGTTTATGTAGGCCAGGTTGCCTTCCAGGTTGCTACAGCTTCTGACACCCTCCCTATGATCATTGGTTGCAGGGCCTGTGGACGAACTCGAGCTTCAACCGTGGTGAGGCGACCCTAGACCGCCACCTAGGCACCTACTCCAACCTGCAGGGCGGGTGGGCGCGTGTGGGGCCGAGCACCTACGACGCCATACACTCGGACGGTGAGTGGGTGCCGAGCTGGAACATCCACGCCTACGAGCCGGCCACACTACGCTCCCTCTACGACCATCCCAATGTCAACCCGCGCTACACCAATGTCCCCATCGAAAACATCCCTCAGAACATGGACACAGTTACTCGCTAGGGGCGCGCAGTCGGTTGATGGTGTAATCCGCAAGGCGGCACTCAATTATTGACATTGACACTAGGGGGATATTTGTTATCACGATATTGGCGTTGTTAGTCGCCAGAGGGCAGTTACGCTCATAATTTCGCATTGTTTAGACGACAGGGGCGCTATGTGTAGAACACATGGAAGCTGGTGTACGGCATTGACAGTCACCGTCAGTGTAACTGAGTTTGTCTGTCCATCTGTCCATCCGTCTGTCTGTCTGTCTATGTATGTACATACGTATGTATGTATGTATGTATGTATGTATATATGTATGCGTGTATGCGTGTATGCGTGTATGCGTGTATGCATGTATGGATGTATGTATGTAATTGAGTTTGTCTGTCTCTCAGTCAGTTTAACTAAGCCTGTCCGTCCGTCTGTCTGTCTGTCTCTGTAAGACATTGCAGCAGCAGAACAGAAGAGTCTGCCAGGCAATTAGTCAGTCAGTCAGTCAGTCAGTCAGTCGGTCAGATGTGTGAATCTATGCGTATTAGTGCAGTAACAGCTAACGATATCCCCGTAACATTATATATCAAGCCACATTCCTCCGGCGTGACGTAGCTACAAATGCTTTCGTAAGTCAAGTTAAACATTGTCAGTTTGTTAATCACAAATACAGTGTTTAAACATCTCAATTGATGAAATGTTTGTCCTTGTCAATACTACTGTGGAAGTAGTGAAGTCGTCGTAATTACAAGCGAATTAATAAACAGCATCTATAAGTATACCCCTATTTTTTCTCCAGTTCATTCAGCTGTATGGTTACGAACCGGGCTATAGGCAGTGTGTTGACTGTTTGTGTACGAATATTTTCGTGCATTAATTGCAGCGTGGTTGAATGCTTCCCAGTGAAATCGAGATGGTGTTTTATTGAACAGATCTGCCAGGTAGTAAAGTGATAAGTGCTTTGAGACGTCCTAAGGACTGAATACTGCGTTATATAAAAACTTACCTTTACTTTTTATGACATGTTATTTTGGCTTAAATTGACACATTGTGACTGCACTGTCGGAAGTCAGGCAAGGATGTGTGACATCAGCAGACCTATTCAGCCTTGTCATAGGCTGGATTATGAAGAAGACAATAGAATGATCAAGAAGAGGAATAAGATGGACAGTGTTTTCCTTTCTCGAGGATGTCGACGTCATTGATATTGTAGACGTACTGCCTCATACGAGATTTAACGAGATATTTAACGAGATTACTATCCAAAGCAAAACGCTCCAGACGGCATGAGAGCAAGGAAGCCTTTGACATACGCGATTTGACATGCAGGAAAAGACAAACAAACTGAAGAACATGTTAAAAATAGGACAAAGGATAAATGTAAAGAATATTCAAGGTGATGTTAGCTGAATCACAGAAATCCGGTATGAGTAAAACTATATCGAACATGAAGAACTGCCAGCCACAGACAGTGTCACCTATCAGGGATATATAGTACGCAACTATGCCACAATGGACGGACCGATGTTGACACCAGAAACCCCATGAACAAGGCAAGAGGAATATATTCTCCAGACTGAAACCTGTGTGGAGATCCACTAACTAGTATCGAAGAATGAAAATGACACTGCACCATCAAAGTGACGTCACGTCCACACTACTGCTTGACACAAAATGTCGGCGTTTGACTGAAACAGTACTGATACTACTTTCCAGCGGAATCGGCATTGTCTTGCATGTACTCAAACCGGAACAACGTACTGAATAAACGGAATACAAATATAGTTGCACTAAGCAAAAACTAATTCATGTAAACGACGTATCCAATACGTCGCAGTTTGCCTACGTCACAATCTAACGTCTGCGCGTGACATAAGCTTTGCCTTTCCCAACAATGTGGATAACAATATATGTGTGAATTATATAATTATTGCTGCATGACATCTCATAAATCAAACATATCCGCACACTGTTGTTTCTTCACACACGTTTCATTATGTTTGTTTACTAAATAAACAGTTTGGGGACCAGAATTTCAACAAAATATACGACGGAAAGTCTAAACCCACCACGTGTTCGGCATCCATTTTTGATCGTTTCACGTAGATATTGCTAGGCAACAGGTCACGTGATGGATAGGTCAATTGATGTCGAGCTCAACCGTTGAACTGACAACTGATATATGGAACAGTCAAAGGACATCGGATTGCAAACGGTGTACGTGATCGAATAGTTAAAGGGTTTGCCTTTCGAGTTCATATCTCAACTGAGTATTTATGTTTTGTAATCTTCTGTGACATTAAAGTGCTTCTTTATTTTGTAAAAAAACATGTTATTTTGTAACTCAATTTTGACAGGCGGGCGGGCTTGTTAGGCATGACAACATTGCAACATTGCGTAACGATAGTAACTGTATCTCTCCCGAGACGCCGGGATCCACTCGCCTCATTCTCCTTTCAGTCGCACCTTAATTAAACCTTTGGTCCCTGATCTGTCAATTGACAACACTTATTTAGAGTTATTTACTTACGGGTTTTTGATATGCTATGCTTTTCTACAGTGGTCGTCAAACCTCCAGATGGCGCCTCTGTTAAGGAGATAATAATTTGATGCCCTTGATTTGATCATGCGGGGGTGTAAGTATATAGTATCTATTAATACCAGGACGCGCACAGAACAAACGATATATCACAGCTCGCGAGTGCCATGTAATTGACTTTTGTAGTAATTTCTTCGTTTCTGATAAGTTAATTACTCCACGTAGACACTAACTCCTAGTGAGCTCGAGAATGCCAAGTTACAGTTCCGACGTTGTCAGAATCTGGGCGTGCCTAGTAAGAGCCAACTACACGGGTGCTTAATGTCACTTAATGGGGCATCTGGATATTCTCATCGAAGACATCAACCCGTGTTTCGTGTTAGATGAAAACAGAGTCAGGAACATATTCGTGTGTAAATAAACCACACATGAGCACTGTTTAGTTTCTACTTCTCATGCCTGTTCTTGGCATAGCATATTGCCCAGATACATCCACCATACACACTAGGATGCCAAAGCTACATAGTACATAGCACATTTTTAATTGTGAATGTTGCATTAGGCTCGTATCGGACCACACTCTTCATGCGTGTTCCAGAAGATTGTGCAACATTGCATAATTCAGTTCCTCGCCATTCGAGGTGTTCTTAGACATGATGAAGCCTAAATGAGACATCTCCACAGTTTCGAGGGTTCCAGTTTGCGTGTCGTGTGTATCGTGCTGTTTTGTGTTTTGGTGAGCCTCAGTTGGATGCAGCAGGACATTTTACATAGTCATTAAGGGTGTGCATTCAGGGACGGATCCAGAAAGCGAGTCTAGGGGAGTCACAAAACCTTCATAGCGGCCGAACCAAATGGCGTAGAACAGTTTTCGCCGCCGCGCCGCCGTATTTTCAACTCTTCTTGAGCTTCTTCGCTGGCTCGGCTGGCTAGACTGTGATATCAAAGACGGCGGGTGGGGGGGGGGCTGTTGTCAACTATGAGGATGATTATGACGATGATGAGGACATCAACAATGCACAATTAACCTCCTCCTCCTCCTCCTCCTCATCATCATCATCCTCATCCCCATTCACCCTTATAACGAGTAGTCGTGCTGGCACTCATTCGACGTTCACTAAAGTATACTTAAGAAGGTTTCTCAGAACGAGTCAGCCGCTTGTTTTCTGGGAGAACACATGGAACCCCGTTCACATAACCTCCCAGGTAACGCAGTAGCTACGTGTCAACAAACAATAGGACCGAATCAGACATTAAAAGGGTTACCTCAACAAATGAAAGGAGTAATCTACAATAAATCACGGGATTATCTTAAGGTAATTAAGAATCATTAAAGCATATTTACAATTGACATATTTAATCATTATTACATAAAATTAAGGGGACATCTTAAACAACTTAGGGGAAATCTCAAAATGCAATGTTAATGAATGATACTGTACAATTATTAGAAAATAAAGGGTAATCTCAAAATAAAAAAAATGAATGTTTTAAAATATTACTAAAATTAAAGAATGATGTCTTTAATAATGAACTAGCTGATCATGTCAACACATTGCGGAGTCATCAAAACCAAGTGGTCTTATTGAAATAAAGTTAATGAAATTAAGGGGCCATATTGTAAAAAAATGGGTCTTCTCAAAACGCGAAGAATCGTAACAAAATATGTAAGAAGTCATCAACAAATTAATGAGCTGATTGTCTCTCAACAAATTGAGGGACCATCTAAAATGTAAGGGTTGTCTATCTAGTTCATTATTAAATTACCTCTTAGTGGCTCCTTTTTTAATTATTCTTTAAATTATGTTTAATATAACACTTTACTTCTAGTAATATTTAAAAACATTTGGGTTTCCGGCATAGATTAGTGCAGAGACTCGTCACCTCATCATTTGGACGGGCTGAGTCGGCCGGGAGCGGGTAAACATTTTGACTGACGGATACAAACCCGTCAACTATGTAATGACCCAAACAGGTAGGCCCTTTATATACGACGGGCTGTTTGACATGCGCCACACACGCGGATTCTTTCTGCGACATTGGCATAGGCTTCACAGGGCAGTTCCTGGAAATACTCTACGCACGCGTGGTGTGTGTATAGCTTGTCGCGATTTTCAAACGGATACTGTTTTAATACAACAGCGTAGACACATTGTTAAAGCGATTCTTTGTAAGCTATATACATTCGATATGCACTGTATCAAGACGTGATAATTTCCCATAAATACTTTCTCTGCTACTTATGACTTACTATAATTTGGGTATTATTTGCGCAAAAATCCGATAAATAATTGTGTTTACACGAACCATTTTGAGCTTGCTACCACGTGGATGATTAATTATGCTGGCCGACTATAATGAATATTCCTGCACGTGCAGTGAAACACACAGAGACTGGTGACGTTACATACACAGTCAACATGTCAGATTTCGAGGTGAGTTGTTGCAAGCAATGGCTTTTTAAATCAGCAATTCGTAGACAGGTTGTGTCTGTGTGTACGGGTCTTGCCTTTCTAGTCAATCGTTTTTGAAGTCTCCGTTTCCCCACTTATTTGAACCGAAACACATAAAAATGTGAGATTCGTACTTTCACAGATTGTTTTCAATGCTACAGCTACGATTGTTAGTAAACCTGGCTGGCTTGTTATCATTCATAGTAAAAGTTTTAGGTTTGTTAAACTGTACATAATACCGTGTTGCCACGGAATTTTGTGATGCACGAACTTTTAACACTAACAGATCTGCACTCTAGTATACGTGTAAGTTGTTATCCATGAATATATTTAAAACAATATAATAATAGATCAGATCAAGCTGTGCTGCTTCATGTGAATAGCACATTTGATATTAAGAGTACTCGCTAAAACATATAAATTAAACATACATTTTTGACATGTTACTTTACCGTTACTGTACACATTTCGTGAGAATGGTCCCCATATGTATATATATATATATATATATATATATATATATACAACATTAATTATTAGAGCAAGAATAAAGGAAAACATACCGTGCACTCTGGATAAGGTTGAACCTCCAGGGACCCATAACAATACTGATAAATGAAACTTCTAATAACTAAAAAGTTATCAGTCTGTCCCCTTATTGGGACCTACGCCTACGATTGACTTAACTTAGCGAAATCAACTTATGTGAGTTCGAGTTATTTGGAGTGCACTGTATATGACCAATGTATACAGGTAATTATGTAGAAGCAAATTAAAAGTTGGCCAAAGTAATGGATTGGGATTTTAGTCTGACTGAATCAAAATAACAAGGTTCTCTTGTATTTCTTTGCCATTTAGCCAGCTGTACACTTGGTGATAAGTCCCATAATGTAACATATAAACTGAATTAATCTGCACAATATTGAATTAGTTAACTCATATTTAGGTTCAGTTTCCTAAATTCAATTTTGTTTATTTGCAGAAACATTTTGACCATCAACAGTTTGAAAATAGCCGAGCGGATGGAAAGAGAAAATTGAAGAACTCTACTCAACAGTGCCATTAATTGGACAATGGGTCACCTGACATAAGATGGTGCCTGACTTTGTTCTGCCCAATTCTGTTCAGTGCGACTCAAATGGAAGTGTGCACCTGATAGCTGTGCATATCAAAATGCATAACAGTGCTATTAATTGGACAATGTGTTATTTGATACAGTAATGAAGATGGTGTCTGATTTTGTTCTGCCACATTAGTTCCGTGTGGCTTCTGCTGGGAATATGTACATCACTATATGTTTCAAATGGATTTGTGCAATCGATCGATTTATGCATCCAAATGCACACCATCCCGTCATTATGTTGCAAAATAGGAGAACATAATAAAATGTATGCTGTCTTATGGTCATCATGTTTGGATTGTGTTCTACAGCATATTCTTCAAAATTGGTTGAAACAAGTTTGTGTTATGTGAACTATACAGGGGTTAGTGTATAAAAAGGTGTCGACAAAGTTGCTTTTACAATAATTTTGCAAATTCATAAAATATAAATATTCCACAACATTCAAAATGTTTTAGGGATCTTCTTAGGACTGAGTTAAATACTCCAATGATGACTGAAAACAGTGTTTTAAAATATACGTTACTTTTAAAGTTTTGTAACTTTGTAACTTTATTTCCATCATACAATGGCCATTTTATTTGCTGTCGTCGAAAAATGAGTTCGACAGAAACAAATTCAATGTCTTTTATTCTAAATGATGGGCAGAACAAATCACATTGACAAAATGAAACATGTATCTAGCTGAGGTATGTCCCTTAATTATTGTTACACTGATACTATATATTTTAATATTTTGTCAACAATAATGTTATTATGCTCTTTATGGATCTACATTTTTCAAACTAGAATTAAACGTCATGTAGATAGGTAAGTAGATAACTACCTATGATAATTTTATATTGTACATTACTTCATGCGATGTATAATGTTGTATTTATACTGCTTATGGAAACAGCAGCTGGATTTTATGGTGCAAACAAAATGGTTTCATTATTGCATGTTTCTCAGTTTCAATAAGTTTCTGTTATCTAAACGTTTAATTAAAACTAAACTTAAAAATACATAGCCAGATGTACCTAGTGAAAAAGGAACATGAGTGAACCATTGGTGAGATTTCGTATGTTTTTATATTCCAACAAAAACAATGTCAATCATTCAATATGTCATCAATGACAATGTCATACGACGGCTTCGTGCGTGGAGAGCTGGTGTTTTTTCTTTTAAATCAATCCGTCTGTCATGAACTGTCGCTACGTTCATTCTCCGTTTATTCCATACATTTTTTCTTCTTTTCTTTGTTGAATATGTGACATAAACAGCAGCTGGTCCACTTTTCCTTTTGATAATTTCATCGGTCATGACTCATTCGCATGGAGGTAGCTAATCCAAACACACATGTTTATGACGTTTTTCTTGTATCTATTAACTCGGCGTAGCTAATCGAAGTCTGACGGACAGTCCCGAATATTCATGAGCATGCCTTATACGGATCGTGAAGGCGGGGCCAAAGTACGCGGGGTTATTTTATCGATGCATTAGTGATTAATAAAACATAATTCTAATGAAATAAAAGCATAGAATTATATGAAATAATAATATTAACAGGATTACTTAATAATTGCTTAATTTACAAAGAGATACAAATTCTCAAAGAATCGCTTTCACTACTGCTGTTAGTCCAAAACTGGCACTACAAAGACTTGTGTCGGCACTGTTGTGGGACAGTTTCCGGCGTTTGAATTGCTAATAAACAAATCGCCGACCGTATTTTACACATTGTTAACGTTGCGTTAACTTCGCCCGCTAAAACTGTTTTGTAACATTCGATTCGGTCAAATTACGACGGCATCGTTTTAGCAGAGTTTACGGACAATTTTCTTATTTAGCATTCGCGTGCTGGCCCGTTAATTCTCCGTATACAAATACGAGTAATCAGGAGCGTTCGGGTTATTTAGCGCCCAATATACTGAACGCACGTGACACTATTAATTGAAATAGCAATGTAGCATTTTGTCTTCGCCATGCCGCCGCTGCCGTCGAAGAAATATCGAAATGACATTACGCGTTTTTTCTAATCAAAACCAACGAAAATTACGTTGACTGCCATCATTCACCGGGAAGACGATAATGTGGACCGACTGGAGACTGCGCCAGTGTCGTCGGTGATACCTCTGCCCGTGTGGTCGCGTTCGTCGTCGCGTCACCACTGCCCTTGTCGTCGCGTTCGTCATCATCTCTGCCCGTGTCGTAGCGTTCGTCGTCGTCATATCTGCCCGTGTTGTCGCGTTCGTCGTTGTCATCTCTGCCCGTGTCATCGGGTTCGTCGTCGTCACCCCTGTCCTTGTCGTCACGTTCGTCGACATATATATATATATCTGCCCGTGTCGTCGCGTTCGTCGTCATCTCTGCCCGTGTCGTCGCGTTCGTCGTCATCTCTGCCCGTGTCGTCGCGTTCGTCGTCATCTCTGACCGTGTCGTCGCGTTCGTCGTCATCTCTGCCCGTGTCGTCGCGTTCGTCGTCATCTCTGACCGTGTCGTCGCGTTTGTCGTCATCTCTGCCCGTGTCGTCGCGGTCGTCATCTCTGCCCGTGTCGTCGCGTTCGTCATCATCTCTGCCCGTGTCGACGCGATCGGCGTCGTCATCTCTGCCCGTGTCGTCGCGGTCGTCGTCATCTCTGCCCGTGTCGTCGCGGTCGTCATCTCTGCCCGTGTCGTCGCGTTCGTCATCATCTCTGCCCGTGTCGACGCGTTCGTCGTCATCTCTGCCCGTGTCATCGCGATCGGCGTCGTCATCTCTGCCCGTGTCACCGCGATCGGCGTCGTCATCTCTGCCCGTGTCGTCGCGTTCGTCATCATCTCTGCCCGTGTCGACGCGTTCGTCGTCATCTCTGCCCTTGTCATCGCGATCGGCGTCGTCATCTCTACCAGTGTCGTTGCGTTTAAACAGGAAATCGGTTTTTAGTGGGGTACCATAGGGATCAGTACTGGGACCTTAAAACAACAGTATATTAATATGTCTGTGAATGTGCACACTTCATCTGTTGAGAATTGCTTCAAATGTGACACCTGTGGAACACAGCTTGCAAACAGAACTGCACTGAAGAGACATGTCCGTATCCATGCAGGGGAGAAACCCTTCAAATGTGAAACTTGTGAGGCACAGTTCTCAACAAGTACTAGTTTGAAGATACATATTCGTGTCCACACAGAGAAGAAATCCTTCAAATGTGATACTCAATAATAATAAAAAATAATATATTTTATTTAATATAGCGCCAGATCCAATTATAAATTGTTCGTGGCACTTTACGACACGTAGAACCCAGATAGAGGTAATAATGATGGCTAAATAAACATGCATTTTCTAAAGGAAATTCTTATAAAATTAATATTAGTAAAATACAAATATATACAGTAATTAAATAACTATACTAAAATAATGATCATAGGTACAGTCCTATGTAGAAATAAGACATTGTCAATTCATTTAACTGAACTAATGTGCATGTAGGTAAAATAAATATATAAATAGGTTAATTAATACATAAGAGATATAAAACAAATCAATGCAGAGACTAAACTATGCCACATTGAACAAGAACGAGAGTCGAAAAAAATGAGTCTTTAAGCGTGCCTTGAAAGTAGAGAGATAATCAGACATTTTATTGTCATTAGGCAAAGTGTTCCACAAAGTCGCCGCGGCGACCGCAAACGTACTGTCCCCAGCTTTGACATGAGTCCGCAGGACCGTTAACATGTTGTTGTTGGCAGAGCGCAGTGCTCTCGTTGGTTTGTATGGGCATACAAAGTCGCATAAATATTTCGGGGCAACGCCATGTACAGCTTTATATGTAAACACTAATAGATTAAAGTCGATTCTGTGTGCTACAGGCAACCAGTGAAGAATGCACAACAAAGGCATGGCGCTGTCACTCCGTGGGCGGCGTAGGATCAACCTAGCAGCAGAGTTGTGCATTCTCTGCAGTCGAGCGATGTTGTTGACAGAAGTGCCGTATAGAAGTGAATTGCAGTAATCAAGCCGTGATGTAATAATGGCGTTGACGACTCGTTCCTTTGTCGTCGTTGGGAGATAACGACTCATCTGGTTAATATGGCGCAGGTGAAATGATCACACACTGACGATGTTTGAAACTTGCTTTTTAAAATCGAGGTGGCGATCCATAACGACACCAAGGTTACGAACACATCTTGAGGCAGTAATCGTAACATCTCCTACGCATATCGCACTGCCGTCAATAAGCGCAGCGGCAGTCTTTGGCACTACGGGAAGATATTCCGTTTTATTGTTGTTCATGCACATTTGATTTCATCCACTGATTTGCAACATCTAGACACTCCTCCATACGTCGCAGAGTAGCAGCCAACGCAGTCGCAGTGAGGTCAAAATGGCAGTACAATTGCAGATCATCCGCATAATGATGAAAACAAAGTCCATGCGCCCTGATTATGTCGCCAATGGGTTGTACGTACAACGAGAATAACAAAGGACCCAGCACCGAACCCTATGGGACACCCGATGTCACGCAAGTTATATTCGATGACGCATCACGAATGACCACACGCTGGGTCCGGCCCTGCAGATAGGATTGCAGCCAGCCAAGCGCCTTGCCAACAATGCCGTAACGCAACCGAAGGCGCTGAACCATTATCTTGTGATTCTTGTGGGGCACAGTTCTCACAAAGTGCTACTTTGAACACACATATTCGTTGTGTCCATACAGGGGAGAAACCCTTCAAATGTGATACTTGTGGGACACAGTTCTCACAAAGTAGTACCTTTAAGACACATATTCGTTGTGTCCATACAGGGGAGAAACCCTTCAAATGTGATAGTTGTGGGGCACAGTTCTCACAAAGTAGTACTTTTAAGACACATATTCGTTCGGTCCATACAGGGGAGAAACCCTTCAAATGTGATAGTTTCGGGGCACAGTTCTCACTAAGTGCTACTTTGAACACACATATTCGTTGTGTCCATACAGGGGAGAAACCCTTCAAATGTGATAGTTCCGGGGCACAATTCTCAACAAGTCATAGTTTGAAGTTACATTTGCGTATTCACTCGGGTGAGAAGCCGTATAAGTGTGATACATGCGGTGCACACTTCTCACACCTTAATGTTTTAAAGCCACACAAGCGCATTCACACGGATTAGAAACATTTTAAATGTGACACCTGTGGGGCATATTTACATGTAATTTCGTTTTGAAGAAGTATAATGTGTGTCCAAACTAAGACATGATCCTAGAAGTGTGACTTCTGATGTATAAACGTCTCGCAGCTTAGTCATTTGCAGTCGTATGCACACTTGCAGGTGACCCTTTCTGTCCCGACATTTGAACTATTCCGAGGAGGCAGACAACTTATTTTGCGTGTGCACTCCCTAGATGAGTGAATGTGCTGGTGTTACAAATGTCACTTAAAACGTGACCATACGTTATACATAATAAATATGATGTATTTGTAGTATTGCAAACGAATTGTTTATTTTTCTCTTGATAACATGCATTACAAGTTACATTACATGACATTACAACATACAAGTTACATTACATGGCATTACAACATACAAGTTACATTACACGACATCACAACATACAAGTTACATTACACGACATTACAACATACAATTTACATTACACGACATTACAACACACAAGTTACATTACACGACATTACAACATACATGTTACATTACACGGCATTACAACATACAAGTTACATTACACGGCATTGCAACATACAAGTTACCATTACACTGCATTACAACATACAAGTTACATTACACGGTATTACAACAAACAAGTTACATTACATGACATTACAACATACAAGTTACATTACACGACATTACAACGTACAAGTTACATTACACGGCATTACATCATACAAGTTACATTACACGACATTACAACATACACATTACATTACACGACATTACAGCATACATGTTACATTACACGACGTTACAACATACACGTTACATTACACTACATTACAACATACAAGTTACATTACACGGTATTACAACATGCAATTTACATTACACGACATTACAACATACACGTTACATTACACGACATTACAACATACAAGTTACATTACATGACATTACAACATACAAGTTTAATAAAAATATTATAGCATGAGGATTTTTGTGACATTTTATTTAGTATTTTGAGGGATAATCAGCTCCTGTAAAAATCAGCAGCCTTGTGAACTGTTGAATTCTCACGACCCGTTCTTCTGTGAAACTGGGAGATTTTTCGCGCTCTCTCATACAGCTGTGATAATTATTATTTTCGTTGCTATGCATGTTTGTGTTTACATGTTCTTTACACGTGAAATATAAGTTTATGAGACCACTATCAACTAAAGTAGGTCCTACATTGCAGGTGTTTCGTTGGAATACTGGTGGAATCTAAGCAACAACTGACTGGACAATTAATACTTGGACATATACCTAAGAAGGGTCAGTAATTCCCTGTGTAAGGTAAGTTGTTTTATTTCGGAATAATACAGAAAATAAATCAAAGACAAAGCGTATACAATCTATAAAATCCAGGTTGGCAGCAGAGCCAAGGCTGTTACCAGCAAATATGGATTTACAATGTTATGACAGAGACAATATAATTTGAATCACTGGTCGCTGCCAACCACTGATAACGGTAAAGTGAATTGTCGTAGATACAACGTGCAATTAATAACTACAAGCAGACAGTTAATACACTACAATAAATAATAAGTAGCAGTAGTGACGTGGGTGGTAGACCCAAAAATGAAAAAAAAATTCTGTTCACACACATTTATATATATATACAAAAACAATGCCAGATTGCAGAAGACCAATGCAATAATAAGAATTAAATATATAGTAGTATTTTCATAAACCTTTTAATTAAAACTAATCAAATAATTAATAAAAAAACACAAAAGTGATAACATATTTAATACACATGATTTTAGAGAAGATACGAAGTTGGTAATGATAGGTTTATTTTGAATATCAAGCGAAGTATTATTCCATACTATCGGCCCATTACATAGTAAACTATTTGATGATCGTAGGGTAGAACTGTTGATTGCACGAATATGTCTAAGTTGCCTTGTATCATGACTGTGAATATCACAGATTGTTATGACAATAATTATACAAAAATTTTGCAATTTCTATTTCATAACTATCCTTCAATTTTAGTACATTTAAACATGTGAACAGGGGGTGAGTATTCTCATGGAAACCAGTTCAAAGAATATTTTACAAACAACTTTTTTCTGCATAATGAATAATTTCTTTGTGTAGCTTCTATGTGTAGATCCCCAAAGGATTATTCCATATGTCAAATATGGATACACGAAATGCATAGTAAATTGTCTTTAGGTGTTCTATGCGAAGAAAACGAGTATCCTTATTTATAACATATAAAGCACCTGACAGTTTTTTCTGCAGACATTTATGTGTTCATGCCAGTCAAGTTTATCATCAATAAGAAGGCGTAGAAAGTTTACACAATGGGTAGGCTAAATTATCTGATCTGATATCTTTAACGTGATTTGTTCACTAAGTAGAAGTCTTGAAAACAACATATGTTTTGATTTGGAAACATTCAATGAGAGCTTATTAGTATGAAACCAGTCGGCTAATACTTGAAGTTCTTTATTCATGTCATTGTAAAGTTTAGTAATACGATTTCCATTCATATATACCGTGGTGTCATCAACAAATAATATTGCTTTAATTTGTTCCAGACAAAATTGGAGATCACTTAAGTATAAAATAAATGAAAGTGGACCAAGAATAAAGCCCTGCCGCACATCGAATGTGATATTTTGTGGAAACGAAGCACTGTTGCTACAACTTACATATTGTATTCTAATTGTAAGATAGCTCCTGAACCAATTAAGATGAGTACCCCTTATTCCGTAGGAATCTAACTTATGTAATGCAAACTGATGGTCTATGGTATCGAATGTCTTACTTAAATCAAGAAATACACTGATGACTGAATCTTTTTTCTAACGCATTTACAACATCAGAAACTAATGTAGACGCCGCATTAATGGTGGATTGTTTCGTTCGGAAAACATATTGATTATCATTTAAGATATTATTATTTGTTAAAAAAAAGTATAGGTCCTTTTGTACACAACCCTTCATGATATCTTTGAAAGAGCGGGATGTAAAGATATGGGTATATAGTTAAAAAATCAGTTTTAGCTTTTGATTTGTAGACTGGTGTAATTTTAGCAATTTTTAATTCGTCTGGTACAATTCCCTCACTTAAAGATTTGTTTATCAGAAGTAGAAACACTCCTTCACCAATTTGTTTTATAAAGTACGGACTAAAATTGTCAGACCCTCACCTTTTCTTTGGTTGAAGAGACTTTATTATTTGGCTGAATTCACTTGCATCAGTGGGATTCATAAACATATTATTCATATTTTTACCATGGCTTTTATTAAGGTAAGCGGTAAAATTGGTTTGGGGCTTACGGATTGCTTTAGCGTAAATCCGTTCAATGTTTGTAAAGAAAGTACAAAATGTATTCGAAATTTGATCAGGATGATTATTTAAGTCAGTGTTGAGCTTGAAATATGTAGGAATACTTGATTAATCATTTTTTTCTCCGATTATTATTCGAAGTATCTGACATGTCTTTTTAGAATCATTCTTGAATTTGTTTAACAGGTAGAATAGTAATTTTTTTTAGCAATATACTTTAGTTTATTATAAAGATTTCTGTACGTAGTATAACGAACATAAGTGGAATGTCTCCTTGATTTACCAATACATTTTCGATAAAACTTACTGCATGTTGTAGAAGATTTCATTAGACCTTTGGCCATCCATTCATTCCTGATTACATCTTTTGATTTTATCTTAATAAGTTTACCTCGGGCAAAGGAATCGACAACATTGTGGAGTTGTGTCATAACTTCTTTAAAAGCATTATTTATATCTAATCGATGTAAATGAGTCCAATCAATTTCTTTACGAGCGGAAGTTATATGATGGATGGATGCTTCGGAAACTGAACTACGTTTGAAGATAAGCAGCTCGTGTAATGGTTTGGGTGATTTCCGTTTACCAATTTAAAAATATATACGCAAGTGGTGCGATATATCGTTATAAAGAATGCCAGAATGGACAATTGAGTTGGTATGTCTTACATAAATGCATTATTATCAATAAGGGTTGTAAATGTACGGGTGATACGTGTTGGTTTAGTAATTGTATGAACCAGGTTAGTAACAAAACACACCTAGCATGTCATTTGAGGGTTTATGCGAGTATTGGGAATGCGGTAAATCTCTCCAACAATGGAAGTACAACTTTATAATTGGACTGAATAAAAATGGACTCGAATTCACCCTCTACAAAAATGGCAAGATCATCACGAATATGATACTGAATATCATCACGCACATATATAGCTACACCACCTTTAGTGTTGGTATACCTGTTCTTATAAACCATGTTATAATTTGGGAGTTTATATAGATATGCATTGTCAAGGTTTAGGAAGGTTACACAAAGCAGGATATAATCAAATTCATCATGTGCTTCCAATAAATGAGATAATACATTTTTAAGATTACAATAATTTGATACCAGTTCTTGAATGTTAAGATGAAGTACTCCTGATTGAAAGTTATTATTCCTGTAGTTATCAGAAAGTAGATCATTGACATAATAATAATTATTATTGACATTAGCTAAGTTAAAAGGGCTTGTATCTTCATCTCTATTCAAGGCATGTAAATCAAATAAATTTCGTAGATCTTGATTCGTATAATTACGTGGAAGAGAATCCATAGTTTCACGACTCGTTAAGACGGGTAGTAAACTGCCAAATTATATTCCACAAGGGAGTGAACAAATTCAGAGTAGGGGCTTACAGCATATAAATGTAAATTAAAATATAAATAATATGTAATGGTGATATTTAAGTCGTCATCATAATAGTAGCAGCTTGTACAACAATTAATTTAACAAGATCTCTATTTTGTAATGTAAACATTTATGTGTAGTTTAGATAATGTATGCTACAAGCAGTAACAAGATTTAACAAGATTTAACAAGATTGCCACCCAGAGAATTAACTCTAGATGGCAGGTGGACAAGGAAGCCTTTTTGGCTTATCGAGAGTCCAACCCTATTTTTATCTATGTGTATCACGCCCTTCTGAGGTATGTGTCGATTTTATTTTAAAACATATTCACGTTACTAGCATCCACACAATCAGCAGCTACATTAGTTTGTGTTGTTGTAAATGCGTTATAAAAAAGATTCAGTCAACAGTGTATTTATTGATTTAAGTAAGGCGTTCAATACCATAGACCATCAGATGTTATTACATAAGTTAGATTACTACGGAATAAGAGGTATCTCTCTTATTTTTGGTTCAGGAGATATCTTACAAACAGAACACAATATGTAAGTTGTAGCAACAGTGCTTCGCTTCCACAAAATATCACATTCGATGTGCGGCAGGGCTTTATTCTTGGTCCACTTTCATTTATTTTATACATAAATGATCTCCAATTTTTTCTGAAGCAAAATAAAGCAATATTATTTGCTGATGACACCACGGAATATAAGAATGGGAATCGTATTACTAAACTTTACAATGACATGAATAAAGAACTTCAAGTATTAGCCAACTTGTTTCATGTTAATAAGCTCTCATTAAATGTATCCAAATCAAAATATATGTTGTTTTCTAGGTTACGACATCTACTTAGTGAACAAATCACGTTAAAGATAGCAGTTCAGATAATTCAGTTTACCCATTGTGTAAACTTTCTAGACCTTCTTATTGATGATAAACTTGACTGGCATGAATACATAAATGTCTGCAGAAAAACGTTTAAGTGCTTCATACGTTATAATTAAAGTGAATCGCTTTCTTCCTGTGGCAATTTAATATGCATTTGGTGTATCCATATTTGACATATGGAATAATCCTTTGGGGATCTACACATAGAAGCTACACAAAGAAAGTATTCATTATGCAGAAAAAAATTGTTCGCAGTATTCTTCGAACTGGTTTCCATGAGCATACTCAGTCCCTGTTCACATGTTTAAATGTGCTAAAATTGAGCAGTCCAGCAGTTCCACCCTACGAGCATCAAATAGTTTATTATGCAATGGGCCGATAGTATGGAATAATATTTCGCCTGATATTCAAAATAAACGTAACATACCAGCTTCGTATCTCCTATGAATTCAAGTGTCTTAAAACAATATGTCTATGAAGATACTACACCTTATTAAAAGGTAAGTTCTTATATAGTGCAGTATCCAGTCCTCAGAACTGCTCAAAGCGCTATACACTTCACTCCCTGGCAGACCTGTTCAATTGAACACCATCCCGACTTCTCTGCAAAGCATTCAGCCACGCTGCAATTAATGCGCGAAGACTATTCGAATACAACTATCCACCACTGTCTATAGCCAGGAACTCATTCACACAGCTGAGTGAACTGAAGCAATGTAGAGTAAACGAATTTGCCCAAGGTTCGACACCGCAGCACAGGATTCGAACCTGCGTTCTCTCAGTCGAGAGTCCGGAGCTCTTACTGCTGTGCTACTGCGCACTAACAAATTTATTTAAATATATAATTTATTAAATGTTTTATCAGTTTTGATTTGTTTATTATTTAATTAGTTTTAAACGGTTTATAAAAATACTACTATATATTAAATTCTAATTACTGGATTGTTGTTCTGCAATCTAGCATTAGTGTTGTATATATGTGAAAAGAAAAGAGAATCATTTTTGGGTATACCAACCACGTCACTGCTGCAACTTATTATTTATGGTAGTGTATTAATTAATTAATAGCTGCTTGTAGTTATTAATTGCACATTGTATCTACGAAAATTCGTTTAACCGTTATTAGTGGTTGGCAGCGACCAGTGATTCAAATTATATTGTCTCTGTTATAACATTGTACACTCATATCTGCTGAGCCCCACAAATATCACATTTGTAGGGTTTCTCCCCTGTATGGATATGTGTCTTCAAATTAGTACGTCTTGAGAATTGTGCCCCACATTTACCACATTTGAAGGGTTTCTCCCCTGTGTGGAAACGTATATTTGTCTCCAAACTATCACGTGTTGAGAATTGTGCCCCACATGTATCACATTTGAAGGGTTTCTCCCCTGTATGAATACGGACATGTGTCTTCAAATTACATCTTTGTGAGAACTGTGCCTCATACGTATCACATTTGAAGGGTTTATTCCCTGTGTGGAAACGGAAATGTTTCTCCAAACTGTCACGTGTTGAGAATTGTGCCCCACATGTATCACATTTGAAGGGTTTCTCCCCTGTATGAATACGGACATGTGTCTTCAAATTACATCATTGTGAGAACTGTGCCTCATACGTATCACATTTGAAAGGTTTCTTCCCTGTGTGGAAACGGAAATGTTTCTCCAAACTGTCACGTGTTGAGAATTGTGCCCCACATGTATCACATTTGAAGGGTTTCTCCCCTGTATGACTACGGACATGTGTCTTCAAATTACATCTTTGTGAGAACTGTGCCTCACAAGTATCACATTTGAGGGTTTTTCCCCCGTATGGATACGGACATGTCTCTTCAGTGCAGTTCTGTTTGCAAACTGTTCCACAGGTGTCACATTTGAAGCGATTCTCGACAGATGAAGTGTGCACATTCACAGACATATTAATATACTGTTGTTTTAACGTATTCCTATCACGTTTGTAAGTCTGTTCACACACTTTCGATGCGCACTGATGCCCTCAAAGCACTTGTGAATGTAGACTTGTTTTTATTAGAAGTGTGAGTGCTTGTGTGCGTATGCACGTGTGTACGTGTGCGAATATGGATTTGTTGGATTAAACCGCACCTTAAAGGGTTCACTTGAGTGTGAATGGATGTATGCAACTGTAACAGCCCATTGCGTATTTTAAAGGTTTGTCATCAGTGTGAATGTGCACGTGGTGCACGGAATGGTCTCTCCCCCGTCTAAGCATACAAATTGTCAGCCGTAAGATGATTTCTCTGTGAACACTTTGCTGCACAACGCTTACACTCGATTGGAGTCCCCACAACAAGTCAGTTGGCATCGGCTTTACTGCAATTATTGTCCCCCTGCTGAGATAGTTTCCGTGACCTTGCTTGTTGTCTTACGTTATGATGATCACTGTCTCTTTCGGTTGCAAACTGTTGTAGGTGTCACCAGTGTGGTGAGGCGAAGAGAATGTGACAGTGTTCACGAGTCTGAAGGTTGGTCACTTTATTGGAGACACTTCTGACACCAACAGCCATCCACACGTCAGAGTCATCTGAAACATAGTAGCTACACGTAGACGACATTGAGTGACAGTATCAGACGTAGACGACAGTGAGTGACAGTATCAGACGCAGACGACGGTGAGTGACAGTATAAGACGTAGACGACATTGAGTGACAGTATGAGACGTAGACGACGGTGAGTGACAGTATGAGACGTAGACGACGGTGAGTGACAGTATCAGACGGAGACGACGGTGAGTGACAGTATGAGACGTATACGACATTGAGTGACAGTATGAGACCTAGACGACAGTGAGTGACAGTATGAGACGTAGACGACGGTGAGTGACAGTATCAGACGTAGACGACGGTGAGTGACAGTATGAGACGTAGACGACGGTGAGTGACAGTATCAGACGTAGACGACAGTGAGTGACAGTATGAGACGAAGACGACGGTGAGTGACAGTATCAGACGTAGACGGCGGTGAGTGACAGTATCAGACGTAGACGGCGGTGAGTGACAGTATCAGACGTTATCAGACGTAGACGACGGTGAGTGACAGTATCAGACGTAGATGACGGTGAGTGACAGTATGAGACGTAGACGGCGGTGAGTGACAGTATGAGAAGTAGACGACGGTGAGTGACAGTATAAGACGTAGACGACGGTGAGTGACAGTATGAGACGTAGACGACGGTGAGTGACAGTATCAGACGTAGACGGCGGTGATTGACAGTATCAGACGTAGACGACGGTGAGTGACAGTATAAGACGTAGACGACGGTGAGTGACAGTATGAGACGTAGACGACGGTGAGTGACAGTATGAGACGTAGACGACGGTGAGTGACAGTATGAGACGTAGACGACGGTGAGTGACAGTATAAAACGTAGACGACGGTGAGTGACAGTATGAGACGTAGACGACGGTGAGTGTCAGTATGAGACGTAGACGACGGTGAGTGACAGTATGAGACGTAGACGACGGTGAGTGACAGTATCAGACGTAGACGACGGTGAGTGACAGTATCAGGCGTAGACGACGGTGAGTGACAGTATCAGACGTAGTCGACGGTGAGTGACAGTATCAGACGTAGACGACGGTGAGTGACAGTATCAGATGTAGACGACGGTGAGTGACAGTATCATACGTAAACGGCTGTGAGTGACAGTATCAGACGTAGACGACGGTGAGTGACAGTATCAGACGTAGACGACGGTGAGTGACAGTATCAGACGTAGACGGCTGTGAGTGACAGTATCAGACGTAGACGGCGGTGAGTGACAGTATCAGACGTAGACGACGGTGAGTGACAGTATCAGACGTAGATGACGGTGAGTGACAGTATGAAACGTAGATGACGGTGAGTGACAGTATGAAACGTAGACGGCGGTGAGTGACAGTATGAGACGTAGACGGCGGTGAGTGACAGTATGAGACGTAGACGACGGTGAGTGAGAGTATCAGACGTAGACGACGGTGAGTGACAGTATCAGACGTAGACGGCGGTGAGTGACAGTATGAGACGTAGACGACGGTGAGTGACAGTATGAGACGTAGACGACGGTGAGTGACAGTATGAGACGTAGACGGCGGTGAGTGACAGTATCAGACGTAGACGACGGTGAGTGACAGTATAAGACGTAGACGACGGTGAGTGACAGTATCAGACGTAGACGACGGTGAGTGACAGCATCAGACGTAGACGGCGGTGAGTGACAGTATCAGACGTAGACGACGGTGAGTGACAGTATGAGACGGAGACGACGGTGAGTGACAGTATCAGACGCAGACGACATTGAGTGACAGTATGAGACGTAGACGACGGTGAGTGACAGTATAAGACGTAGACGACGGTGAGTGACAGTATGAGACGTAGACGACGGTGAGTGACAGTATCAGACGTAGACGACGGTGAGTGACAGTATGAGACGTAGACGACGGTGAGTGACAGTATCAGACGTAGACGACGGTGAGTGACAGTATAAAACGTAGACGACGGTGAGTGACAGTACGTAGACGAGACGTAGACGTAGACGACGGTGAGTGACAGTATGAGACGTAGACGACGGTGAGTGACAGTATCAGACGTAGACGACGGTGAGTGACAGTATCAGGCGTAGACGACGGTGAGTGACAGTATCAGACGTAGTCGACGGTGAGTGACAGTATCAGACGTAGACGACGGTGAGTGACAGTATCAGACGTAGACGACGGTGAGTGACAGTATCATACGTAAACGGCTGTGAGTGACAGTATCAGACGTAGACGGCGGTGAGTGACAGTATCAGACGTAGACGACGGTGAGTGACAGTATCAGACGTAGACGGCTGTGAGTGACAGTATCAGACGTAGACGGCGGTGAGTGACAGTATCAGACGTAGACGACGGTGAGTGACAGTATCAGACGTAGATGACGGTGAGTGACAGTATGAAACGTAGACGGCGGTGAGTGATAGTATGAGACGTAGACGGCGGTGAGTGACAGTATGAGACGTAGACGACGGTGAGTGACAGTATCAGACGTAGACGACGGTGAGTGACAGTATCAGACGTAGACGACGGTGAGTGACAGTATCAGACGTAGACGACGGTGAGTGACAGTATCAGACGTAGACGACGGTGAGTGACAGTATCAGACGTAGACGGCTGTGAGTGACAGTATCAGACGTAGACGGCGGTGAGTGACAGTATCAGACGTAGACGACGGTGAGTGACAGTATCAGACGTAGATGACGGTGAGTGACAGTATGAAACGTAGATGACGGTGAGTGACAGTATGAAACGTAGACGGCGGTGAGTGACAGTATGAGACGTAGACGGCGGTGAGTGACAGTATGAGACGTAGACGACGGTGAGTGACAGTATGAGACGTAGACGACGGTGAGTGACAGTATCAGACGTAGACGGCGGTGAGTGACAGTATGAGACGTAGACGACGGTGAGTGACAGTATGAGACGTAGACGACGGTGAGTGACAGTATGAGACGTAGACGGCGGTGAGTGACAGTATCAGACGTAGACGACGGTGAGTGACAGTATAAGACGTAGACGACGGTGAGTGACAGTATCAGACGTAGACGACGGTGAGTGACAGCATCAGACGTAGACGGCGGTGAGTGACAGTATCAGACGTAGACGACGGTGAGTGACAGTATGAGACGTAGACGACGGTGAGTGACAGTATCAGACGCAGACGACATTGAGTGACAGTATCAGACGTAGACGACGGTGAGTGACAGTATCAGACGTAGACGACGGTGAGTGACAGTATGAGACGAAGACGACGGTGAGTGACAGTATCAGACGTAGACGACGGTGAGTGACAGTATCAGACGTAGACGACGGTGAGTGACAGTATGAGACGTAGACGACGGTGAGTGACAGTATGAGACGTAGACGACGGTGAGTGACAGTATGAGACGTAGACGACGGTGAGTGACAGTATCAGACGTAGACGGCGGTGAGTGACAGTATCAGACGTAGACGGCGGTGAGTGACAGTATCAGACGTTATCATACGTAGACGACGGTGAGTGACAGTATGAGACGTAGATGACGGTGAGTGACAGTATGAGACGTAGACGACGGTGAGTGACATTATCAGACGTAGACGACGGTGAGTGACAGTATCAGACGTAGACGGCGGTGAGTGACAGTATGAGACGTAGACGACGGTGAGTGACAGTATGAGACGTAGACGACGGTGAGTGACAGTATCAGACGTAGACGGCGGTGAGTGACAGTATCAGACGTAGACGACGGTGAGTGACAGTATAAGACGTAGACGACGGTGAGTGACAGTATCAGACGTAGACGACGGTGAGTGACAGCATCAGACGTAGACGGCGGTGAGTGACAGTATCAGACGTAGACGACGGTGAGTAACAGTATGAGACGTAGACGACGGTGAGTGACAGTATCAGACGCAGACGACATTGAGTGACAGTATGAGACGTAGACGACGGTGAGTGACAGTATGAGACGTAGACGACGGTGAGTGACAGTATGAGACGTAGACGACGGTGAGTGACAGTATGAGACGAAGACGACGGTGAGTGACAGTATGAGACGTAGACGACGGTGAGTGACAGTATGAGACGTAGACGACGGTGAGTGACAGTATGAGACGAAGACGACGGTGAGTGACAGTATCAGACGTAGACGACGGTGAGTGACAGTATCAGACGTAGATGACGGTGAGTGACAGTATGAGACGTAGACGGCGGTGAGTGACAGTATGAGACGTAGACGACGGTGAATGACAGTATAAGACGTAGACGACGGTGAGTGACAGTATGAGAAGTAGACGACGGTGAGTGACAGTATGAGACGTAGACGACGGTGAGTGACAGTATCAGACGTAGACGGCGGTGCGTGACAGTATCAGACGTAGACGACGGTGAGTGACAGTATGAGACGTAGACGACGGTGAGTGACAGTATCAGACGTAGACGACGGTGAGTGACAGCATCAGACGTAGACGGCGGTGAGTGACAGTATGAGACGTAGACGACGGTGAGTGACAGTATGAGACGTAGACGACGGTGAGTGACAGTATGAGACGTAGACGACGGTGAGTGACAGTATCAGACGTAGACGACGGTGAGTGACAGTATCAGACGAAGACGACGGTGAGTGACAGTATCAGACATGATGTTCTTATCGGACAAGTCCTAGAATAAGGTATAAATCCCTTTTCATGTTATATACAGACAACGCGCATGCATACACTGGGTAAGGTATGTTTCCTATGATCAATGCTGAGTTTCTATGAAGATAACTGATGTATCCAATATGATGCCGTTTGCCTATGTAAATATATGTCTGTCCTAAGAGCAATAAAGGCATTTTATCAACGATTTCCTGCTTGACTTTAACAAACAAAAGGATTGTGGACTTTTAATAACTTCCAGCTATGGATATTAACTAGAAATTTCTGATTGGGAAACCATGCCCCTTGAAGGAAGGCCTTTCTGTCACCAACACGCAAAACCTTGAGATTTCATTAATGCAAAATTATCTTTGCACGTCACGTTGTGATTTGAGTTGCAATTAATTTGTTTTTGTGATTATTATCAATTCCATTCAAATCGAGACTATTTGTTTTTCAAACAGTTCTACTTCATATTCATCTATGTAATATCACTGATTTAATGTTTTTGTAGACCAGTCCCATTAAGCTTCAATTATGGCATATACATGTACCGTAATTGAAAGTGTAGACTTAGACTAGTGGAGTAAATGTAATCGATTTGACTAATGAAACCTAATAACAAGACGCAAACAAGATAAGCAATCGAAACATTTGCAATCGTTGTCATAAGAATTAAAACTGAATCGATCCAACATTCGTATGTTCGATTCGCATATGCTACGAAAGTGTTGGAATTCAGCTTCGTTTCTTACGATGCAAAATCCACGCAATCCAAACTGTTTGCACCTAAATCCTGATATATTCTGTGCCAAGAAATAACTATAGATATGTAATTGTTGCATGGTATTCGTTATTTTTTTAATAGTTGTGTGAAAATATTAGTTTCCTATTTTAAAAGTTATATAACCTTAGCATGTTTTGCTGGGATTAACATTATTAATACTGAACCATTTAACATTAAATCCAATGCCATAAGCACTTTTGTAATTATGTGCATATAATTTAACATTTATTATTGTTTATAATAAAACATAAAAATAGTAATTAAAATGTCGCCATGATATTTTTAGTACTGTATTGAATCACAAATCAATGCCAGCTTTTTAATAGTTTTCTTAATAATCTGTATTGTCTGTGTTGTTTACCATAATGTTTTATATTTGTATTATTTTAATGTTTTGGACATTGATGTACTGTATGTATTATTTGAAATGTGTGGGTAAAATCAAACAAATTCTTCTTCTTCTTCTTCTTCTTCTTAAGCCTAAGCTTAAGCTAAGGCTAAGACTAATGCTGCGTTCCAATCGGCTCGTTAAAGTCGTTTACTTTACATAATAAACACGACTTGGCTAACTGGGATGTTCACGAGCTCCTTCAGTTTACCACTTGTAGATCTATACAACTCAGAACTGGGTCAAGTAGGGGTTACGAAGTCTTGTTCACGGTGCGCACTAGGTGACTGGAACGCAGCATGCCATAAGCGCGGTACTAACAAAAGTTCGTACTTATAATATATTATCGTTCATACTCACAATCATAGCATAAAGTTGGACAAAGTAATCTGCACTAGAAACACAGGAAGCAATGCACATTTAATGGCACATTATCAATAGTACAGGATGATTGTTCCATATGAACCATAATAAACAGTATTAGTTAGTAGCATATAAAACCACCATATGATTTTTCGCGATGTCGAACGACATGATTAAAACGGTGCTTCCATCTAGCGATTATCGTGATGATCATATGTGTTGCTCTCCTTCTCTGCTGTACAGGGGTGAGGGTCAGGAACAGTAAAACGGGACGACTCGCTGTGTAATTTCCTTTCATAGTTTTCTCTCAATCTCTCCCTCTCTCCATCTTTCATCCTCCCCTGATCGTCTTATGTCCCTCCTCACGCAGTCCTCCCATCTCAGCTGTGGCCTTCCCCTTTTCCTGTGTCCTTTATGTTGTTCCGCCTCTGCTCTCTTCGCTATTTTTTCCGGCATCCATCCTTGCCAAGTGGCCTGTCCATCTCATCCGGCTTCTCAATAATCCTCCTGTCATACTGCATAGCATTCCAACCTTTTTCTCAGGTCATTCTTCCTTCTTCTGTCTACCCTCTTTGTTCTTGTTATTCTTCTAACCGGGCCAGTTGTTCTCACAAACGTTCTGTTGTTGTTGTTGTTCTGTCAAAGCCACTTTCTCCAGACCATATATATAAATACGCCGGTGTACTGCACACTCTCAGGACTTTCTCGTTCAGCTTTTTCGAGATTTTTCTGTCCATCATGACTCCCTCTATCTTTCTCCAAGCATCCGCTCCTGCTTGTAGTCAACTTAGCACCTCCGCTTCTGAACGTCCATCTGTCGTAACGTTTCCTCCAAGGCACCTAAGGCCGTCCGTTTGCTTAATTTACTTTCCATCCAACCTGGTGTCCAATTCCTGTCTCTGTTATCTAATCCACATCCCTTCTGTCTTCTCTGGCTATTTCTCAGTCCGTGTTTCTTGAAACCCTGTTCCATCCCCCCAACGTGTCTTGTAGCTCTCCTTTGCTTTCTGCTACTATGGCCAGATCGTCTGCATACATACTCTTTTTCAGAGACCATCCTTCGTGCTGATCTACCTGCTAAATAGTTCCATCACCATTATCAATAGTAATGGGCTTAGGGCACTTCCTTGCCTCAAACCGATGATTCCCAGAACCAGCCACAACTCTTTCTGTTTTTGTTTCATACATTGCTTCCACCATCCTGGCTTCTGCTTCTGGCACTCCCATCCATCTCACTGTTGCCATCACCATCTCTCTTGGGACTGTGTCGTAGGACTTCTCCAAGTCTACGAATCCCACTGCCATTCTTATTTCCAGCCTCTTATCCACCATCTGTCTCAACGCAAATATCGCATCCGTCGTCCCTCTGCCCTTTCTGAATCCCTGTTGTTCTTCATCTAATTCCTGCTCTACTCTTTGTCGAATCCTAACATCCAAGATCCTCTCTAGCAGCTTCATGATGTGGCTTAGAAGTGTGATGCCTCTGAATTTTCCTGGGTCTTGCACATCTCCCTTCCTCTTCCATATTGGGACAATTAGCCCAGTCAACCACTCCTCTGGTACTTTACCTTACCTCATACATGTATTCAACAGCCCTCTTTGTCCAGTTGATTCCCCTCTCTCCTCATGTCATTACCATATTAACACGCATCAGTAGTAATAGCGGTCCTTCAGCGCAGGCAATATGATTATGATGAGAGCAAGAGCAAAAGTACCCGGATGTAGGTCAAGGTCAAGTACCCGGATGTAGGTCAAGGTCAAGTATCAAGGTCAAGTACCAGGATATATGTCAAGTGGCGCCCCATCGGATTTGTGGAACTAAAACAGCGCCCCCTAGCGGCTAGTTTGTGAACTAAATGATACAAGTAGCTTCGAAACTTCGACGGTACAAGTAGCACCCCTGTCGGATTTGTTCGGAACTATAAATAAAAGTGGTGCCACCTTACGGACAAGGTTTGGACTAAATGTAGGAGTACTGCCTAATTTGCGTCTTATTTATGAAAATTGGCGCCCCTGGTGGATAGGTTACGAACTGAAAGAGAAGTACAAATAACTCCCCGTAGCGGATTTCAGTGAACCAAATATCGATACTACTTAAGTTCGTGTCTCTTGTTTCTTTTTTCTCTTTTTACTATAAAAATAGGTCAAAGACGTCATTAAACAGATCAGTGACGTTGTTAAATAGGCCATTGCGCATGCGCAATGGTGTCTTTTCTTATGTCCCATAGGTTGTCGACCATTTGTTTAGGTGTAAGCCTCTCTCCTAGCCTATACATTTACAACTTTAACATAGGTTCAATCCCGAAGAATAGATAGAGAACTAATAAAATTACGAATGACGGTCCGATTGGCAAAACACCGCGCTTATATAGTTAGTGAATGTGCCGAAAAGTCACGTGGGCGTGCCGAAATATCACCGACTGCAGAATAGAAAATTCAAAAGCACGGACCTCAGAGTAGAAAGTACAAAAGCACGGACCGAAGAGTAGTTATTTAGTTCACCACTTATCTAACAGGGGTGCGTTCAGTTGATGATGATGTATCCACCAGGAGTAAACACTTGACAAAAAACAAAAGACACGAACTTACGGGTAATCAACTGTGGTAAGAGCAAATGTCCTATGTAAAACTGTAGCGTTGTTTAAAAACTATAGCACTGATGAATGTTAAAGCATTGCGAGACCTCGATTTTGTTGATAAAGATGTCTCAAAGAATGTTACATGTTCAGGAATCACTTCACGTCTGCCATTAATAACATACATAGGTACGCAATATGCAAGTAATAAGAGACATCGATAGGCAAAAATTTACAAACAGGGTGAGGGGAAGGTCGTAGATCTGTATGGTAACCAGAAATTGACAAATACCTCTTTGTTATTGCAAGGAAGCAGTCGACGTGTGCAAGTAATAAGAGACATTGATAGGCAAAAATTTACAAACAGGGTGAGGGGAAGGTCGTAGATCTGTATGGTGATCAGATATGCCATAATTCGACTTATTTAATTAGTTCTCTCTATCTATTCTTCGGGATTGAACCTATGTTAAAGTTGTAAATGTATAGGCTAGGAGAGGCCTACACCTAAACAAATGGTCGACAACCTATGGGACATAAGAAAAGACACCATTGCGCATGCGCAATGGCCTATTTAACAACGTCACTGATCTGTTTAATGACGTCGTTGACCTATTTTTATAGTAAAAAGAGAAAAAAGAAACAAGAGACACGAACTTAAGCAGTATCGATATTTGGTTCACTGAAATCCGCTAGGGGGAGTTATTTGTACTTCTCTTTCAGTTCGTAACCTATCCACCAGGGGGCGCCAATTTTCATAAATAAGACGCACCAAATTAGGCAGTACTCCTACATTTAGTCCAAACCTTGTCCGTAAGGTGGCACCACTTTTGTTTATAGTTCCCAAAAAATCCGATAGGGCGCTACTTGACTTACATCAGGGTACTTGACCTTTGGCATTGATCTTGACCTACATCCGGGTACTTGACCTTGACCTATATCCGGGTACTTTTGCTCTTGCTCTTGCTCTCATCATAATCATATTGCCTGCGCTGAAGGACCGCTATTATTACTCGCATCTCATCGATACCAGGTGCCGTTCATCTCTTTTAACCCAGTTTGCAACTCTCTATCAATAATATCGGCAAACTCCACTTTCCCTTAATTTTACATACGATGGTAATTCCAAGTCATTTTTATTTCGCTGCTTCTTGTTCTGTCACTAACTTACCATTTCTATCCTTGATCACCGTCCCATCCTTCAAGTCCTTGCTATTTTCATCCCTTTCTCGGATCATTCTATAAATCATTATCTTTCCACCATCCTCATCTAGCTTGCTCTACACATCTGCTTCCATGTCACTCCTCGCCTTATCAACAGCTCTCGTTGCCGCTTTCTTTTTCTGTCCGTATGTGTGTATCAGCCGTGCGTCCGGTTGATTTACCCTCTCCTTTGTCCAGTGTATTTCTGTCCTTGCTTCCTTCTTTTCATGCACTGCTTCTGCAACTACGTTTGTCCACCATCCATGGTTACTACTTCTAGACAGTCCGCCCTTTCCAGATGTTCTTCCACATAACTCCTCTGCAGTTCCCACAAATGGTTCTTTGTACTTTTTTCAATCTTCCCCTAACTGCCAACTTCTTCACTGAGTTTATCATATTTAGCTGTCAGCTGCTCCTTGTATTCAACAGCGACATTGTCTTCGCACCTCATGCGGCCCACGGTCTTAGTTTGTTTCTTCTTCTGCAAACACAAACATCATCCTCTCCAAAGCGTTCTCTTTCTCTGCCTCAATCCTTCCCGTCTGTGGCCCGTATACAGACATAATACACACGCTGTTTCCTAATCATCAACCATGCCACCACTATGCGTCCCTTCCATATATCCACTCGAACCACCGCTTTACTGATCTCTTCTGATACAATGACGCCAACTCCATTATTTCTTCCATCTCCCCCTGCGTGAAGTAGCTTGCATCCACTCATCAGCATACTCGCCCTGCCCCCTTCCATTGTGTTTCCTGTATGCAAAGCACCTCTAGTCGCCTTCTCTCCATTATCTCGACCACCCCAACTGCTTTCCAGCTCATTGAACCGACATTCAAACTGCCTAACCGAACTTCACATTTGGATCGACCGGACGATCCCCCTTCGTTGTCTTCTCGCCGCTTCCAAAGCTGCATAGTTATAAGATGCATGTAATTACTACACAATTATTTTAATGTAAATATATCTTTCGGCAAACTTTATTCTTAATGCTAAAATTACAATATTAGGATACAATAGAGGACGCAAGGATGAAAAATATAGTTAAAAATCCGCGAACTTGACGTGTTATATAGTAATACCATCCTGGCGACCTATTTCATAATGACCCATTAATAATATTCATTAGTTCAACTGCATAAACGGGAATTCCCGTATTATATACGTAATCAGGGACAAATGCAGGATAATTTTTTTGCCTCATGTACCCGGAAATTTTACCTGGTTGATATATATATATAACATTTATTGAACAAATCAACGTGTCGCCAACAAGAGCTTGCAACATGACAAACAAAATCAGCAACATAAGAAACAGCCAAGCAACTTCGAGTGAAAAAAATCAATTGTTGATTGGCCACCTGCTAACGACGCCGAACGCAATGACTCGGGCAGGGATTTTACAAGAGTTATCAAGATTGCCAACCAGATAATTAACTCTAGATGCACGTGGACAAGGAAGCCTTTTGGCTTATTGAGAGTCCAACCCTTTTATCTACGTGTATCTAGCCCTTCTGAGGTATGTGTCGATTTTATTTTTAAACAAGTCATAGTCACGCTACTAGCACCCACACAATCAGCATATAATCTATTCCATTCATTTAGAGTCCTTTGCGAGAATGAGAACTTTCTTATATGTAATCTGCACTGCTCCTTTACTAATGTAAGTTCATGCCCTTTAGTCCTTCTATCTTTCTTAACTGAGAACAAATATTTCTATCAATATTTTCATAACATTCAATATTTTAAACACTTCTATCTGATCTCCTCCCAATCTCCTGGTTTCTAGTGTTGTTAAACCACATTCTTTTAGGCGTATTTCATAACTAAGATCCCTCAGTTTTGGTATAATTTTAGTCGTTCCCCTCTGTATTTTTTCTAGCATATCCATGTCCTTCTTGTGATATGGCCTCCAGGCTTGTATACAATATTTTAAATGAGGCCTAACTATTGTTTTTTTTACAACGGTATTAATAGTTTTTTTCCTTATACGCTATAGTTCGCCTAATTAATCCAAGGTTTTCATTTACCTTTGAAGTTGCTATTCCGCACTGCTCTGAAACCTTCAGATCAGCACTAATGGTTAACTCTAAGTCCTTTTCTTTTATATTAGTACTTAGAACAATACCCCCACAAAAAACATTCATTTTCACATCAACGTTGTGGCTCTATGTTGTGTAGTTCTTAAGATCTGGGAATAATATGCTTTGAACGGATATAGGCATGCCGACGAAGGTAAAACGTTATACCTTTTGAAATCGCTATCCTCCAGGCTATTCAAAAACGTCAACTATACGGTTCTACGTAACGCAGTTATGATATCGTTACGTTTATATTGACGACCGCCATCTTTAATAATGGCGGATGTGAATGTCGGAGAAGTCCAAATGTAACAAATATGAAATCTTTGTCCCCTAAAACCTACATCTGATACAAATATAATTGTTCTATGTAACGCAGTTATTAAGATATGAGGAAAGTGAACAGATGACCAAAGTGCCTTGCTTTTATCAAAATGCGCACAATTCCGTTATTTTTCTGCACATATCCGCTGGACTACCAGTTAAACTTCCTGTTTCGTTAGAGACAAAAAAGGCCAGTTTATTTTTGAGAAATGATTTTTTTAACAAAATTTACATGCTCTGACATAGGTGCATTTGAGTAGTCAAATGTCCAGGTGTGATTGTAGAAGCTGTTGATGTAAGTAAGATTTTATTTTAGCTGATTTTACTAAGCGGAAGGATATTGGGCAACAATTGGGCTATTTGACCCTTTAGACGGAGTACTGCCTGCATCCATTCGTAAATATTGACAGGTGCTATACATACAGACATTTTACGAGCGCTAGAAATATCTAACTTTGACTAAACTCGGCCATCATATCAATGAGATGATGGTAACAGCAGGTAAGATGTTTCACACACGAGAGCTATCAGCGTAGCTGTTGGCTCAGCAGATAGCTCTCGTGTGCGCCGGCCTTTAAAACGTCATATGTGTCGTCTCGCTGAGTGGTATCCCGCCGGCTTTGCGGTTACATTTAGCGCCAGGGGGCAAACGGTCCCATTAATAACACCGCCAATGTATGGCAAAGCAACAATCAAGAGTTTGTTCACGTCGTGCATTAAAATTACCACAAGTTGTAATGGAATTTTCGTAGTAACAATAGTGCCCCCATCACAATTGTCTCTCCAAGTAATTGGCTCTGCAAGTCCCATACACACACGAATATGGGCTATATATTATATTTAGGCGTACCTTGTTGGTTAGCTGGAATGTTTTTAGAGGGGCACTTGAGCTAGCGCGGGTTACGGACATTTCGGATATTTAAATTCCCATCAGGGTCGTTTCCCAACCCTTCCCCAGTTCATTCACCCGGACCAACGGACCCCCTCGGCGACTGTAATGAAAAGGCGGACGTCCCCCCTCCAGGAAATGTAATTATGATTATATATGACCGGTTTCCCCTATACATTATATTTTCGGACTCAAAATCAACAAACATATTCTTTACATTAAATTTATGTTTAGAGTAGTGTGGGGCAAAGTGCACTCCCGGTGGAATCTTGACTTCTCTGGGAAGCATTCAGCCACGCTGCAATTAATCCCTGTAAAAATAGACAGCCAATTAATAGTTCGAATGCACGTGCATGTGTGCATATTATATATCCATACATGCACACACACATGAGCGCACGAATGCATGCACGCCTCCACTCGCCTCTCTCCACCTTCATCCGCACCATAGACCGTTAGTCTCTGATCTACCAACAGGCAACATTTATTTAGAGTTACTTACTTCCGTGTTTTTGTATGCTATGCTTTTCTACAGTGGTGATAAAATCTCCAGATGGCCACTCTGTTAATGGTGATAATAATTTAATGTCCTTGATTTGTTCCATGCGGGGGTGTAATATAGTATCTATTAATACCAGGTCGCGCGCAGAACAACCTATGTACCAGAGCCCGAGAATGCCAAGTAATCGACTTCTCTAGTAAATTCCTCTGTTTCTGATAATCCAATCACTCGACGTAGACACGAACTCGTGGTGAGGTCGAGAATGCCGAGTTACGACGTTGTTGGTGTTTGGCTGTACGTAGCAGCGGACTACGGGGGCTTAAAGCCAATTTATGGAGTATCTGGGTATTCTCACCGAAGACATCAACCAGTGTTTTCGTATTAGATGCAGCGTCCGACATAACTGTGGGTCCGCGGGCCAGGGGCCCTTGAATCTAGCTTCTATCGGGCCCGCAACTGCGGCAAGTCGCAGGCCCGGTTGGCCCGCGAGGGTTTTGCATACGTTTACTCATCATGCCATAGTCGCGGAGGACAAACAATAATCACAAAGAACGTTGCGAAAGTCAAAGGAGGTGTTCGCATAGCATGGGCAGAAGATCACCATGAATAAAATATAAATGGTGTGGTTGCATACCAGAAAGACGGTTGACCACCATATTGAAGTTGACGGAGATCAAGCATGCAGATAGCTTTGTGTATAAAGGTTACTGATGATATGCGTTTGTATGTAGGGGTGCACATTTGTCGTGACAGACCGGCATCAATCACGCAAGTTGAGTAGGATGTATAACGTCAGCAAACCAATATGAGTTGCGGACAGTGACGTTGTTAAAACAGCAATACCTGAGGCTGCGCGTCTGTGAGAACAATTAATCTGGAGAATTGCAGGACTAAAACCGGTGGATAACTTGGAGGAACTGGTGCAGTTGAGCTCAGAAAGAAGAATGTAGTAAGAGAACAAATGCTGCGTATAACTGTGTATGGAGACTATGTGCGGGTCGAGGCAGGCCGACCATCAAGAAAACGTTGGTGGTGAAAACGCGAGGCCGCAGGAAAAGGGGTAGATCACTTACCATAAGCGCTTGTGAACATTAGGGGACTGACGCTCACCAAAACCCTCCAACAGCACTCCGTTGAAGCTCACTACGAATCCGTTGAAACTCACCACGAATCCGTTGAAACTCATTACGAAATCCAATTGCACCGTTTTGTGGCTCACCAAAAAGTCCAACTTCACCCATTAGCCAAGATATTGGGGAGGCTAAATCTCCCTATCCCCTGTTGCAGATTGAGCCCCCCTTCCAAGCTCCGCGGTTCCGACGCCTGTGCATATACAATGGTTAAGACAATATATATATATATAATAATATATACAATATATGTGTGTGCGTGTACGTGTGCTTGTTTGGCAGTCAGATCTTTTGTTGGGCCCGCACCATTTTCAGGTTACAGGCCCGGTTGGCCCTTAACGTTTTAAGCCTTATGTATGCTGATTAGACGCAGACAGCGTTGGTAACAGATTCTTGTGTAAATAAACCACACATGGACACTGTTTAGGGCTGCTGTCGATAAATTTTCGCAACCGCGTCGGCGTAACTTCACTTTATTATAACCTGAACGGGAGCACATTTGAAACGGTCTAGGGACAGGGTCACGTGGGCACATTCAAAGAGATAAAAAAGATATACGGGCACGCAACATCACAAAGGTCTAGAGGGCACGTGCCCCCAGGCCCCCTGGATCCGCCTATGGCAGTTTGAGGTTTCTCGTGATTCTAACGTTCTGGAGGTTTTTTGTTGAGCCTGAAGAGGTTGCAGCAGTAGAAAGTGTTTTGGTAGCCTAAAGGGGATGCCTGGAAGGTTTTTACGTGAAAATGGGGTGCAGTTTGAGCTTTTTCTTAAGATCCAGCCAAGCCGTGATATCTTCCCCGGTCGGTGTTTGCAGGTATTAAAAAAACATGTAATTGACGGACTTCAACCGTTCCTCGGAACGCTAGCGGAAGGCGACATCATCTACACATAGAACTTCGCACACGTGTACGTAGCTTCAACTCCTGTAAGACTATGACGCTGATAAATGCACGTGTAGTGTGGTTTATCATGAACTGAGACACGTGCCCCATGACCCCATGGCCCCGATCTCTCGGTGATTCACCCAAGTACATAAAAAGTTCGTTTTCAAATCAGAAACTTTCATTTTTCATATCCAAGATGTTTAATTTACCTGGTAGAGGCTTTCGTCAACGTACCACGTCGACTCCATCAGTACCGATGACGCTGAATGACGTCTATCATCAATAAATCCGACCTTACAGACCATACGACAACTGAAAACCACATCATAGACTGGGAGGGAGTGAACATTGTAGACAAGGAACCCAACAGAAGAATTCGGCATATCAAGGAAGCCATCTGGATCAGGAAAACCAAAACACCCATCAACAGAGACGAGGGCAATTACGAACTGCCTCACGTGTACGATGACGTCATTCAGCTACTGATGAAGTCGACGTGATACGTCGACGAAAGCCTCTACCAGGTAAATTAAACATATTGGATATGAAAAACGAAAGTTTCTGATTAGGCAAACCGCTCTCTTTGTTTGCTTCGCTGTCGACGTAACACGAATGTTTTAAAAGAAAGTAGTCTGTTCCTAGGTTTTCATGTGTTATTTAAAATCACGTTCTTAATGCTACACTAACTGTGTTGAAGGTGTACTGCCCGCCAAACTGTGTTTAGTAAGCCCGTAACAAAGGTCGCCATTTGAAGACACGACCATGTTCAAATAGTAAACAAAACATCCAGTTTAAATACAAACTTTATTGGCAATACGGCAGAGTTAACTGCTATATTTGATGTTCAACGATTCTCACGTTCCCACGGTCAGCACAACAGACTAAACTTCCAGTTATAAATTACTGTGTCATCTAATTCCGGCTAGACGAATAAACTAGTACGTCCCTTTAATATTGGTGCGCAGTGGCTCAGTGGTTGGCTACTGCGTCGGACTCTCGACCGAGAGAACCCGAGTTCGAATCCTGTGCTGCGGTGCCAAGCCTTGGACAAATTCGTCACTTTACGTTGCTCCAGTTCACTCAGCTGTCCTATGGACTGATACTGCACTATATAAGAACTTACTTGTTATCGTAATAATGTCACGAAAACGTCATGTGCTGGCCGTGATGCCTGCAAAATAGGCAAAATGAAGTTTAGAAATCTCAAAATATATTTTACTTTAAAAACATTAAAAATTACGACACCCAGACGGTGTGTGGCTTCGAGATACCAACTTGCCCCAAGGTCCTGTACCCCTAATCCGTCACCGCAAGTAGCAGGACACCCAATGCCAAGCTGTTCTTACATATCTTGGTAGTGGATATAAGATAATCTGGCCCACTGGTCAGATGGTCTATTTTGGATAATTGTCAATTTATCCCCTCGGCACTGGGGTTCACTCACCTCTTTATCTATTCCGTCACTTCGTACGATCAAGTGATCGTCACCTGATCTACCAATTGGCGATATATTAAAAACACGAATTGAGTTATTTAGAGTCGTCTATTTGATTCCGTGAACAAACTGTCCTAGTCACGGTGACAACAGCTGCACTTGTGCGAAAACATCTGCGGTCTCGACACACCGGCCTTCTCGGAGCAATCATGATGCATCAACAGCGACGCTGACGGGAAGAGCAGGGTTTTGTGTGGTCATGTGCAAACGAGGCGTGGACAAGAAGGTGGACGCCACGCCTATATAAATGCAACGGCGACCTGAACGAGACAACATGCGCCTGGCTTCGAGATCTTCGGTGTGACACGTGACTACCCCCCTTTAATCATACCCAAGAAGTGAACAAATTGAGTGTTGAACCACCAGAATGCGTCACTCTGGTGTAACCTTCAATTTTCTCCAGGATCGAATACGTTGTCGCGTTTACATTTATCCGGGCGTTAAATAATATCCGGGTGACGTTTCTGCGCGTGCGCATATCTAATGGAATGTATTTAGCACCAGCTACGACTGTTGCGCTTTCATTTATCCGGCCGTTATGTATGTTTATATATATACATAAATATTTATATACAATTTTGGCTATGTATATACATAAATTATAAAATGTTTGCTTCCCACATACATAAACAATTTATGTCGTAAAACAGTTTCCTCTCCACGCACACGTCACGTGACTTACTCTTATACTGGGTCACAAATCTGAAACAACAAATTATAATTATGTATTCTAACTATAACGCTCGTATTACGACAACAAACGAAACATATTTAACTACTTGATATCATGTATCACAACGTGATCTACTGGTGCCAAGTAGTACGCCTTACATGTGCACATAAACATCACCAGGATAAAACGTAATGCCGGATAAATGTAAGCGCGACAACGTATTCGTTGGAATCAATCAGACACGGGTATAAAATCATAAACGGTTAACATTTATTAGGGTTAAGATTAATATTATAAATAGTTACGGTTGAATTAATGAATGGTTGAGTTAAGGTTAGTAATAAATAGGTTTGCTAAGTTAAAGGGGTTTAGGGTTACTTCAACGTTTCAACTATATAATTTATTACGATAACATGAGTAAAAAACTCAATTTGGTGTAACTTTTGTGGTTGTGCCGTTTCTACAAAAATGGAATGTAACCAACGTAGATTGTCATTGCTTCGCGTCGTTAGACTTAGAATGCGCCAGTAAAAATAATATTTGCCGAGATACGAGGGTGCGATTTCCCTCAGGGGTCCACTTTGCCCCCCACACTACTCTAAACATAAAATCGATGTAAATAATGTTTGTTGATTTTGAGTCCGAAAAATATAATAAATAGGAAAACTGGTGAAAAATAATCATAATTACGTTTTCTGGGGGGACGTTTGCCTTTTCATTTGGTCCGGGTGAATGAACGGGGAGTGGGATGGGAAACGATCCGGGAGGGAATTTAAATATCCTGGGGAATATCCGTACCCCGCACCAGCTCAAATATCCCCCAAAAAACATTCCGGCTAACCAACAGGGTATGCCTAAATATAACATATAGCCCATATTCGTGTTTGTATGAGACTTGGGGAGCCAATTACTTGGAGAAACAATTATGATGGGGGGCACAATTTATACTACGAAAATTCCATTACAACGTGTGGTAATTTTAATGCACGACGTGAACACACTCGTGATTTTTGCTTTGGGAGCTTTGCCATACATTGGCGGTGTTATTAATTGGCCCGTTTGCCCCCTGGCGTTAAATGTAACCGCGAAGCCGGCGGGATACCGCTCAGCGAGACGACAGATATGACTCGCCGACTGATCTCGAATACAATTTTCGGGGAATCCCGGTCACGTGACCAAGCTACGCCTTCGACAGTGCGCCGCCATTTTGGAGTTTGCTTGTATCTATTCACGTATTTGTGCGGGTGCGAGTAGCGGAGAAATACGACGTAGGCTGAGATCAAAGGATCGCTGTGGTTGTCATTTTCGCGCAGGAAACGTTTATGAAACATATTCACGGTGATATGCAATGCAACATGGGCGTTTGGTGTGCATTGGCTAAGTGACAAACGCGAAACATCTCGTATCTTGTATAAACGGCAGCCGTCGCAGTTGTGCCGGTGAATCGAAGGGAAGCTACTCTGCGGAAAGCCGTCGACTCCGCCGGGGCGGAACTGGCAGCCTGGCCACCATGCCAGTACGGAAGCAAGGTGGTAAGAGTTTCCGATCAGTATATAATACATTGCACCGCACGAAGTTACGCCACGACGCCGATGTGTTGTTTTTCTCACCGGCCGCGGCCAGTGCGGTCCGGCCGGCGGAAAGCAGCATCTGCCCCGCCCCATAACGACACTAACCCTCGCGTTGACAGGTGAACTGGCATCAAACGGGGTCAGCTCGTGGACCACTGCCGATCTACCTGTTGATTTTCTCTATGAAGACATAACCCATTAACTAATAACACGAATATAATAACACTGCCTATTTCGTTAAAAAAAAACTGCCTAAAAATAGTAAAATAGATGTATGGTTTGGATTGGTGAGGACATAAATTACTTCTGAGCCAAGGGCCTGATATTACTAATGGGTATTAATTTAGTGCAGTAAAATACAAAAATAATGCACAGAGTTAGGAATAAATAGTGACCCATGTTTGCAGGTGTTACTAAAGTAAATACAGTCTGCGATTTGGCTACCAATGATCAACAGAACTTTGCATTTGAAAATTCTGCATTTTATCCAATCTTCTTACAAATGCAAATTTCTCCTACCAAGACATCCTAGAATAACAGAGTATGTAATGCATTGGTGCAAAGAAGCCCTAAATTTGTATACGATGTTAATCATGTCAGATTGAGATGTTGTGTGTATCTGTTATGTTTCATCTCAGACTCGGTGTGTCTTCGTTCCCACGCCTGCCTACTGTTCCTGCCCTTTAGACAGTCACTCAAGCAGAACCTATAAGTATTTAATAATGTGTGCAATTTATATCCTGAGGCATACAACTAGCATTGGCTCTGGGGCAGTTAAGTTTAGCCATCCCTTCAGCGATAGCGACATCTTATAAAATATGCTGACAGCACATGTGTCTTCCCACGTGCTGAATCAATCATTAATTATAAATGATCAAATAACATGTTTTCATGATTTTTCTGTCTCCGATTGCAAATTCTGTGGTGACAAACTCTCGATAAAATAAAAATCTGTCAAAGTTATTTACGTATTATGAGTATTATTTTGGAGTTAGTGCAGGGTACCATCTCTGATTTTACCAGTTGTATTCAACATAGTGACCTATTATGCAGCAACTGGTGAAATCATGCAGTTTTTGTGCTATGATCATTGATCATGTATTTTGTGACACAATATCTATAATATAAAGCAGTACGGTTCTCTGACTGTCTGTCTGTCTGTTTGTGGACCCATATCTCCATTAGTTTTGCTAACATTTTATATGTGATCTAGTGGGCGCACAGAGATGTTTCATGTATTGATATTTTTTATAAATTTCTCTAGTGGGTATCTTGGGGGTCACAGTTTAAAAAAGGCACTTATCTCTATCAGTTTTGTATGTATGACCTGAAATGTTTCATGTCATTTAGCAGACCCATTGGGTGGTTAGTAGATTTAATTGTTTCGAAATTCATCAGGTAGTGGGGATTTTGGCGGGTCACATAGATATAACTGTCTTTCTCCCCCCTCCCCCAATGCTGAGTTTCTGATAAACCTGTCACTAACTTTGACTCCGTTGGAACCCGGTCTAAGTCTGCACCATGTACTGAGACGGCAGTTGTTTTGACAGCTGAGGTTATTGATGCTTGTTCAGCCTGTTGAGTAGGTGACCTTGGATGCATCTTTCCCTAAAACATGACCTGTCCCAGGTCAAACCCTACGTGACTCATAATTAATCAGTGATCATTGACCATTACTGTGCCAAAGATGTTGACCAGTAAGAACATTGAGTACAGCATAAATACTGTTTTTAAAATAAGCTTTTATTGGTGGTTTAGTTTGCTTCACAGTGGGATGAAAGTCAAACAAAGTCATTTTTTGTTAGGTGTACAAAGTCTGCCTGTTTTTATAATAAAATGTGTTTTAATCAGTCATATTTTAAAGGAATTCCAATCAGTTGATCAATATGATATTTGATAAATCTGTTGATGAACTTTGGCCTTGTTGTTCAACTTTGAATATAAACATGTTATTTTAGTCAACATATTCAAGTTACAGTTTATTTATAAATTTGAACAAGACATGATTCACGAAGACACATTTGACCATGTCCAGATGTCAAAACAAATGTAATTTATAACCTGTAATTGTAAGTATTACTATTATTAATATTAACTATATGACATGTATAATTTTACAGTAATTAAACACAGTATTTATTGGACTTTATACCTGTAATTTTGAACTTTGGATACATGTGTATTGTGCTGTGTTCATATATATTTATGCATGTTTTATTTGCAGTTTCTATATTTCATGTTTTCCATATTTAAAAATTCCTTTGTTTTCCATTTGAATTATCACAGACATTTTAAGGTTTCTTGTGAATCATGTGGTGCATCATAATTATTTAGTAGAACATCGATGCCATCATGTCTGTGACCACCTTTGCACCTTCAGATTGGGAATTGGGGATCTGATTGTGTTGTTTATGGTGTGAAACTGTGAGTCACACCATACTATATAACAGGCAAAAATCAATAAATTTCATACCATAATGTTGAAAGTTGACATTGCTAATTTGCATTAATTTGAATTTGTATATGATGCAAACAAAATAGTCAAAATATTTTGTTGAACTGTTAAGATAATTGTATATATACCATAATGACCGAATGTGTTGGGACACTTAAAAATAATTAAATTATCAGCTGTCTCAAAACATACAGTGCACAAAAATAAATATCAGATTCACGTCCTGTCATCCTTGTCTATTACCCTGCTATTATACATTTTTTAGTGTCTCAATGGCCCTATATCCTGTGTGTCTGAATACGTAAGGACAAAATAATTATATTTATTAAGGTGTCCCAAAACATACAGTACAGAAAAATCATTATTTTTTAGATTTTTAGTGTGTCCCAAAACAGTGTCCCAGTACATAGTCATTACGGTAGGCTAGTATATATAAATTGTTACTCCAATCATTTATTTATGAATTTGAATACATTTTCCATTATTTTGGGCTGGCATATGCACAGATAACTCTCGACAATCCCCAGGTATATGTAACTGAGGCCACAATAAAATATAGTTGTTTTTGTTAGAACTACGAAACCCATACTATATCACTTTGAGGTCAATTCTTGTTACATTTCAGGACTTTTGCAATGATTATCTTTATTTTTTATCATGTTGAACGATCGTTGTAATAGTCTTGTCAAAATATAATATTAAAAGAATAGTTTTTAGTCAGAGGCAAGGGTCGAGGGCTGGAATCAAAAACATATTTTTCTTTTGTTCTTGAAAAAATGCATAGGGTCGCACAGAAATACTAGGGATGGTCAGGTTACTGGAAACACAAGGATTATTTTATTTGGCCTAAGTAGTGTTGCTAGCAGCAGCTGTGCTATGTCATCTACAGAAAATGCCTGTTCAATCAACAGTTTTTTTTATAGTTGCGACAGCTTCTGCAACAAGCTAAATTACCAGCTCCTCATGTTACCTTTCTCCCATCTTGGGTGCAGCAGACATTGAAACACTTTAGTAATTTTGAGTATCTAAACTAACCAAGAAGTAGCAGCTCCCAAATAATACATTATGGATGACTACTCCTTATCAGCCTTGTTTTGTAGAACTGCCAAAAAAAAATTTTTTGAAGATAATTTGGTTGTCAGAAGCATATATTTTTTGTACTAGCCAGTTACAAAAAAATAAACTTCAAAGAAAATTTGCACGTATGTGGGTTGGCTCTATATAGAAATTCTTACTTCCATTGGACTTTTTCTGATCTGTTACATTATCTTGTTAGATCTTATATTATCCCGTTATTTAATTTGTTTTCATGTGCCACTACTACTTATGTTTAAGAGGTGACCGTTTAGCTTAACTAGTTGAACTTGGTGTGATAGCTTGTAAGATAACCATAAATGACGTACCTCTATGAATGGCATACTTCTAATTCTGTCAATGGCATACTTCTAATTCTGTCAATGGCATACTTCTAATTCTGTCAATGGCATACTTCTAATTCTGTCAATGGCATACTTCTAATTCTGTCAATGGCATACTTCTAATTCTGTCAATGGCATACTTCTAATTCTGTCAATGGCATACCTCCATAAATGGCTTGCCTACATGAATGTATTGGGTTTGTATGGTTTGCTCAATACAATCAGTGATTAGAATTGTCAGATGGATGACAACCAGTCAAGACTGAGGTTGTTTATGTGACTTGAAATGGGAGTTGTGTACATTTTACGGGTCAATGCTTTTAAGCAGGTGTAATATCACATATGTAGGTGAATATTTGTAAAACTAAGTAGCACATCATGTGGATGTGATGTGCTTCCTAGTACCCCCCCCCTCCTATTTCAAATAATTGCCAATGTGTCAAGGTCAGTTATATTGTCAACGTTTCTTACCACGCTGCTCAGCAATCAAGAATCTTTAGACCCTTGCCAACGTCATTTTCTTTTCTCGGTAATCTTTCCCATTGTCATCGAATGTTCTAGTTTTTTCTTTTGCGTAGAGTGGAATTCTTGCTATTTCTGATTAAAAAAATTATCTTTTATATAATTGATTATTGTACAGTTGTAAGTTGTTATAAGACCAGAGTTTGTCATTGTTGTCAATGTAATCTATTATGAAAACTTTTGCATTTTTGACCAATTAAATGTCTGAAAATGTCTTGAAAGTTAAATGTAACATACCAAATGAAGTAAGATTAAAAAAATTAAAACTCAAGAGTTCTATTCATTCTGGTAAATACTTTGTATAAATCTAGAACAAAGTACATTGTATAATTTTGTATTTCTAGTCAATACAATGTATCTTGTAATTTTTGTAATTCTAGTTGATACAGTGTATCTGTCCTCAAACCTGACAACTATTTCATTGATGTATCCAGTGGCTTTCAGCTTCCCAGTGAGTTACACACATGCCACACTGCATTGCATGTCCTTCACCTTAGCCAGGGTAATTACCCCAGGGGGTTGAACCAGCACACATCAGTTCTTGCAGACATTGTCTCACTAGGTGCAGTACACTCTCTAAGGGATAGATTCTGGAAGCTTTCTTTCCCGGGTCCCTAGTGGGATAGAACCTTCAATGCCTTCCCAATCCCATGATTCAGCATGGGAAGAAATTGACAGAATTGCTTTGTTATTGATTCATGATTTAAGGGACGGTCGCAGGAGTTCGCAAAGTGACAAAATTGATTTGTTATGGGTTATATGGGGGATGGTTTAGTCATCACAAAGTATTGCAGGGAAATAAATTGCTACAGTGGCACCACGTAGTGAGTTATATACTGTATGCGTTCTATTAAACGTACAGTAAGCTTAACAAATATTTGAGATGTGAAAATATGTCAAATTTTGCGTGCCAATAAATGTACAGGGGTGTACAAAAATGTCTCCTGAATAAAACCATCTCAGCAGAGGTGACGATTTATGCATCCATTTACAGTGTTCGCGTTAGTGTTTTAAAAAACGGGGTCCCAGCCTGGGACCCCATGGGCCTGAAAAAAATGGGGTCTCAAAAACAAAAATTGGATCCAATTAATGTGTGGCCTCGATCTCTTTTTGGTTTCTTAGTCGCTGGCGATGCCATGATGTAAAAAATGCTGACCGGACGACACGTTAAAGTCGTTCTACATAATTTCTGGATTAGCCGTTAGGCGGTACTGATGTGCATTAGTGAGAACTACTATACAGTGTTCCATTTTTCACGGTTTGGTCGCTAGGTGGCGGCACTATTTCGATGTGAACCGAAAGTGCGGTTGTCGATACACAATTTGGGTATCTGTCGTATTTCTTTGTAACATGGGACTAGAAATAACTTTGAAGAACCATAAAACTACGCCGAAGGGACGCAGCGAAACGTGAAAAACCATGTCCGTTATATGTGGTGAAACTTGAAAAACCGCATCCCGCCTAAAAAACAGCGCAATATCGCCCAAAAAACAGCGTCGGCGCAAACACTGCACTTATGTGAGCAAAGGGATACCAGAACATTATACGTAAAGTCTGATAATTTCGGTGAACCTTTCAATCTAGTGTGACATTGGACAAAATGAAATGACAACGGTGGATTCAACAGCCAAGGTTGGCATTGGAGATCGCTGCCATTGTGTCAGACGCTGCTAGAAAGGGGGTGTACTTTAATTAGGACAAGTACGCTTAATAGAACGAATGTTGATGCCAGTTGTCGTTAGTATCCATTTTGGGTGGCAAAAATCACATGTAACTCCTCCGTGACATAATATTAGTGGTTGGAACCGGCACTAAACGCATGTAACGTTTTTGGGACTTTGCAAACTTGAAACCTTCCCTAAGGCTGTTGCAGAAATATTAGTCTGGAACCAAAGCCATGTGTCCCAGTAGGCATTGCTGGTCTCTATTATTGACTCTCAGACCGGAACAGTCGAAGCAATTGTTATTACTATATGATACAATAAATAGGCACACTTTCGTTGTATTCTAAGCTTAGCTGCATCTAAATGTTATGTAATAATTTTGTCAGTTTTCATCATACTTACTGTGTTAAAACTAATAAACCCTGGAAAACTATATTAGCACACATTGCAACTATTAGCCATGGACTTGTCCTAGATTACTTCAGCTGATAAGGAAATGGTCATAAGGATAAGGAAAAGTAATGCATGTGTAACGTAAAACTAATAGTGTTGTAGGCTGATTTCGTCTCAGTTTCTTAGGTTAGGCTGGACTTGCTGAGTTGTATAAGGGATTTAGACAGTTCATTACTAGCGGCCAATAGAATGCACTACTAGTGCTAGTAACTAATACCCTTGTGGGTCATTCCATGTAAACACAACCAAAGGGTGTCATACCCATCTCTTCATTTTAAAAATAGAATTAGTTTGCCACTTTGGCGAGTCATGGTGACAGTACTTGGGAAGATATGCAAGAATCCAACATTTGAGCATCCTAGCAGTAGTTTTTGAACTGACAGGTTGAAACTTATAACATTTTATATCTGCCTTTTAGTTTAAAATAAATAAAATTATTCCCATTCGTACCGAATAAGTCCTAGTAAGCACAAATTCCCATACAGAGTCCTAGGATCATTGAAACACATTTTCCGGTTAATTGACTACATAACTGCTAGTAGTGACAAAATGTTACTAGGTACACAGCCGATGTCTGCTAAATTATAGTTTCGGAGCACGTAAGTACTGTAAAGACTGTATTTGGACAATTAAAAATAATAAAATTATCAACTGTCCAAAAACATGCAATGCTCAAAAATTATTCTCAGATACACTGTGCGAATAATTACATGTGCATGAAAGAGTCTTAAGGTTTGAACGGCGGTTATCGTGTCAGTTGATTTCTTTACTTTTTTCTTCATAGAACATTAGTAGGTGTTGGTATGAACATGTGTACTACAAAAGAAAACATGGCAGTAAATGCTGTATGTCACCAGTCAGTCCTTTAAAAACTACTACTTTGTGTGTCTCAGTGGAATTCCCCTTCAAATTCTTGGAAACTATAACAATGTTTCCGTAGAAACCATGACGTCCGTTTCACGCCAGAGCAGATGTCCACGATTGTAAATTACCTCGCTGTGAATGCATATCATAAAGTCTGGTTATTCTCATACCAGTATCTTGTTTTATGAAGATTACATATATGCATCGCGATGGTAAATAACAAAATAATAACCAATGCTGGCGGTTGTCTTCTTGTTTTGCGACCGAACACCATTCCATGGTTGACAATGCCGCCATTTGTTAGTAATAATAACCTGTATGGCATCATAAAAACAACCATTATACAGCTGTAGTTCATTGATAGAACATGCACACGTTTACAAAATAATATACTCATTGTGTACAATGATGGGTTTTATAAATGCTTAATTTGTAATTGATTACAAATAAAGTAACTAAATTGTATTTTTAGAATAATTTAGATTGCCTACATAGTAACCTCTCATGAAACTTGAAATGCTGTCTGGTTATTTCAGTCACATCCCGTGGTCTTCTCCCGCAGACTAAAGTTACATAACAAAATATCCAGATTACATACCAATTTTCGTGAGAGGTAATTATGTATAATATTATTAATAACCAAGAAACTGGAAAATTATTTAAAGCATGGTTGTAATTTATTTCTTTGAAGTGTTGTACCGTAACATTTTACTTTATATATTTCGACACATAAAAATAGTGAAATTATCATCTGTCTGAAAATATACAGTAGAAGATGTACAGTTTCTCACTACACATCTGCTGGTTGCTTCTCGGCACGTTTTGGTATACCAAAATCACCGAATCTCACAGTTGAGCAAGGCGTCCTAAACCTAAAACATAGAGTACAGAAAATAATTGTTTTTTAGGGAGTCCAAAAATGTACTGTGTCTGAATACATGCGTACACTGATACAGTGGTGTCTGAATACATGTGCATACTGATACAGTGTCTGAATACATGTATACACTGATACAGTGTCTGAATACATGTGCATACTGATACAGTGTCTGAATACAGGTGTGTACTGAGTGTCTGAATACATGTGCACATTGATACGGTCTCTGGATACATATGCACACTGATACAGTGTCTGGATACATGTGCACTCTGATACAGTGTCTGGATACATGTGCACCCTGATACAGTGTCTGGATACATGTGCACACTGATACAGTGTCTGGATACATGTGCACTCTGATACAGTGTCTGGATACATGTGCGCACTGATACAGTCTGGATACATGTGTGCACTGATAGTGTCTGAATACATGTGTGTACTGAGTGTCTGAATACATGTGTACATTGATACGGTCTCTGGATACATGTGCACACTGATACAGTGTCTGGATACATGTGCACACTGATACAGAGTCTGGATACATGTGCACTCTGATACAGTGTCTGGATACATGTGCACCCTGATACAGTGTCTGGATACATGTGCACTCTGATACAGTGTCTGGATACATGTGCACCCTGATACAGTGTCTGGATACATGTGCACACTGATACAGTGTCTGGATACATATGCACACTGACAGTGTCTGAATACATGGGCACACTGATACAGTGTCTGAATACATGGGCACACTCATATAGTGTCTGAATACATGTGCACACTGATACAATGTCTGAATACATGTGCACACTGATACAGTGTCAGAATACATGTGCGCACTGATACAGTGTCTGAAAACACATGTACACTGATACAATGTGTCTGAATACATTTGCGCACTGATACAGTGTCTGAGTACATGTGCGTACTGATACAGTCATTATGGCGACTGTAATTGCACTAACATGATGCATTTGTCGAGGCAACTGTAATCAACCCCAGCCATGTATGTATAATTAATGCAAGGCTAACCACTTGCAGTGTAAAACTAACATAGAGCACATTACTGAAGCAAGGTTGCATGTTTGGCCTGAATCCTCTCTGTACTCCTGTCATCTCACACATTTATCTTTATCTTCAAGACACAAACTCTGATGTGGCATTGACAAAGATTGACCTTCTAAACAGGTCATCTCATCAGCGTGTCATGACAGAGATATTTATTTCACATGACTCTAATTTGTTATATACCCATTGATCGTTTCCATCATAATTTGACTTATAATAGTTCTTTTGGCTTATTTTAAACACTGCAATGAATTTAAAGGTGTTGAAAAGCACAAGTGTTTGAGAACTATAGGGTTAATTACATTTTGATGACATTGAAAGCATAAATGGGATTAAATGTGTTAAGAACTGTTTGGAAAATGACATTAAAAATTCTGAAAAGAATTACAATTAATTATTATTATGTCAAAATGAAAAAAACAGATGATGTGAACAATTTCTTAGATGTTGAAATTAATTCAGATTTATACATTTTAATAGTTCAATTTATAAATTGATTTCTTGATGGAAAAGTGTCTTTCCATTACTTCTTTCCGAGCAAAACAATTAGAACTTTTTATCCGTTAATTTTCTCCTGTTGCTCCAGCTTGGTATGCACTGGCAGCGTGGGACCTTCAGCTTTCCGTGACACGCGCTCTAGGTGCAAGGGACCTGACTGACTCATTATGAGTTGATATACATTTGTAATGTCAGTGTGATGACTGCTAGTCTGACTAATAATAAAAAGTGACAGTAATCAAGAGCTGTGCCATATGTAATACCCCGGTATATCTGTATGAGGGTGGATAATAAACTGGGGTATGTCAACGTTTTCCTCCTTGATGCTTTGCATCTGATATGCCAAACATTCAGAGGTCAACTGCGACCTATGAGAAGAAAAGTAACTATTAATTTTTTCGGAGTTCCTCGTAAGTTTTGCCAGTTAAAGAATTCCAGTCGGACTCGATTGATCACAGCCTTATGGTTGTTCCGAGCTGTGTAAACTGCCCACCAAACAGTTGCGGATGTTTCACGTAACTTGTTCCAATCGTAGAAACCATACGCAACATTCTGAAAACTGCTCTCATTAACACCATAACAAATGGAGTGTGCGAAAACTACAGGGAACAGTCTTACTGTGTTTGTATGTATTGTCTGTCAAGCCACAGGCTTTTTGCTAGTACCTGGCAATTCGCTATGATCAATGCTGTTTTTAGTCAATATTCCTTGAGGGCATGTCATTTATTGTAATTAATCACATACCCAGGTTAATAGCAAAATTGAAATAGCATTTTAGTTTTGTTTTTTTCCAGTGTTTACGATCCATAATGAGACCATTGCCATTAACATAATTTTATTAGTTAATTAACAAATTACTTAAAAAAATTAAATATGCACATCATGGCGACGTGCATGTCATGGTGACCTTTGTTGTTTTGCCGTGTTTGAGAATGAGTCTGAGGATCAGCGTAATTACTACCCGTGCTCAACAGAACTGCGTTGGATGTCAAACATCACTTAGTGTCAATCAATATTGAAAGCTTAGAGAGAACCAACCATTGCAAATCTACTCTGTTTGGCAGGTTTATCAATAATACTTAGCAAATTGTGCCATTACCAGTTTACAAAAAACAGCTCGAAAACCAGCATACCGTATAGTTCCCAATAGATGCACAGTGTGAGAATGCAAGGGGTTGGATACATGTTTTAATTTCTCATAAGTCCTCAGTAGCACCAGCGGTCAGGGGTGGACAAACTGCATACATGTCACTGCAACTCTATGTCAGGCAACATGTAGCAAAGATATATTCTACTCATCTGCCAAAGTCCAAAGCATCATCATCATCGTCGTTTAGAGGCGGTGTTTCCAGGCTCTGCTGGGTTTCTTCCAATTGCCCTCTTCCACTTGACACGGTCCCGTGCATCCCGATGGTTGATACCCATCAGATTCAAGTCTGCAGACACAGAGTTCTGCCAGGTCTTCCTTGGTCTGCAGACGGGAGCTGTCCCCTCCACCACTAACTTTGTACCGCCCTTCACCCAGTCCTCGTCGTCCTTTCGCTCTACATGCCCGTACCACCTCAGCCTGCTTCTGATCACATCCCCAATCGCCTCCACTCCTACTCTCCTTCTAAGCTCTGCACTGGGCTGTCTGTCGCTGAATGATGCACCACACATCCATCTCACCATCCTCATCTCAACCCTTTCCATCCTTGTGTCATGATCGGTCCTCATGGCCCACGTTTCACACCCATACAACAGGCAACTTCTGACACAAGCTGTGTACACCTGGCCCTTCATCCTGTGCTCGTTTAACACATGCCAACATGTATGACAAGAACGCATGCCTGGACTGGAAGCTAGTGGCGGCAGTGCAATCGTTCATTGGTTTTGTAATTTCAGACAAATGCAGCTTCATTATTTGGGTGGTGTTAAATACAGCAAATAGGCAACCATCTCCCCAGTCAGAGGACATCGTTGGCTATTGCGGAATATCCTCCATCGATGCTGAATCAGTACTGATAATTAAAGCTCGCTTGCTTTGCAAACATGGTGACGTCGCCAGTAAGCACGGAGACTGCAATAAAACAAAAGCCGATTGCCAGTGCAGGAAACTTAAAACGTTGATTTCTCAAAAGTGTAATTCTTTGAGAGGGTCGGTTCAGTTAGCCATAAGTCAAGTCACCCATTAACTCCTCAGTGTCAAAATGTAACTTACCCGGTAGTCCAAGCCAAACTTGGTGTCAAATACACTTAAGATGCACAATGAAAATTGAAATAAGTAGTACACAAATAGTTACGTGTTCACTTTGTGTGTTCACCCCATGTTTTCGCTCTGCATATATATGCAACTGTGCGTGTTCATTCCATGTGTTCACCCCATGTGTTCACTTAGTGTGTGTGTGTGTTTGTAGATGCCCACCGGGCACTTGAGTTGCTGGAGGACTACCACAGTCGCCTCAACAAGACCCAGGACCGCGCCCTGCGCACCGCCATAGAGAGGGTCATCAGGATCTTCAAGAGCCGCCTCTTCCAAGCACTGCTAGGTACGTCTTGGGCACAGACCACTATATCTACAGCTAAGTTTGGCAACTATGTTGGGCACCTATTAACCATTTCAGTACGACAGGCCGGTTTTCCGGCCGCACTGTCTGTGACGCTTCAGTACGACAGGCCGGTTTTCCGGCATTGACGATGTCTGCTATTGAAATCGTTTTTATTCATAATAATCCACTACGTGGAGCCACTTGTTGTGTACGGTTGTCAAGGCGAATGAATTAGCTATTCAGCAGTGGTCATTGTTTATTATCGCTCAATAATAGTTTACAGTGATTTTCACGGTTTTTAATGATGGATTATCAAAATCCGCGGCAGCCACAATGGCGGACTGCATTACTTCAACTAGCGATTTACCACCGTATGTTTTGGACAGATTATTTGATAGTTTTATAGAAGAATCTTTGTCGGATGTTGACGATCGACATAATAATGATGTCGGCGAACTTAGTATACAACCGAGTTCAGCAACTGCAAAAACGTTGAAATCTTGGTGGCCATCTTGGATTGGTGGTTACCATGACGACGGAATGTAAATTGATATGGCTCATTTTATTCGCTGATTATCATACTTTCCGAAAATATATAACATTCCTATTCATAAAATGCATTTTTGTTGCTCAAATCTTGACTTGAAGTGAAGTAGTCCATTATGTTGCATATTCACTGGGAATGCAGTATTCAGTGGTTACAGCTGATCAGGGCTGTAGTACTGAAATGGTTAAATATATTGCCAATTGGTAGATGAGAGGCTAATGGTGGAAGGATGTGATTGAACATGCAGAAGGAGGTGAATTGATCTTGGCGCCTGGGAGGAGTAACAGGTAGCATAGTGGGAGACAGTGGCTAGAGAATTGGACTCTCAGTTGAGGGATCCCAGGTTCGAATCCTGTGCTGCTGTGTCGAACCTTGGGCAAGTTTGTTCACTTGGCAGTATGAATGAGTACCTGGCTAAAGACTGGTGGATATTTGTGGATGAATGGTGTTCGCGCATTAATTGCAGCATGGCTGAATGCTTGACAGAGAAGTTGAGATGGTGTTCGATTGAACAGGTCTGTGAGGGAGTAAAGTGTAAAGCGCTTTGAGCAGTCATCTGGATACTGCGCTGTATAAAAACTTACGTTTTTTACTTAATCTATGTTCCTAAACAATAATAACTTATTGATGTTGTTTGAAAAATATCCTGTTATAAATAACAAATCTTGTTGAGTTTTCCTGTTGAGACAATAGTATGTGTCTAGGTATACTCAAGACCGGAAAATTTGTGCTAGGTCTAAAACCATGTCACCGAAAACTTGCGTTCCTAACGCGATTAGCCTATTTTAATATGCTGCCTAATCCCACACTGATTCACATGACAAGTTCTCGCCATAGAGCGATTTACACAGTGCAGATAGGACACGTTTTTTGTCCTAAGCGTCTTACGAGATTTGGATTCTGCAGGTTTGTTTTCCTAAGTATTTTACTCAAAACAGCTTTTCTAACAATCTGCACAAATTTGTTATGATAGGTGTTAGGAGATTTAGCACATAGATATCTTGTGGAAGAATTTGATGTTTTTATTAAAACGGGATAACACTTTAGGGTGCACGTTTGTACTCCCATTAGTGTACACTTATGTCCCTAGCCAAGGTTGTCCCATGTCTTTGAAGGGCTGCGTGACAGATGAGTTGTACATGTACTTTGAAGGGCTGCGTGACAGATGAGTTGTACATGTACTTTGAAGGGCTGCGTGACAGATGAGTTGTACATGTACTTTGAAGGGCTGCGTGACAGATGAGTTGTACATGTACTTTGAAGGGCTGCGTGACAGATGAGTTGTACATGTACTTTGAAGGGCTGCGTGACAGATGAGTTGTACATGTACTTTGAAGGGCTGCGTGACAGATGAGTTGTACATGTACTTTGAAGGGCTGCGTGACAGATGAGTTGTACATGTACTTTGAAGGGCTGCGTGACAGATGAGTTGTACATGTACTTTGAAGGGCTGCGTGACAGATGAGTTGTACATGTACTTTGAAGGGCTGCGTGACAGATGAGTTGTACATGTACTTTGAAGGGCTGCGTGACAGATGAGTTGTACATGTACTTTGCTACTATGCCATGCATCTTTACGATGTAGAAAACATTTCTTAGAATTAGACCCACCCTGCTGTAGGATCATTAATTTTTACGGAGATAATTTGATTGCTTCCTCTCCTGTGCTTTCCCCGTTACCATCTCTCGTTCTTCATTGATTCTCAAACCCACACTGCTCTACATGCTTACGGCAAGAGAGAACCATTTTCGTGTGCAATTGGGTGATTTTTGTTAGATTTTGTTGATGTGTTGTGATGTCGGTCTGTCTTTGATATTATTTTCAGCCAACAAACCGGATCATCTTGATGTGTTTTTAAATACATTGCTGGTGAGTAAACTAAAAGCAAGTGGTGAAAGGATGTGATTGATCATAGAGGCGAGTAGAACTTGGCACCTGTAAGGAGATTGACTTACCTTAGGATACCTTAGCAGCGATAGAAATAAGCCAGAATATTTACTTGTCCGCTGGACAAGTAAGTCTTGAAATCTACTTGTCCGCCAAAATTTTAATTTGTCCGAGTGGTTGTGAAGGGGAATCGAAGCTTCGAAAAAAACGTAAAAAGTCTGTTTTATTTTTATGACAACAACACAATGTTCCTGCTGTTTCGTACATCTGAGTGACTTATGATCAAAGACACAATTTTATTTAATCTTCAAATTTTGAAATTGCAAAATTACATTTGCAACTATTTTCCGGTCCATTATTTTTCATCACGAATATTAAAAGTAGACACGTTACATGATGTATACCAATATTTTAGTGATGCTGATATGAACGCTTTTATTAATAAAAAATAACTATTATGATGATAGGAATGAGACAATTGTTTCCTTGCTATTTGTTTTATAATGTTGCAAAAACTGTTTATGTTTAATATGGTATATCTATATATATATATATATATAACATATAACACTGCTGTAAAATGTTGGCATCAGTTTGTCATTGAAGATGCCACTCAACAATCAGGAACACGACCAATGCAAAGCTAGGAAATGTCACAAAAATCATAATAAACTATATAATCTGATAATATTTTGTTAAACCTATGAACTTCAATATTAACAAAGTTCTGTATTTTATAAATGAAGATAATATTCAATTGATCATCAGCAAACAAACGCATATTTTTTCCTAAATGTTATAGTACCATTTCAATGATGATAAAACAGTTTTAACGGTGTCTGAATTACACTTACCAGGCGGAAAATAATTTGTAGATTTAGTTACGTCGTAACGTTGCTGCCGTGCGCAGACCGCCATAGTTGGCGGAAGCCGACATGTCAACAACGGTTGGCGCCCCGTCCCAGGCCGCGCGTCTTGCATAATTCGGTTTCGAAAACTCGCAATTTATGGTTAAAATAAATGTTACATAGATGCAACAACACTTCTGAAATTTCATTAATATTCCGTTTATCAACTAGCACCATAGATTTATCGGAGAGCCAGTTACAAGTTTTGAAAATTGTCACTGATCTGGATCGGCTAACGACGTTCGATGACTTGGTCTTGGAAGACTGCCGAGTTAGGCGTAATAATGGTTAAAACTATATAATTATTCAAATAACAGGTAGCGATACAAAGTCTACTATTTCCAAAGTTCATCAAATATGATCCGTGAGCAGAAGCAAGTTGTACGTCGGCCAAACTGAACGATTTACAGTTGTGTGAAATACAGCCTCGATCAACGATGGCTGATGCGGAGTCTGTCCTATGCATATGACAGAGCTAGGTCGGTGCACTCAGCGGATGACCCTGTTGACACAGGCACTAAACTCGGTCGAACACTAACGTACAACACACTGGCGGCGGAACGACAAGACGCTGACACACTAACAAAATTGGAATGCGCGCGATTGCTAGCAAACTTCATTTACGTTTGAATTTCCTCAAATAAAAAGTTTGCAATGTTGCCTGCGTCTCTATTAACTGTAAATTTTCACTTGTCCACCGGATAATCATGTAGAGTCATTTTACTTGTCCGGGCCAAAAATCACTTGTCCCGGACAAATGGACAAGTGCTATTTCGAATGCTGCTTAGGACTGTTCTGATCGCAGGATCCACTCGGTTTCTCAATGATCAGACCTTCTTCGAATTCAGGATCTAATATTAAAAATTTGTGGTTTCCGGTTCCAGTATTTAATTTTAGTGGGGCTTCTTAGTCGTATAGAATCTCCCGGGTTGACCAGAATTTGTCAAGGTGGTTGTTAAATGAACAGCTTGTATTACCAAATCAGGTAAACTATTCCACGGTTCAGCCACTCTAAATGTTATGTTTTGTTCTTTAGTTGAATAGTTTGAGGGAATGTCCTCTGTTACCGGATTGTAATGCCACATCCTCCCATTTAAGGAGGTTTGGTGCGGATTTTTTATCATATAGGTTATGCATTATTTTATAGACTTCAATCATGTCTCCTCTTAATCTTCAATATGCTGATGTGGGTAACATAAGTAATTCAAGTCTTTCAATATATGATGATCCCCTAGTGCATGAGCTACACGGTATTATATAATAGATTATGCAGAAATTGCTATGATCCACAATTGACAAATCTAGAATGACATGTACGTGTCCACTATGGAAACTCATATTTTATAACTGACCAGCAGCATTGCATTTTGCAAGATGTGAGTACTCACCAGTGATTCCGAGGTGTAGTCCTGTCATATTATTTATTATTATTAATCATTTATGACGTGGTTTGTATCCAGGTAAAGGACCTGCTCAGAAGCACTAAATATAATGCAAAAAAGTCACATATATATATTACATTAATTAAAATCTATTGAAACAGATTAGATCACTCAAATGTTAGTTGGGTAAACCAGAGATAAAAATTGACATGAGGTGGCATCGAGTCATGTTGTACAAATATTGCGTTGTTCACACTACAGAAATAGACATGACTTCTAGGTGGCGTCGAGGCATGTTATTGCGGTTCGCACGCACCCAACTTGCGCAGTCAATCAATAAAAAAACGTTCAGTAAACAGGAGCACCGTGAGACAGAACTGATGTGGGACTCCATTCCCACTAACTGCCACATCATAGATGCTCCCGGAGCTGCTCAGCATAATTACAGTCCAGATGCATCCTCGCTGATTAAGACTGGCATCGACCACGTAATCATTGTCTAGCGGGTCGTTGGATGTCGAGGTAACGGGGCCACAGTGGCGCCACTTGGGCTGTGGAATGTTCTGTGGGCGTTGTTTTATATATTTTAAAATAATAATGATAATGAAATACAATCGAACCTCGCTCTAAGTTCATACAGCCAGCTCGCAGTTAAGGTAACCCTGGAATAGCCCCAAATTATTTCCACATTTGTTAAAGAATAAGAAATTAGTCCTGCTAATAAGGTCACTTTGTTATTAGGGTCACTTGCCCAGTCCTTAGAGTGACCTTAATAGGGAGGTTCTGCTGTAACTTGTAGTGTCTGTAGTGTCCTCAGAAACCAAGGCCAGAGGGCCTTCAAGACAAACAGTGTTGGTCAGTATTATAATTTATAAGCTGTGTTAAATTTGTCAATAAATATATGTGAATACAAAAATGTTGGACCACAGCAGGCAACATCCGTAGTGCTTGACACCTACATCACAGAGAGCTTTTGATATGACAACAAGGTTTAGCAGACAGCAGGCAACATTCCTAGTGCTTGACACCTACATCACAGAGAGCTTTTGATATGAGAACAAGGTTTAGCAGACAGCAGGCAACATTCCTAGTGCTTGACACCTACATCACAGAGAGCTTTTGATATGAGAACAAGGTTTAGCAGACAGCAGGCAACATTCCTAGTGCTTGACACCTACATCACAGAGCTTTTGATATGAGAACAAGGTTTAGCAGACAGCAGGCAACATTCCTAGTGCTTGACACCTACATCACAGAGAGCTTTTGATATGAGAACAAGGTTTAGCAGACAGCAGGCAACATCCCTAGTGCTTGACACCTACATCACAGAGAGCTTTTGATATGAGAACAAGGTTTAGCAGACAGCAGGCAACATTCCTAGTGTTTGACACCTACATCACAGAGAGCTTTTGATATGAGAACAAGGTTTAGCAGACAGCAGGCAACATCCGTAGTGCTTGACACCTACATCACAGAGAGCTTTTGATATGAGAACAAGGTTTAGCAGACAGCAGGCAACATCTGTAGTGCTTGAAGCCTACATCACAGAGAGCTTTTGATATGAGAACAAGGTTTAGCAAACAACAGGCAACATCTGTAGTGCTTGAAGCCTACATCACGGAGAGCTTTTGATATGAGAATGAGGTTTAGCAGACAGCAGGCAACATCCCTAGTGCTTGAACCCTACATCACGGAGAGCTTTTGATATGAGAACAAGGTTTAGCAGACAGCAGGCAACATCCCTAGTGCTTGACGCCTACATCACAGAGAGCTTTTGATATGAGAACAAGGTTTAGCAGACAGCAGGCAACATTCCTAGTGCTTGACACCTACATCACAGAGAGCTTTTGATATGAGAACAAGGTTTAGCAGACAGCAGGCAACATCCCTAGTGCTTGACGCCTACATCACAGAGAGCTTTTGATATGAGAACAAGGTTTAGCAGACAGCAGGCAACATCCCTAGTGCTTGACCCCTACATCACGGAGAGCTTTTGATATGAGAACAAGGTTTAGCAGACAGCAGGCAACATCCCTAGTGCTTGACCCCTACATCACGGAGAGCTTTTGATATGAGAACAAGGTTTAGCAGACAGCAGGCAACATCCCTAGTGCTTGACGCCTACATCATGGAGAGCTTTTGATATGAGAACAAGGTTTAGCAGACAGCAGGCAACATTCCTAGTGCTTGACACCTACATCACAGAGAGCTTTTGATATGAGAACAAGGTTTGGCAGACAGCAGGCAACATCCCTAGTGCTTGACACCTACATCACGGAGAGCTTTTGATATGAGAACAAGGTTTAGCAGACAGCAGGCAACATCCCTAGTGCTTGACGCCTACATCACGGAGAGCTTTTGATATGAGAACAAGGTTTAGCAGACAGCAGGCAACATTCCTAGTGCTTGACACCTACATCACAGAGAGCTTTTGATATGAGAACAAGGTTTGGCAGACAGCAGGCAACATCCCTAGTGCTTGACGCCTACATCATGGAGAGCTTTTGATATGAGAACAAGGTTTAGCAGACAGCAGGCAACATTCCTAGTGCTTGACACCTACATCACAAGAGAGCTTTTGATATGAGAACAAGGTTTAGCAGACAGCAGGCAACATCTGTAGTGCTTGAAGCCTACATCACAGAGAGCTTTTGATATGAGAACAAGGTTTAGCAAACAGCAGGCAACATCTGTAGTGCTTGAAGCCTACATCACGGAGAGCTTTTGATATGAGAATGAGGTTTAGCAGACAGCAGGCAACATCCCTAGTGCTTGACCCCTACATCACGGAGAGCTTTTGATATGAGAACAAGGTTTAGCAGACAGCAGGCAACATCCCTAGTGCTTGATGCCTACGTCACGGAGAGCTTTTGATATGAGAACGAGGTTTAGCAGACAGCAGGCAACATCCCTTGTGTTTGAAGCCTACATCACGGAGAGCTTTTGATTTGAGAACAAGGTTTAGCAAACAGCAGGCAACATCTGTAGTGCTTGAAGCCTACATCACGGAGAACTTTTGATATGAGAACAAGGTTTAGCAAACAGCAGGCAACATCTGTAGTGCTTGAAGCCTACATCACGGAGAGCTTTTGATTTGAGAACAAGGTTTAGCTGACAGCAGAAGCAAAAGTCTTGTCCTTGACCCTACAACCAAACCCCCTTGTATGTGTTCTTTAGTGATGTCGTGGATCCACTGTCAGGCAGTGACCGTCACGTCAGAAGAATCAGAACTCTGCGTGGATGATGTGGACACCTGATGCAACCTCATGCACCAGGGGGTGCTGTTAATTATTTCGGCTTCACCATCCCTTGGCATATCGTCGTTAGAAATTTGGAATTAAGGTCGAGTCCGTTATCCAGTCATCTCACTGCCTTCCAAGTTAGGCTGATTTGGGTCTGGACCAATTGTGACTTATTTGGGTCTGGACCAATTGTGACTGATTTGGGTCTGGACCAATTGTGACTGATTTGGGTCTGGACCAATTGTGACTGATTTGGGTCTGGACCAATTGTGACTGATTTGGGTCTGGACCAATTGTGACTGATTTGGGTCTGGACCAATTGTGACTGATTTGGGTCTGGACCAATTGTGACTGATGTTATGTGTCATGTTTGGGAAATAGAATTAGTAGAAAATTCACCAATTACCAATCTGACAATGGAATGGTCAAATTGGTGATTATTTGGATTTCTTTGAGTTAGATCAGTTGAAAATATTACACAATGTGCAGTCATTTAAAAACTTACTTTAATAACTTTGCTTATCCATCCACCTTAGTTCTCTAGTGTATCAGTCCATCTGTTAACGACTTTTATATGACTTATCGATTCTGATATTGACTAACCCTTTTGTATTGATGCGCCTGTGAGTTTGGTTTCCGAGGATTTAGGTGCAAAAGAAGTTACCTTATTAGTATGAAACTATTAAGTAATAAAGCCTATCATAATGACTGTATACATGTATTTATTTGTCTGTATTTAGACTCTATATTTTCAGACTAAAAAACTTACAAAAATATTTATTTTCTGTACTGTATGTTTCCGGACAGCTATAATTGTTATGTGTCCGCATAGATACAGTAGAGTATGTTTTCCGATACAAAATATTTTGTTTGTAACGTATGTTTTTGGATGGCTGATAGAGTTTAATTATTTTAGATGTTCCTATATACTTAGTTAATACGGTGATAGGAGATGGACAACGTCACAGAAATTTAACTCTTGTGCAGTCGCTATTTATATTATGAATTTTAGAGATACTACAAAATAAAAAAATTTCTACTTCATAGACGACGATGTTTTTAGACTTTCATATAGTCAAAAATAATCTAAAACCTTGAACGTTGCTTCTGGTGAAATTGGAAACAGTAAAATCTGCCCTGAGGTACCGTGGGGATCATTTTGTGTCTATGGCACCAAGCTATCTGAGTTATTTTTCTCGTCTCCAAATTGGTGACACTGTCACACCTGGTCCAGACTATAAGTGACAGTGTAGATTCTTCGAATGACACTTGTTACTATTGCCTTAGCAACAGCTGATTGGGCCAAACTAGACATACTTAATACTTGGGCAGATACCGCCAGGTTTTGTTACCAACAAATTGGGATTCCTAGTGTCACATTTCAGATGGACAAGAATAACCTAGGAAGGTGATATCTGGTATGTCCACCACTCCAGCTCCCCCCAGTAGAAATGCAATAACAGTTTAACAAATTTATAAATTACTACTTGTAAACCTAAACAAACAAAGGGAATTCCTGAAATCAGGAATTAAGCTTTAAACATTAATGACCCAATAGTTATTGAGATAATGCAGCCACCTCATAATTAAGGTCACCCGAAGATGGTCCCAAATAGTTTTTGTAGCAGTAAAGAATGTGAAATTAGTCTAGCTGATATGGTCACCTTGCCATTCAGGTAATTTTTGCTCGATCCTGGGGGGCGATACTAGTAGTGATAAAGTGGGCATTATACCAAAAAATATCCGAGAGTTTAGGATTCTTATGATTTTCATTGGTTAGACAAGGGAAGAATGGAGGAGCTGAGGGGGGAGGGGAGGAAAAATGTCTCGAAGGAACTGGTGAGGAGTCAATTAAAGTGGGCTGAACACGAATGGGAGGAGAACGACGCACAATGGCGGCCATAGAATGGAGGGTGGAAGGAGAACGACGCACAATGACTGCCATAGAGTGGAGGGTGGAAGGAGAACGACGCACAATGACTGCCAAAGAGTGGAGGGTGGAAGGAGGACGGCGTACAATGGTGGCCGTAGAATGGAGGGAGGAAGGAGAACGACGTACAATGACTGCCATAGAGTGGAGGATGGAAGGAGGATGGCGTACAATGGCGGCCATAGAATGGAGGGAGGAAGGAGAACGACGCACAATGGCGGCCATAGAATGGAGGGTGGAAGGAGAACGACGCACAATGGCGGCCATAGAGTGGAGGGTGGAAGGA
>CM034544.1:14566745-14676256 GCA_020002185.1 Paraescarpia echinospica | reverse complement strand
GGTGGTTGAGAGGAGTGGAGGTGGTTGAGAGGAGTGGAGGTGGTTGAGATGAGTGGAGTTGGTAGAGAGGAGTGGAGGTGGTTGAGAGGAGTGGAGGTGGTTGGTGGAGACAGCAGTTCAGTGAAGGGAATGGAATAGAAATTGAGGACCAGTATGAAGGAGAATGGAGAATGAGAACGAGAGACAGGGGAAGTGGAGTAGGTAGTATGGGACTAATGATGGAAGGAGAAGAGAAGTAAAGTCAATGCCAGTCTCATCCTTCAGGGGCAAAGAGGAGAGTTACATGACAACAGCTGGTGCATAGCACACCTCATCTCATGTTACATTGGCTTGATCTACCAGTACTGACATACTCCCCAGCCTGCTGTACTAGTACACAGTGATACCCTGCACCCAGAGATTGGGCTAGCCTGGGTGGTAACATACTCATTAATTAGCCCCTGCCAACTATGTTTACCACCTGGCTGTAGATGGCTTAATTACAGGCTGAGGTGGCTCCAGCCTCCCAGGCCTCAATCACACAGATACCCTGGTAAACCAGTGATTAGCAGCAATCCCTGCAGTCTTTCAGAGATGTCTCCTTAGAAATGATTAGTGCTGTATAATGCTGGGTACTCCAGGAAGTGGCCAGGGATGTTCATATGAAGGCAATTTCTGTTAGGTGGTGCAAGGTGTTTATGTATGGATGGCTGAGGTTGTGGTGAAGCTGTGATTTGATGTGTGTTGTGTAATGGTGTTACTATTTGTTACACAGTGTTGTAATTATGTAATCATGATACTATGTGTTACACTTTCATATTATTGTAGTTGTGCAATGATGATACTGTTTATTACACAGTGTTGTAATTGTGTAATCATGATACTATGTGTTACATGTCATTGTAGTTGTGCAATGATGATACTGTGTATTACACAGTGTTGTAATTGTGTAATCTATTAACTTGATTACTGTTGATATAGTTTAGTAACACTTTATTGTTATTTCTGCTTATACTATGATCAGATTAACAAATCTATTCTGCAAAATAACATTCATTATTTTGATCTGAACATGAGTGTACAGTATCATTGATTTATTATTTTACAGACTTGTCTGATTTCAGTACTTTTACCCTCTGACTGAATTATCACTGAAACATGACTTAAAATTAGTTGATCTGCAGGTATTCTGGAGTTGCTAGGTGATACACCTGTTACGTCTGTTTTATGAGATGTAACTGACGTCTGTATGAGATGACATTGCAAAGTGACACAACTGTGACGTCTGTATGAGATGACGTTACAAAGTGACACAACTGTGACGTCTGTATGAGATGACGTTGCAAAGTAACACAACTGTGACGTCTCTATGAGATGACGTTGCAAGGTGACACAACTGTGACGTCTGTATAAGATGACATTGCAAGGTGACACAACTGTGACGTCTGTATGAGATGACGATGTAAAGTGACACAACTGTGACGTCTCTATGAGATGACGTTGCAAAGTGACACAACTGTGACGTCTCTATGCGATGACGTTGCAAAGTAACACAACTGTGATGTCTCTATGAGATGACGTTGCAAGGTGACACAACTGTGACGTCTGTATAAGATGACATTGCAAGGTGACACAACTGTGACGTCTGTATGAGATGACGATGTAAAGTGACACAACTGTGACGTCTCTATGAGATGACGTTGCAAAGTGACACAACTGTGACGTCTCTATGAGATGACGTTGCAAAGTAACACAACTGTGATGTCTCTATGAGATGACGTTGCAAACTGACACAACTGTGACATCTCTATGAGATGACGTGGCAAAGTGACACAACTGTGCCATCTGTATGAGATGACGTTGCAAAGTAACACAACTGTGACGTCTCTATGAGATGACGTTGCAAAGTGACACAACTGTGACGTCTCTGAGATGACGTGGCAAAGTGACACAACTGTGCCGTCTGTATGAGATGACATTGCAAAGTGACACAACTGTAACGTCTGTATGAGATGACGTTGCAAAGTGACACAACTGTGATGTCTCTATGAGATGACGTTGCAAGGTGACACAACTGTGAGGTCTGTATGAGACGACATTGCAAGGTGACATAACTGTGCCGTCTGTACGAGATGACATTGCAAGGTGACACAACTGTGATGTCTGTATGAGATGACATTGCAACGTGACACAACTGTGACGTCTGTATGAGATGACATTGCAAGGTGACACAACTGTGACGTCTGTATTAGATGACCTTGCAAAGTGACACAACTGTGACGTCTGTATTAGATGATGTTGCAAAGTGACACAACCATGATGTCTGTATGAAATGACATTGCAAAGTGACACAACTGTTATGTCTGTATGAGATGACATTACATGGTGACACAACCATGACGTCTGTATGAGATGACATTGCACGGTGACACAACTGTGACATCTGTATGAGATGACGTTGCACGGTGACACAACTGTGACATCTGTATTAGATGACATTGCATGGTGAAACAACTGTGACGTCTGTGTAAAATTACATTGCAAAGTGACACAACTGTGCCGTCTGTATCAGATGACATTGCAAGGTGACATAACTGTGACGTCTGTATGAGATGACATTGCAAGGTGACACAACTGTGACGTCTGTATGAGATGACTTTGCAAAGTGACAAAACTGTGACATCTGTATGAGACGACATTGCAAGGTGACATAAATGTGCCGTCTGTATGAGATGACATTGCAAGGTGACACAACTGTGACGTATGTATGAGATGACATTGCAAGGTGACACAACTGTGACGTCTGTATGAGATGACGTTGTAAAGTGACACAACTGTGACGTCTGTATTAGATGACGTTGCAAAGTGACACAACCATGACGTCTGTATGAGATGACATTGCAAAATGACACAACTGTGATGTCTGTATGAGATGACATTGCAAGGTGACACAACTGTGACATCTGTATGAGATGACGTTGCATGATGACAACTGTGACGTCTGTATGAGACGACATTGCATGGTGACACAACCGTGATGTCTGTATGAGATGACGTTGCATGGTGACACAACTGTGGCATCTGTATGACATGATGTTGCAAGATGATACAACTGTGACATCTGTATGAGATGATGTTGCATGGTGACACAACTGTGACGTCTGTATGAGATGACATTGCATGGTGAAACAACTGTGACGTCTGTGTAAGATGACATTGCAAAGTGACACAACTGTGACATCTATATGAGATGACATTGCAAGGTGACATAACTGTGCCGTCTGTATGAGATGACATTGCAAGGTGACACATCTGTGACGTCTGTATGAGATGACATTGCAAGGTGACACAACTGTGACGTCTGTATGAGATGACTTTGTAAAGTGACACAACTGTGACATCTGTATGAGACAACATTGCAAGGTGACATAACTGCCGTCTGTATGAGATGACATTGCAAGGTGACACAACTTTGACGTGTATATGAGATGACATTGCAAGGTGACACAACTGTGACGTCTGTATTAGATGACATTGCAAAGTGACACAACTGATGTCTGTATGAGATGACATTGCAAGGTGACACAACTGTGACGTCTCTATGAGATGACATTGCAAAGTGACACAACTGTGACGTCTGTATGAGATGACATTGCAAAGTGACACAACTGTGAAGTCTGTATGAGATGACATTGCAAAGTGACACAACTGTGACGTCTGTATGAGATGACATTGCAAAGTGACACAACTGTGACGTCTGTATTAGATGACATTGCAAAGTGACACAATTGTGATGTCTGTATGAGATGACATTGCAAAGTGACACAACTGTGACGTCTGTATGAGATGACATTGCAAAGTGACACAACTGTGCCGTCTGTATGAGATGACATTGCAAAGTGACACAACTGTGACGTCTGTATGAGATGACATTGCAAAGTGACACAATTGTGATGTCTGTATGAGATGACATTGCAAGGTGACACAACTGTGACGTCTGTATGAGATGACATTGCAAGGTGACACAACTGTGATGTCTGTATGAGATGACGATGTAAAGTGACACAACTGTGACGTCTCTATGAGATGACGTTGCAAAGTGACACAACTGTGACGTCTCTATGAGATGACGTTGCAAAGTGATACAACTGTGCCGTCTGTATGAGATGACATTGCAAAGTGACACAACTGTGACGTCTGTATTAGATGACATTGCAAGGTGACACAACTGTGACATCTGTATGAGATGACATTGCAAAGTGATACAACTGTGACGTCTATATGAGATGACTTTGCAAAGTGACACAACTGTGCCGTCTGTATGAGATGACATTGCAAAGTGACACAACTGTGACGTCTGTATGAGATGACATTGCAAAGTGACACAACTGTGACGTCTGTATGAGATGACATTGCAAAGTGACACCACTGTGAAGTCTGTATGAGATGACATTGCAAAGTGACACAATTGTGATGTCTGTATGAGATGACATTGCAAGGTGACACAACTGTGACGTCTGTATGAGATGACGTTACAAGGTGACACAACTGTGACGTCTGTATGAGATGACATTGCAAGATGACACAACTGTGATGTCTGTATGAGGTGATGTTGCAAAGAGACACAACTGTGACGTCTCTATGTGATGACGTTGCAAAGTGACACAACTGACGTCTCTATGAGATGACATGGCAAAGTGACACAAATGTGCTGTCTGTATGAGATGACATTGCAAAGTGACACAACTGTGACGTCTGTATGAGATGACGTTGCAAAGTAACACAACTGTGATGTCTCTATGAGATGACGTTGCAAAGTGATACAACTGTGACATCTCTATGAGATGACATTGCAAAGTGACACAACTGTGACGTCTCTATGAGATGATGTTGCAAAGTGACAACTGTGAGGTCTGTATGAGATGACATTGCAAGGTGACATAACTGTGCCGTCTGTATGAGACGACATTGCAAGGTGACACAACTGTGACGTCTGTATGAGATGACGTTGCATGGTGACACAACTGTGGCATCTGTATGACATGATGTTGCAAGGTGATACAACTGTGACATCTGTATGAGATGACGTTGCATGGTGACACAACTGTGACTTCTGTATGAGATGACATTGCATGGTGAAACAACTGTAACGTTTGTGTAAGATGACATTGCAAAGTGACACAACTGTGACATCTGTATGAGATGACATTGCAAGGTGACATAACTGTGACTTCTGTATGAGATGACATTGCATGGTGAAACAACTGTGACGTTTGTGTAAGATGACATTGCAAAGTGACACAACTGTGACATCTGTATGAGATGACATTGCAAGGTGACATAACTGTGCCGTCTGTATGAGATGACATTGGAAGGTGACACAACTGTGACGTCTGTATGAGATGACATTGCAAGGTGACACAACTGTGACGTCTGTATGAGATGACATTGCAAGGTGACACAACTGTGACGTCTGTATGAGATGACATTGCAAGGTGACACAACTGTGACGTCTGTATGAGATGACTTTGCAAAGTGACACAACTGTGACATCTGTATGAGACGACATTGCAAGGTGACATAACTGTGCCGTCTGTATGAGATGACATTGCAAGGTGACACAACTGTGATGTCTGTATGAGATGACATTGCAAGGTGACACAACTGTGACGTCTGTATTAGATGACGTTGCAAAGTGACACAACCATGACGTCTGTATGAGATGACATTGCAAAGTGACACAACTGTGATGTCTGTATGAGATGACGTTGCATGATGACACAACTGTGACGTCTGTATGAGACGACGTTGCATGGTGACACAACCGTGACGTCTGTATGAGATGACGTTGCATGGTGACATAACTGTGGCATCTGTATGACATGATGTTGCAAGGTGACACAACTGTGACATCTGTATGAGATGACGTTGCATGGTGACACAACTGTGACATCTGTATGAGATGACATTGCATGGTGAAACAACTGTGACGTCTGTATAAGATGACATTGCAAAGTGACACAACTGTGACGTCTGTATGAGATGACATTGCAAGGTGACACAACTGTGGCATCTGTATGACATGATGTTGCAAGGTGACACAACTGTGACATCTGTATGAGATGACGTTGCATGGTGACACAACTGTGACGTCTGTATAAGATGACATTGCAAGTGACACAACTGTGACGTCTGTATGAGATGACATTGCAAGGTGACACAACTGTGACTTGTGTTTGCAGACATCCAGGAGTTTTATGAGATCACGTTGTTGGACGACACAAAGACAAACCAACAGAAGATACAAGAGACGCTGCAGATTGCATCAAAGTGGGAGCGCCAGCCTCCCTTCACCAACAGCTTACCCGTGTCAGAGGTCAGTCTCCACACCCTCTTATTCTCCCCTACCCCTTAATCCGCGTTGCCTCCTTGTTACGTGTTGCATGTAACATGCAGGCCCTTAGGTAGAAATAATTATTTTTTGCCAGTCTTGAGTTAACCCAAAGTGTGCCTGTTGGCCCGCGAATGGCTCGCATAGAAGCCATTCGCGTCAATCACAGCCATTATTGGCCAGTTTAGTTTTTTAATGACAGACCTGTCTCATTTCAGCTCATTCCACTGCAGTTGTTTCACTGCCATTTGAGGCAATTATAGTCATTGATACATATGACTATAATATAAAGGGAAATCAAATCCTTGGATTAATTAGGCGAAATATAGCGTATAAGAAAAAAGAATTAATAGTACCGCTGTACAAAACAATAGTGAGGCCTCATTTAGAATATTGTATACAAGCATGGAGGCCATATCGCAAGAAGGACTTAGATATGCTAGAAAGAGTACAGAGGAGAGCGACTAAAATGATACCAAATCTGAGGGATCTTAGTTACGAAATACGCCTAAAAGAATGTGGTTTAACAACATTAGAGACCAGGAGATTGAGAGGAGATCACATAGAAGTGTTTAAAATATTGAATGGTTATGAAAATATTGATAGAAACATTTTTTTCTCAGTTAAGAAAAATAGAAGGACCAGAGGACATGAAGCTACATTAGTAAAGGAGCAGTGTAGATTAGATATAAGAAAGTTCTCATTCTCACAAAGGACTGTAAATGAATGGAACAGATTATCTCCTGATTGTGTTGGTGCTAGTAGCGTGAATATGTTTAAAAATAAAATCGACACACACCTTAAAAAGGCGGGATACATGTAGATAAAAGTATTGGACTCTCGATAAGCCAAAAGGCTTCCTTGTCCACCTGCCATCCAGAGTAATTTTCTGGATGGCAATCTTGTTAAATCTTGTTAAATATAGCCCCTAGACTTGTAACTGGTAGTTAATCTAGCCGGCAGGTGAAACACAAAGACAAACCAACAGAAGATACATTCACCCTCTGAATTCTACCAGTCTTATCTTTTGTAATTACCTATCTTGGCCAGTCATCTGCCAGTCTTGAAGACAGGCAGACAGGTCTCTGGCTAAGCCACTGCCTGTGGTTCTACGTCACCGTCTTATTCTGTGTTACATCAAAGGAAAATGTTCTGTTTTGTTACCTGGTTTCTCCTGTGTTATTTATAATCGGAATGGTTTGTTTACAATTTGAACATTTTGCAGTTGAAATATTCAAATTGGTAAGTGTGCCGGGATAAATCCGCTATTTACTGTATAAAATATACTGTTTATGGTAAATAGCCTTTCAGTATAACACTGCCGTTTAGAAGAAAAAAATTATTGGATTATATCGGACAGCACAATGCAACTCACAGATTAATAATTATTATGATGAATGTGTCTAGACAACGCAAGTGTAATCTTTTTACATGTGTCGGTGTCGACTTGAACTTTAATGAAAGGTCATGAATTCTGCACCTGTCGCTAGAGATGGTTGCTGATTGGCTACTGCTTAAACAATTTCAAGTGACTCGTAAAATTATACAAAATAATCAGAGACTGAAATTTGCCCCACAAATTAATCTAGCAGGCTGTTTTCACTTTGTTAATTTTCATGATTTATGTCGGATTTTTGTTCGATTATGGCATCCGATATGATGTCATGACGTAATCAGTAAAAAATCACTTGGAAACAGGCTTTCGGTATTATATTAAGGGACTTTCTCAAAATATTGAATTACGATATGTCATTGAACGGTGTCATTTATTGATGTGATGTCTGTTTGTCGTTTTTGAACATTTATTTATAAATTGTTCTTAATACTACTGTTGTGTGTGGATCTATCTATCCATCCTGCTACTGTAAGTAGATAAGTAATAAGTTGTACAATTGAAATTGTAACACTACTTGATTTTACATCTTAGCAACTCCATATCCTTAATGTAACTGCTCGTTCCGTGCTCTCCCAATTAAATTCAAATTCTTGTATTTCCTACGTAAACACGAGTTGAGGCGTAATCCTCACACGGGTGCATGTGTCCGTAACAATCGGATTTATATGTAGATGGGATGCTGTCAGCCATATTGCTTTGAATAAGCAGTATTCACAATGTAAAAATTGTGTCTGTGAAATGTTCAAACTGTAAAGAAAACGGTTTGTAAACAGCCGCTATTGGCAGTTTTGCCACTTAGCTAGGTAATTGCTTTGAAGTTGGCTTGTTCCAACGCTGCCTAATTCTTGGCCAAACTGGGACAAATAAGACTGATTCAGAGCAGACGAGACCTTTAACCTTCTTTGGCCAGTGGACATATCAATGTAATTCATGCTAAAACCATCAGATGCCATTAAATATACATTCCTGTGTCTTTCTATGAGACTGGCAGTGATGCAGTGGACTCCTGTTATCTGGATATATATATATATATAGGTCATTTGCCCAGCCTCCAGCTGTGATAAAGGATCGTTTGCCCAGTTGTGGAAAATACCAATAAATTAATTGAAACTTACAAAGTATCTATTGTTTTCGTGAACATGTTCTTGAAGGTGGAAGAATTAAATAACAAAATTTTCTTAATATACAACTAGAATTTTTTACTCACTTCGACGTGTCGACCTTCAGCGGCTTTCATCGGGAACTGTTCTTCCTCTGCTCACCAGATGGTGTCATCTTGTTGAAATGTCAATGTGAATTGATAATTTCTAGTTGTGTATTAAGAAAATTTTGTAATCTATTATTTATTCCGACTTTAATTACATGTAGAGAAATGTAGCTCAGTTTTGCTATGATATACACCCTGTACATGCTTCCCAGGAATGAGTACTCGACCTATGCAGAGGCATTGCTGGAGGGCACAACACCAGTACTAGTCTCTTCTTACTGTTCTAGTGTTATATGTAACGTTTTGGCTGGCAATTATCTGTGTATGTCAATATATCAATTGCGAATTGTTTGTAAATACTTGGTTATCAAATAAACAATAGGTAGGTTGGCAAGTTTGAATTATCACAGTTTTTTCACGACAAATAACTTTTCACGTTTGGGAGCTAGGCAAATGACCATTCAGCAAAAGACCAAGTGCTGAGCATTAGACAACTCGGCAAATAACCACTGAACAAATGACCTACATCTGATTTGCTCATCTACTGATTGAGCTATCAGGAAGAAGTCTTTTGTTCTGTTTACACCATTCAACATGTGAATCTTGGTTGTTGAGTCATTCAGCCTCTTGTTTGTTTTATAAATGACATAATGTAAGGTACACCCAGTCATTTCCTATATGCCAATTTACTGAAGTCGAATATATTTTACAGACCCCACTGTGTGCTGTGGATGTGACAGTGGTGCCACATAGTGTACAGGGGAGCAACTACAGCATGGTCTGGCAGATTGTGGGAAACCTAAACTGTTGACTTACTCTCGTGAAACACCTGTAATTAAGGAAGCACCATGAGATCACAGCGTAGGGTGACATAGGGTGACATAAGGTGACATAAGGGACATACTTTGGGGTACTCTTTAGCAACAGGGAAGAAAAAGTAGAAGAAGCATGAATTTAGTTTCAACAACAATAACAACATCACATATAAAATACATAATATTGATTAATATAATTGTTGAAAAAAGAGTAAAAAAGTGCAATACTTATAATGTTCACCCTTTGCTTTGACTAGCTTATGAATACATAATAATTCTGGAAAAAGACAAAGTGCAAAATAAGAAAAATTACTTCTAAATGCAACAACACAAATTTCATGTAAGATCGTAGTAGATGAAATCTGCAAACTATGCCTATTAAAATGATTTTTTACTGAACTGAATAACTCTAACATATCTAATTTGTTAAACATTCAACTTAACATTCATGTTATTTACATTGTTGATGTGACTATTTTTATAAGAATTATTTAGGATTTCAACACATAACTAATCAATAGTTTAGCTGTATAATACTTTTTGAATTGGTGAACATTCCTACAAGTAATTGGTGAACTGTCCAGGGAATTCCAAAGGTTTGAGAAGAGAAGAGATGTAGTAGTACAATTTAGTTGGGGTTAGATGTTACATTGTAGACCTTTGGACCCACTAAACACCATTTAGATGTGTGTGTGTGTGTGTGTGTGTGAAAGTAGGTCAGTGCAAAAGAATGTATTGCAATTGCAGTTAGAATATCAAAGGTCCTGTTGAAAATTGCAATTAGCAGTGTGATATGAAGTTGTATGACTGGTTGGGTGGGGGTGTGGGTGGGGGAGAGGGGGGGAGGGCAGGGGTAAAGTTGAGTTGCTCATTCATTGCTAAGTGTAATTGCTACAGTTTCAGTTGAGACAGCCACAGTCAGGGGAAGGGAACTAGTTACACAGCTCTGCCAAAATGGCTACTTCAAAAGCAGTGATCAGTGACTGAACTGTTAGTCACAGTTGGTATTGTGTATTTATTTTACAGTACTTTAGCTGTCTAGATTTGGATACATTGTATTATATGTAAAAGTGACTCTGGCTACCATTTCCACAAGTTTAAAAAATTGTAATTCAATGTTTATAATGCACTATGTATCTGGGTGTAATACCAGCTCAAAGGCTTTTGTTGTAATACAAATATAAGTGACATGTGCTAAGATGAACTGACACATATTAGAATCATCAAATAAAATTAGTTAAAAAATTACACAAAATATAAGCTAGAAACCAGAGCAAATAAATGTCAGTTGAGTGTATGACAAATACAAAAATAAATTAAATGAGTTAACACGTTAAATGGCTAAAATAAATAAGGTGTTTGAATTAAATAAAAAGATTATATAAGTTAGTGTAAAATACATAAATACAAAGGATAAATGTCCATATGACTGACATGTCAGTGTTGCAAGCTGCACAGTTTCATGGCTATCTTTTCTCCTAGGCTAGAAAGTAGATGCAATGCCAGTAATTTTTACTGTGGTTCTACTATTAATAAGTTATGCATGATTTAACAAGATTTAACAAGATTGCCATCCAGAGAATTAACTCTAGATGGCAGGTGGAAAAGGAAGCCCTTTGGCTTATCGAAAGTCCAACCCTTTTATCTACATATATCCAGCCCTTCTGAGGTATGTGTCGATTTTATTTTTAAACATATTCACACTACTAACACCCACGCAATCATCAGATAATCTGTTCCATTCATTCACAGTCCTTTGTGAAAATGAGAACTTTCTCACGTCTAATCTACACTGCTCCTTTACTAATGTAACTTCATGTCCTCTAGTCTTTCTATCTTTCTTAACTGAAAAAAAACATGATGAAAGTCGGCCAACTGTTCAGTAGACCTACCAACTTGTGTTGGTGTCCAAACGAGAACAACCGCTCCACCAGGTGGGTTCAGTCACAACTAAATACAAGTGTCCTATCAGGGCCACTCTGTTCCTGTCTCCATGACAACTAAAAACTAACAAACCTGGGTTTCGATAACATAATTGTAGGCTTCTTGATAACCCAATGACTTCCATGGTGTCTGGAATCTCTTGCATTGGATAACAGACAGGCTAAGTTTTGTTCAATCCTATCAAGCATGCTGTACATAGCTATCTATGGCCTGGTGACTATTTGCCCAGTCGAACTTTGGATATATTGCCCCCCCCCACCCTGGGTGTTTTTTCCCAGACATGTTTCCCCCCACTAAAATGAAAAGGTGGACATTTTCCCTCTTTTGTAGTAATAGTTAACAAGTTGATAATTTAAAAAACCTGTTATTGCTGAGCATTCTTTATGATAGTTCATTTCTATGTAAATTAGTTCTTAGACATATCCAATATGTGAATTTTTACCTTCTAGAGGCTTTCGTTGATGTGACACGAAAATGTTGTCAGTACATGTGACGTATGACGTCATCGTACACGTGAGATAGTTCAATATTGTCATGTGTAAAGGCCAGGACACCAATCAACTGAGACGAGGGAATTATGAACTATCTCACATATGGCGTCATACGTCACATGTACTGAACAAATTTGTGTGCTTAACCGACGAAAGCCTCTACAAGGTAACAATTCATATATTGGACATGTCTAAAAGAACTGATTTGCAATTAGAAACTGTTATTCCAGTTATGTATCTGTCTGTGTACAACTAGAGTGTGCAATTTCAACATTGACAATAGTCAACAATTATTGTGTGAATGACTCAATGACGTGCGTGCGTGCGTGCGTGCGTGTGTGCGTGCGTGTGTGCGTGCGTGTGTGCGTGCGTGTAACTGGGATTAACTGGGTAGTTCTAGATCTATTTGTTTCCAGCACTCGGCAATGTTCTATTAACTGACTAGTCTGTATATATTGTGTGGTTACAATGTTATGGTCTTATGAGGTCTCATTCAACTAGTCAGCCTTTTGTAGAACATTATCGCCAAACCGACCTTTTTATGCTGGCACTGAGGGTGGTCACTGCCAGGGTGCTTGTCGTCCTCAGTGGTTCTGTTACGTCCCAAATTGAGACGGGACCGACATTAACGTGATCTCCGAGTCACGAGGGATACACAGTCCTCAATGTTGAGAGCCAGGTTTTTACACCAAATAGTCCATACCTGCCGGGTCCGGGTATTGAATTCGGGGTGCCGGCATGTCGGGCGGATGTACTATCGCACGCCCCCAGGGTAACTGTCCCTTGTACAACTGCATGTAACACATATTTAATACTTTCTTGCAAATTATAATACGGCTGTGTACATATGAGTGTGTGGGTGTGTATCTCTGGACCACTCTATAACTGTCTATTGTACACAACAAACAGCTGTTGGTACCAACCCCCCACACCCCACACCCCTGACTCACTCAACTACCCTGGCTCACTTGCTCTGGGCATGTCACGCCTGAGTGCACATCCATTCACAACTGAAATTACTCACCAGCCCACACTGTGCTGGGGGGTCAAAGGTATCGCTTCCTGCCCTACTTTTGCATTGGCAGGTTTATTTGAATATGGTGCTCATCTAGACTCAACTGTTCAATAAATCTCCGGCAATGCGACGTTTTATTCGCACCCTAAGTTTTCGCAAGAAGAAGGTAAGATTATCTAGTTCATGTCCGGTGTGACTGGGCGATATAGGGTATGTAGCGGGGTTGGAAGGTGCTTATGTAGTGATTGTTTGAAAAAGAGTGCCGGACAGGTAAAATGCAAGGTCATTAAAAGAGGTGTTTGTTCATTATCGAGCCACCATGTTCCCACGATAGGGGTAAGCTGGTGATTGACCAACAGGGGGCAGTTATTGGTCAAGGGTGGGGTATTTGAGTGTGTGTATTAGCAGCAATAGAGGCGGAATATGGTGGGTAAATTGAGTTGAGTGGGTGTTTCATACGATGATGTCATTGGTGTGTGTAGACAAATAATGATATATAACTTTGCACCAAAAAAGAAGTAGTTATTATTAGATTGAGATATGTTTGGTGCAGAATGGCGAGAACGGTGATCTTTTGCCCGTGCACCTTGCGCTGATTGACTGGCCAAAATACGGCAGCTGGTCAGTGTTCTGTTAAAGAAGTAGAATATAAACATCTTAATCGACTTATTTCCTCTGCTTCCCTTTTGGTGTAAGTAGTTACAGGATATACCGTTATTTAGCAACAGATGCCAATGACATCACCATGTGATGCACCCACTGAGTGCTACTGGCCGTTCCAGCTAGTTCTGTGTGTGTCAGGCTAATGTAGACCAGCATTAAGGTGGGTGTTGCCACTGTCTGGTAAACAAACAGGCTTAGACACGTCTAGCATTATAATACCTGCTGTCCTCATTCAAGCACTTACTTTGACTTGGATACTCGCTGGGACCATGGTCCTCAACTCTTCAGTCAGTTTGTGGCTATTTTCTCAATTTTTTTCGGGTCTAACCTGACTTCTTTCTTTCATTTTCCGTGTGTTGTTGCTAGCTTTTTCTGAGCCTTCATCTTCTTCTCTTTCCTTGGAGGTTCCGCTTGACTGATTGTCTTGTGATTTTTGCATGTAGCTATTGTGCATTACCATATTATTATCCACCTCCATTGTCTCTTTATTTATACTGGTTCTTTTTCACAGTGAGCTGTGATTCTGTGCACAGGTTCTTATGTCTCGGGGGGTTGCAGTCAGCCCTGCTAGTCTTCCCTGTCTAGTTAATGGGTTCTTCCCTCCTGGGAGAATCCCCTGTAGCACCCACTCCCCTGGGCTCTGTCCCCCAGGTCGCTCCCCTCCCTAGGCCCCATTCCAGGAAATATAAACTCCAGTCATGAGTAGAAAGAGATGGGATCTATGATGTGTGGTCTTATAGTGGCCAGGGCATTGGACTCTCAATCAAGAGAACCTGGGTTTGAATCCTGTGCTGCTGTTGCAAACCTTGGGTAAGTTTGTTCACTCTACGATGCTTCAGTTCATTCAGCTGTATGAATGAGTACCTGGCTATAGACACTGGTGGATGTTTCTGTATGATTTACGCAGTGATTGAAGCATGGCTGAACGCTTCCCAGAGAGGTTGAGAAGGTGTTCGGTTGAACATGTTTGCCAGGGAATTCAGTATTTATAAAACAGTTTGTACAGTCCTGGATATTATATAAGAGCTTAATTTGCCTTTGATGGAAGGTTAATGGCATGGCTATGCTGAGTCATTGAAACAAGCCAAGTGTAGCAGAACTACTGTCATTATCCCACACGATGTGCCAATGTACGCCAAATCATTTATACTTCACCACACTTTTTGTCCTCGTTCCATGCTTAAAGGAGTTGGCTCAGATTTATATATATCTGGCAGTTCAAGGAAATTCCTGTCATTACCCATTCTTGTCCAATACCGTGCTTGCTCTGGTGGTCTTGTTGGTGGCATTCTAAGGACGTGGCCCAAATATCTGTCTTTTTTCTATATTGTTGTTTTGATTGGCTCAGTGTTTGCTCTTTCTAGGACTTCTTTGGTGATAAAATGGTTCCATCTGATATCTAGGAGACATTGGAAATTGGAGAGGCATATCATGGTTTAAAAGGACGTAGTCTGTTCTTAATTTTTCATGTATTTACTTATGTAATGTTCTTAACACTATATTTACTTTGTTGACAGTATACTGCCTACCAAATTGTGTTTAGTAAGCCTGGAACAACGGTCGCAGTTTGATGACATCACTGCGGGTACATGTTCAAATTATAAACAAAACATTCAGTTCAAAACAAGCTTTATTGGCAATAAAATCAGGCTGTGTTAACTGCTATATCCTTTGTGGGATCTTTTACTTCCCCTGGCATAGACACCAGATTGAAGGAACCAACGGCTTCTCTTCCAAGACAGGCAATTTGGGGGTGAATGAAATTGCCAAAGTTTTGAAACGACGGTCGGTACCAGGATTCAAACTCCGTTGGTACTATAACCGCTTGACCACCGTGCCCCAGTTAGAAATAAAAATGTGAAAGTTTACAGTTAAAAAAAAAAAATTGTATGTCAGTTTCAAATGACAACATGATGGCAGTGGTGGCAATGTTCTGGCTGCTGTTTATTGTTGACATGTGACGGTCTGGCTAGTTAAGTACAAGTTAACTTTGATTATGTGCTCACTGTTAGACACCCGCTGACTGCGTTCAAAGAGTCAACTGTAGTCCTGGGGCTGGTTTCATGAAGCGTACTTAAAGTTACACAATTACTTGGCGTCACGTGTTTGTGTAAACTCCTGTGTTTGCTTATATTAAAAAAATCACGTCATTTACTAAGAGAATCCTCTTAGCGTTAATTAACCCCTTTATTGGACGTTGTTGCCCTGAGGCAACGTACCACTTTTTGTATGGTCTTTTAGAAAAAACTATAATCAATGCAAAATCAGTTCTGTCATATTAAGTTAAGTGTATAGAAATATTTATTTAATATATTTTTCTCTGTGTACGGTCTGTTGGATACAACATCATAACATAGGTGGTGACAAATTTTTTTATTTGGAAAAGTTGAAATAATTCATCCAATAAAGGGTTCTAAGAACATTCTTAGCTGCTTCATGAAACCGGCCCCTGGCCTGTTAAGTGCCACTTAGTAGGTTTATCTTTCCTGTCACTTGTGGTCAAACAATGCCCAAGTATGCTGGTGGGTCAACATAATTGGTCCACACAAAGAATCTCAGTAATACATGGGTTATTGTGGCTTCCACGACTGTTCTATCCCATCAGGAATCCCGATCTTTGATGTCCAAATATTTAATATGTAATAGTTTCCAAGAGCAGTTTGATAAAAAGTACACATTTGTTTAAATGGTGTCAACATAAATGGTTCACACAAAGAATCTTGGTATTGCAAGGGTCAAAGCTGATTCCTCAACTGGTCTGGCCCATTACGAATCCGTTTCTTTGATGTGAAAATATATATGTGAATAGGTTATATAATAACTGCAGTTGGTTTGATAAAAAAGTTCATACATTTGATAAATGGTCAAAATAATTTATTTGTATTTATATTTAAATAAATTTATTTAATTAATTTTGTTGCCTCTTGGAACTTGCCAAAGCCAATTGCTTGGGTGATATTTAGATGTCTGAATTTGGTGACATTGTTTATGAGAGAGCATGAATAGTCTTTGTGCAATAAAATCATGTGAAGATTCAAAGTTTGAAAATCGCTTGAATTGGTTCTTAGGCAGGGAAGGTAGTATGATTTGGCTGATGATTAATATAAAAATTACATGTAGAAGTTGCACAGAAGAACTAGCTTGTCACAGTGGATACCATACTGGGTAGGTTTGCTTTTTTTGCAAAATTAATTAAAAATGAAATAGGCAAAAAATGTAATTGGGAAAGCGCCTTTAAGAGCAGGATTGATTTAATATTTTTGGGTGACTCAAAACAAAAGGACTTGGTTTGAATGCTCTTGCTGCTGTTTTGAAACTTCCATCATTTTGCTAACTCCACCATGCATCAGTTCACTAAATACGTACCTGGCTATACATAAACAGTGGTGAATATACATGAAATGTAATTGCAGTGTGGCTGAATACTTCCCAGAGAAGTCATAACGTAGTTCAAGTGAGCGGGATTGAAATGTAGAGTGCTATAATTAAGTAGTTCTACTATGGCCTGGTTACCAACTGATACATAGAACATTCCTTGTAAATTAGTAGTAATTAACAGGTGACGATTGCTGTCACAAATATGTTGATTACTACCCACTAGTAGTTAGGTAGGTGTGGTGTCATTGTGTAGATGATTAAGTATGCTTTGAAATAACTACAGTAGATTCCTGCTGTAAGGGACATGTTGTGACTTGGTCTAAGAGTTCCTTATATATAACGTTCATCTCATCCCTGGGGACTAGGCCCTTTGCCAGGATTCTGAAATTTTCCAGTTTACCTGTCCTAATTTGTTATTAAAAGAAGAATGACTGACTGTATGAATTCAGACACCTACAGATAATTACATTGTCAGTAGTCCGATAACAAAAGTACAGAGAAATAATTCACAAAATATTTCTGAACACAAGTCCTGATGTTGTGTGCAATTTGACCACTCATGCTGTTATTACCTGGGGTTTGCAACATCATTGTTGAGAAGCTATGCTTTCTAAAACATAACTTACACAAAAATAATTAATTCTGTAGATGCTTAGATTATCCAAAATACATGGTATCCGAATACACACAGATGTGGTGCAGTTATTACAGTACTGAGGAATGAATCATTAAAGACCAACACTGGACAGACTGATGATGTAATCCTGACTGAATCAAAACATTTACAAATATGAATGAGTCCTAATGTTGTGTCACATTTAACTAATTATGCCCTTATTAGGGCTTTGTAACATCATTTACTTTAAAAAAATCACTAAATTGATTGATGTCTGAAAATAGAAAAATATTTTTGTATAAATTTTATCAGAAAATTCACTTAAAAATTGCACATTTGTAGTGTCTGAAAATATATAGTGTTGGAATATATCCAGACGTGATACAGTCATTGTGCTGAGGAATGAATCATTAAAGACAAACACTGGACAGACTGACAATGTTAACCTGACAGAATTGAGGTCAGGTCTCTAAGGAACCAATCACTTAGACAAAATAACACTGAGTATGAAAGGGTTAATGGTAGTTGGCTGCCTTACTAGGTCTAGTCAATGATGCATTACCTGACAGCAGATCACAGACTTGGTGAAATAGTAGACTCAGTTTAACATTTTTGCAACAAAATGCCCCACAACTTAATTTTACATAAAGAAAACTTGACAGCCACTGGCATTATGTCTTAAATATGCTGAACAAGCTTATTGCCAAAATGACATACCACCAGCACTGTTAGGGCGTCTCCATGTATAATGTAATGTAGTTTTAGTGTAATTTTATACAAGAAATTGCCCCCAACTTTTTTTATGTAGAGAAAACTGGACTACCAAAATATCTTAAATGTCTTCACAGCCACTTGCATTATGTCTTTAATATTTTGTCAAAACCTGCAACCCTTTAAGCTGTCTGCAAATGATACCCGTCATATATGTAGCTATGTTTTAGTTCATCCACGTATCCAATGGCTGCATTGCATCCAAACATTTCTCTGACTAAAGTGTGAACTGTAAATTAATTCTCGTTCTACCACTAAACCTACTTGCTCAACTGGACTTATGTCAATTAATATTTTTCAAATTTACTGTACCCAGAAAGTGGAATTGTAGCCTGACCTAAATAGAGGACAACCAACTAGACCTGGCTGTTAGTGTAGAGTGCATTCACTAGAGGTCACCACTGTTCGGTTGTGTTATATCGTGATGATCTGATACACAGTGCCAATAAAGATAGTCTTGTTGATTTGGTAAATGACACTGTAAGCGTGGAAGATATTGTCACAGCGTTCCCCTGTTTGCTGATATAACTCTGATACCGCTGTGGCACTTGGTATGTTCTGTTCACATTCTGGTTTGTCAGATCTCTGATATATATGACTGACACAGAATGCATAGTTGTGTATCATGCTCGTGGTGTTAGTAGCACCAATCTTTTTAGTTTTGGGGTAGAAAATGGGGACATAAACTAAATCATTCCACCATCCGTACAGGTATATATTTTGAAGATGTTGAAAAGCATCAATATTTGAGAACTGTTGGGAAAATAAAACAATTTAGATTTTCAAAAGTGTTGAAAATTGGAAAGACAGATAATGTGAAAACATTCTAAGATGTTAAAATGTATTCATGTCACTGTATTATTTTATTTTAAAATAAATTTCAAATGCAGAATGTGTTTCTTTCTTTTACTGTTTTCCTGTTAGTCTCTTTCCATACCGCTGTGACACTTGGTATGTTCTGTTCTCATTCTAGTTTGTCAGATCTTTGATGTACGACTGACACAGAATGTACACTTCTAGATCACGCTAGTGGTGTTAGTAGCACCAGTCTGTTTGGGTTTGAGGTAGAAAACAGGGACAGGTAATACAGCAACATATACATGTACATGTATTGGACAATTCAAAGGTGTTGAGAAGCTAAACTGTTTGAAAGCTGTTGGGGAAATACAATTTGACAGATTTTCAAAACTGTGTTGAAAATTGGAAAAACAGATGATGTGAAAACATACTGAGATGAAAATTAATTCAAGTAACTGCGTCAGTTTATTTTAAAAATAAATATCTGCAAAATGTTGCTTTCTTTCCTTTCCTGTTTCTGGTACTTTCTTTCCATTTAACATATTAAAACTTAAATTTATGACTGGCTACTGTAACAGTGTGACAGACCGTTATTATGTTATAACCAGGATCATGACATACAAATAAGATCTATGCCAATGATTTTTTAGGCTTAGTTACCCACTCTTGAGAGTACCCTAAGAAACTGGTTTATCAATGGGAAAAGAGAATATCCGCATATTTACGGAGTCATTATCTTCTGTGTTGGTTGCAATGCAAACAAAATGTTAAGATTTAACAAAAATGCTGCAGCAGTAAAGCGTGCAATTGTTATCAAGCCTCTACACCCCAACAGTCTGCAGATGTCTGGATGCCCGCTTCTCCAATTGCCTGGATCCGTCCTTTAGCTTTGACAATATGTGGAGGTGGCACCATCTTCTGGATACTTATGTAACTTGTGCCACTGGGTTCGTTAGTGTATCTACTGTCCGCTAGGGGTATCTGTCTGGTATTTATGGGTTTGCATTGGAAGTTTTTGAATGAGCGCTGTTTATAAATACTATCTGACAAAGAGTTCATAAATATGCATTGCATTCTATGACAACACATCCAGGCACACTATCATATTTCGCATGTTAATCTAAAAGTTGATTAGTTTATTTAGAGCCGTCTTGTGCGGAATTTGTCTTGTGCGGAATTTAACTATCTTTAAAATAAGCTAAATTTCAGTGTTAGGAAACAAACTCATTGTCATGTTGATTTCATGTGCACTCGGCAGGGACTCTGGGCGTGTTATATAAAATGACGTAGGATGTAAAGGGTTAAAATTAAAGTTTGTTATTAAAAGTACGTTTGCATTGAGTGTGGAATTACGAGAGAACTTGTACTTGCCAGACAGCCTGTGTTTGAGTGACACAACAGAGATCATGGATCAAATACTGACACGTTCTTCCTGCCACTGAGGTACTAACTCTAACGTTATTACACACCCAGATACTTGGCAGGCAATACTTGGCATTGTGCCAGACTTTACGGGTAGAGTCCTCTCCATTTCTAATTCATGAAAGTTTGGTGGAGTCTGTCATTTCCTGTATCAATCATCAATTCATCAGATGTTCTGCAGCTGTTTTCTTCTAGGAACACATTTGGGCAATTTCTTTGAATGTTTATAGCACGTGATGAAACCGCTTTTACATAAGATGTTTTCAATATCATGTTATGTAATCTGTGTGTGGAAGTTCAAATTATCTTCGATCAAAAAAATATGCTGGGTTTGTCACTGTATGAACGACCTTGATGGTATGTTTTTGAAAAATCTGAAGGCATGCAGAAATTCAGGTTTACGTAGTTCAGGACAATCACAGAAAACAGGTGAAACATTTAAAACATAACTATTGGGGAATTTAAAAGAATGAAAACGTGACATTTCTTAGATGGTCCCTGAGAGTTTGATGCCAGAGTTGAAAAGTGTTTAGGAGCAAAAGCATAACATACACATGCTCGAATGTACTAGCTAGGTTATCCTAAACAAATAGTGATCTGTGTCCTTGTAGCATCTACAGAGGGTGAAAGACTTGATGCCAGACCATTAGTACTGCCTGGCTCAAGATGAATGGATCACTTATGTGATACACTGAGAACTGAGATCCTCTAGTGCTGAGGGCAAGAACAGATTGTGGCAGATTGAGCAATTAGAAGGGGTCAGGCCACAGTTTATTTGTTCATTGAAAGCCATGAGAGTATTTAGCATGGTCAGATCTGATGTATACAGGGTAAGGGGTAAGATTTGATGTGTACAAAGGAGGTGTCAGATATGATGTGTAAGGGGGGATTAGACTTGATCTGGGGGGTCTGACCTAATGTTTACAGTGTGCATGCAGGGAAAGGGTAGGAGTGTTTCCCCACAATTTTATGCGTACATTTGTAGACGATCCCTCCCAAAACACAGGCCGGTGTATAACTGGTCTGCCCCTACCCTGCTTGTAGCCTGGCACTGGTTCTACAGCAACATTATGTTGGTGCGTCTGGTGTATAACTGCGGCCTATCCCCACCCTTCCTGCAGCCTCGCACCGGAACATTGTGTTGGCACCGCCTCATGCAGTCGTGATTCGGTGATTCACCCCAGCTGCTTCACTGCCTGTGTGTATGGCTAGATGCCTGACATGTTTCTCAAACACTCTCTCAAAGTGTAGTTGTACCTCAGTCAAATATGACTCACTGGAGACTGACTATCTCTCGTACTACTTGAGTGGGGCACCATGAGCTCTATTGGGGCCTATTTGGGCCAGAAGTAGCAGGGTTGTCACCATGTACTTGGCGTGGAGCGGTGCCGCGGATAACAAGGTTCTTGACCAGCCTAGTTGGATGCGTAAGCCCCCAAACTACTGGAGACATAAGGTGGGTTCTTGGGTCTACAGTAGATTCAACTGCTGGAGACATAAGGTGGGTTCTTGGGTCTACAGTAGATTCAACTGCTGGAGACATAAGGTGGGTTCTTGGGTCTACAGTAGATTCAACTGCTGGAGACATAAGGTGGGTTCTTGGGTCTACAGTAGATTCAACTACTGGAGACATAAGGTGGGTTCTTAGGTCTACAGTAGATTTAAATACTGGAGACATAAGGTGGGTTCTTGGGTCTACAGTAGATTTAACTACTGGAGACATAAGGTGGGTTCTTGGGTCTACAGTAGATTCAACTACAGGAGACATAAGGTGGGTTCTTGGGTCTACAGTAGATTCAACTGCTGGAGACATAAGGTGGGTTCTTGGGTCTACAGTAGATTCAACTGCTGGAGACATAAGGTGGGTTCTTGGGTCTACAGTAGATTCAACTGCTGGAGACATAAGGTGGGTTCTTGGGTCTACAGTAGATTCAACTGCTGGAGACATAAGGTGGGTTCTTGGGTCTACAGTAGATTCAACTACTGGAGACATAAGGTGGGTTCTTAGGTCTACAGTAGATTTAACTACTGGAGACATAAGGTGGGTTCTTGGGTCTACAGTAGATTTAACTACTGGAGACATAAGGTGGGTTCTTGGGTCTACAGTAGATTGGAGACATAAGGTGGGTTCTTGGGTCTACAGTAGATTCAACTACTGGAGACATAAGGTGGGTTCTTGGGTCTACAGTAGATTCAACTGCTGGAGACATAAGGTGGGTTCTTGGGTCTACAGTAGATTCAACTGCTGGAGACATAAGGTGGGTTCTTGGGTCTACAGTAGATTCAACTACTGGAGACATAAGGTGGGTTCTTAGGTCTACAGTAGATTTAACTACTGGAGACATAAGGTGGGTTCTTGGGTCTACAGTAGATTCAACTACTGGAGACATAAGGTGGGTTCTTGGGTCTACAGTAGATTCAACTACTGGAGACAAGGTGGGGTCTTAGGTCTACAATAGATTCAACTACTGGAGACATAAGGTGGGTTCTTGGGTCTACAGTAGATTTAACTACTGGAGACATAAGGTGGGTTCTTGGGTCTACAGGAGACATAAGGTGGGTTCTTCATACTGTCAATGTGTGGTATCTGTAGTAACACAGACTGTCACATTGTAGCATGTACTATGACATAGTGATGCGTACTTCTAAAATCACAACATTGGCTCCCTGTGCGATATTGCATTATTTCCAAGATCCGTACAGTTACCTGCCAAGCCCTTTTATCCAAACAACCTGCGTACCAGTATCCAATGCTCACTCCAGCAAGGAAGGCCAGACAACTTCGGTCGGCTGGTTCTAATCTACTTTTTGTTCCTAAAGTTAAGACGAATGCTGGAACTCGAGCCTTCTTGATTGCAGCACCAACTGTGAAATCCCCCCCCCCCACCGCAGTCAGTGTTAAGTCAGCAAGAAATGAAGTTTAATTATACTGTCATCTAAAAACCTATCTTTTTAATACTCCATATCCTCATTAGCTTCTTAACCATTCCATCCATCTGTTGATGACTTTGTTTTGTACATGATTGTGAAACATAATTCTTCCGTTTTATTGCACCACAGAGCTTGGGTTATCCAGGGATTTTGGCACTAAGGAATTCATATATTATTATTTTGGTGTGTAATAGAACCAGAGCTGGGGTCGATTACACACTCATGATTACGATTACACTGCTTTGGGAAAAGTTGATTACGATTATACACTTGTAAAAAAAATTGATTACGATTACAGTTCTCCGATTACGATTAAATTTGTTTGGCCAGGCATATCAACTCTTCTGACAAACTGTGCAGTTGACCCACTGTAGAGACTTCACAGTTGTATTTCAAAGGGTAGGCTGCAGGCATGACTGAATACAACCAAAAGATTTAATCCTTTAGAAGGGTTTGTATGATTCTGTGCAAACATTAGCAGTGAAAAAGCAATAAAAGTAAATTGCAATTAGCCATGGTCCAGGTATGACCATCAGCAATCAGCAGATAATCTGTTCTATTTATTTATACTCCTGTGTGAGATAGGATATATTTTCTGATATCAATCCACAGTGTTCCTTCATTGATCTTGATTTATGTTTTCTAGTCTTTCTATTTTCTGATAAACATCTTTGGTTGATATGTTTTTGAAAACTTTCTCAGAACACCTGTAAACCAGTTCCCGTTCTCCGATTCCCTGGGGTATTTTGACATCACCCCTTAGCGCTCTCCGACAAACACCAGGTATTAGGGCGGGGAATGTGTCCCAGAATACACCTGTAGCAGGACCAGATGTTTACCTACAACTGTTGTTGTCTCGCTTCATAAAGCTGCTACGAGTCAGTGATGCAAAGATGATGTGGCCTTTAAACTTCCCAGGTGCCTAGGAGATGATTTCTAGACATGAGTGTTAATGGTATGGCCACCACATTGCGGATGTAGGGCATTTATTGCTTTGTATCAGCATTGGTTTTCTGTCAGGCAGAAATGTTTTTCTGCTGTGTCGAGGGCAGAAATATATTAAATAAGGTAGAAATATCAACAATAGGGAATACATGGCATTGTTAGGGAAATGCGAATATGTTGTCAATATCTTTCTGTACTGAGTATATAACTACCTATTTATGTGCGATCTGAGTAGAAGTACAAATACATTGCTCCCATGAGTACAAGTACATTTGACTAATAACATTTTTGTCCCAACCTTGCAGTGCTTGCTTTTCCCTAGCAAATCCATCTGCATACATGTAGTATATATGCGAAGATAATACAGTTATTTAATTTTTTGTCAGCTGACAACATGCACTGTGCCAAATAGTGCCATGCAGAAGTGCTCGAAGATATTCACACGCCAGTGATGTCATGACCAGTTGTTATTTACGTAGGCATTCTTTCCTTGACTCATGGCGAACAAACACTAAATGTGGTCTGAGGCATAATGGAATAGAAAACTGTGCAACATAGGCAGCGGAGGTTGGTGCGGAACAGGCCCTTAGCCAGAAGTAATTGTGTGCCAGTCTTGAATTAATCAAAATTGTACCTTTTGGCATACATGGATGGAAGCCATTCCTTGCATGGAAGACATTCACGTCAATCAGAGGTATTATTGGCCAGTTAAATGTTGTCATTGACAAACTAGTTTTATTTGAAGCATTTATTTAATTAATACTGATCCATTCGATTTGTTTCACTACAAGTTGTGCCAGTGATAGCAAGCTTGGGTTTAAATGCATTTGAAAATGTTGCATTTGCACTTGCATATGAGTTTCAGGATCAAAAGCATTTGCATTTGAAACAAAAACACTTGCATTTAAGTTTCAGGATCAAAAGCATTTGCATTTGAAACAAAAACACTTGCATTTGCATTTGAATGCCAGGACAAAAACACTTGCATTTGAATCAAAAACTATTTGCATTTGATTGCGAAAACATTTGAATAAGAAACACTTGCATTTGCATCCAAAACATTTGCATTTGATTAAAAAGTCTAATTGTGCGGATGTTTAACTGGTGATTCGTCTGTCTGGTGTCTATAGTTACTCATTCATTTATACTGAGTTAGAAACAAATGTAAAACTTTGCTGCAGTTTTGGAGAATGGGTGTATCAGGTTAAAGTATCGGTTGACAGATTTAAAAGCCTGGACTTTGACCCTGAAGCACTGGCAGGTGAGACATTTTGTGAACCATGAAATGCAATCTGTGAAGTTCTTACAGCTTTATAGTTGAATAATTATGTCAATGTTGATACTCTTTATTATTAATACCAAGTTCCACCAAGTTTCTGCTAACAGTGAGTAAACACAAAGTCTACCAGTCAGACCTTATCTCATTGTCTTTAGTAGTTGGCTATATTTATATTTACAGAGATTGTAATTAAGGTAGCCAGCCTTTGTGTGAGAGAGAAAGCCTGGCCCAATTGATAAAGCTCCTTTGTTTGTCCAGGTCTAGTGTTTAATTCTTTAGCCCCCTCCCACCTGTATCCCTAGTTAAATAGGTCACCTGTTCAGGTTGTTACATGTGATTATGGGGTCATATTTACAGTAAATTTGATGAAATACCTACACAGATATAACAAACGAAAAGACAGGAACTTAACTGTATAAAACTGACATTAATATTGGCTAGTTAATGTAAGAATAATATAACCTTTTTTAATGATTTCCAAATGGTTCATACAATTTAAAATACTGTAGGCCTATTATGTCTTTGAGAAGGACACATAAAGCACACAATAGACTGTGGGCAAAACGAGTCACCTGCATATGCTACAACAAGGCCAACTTAATGTATTTTATTTATACTCTACAATTGTCAGCACCTTTGAGCAGATTTGTTATCCAGACACACAGCGCTCTATAAATGCTTTCCAATAAATAATAATAACTTGAACGGTTTTGTCAAAACAACACTTATTATACTGATGACATTTGCATTCAATTTTAAAATGTTTGCATTTGGTCAATAAACATCAGGATCAAAATATGACATCTTTACAAAGTTTATAAACACTCTGTTGAACCTGCAAATTGATTTTCCTGATTTTCCAGTATTGTCTTTGACTCCACCGAATTTTTGACTAAGTCTTAAATACTATTGTGTAACCTGTGAGTCCACTCCTACACCAAGCAGTTTGTGCTCGGTGGGACAATCCATGTCATTTCAAGCATTTGCATATTGTTAATACACTTGCAGTGGTGTAATTTAAAACACATGCATTTAAATAATAAAAAGCCTGCATTTGAATAATATAGAATGATTGCATTTGAATGATATAAAAACACTTGCATTTGTATTTGAATCATTTCAAAAGCTTACATTTGTATTTGCATTTGTAATAGCAACTATGTGTCTGTGCATTTGCATTTGAATCCTTTCAAACATTTGCATTTGTATTTAAATGCGCTCACTCACATTTGAATCGAAGCCTGAATGATACTAATTAATGTGGGCTCCCTAGACATGGAACTATTAGTTAATCTAGAGGCCAGCTGATTCCCTCTAAATTCCACCAGTCTTGAAGACGGGCAGACAGGTCTTTGGCTAAGCCCTTTTGTGGAATGTAGTTGTGTGACTGAAAGAGCTGATTGAGATGGAGGAGACTTCAGCAGTTAGCCCTGTCCCTAGTGGGGGAGATTGTCTCCCTCACTTGACACTTGTCTCCCTTGGGTAGGGAAAGGTGGTGGGAAGTCATTACACTTGCTCAATGTGTGGTAGAGGAGAATGACGGGGACAGCTCCTGGGACTGGGACAGAGGGAGGGAGGGAGGGGGGAAGGAGGGAAGGAAGGAGGGAGGGAGGGAGGGAGGGGGGGGGAAGTCATGTCACACTGTCAATGATGTTATAGTACGTTACAGTTACAGTCCGATATCTTCATCCATTGAAGAGGTGATTTTTAGATCTTCTGGAAAGGAGTTATTTAGATCCCATGGAAAGGAGATGTTTAGATCCTATGGACAGTGGCGGGGGTATCTAGGCCTCGTTAAAAGGGGGTATTTAGATCCTCTGGAAAGGGTGCTGTCTAGGTCCCTTGAAAAGGACACATTTAGACTCCATGAAAAGAAGATATTTAGATACTATGAAAAGGAGGTATTTTGATCCTACGGATAGGGTGGTATCTGGATCCCATCTGTCCAACGTGACTAGTGCCCGTAGACATGTGTGAGTGTTGAGACTGCCAGATTCGCTGGTGTTGGTGTTGCTGTACCAACCAGGAAGGGATGAAGTGTCTGTATGATGGACTGCCCTGGGTTGTGAGGGATGAGGTGGGATCAGGACCCTCTCAACAGCACCCTGCAGGGAGTGTGTGCAGACCTCTATAAACATTAACTGTGCATTGGTTGTACTCTGTAAACACTTCCAGCTTGTCTCCTACTCAGGCAACAACTTGTAACCTGACAGACTTGTAACAGAAGTATTACTACAAGTGTAGTAATAGCACTATGTGTTGTGTTACGTAAGTATTGTTACAAGTGTAACACGAATGTAATACAGTGTAGCAACACATGGGTTGTGTTACATGTATTATAACATGTGAATTGTTACACATATACAAATGTAACAATCTTGAGTTGTGTATGTTGTGTTACATAGTTACCAGTGTGTTACGTATGTTGTAATAAGTGTATTGTTACACATGCTGTATACTAGTTTTGTTACAGAAGTTTGAACACAAACATTTTGTTACAACTTACATAGGTTGTAAGAATTGTTTTTTATGGAAGTTGTAGCACATGTGCTGTGTTATGTATGTTGTATCAAGTGTATTGTGTTACAGAGGTTGTATCAAATGAGTTGTGTTACATGTCTTGTGTCATATAGTTGTAACACACATGTCATATTACATACATTTAAGTTGGTAACAAGTGGGCCGTATTACACATTTTGTAATACATGTATTGTGTTACATATTTTGTAATGTGTGTCATGTTACAGAAGTTGTAACATGTCTTGATACAGAGGGTGTAACGAGTGTGTTGTGTTACAGAGATACCACTACCCGACGTCGTCCAAGTCCCAGGATGAGGAGCCGCTGCCACCCCCGCCCCCGGAGCTGCTGGGCAACAAGCCGAACTCCCCCGGCCAGGCTCCACCCTGCTCCACCTACCAGGCTCCACCCCCTATCTCCCAGAACTCTCCCACTCAGACACAGCGCTCCGTACCCCCCGTCACACAGGTCAGTACATCTGCTGTCAGTCTGACCGTCTCTCTGGTTGTCTCTCGGTCCAGCTGTGTGGCTATATCTCCGTCTGGCTGTGTCTTCAGCTGGTTGTCTTGCTGTCCACCCACCTAATTGTCCATCCTGTTGTCTGTCCATTCGACTGGTGGTTCGGTCGGCTGTCTCTCTCTCCAGCTGTACTGTCTAGCTCTTTGTTTGTCCAGCTGGCTATCTGTCTGTCTGTCTGTCCGACTCAGTCGGTCCAGCTGTCTATATGTCTGTCTGTATGTCCTTTTGCCAGTCAATCCAGTTGCCCGTTTGTCCCTCTGTCAGTCAGTCCAGCGGTTTGTCTGTCTGTCCCTCTGTCTGTCTCCCAGCCCTCTGTCAGTCAGCCAAGCTGTCTGTCTGCCTGTCCCTCTGTCAGTCTGTACCTGAGTCAGTCAGTCAGTCAGTCAGTCAGTCAGTCTGTCTGTCTGTCTGTCTGTCTGTCTGTCTGTCTGTCTCCATCTGTCTGTCAGTCAGTCTGCCTGCCTGCCTGCCTGCCTGCCTGCCTGCCTGCCTGTCTGCCTGCCTGCCTGCCTGCCTGCCTGCCTGCCTGCCTGCCTGCCTGCCTGCCTGTCTCTCTGTCTGTCTCTCTGTCTGTCTGTCTCTCTGTCTGTCTGCCTCTCTGTCTGTCTGTCTCTCTGTCTGTCTCTCTGTCTGTCTGTCTCTCTGTCTGTCTGTCTCTCTGTCTGTCTGTCTCTCTGTCTGTCTCTCTGTATGTCCTTCTGTCAGTCAGTCCAGCTGTCTGTCTGTCTGTCCCTCTATCAAACTATCTGTCTGTCTGTCCCTCTATCTGTCTGTCCGGCTGTCTGTCTTCCTTCTGTCTGTTCCTATGGCTGTCGCATTGTGTTGAGTGCGTGTAAGTAGGTATTATGAGGTGTGTTCAATACACTGTACTTAATATATATATATATACACAGTCTGTTGTCTTTATTGATGTATGTGTGAATGTTTGTTTTCAATGTCAGTCGTCAGCATTCATACTGGAGTGTCTGGCTCCTGTCTGTTTCCACAGTCACATGTCTGACGCCTGTCCGGCCATTGGCTGTTGAGTGGGTACTTTATTATGACATTTCCTTTTCCAGTTAGAATCTATCATTTCTGCTGTAATGTTTATTAAGCTATAAATCAGTCTTATTTTACCAGTTACTACTGTTATAGTGAGAAACTTTCATTGTAATTAAATCTCCCATGTCTTGCTATTTGTAAATAATATATAGCATTACATATTATTGGTTGTTAGGTCTGACATTGTCAGGCATCTTGGAAAAAAAGCTTCTGTGTAGCCACCAAGTAGAACTAATGAGTTCATTGGGTGACATGGTTACAAAGATATTACAGATTAGAACATAATTAATTGCAGTGTAACCCAGGAGATTCTCTGGAAGAGCAAAGGGGCTTATTACAAGAAAACATACCAGTGCATCTGGACACTACTAATACTGGACACTACTAATACTGGTCACAGCGAAGTGGGTATTAAGTTGTAATTTTATGAAATGGAGTTTTGTACCTTTTATGCAAGCAACAACACAGAGTCCAATATAGTGATGAAAAAAAGGCCAAATTAATGACGTTTATTTATTAACGTGATAAAGGAGAGAAATGTGGCCTCTACATCCCAAGGCCAGGCCTGTGACTGAGCCCATACTAGTCTCCTGCACCTCAGGTTGACAGAGCCCACATTTCGGCACATAAAACAAGCAGTATTGGTATACTTGATATACTATATAAAACAATATCATTACTGCTAAAATCACAGTACAATACTCATCAAGCTCACCAGTCAACCACACCAAATCTAATACCAACACTACTCGCTGAAGCATTACTCTATGTAACCGAGAATAAACCTAAAAGTGGTGGTCGATTACGCCTTCCTATATTTCTAAAATCATCGGTGGAAGAGAAGCGAGCTGTCTCTGCATCAAAACCCTGTGAACACATTGTCCACCTGAACTAAGAAAATGGGGGAAACATCGAGATCTGCTGACGACTCCTTCCATAATGATGCACATGTGTTGTTAAGGCCCAACTCTACCCAAGTGGGAGGGACGGGGGGCCTTTTCTGGATTCCACAGATGATGAACTTTAAAATTATATCTAACCTGTTGAAGAATCTTCAGTAGTTTTTGATTTACTACTAAAATTGAAGCAACATTTTAAAAAGCGACATTTTGAAAACAGTTCAATTTACTGTTCCGAACTCGGGTACATTTCAACAAGGACACTTATTTAAAACTGAAAGTCGCATACAGCAATATGCATAGACGGATCCTAGGATACCACCGATGGGACAGTGCGAGTGATATGTTTGTAAAGAATGCTATTAACTCATTCGACACCCTATTGCGCAAAAAATATTTATGGTTTCAGAAAACGGGTTCTTAATATTGACAATAACATGATAAAATATATGTGTAACTGTAGAGGAATGGTCCTGCTGGGCAAAATCTCTATATCTTGTAAAACAGTAACTGTATATATATATATATATATATATACAGTTACTAAAGTTTACTAAATATGTAAAATATATATATATATATATATATTTTACATATTTATTATATTTATTTTAGCTTATATTTGTCTTCATTTTTTTATCTCTCAACTTATTAGTTTGATTTACTCATATATTTTACTTATTATTTTTTAATGGTGTACCTTTTATTCCTATTTGTATGTATTACTTAATTGTACATATACTATGGGTTTTGTACCTGAAAATAAAAAGCATTCATCAGCATTCACCATTCACCAAGAGAGATCATTCTGACTCATATCATCTGTTGTTTTTATTGTGTGTATGTAAAACATATATTTTATTTGTTTTGAATTATTTGTCAAGGAAAGTAAGATGGACATTGGAAGTCGAGTCTATAAGGCGTGCATTTCTGCCAAAATCAAACAAATTATTTTACGTGACCTAGATAGCTATTTTTTGCTCGGCTGCAGAAAAGGCCTATGCGACTTAATACCCGATTTGCTGTGATATGGTTATTGGAATTATCACCATGACCAATGGTTAATGGTCAAGTTTTTGGTAGCCATTTTTTATCATTCAAAATATTAAGTGCCACCCCATGTATGGATGGGGTGAACAAATACTAAAAGCTGTTTTTAGTCCTTTGGCCGAAGGTCCAAGGGACTATTGCCATCACTCTGCGTCCGCCGTCCGCCATTAGCTGCCGTATCTCAGAAACCGTTCAGCAACTTTTTCTCTAATTTTGCATAAGGCACTGCCACTGTGCACAAGAAATCTGTATTTGATTGAATCATTTTAAGGGCTCCCTAGGGCCTCCAAGGACCCCAAAACTTGTAAAAATGTAACATTTGGCCTATTTTTTTAAAAACTGTTCAGCAACTTTTTTTCTAATTTTGCATAGATGTATCTTAGGGTGCTGCCACTATATACAAGAAATCTGTATTTGATTGAATCATTCTAAGGGCACCTAAGGGGCCCCCAAAGTGCAAAAGGTTTACATTATCTAGTGATGTGGTTTTGAGAAGGGCCCTTGAGACCACCCCCAACATTAGATGTGTATTGTTCCACAAAATCAACAGCTGTGACTAATCTCTACAGCCCAGTCCATTGAGACCTTGACTAATCTTTAATTGGTCACAGCACCCAGGCAGAGTAGACACACTTGACCCCTGTTAGACTGAACAGTTGCCTAACACTTTTAAACTGTATCTTCAAAACTATTGATTTTCTATAATTGCAAGTTGTGTTTATTTTGATGTTCATTTAATTATTATAAAATGGTGTGACTGTGGTGTCTATTGGTTAAAGATATATTGTCTGTAGAAACCTGTAGGTGACAAGCATAGAAAATTAATATTCTGTCACCTGTAGGTGACAAACATAGAAAATTATTATTCTGGACAACTATAGAGTGAAATATCCTACACTTTATTTATATCAAATGCATTCTACTGTTCTGTTTACGCTTGCCATGCCTTGTGTAGACATGGTACTGTGAAAATAAATTGTATCAATATAGACTAATAATTACAGATTCACAATATAGTTGACACCTGAAACAACCAAATGTCAACCATTAGAAGAGTTGACATAGTTAAGGCACAGTAAAGCCTTTTGTGTCAAGACAAATACAATTCAACCAATACCCCTATCTGAACACTGCCTGTTCTTCACCTATTACATTCGCTTTGTTTAAGTACAGCGTATGTGGTTCTTTTTATAGAAAATTTTAGTTTCTTTCTGTACCTGTCTACGTATGATAACCATTTGTCTGCCTTGCTCACAATAAACATCACATGAATGATAAAAGGAAGATCACTGCCACTTAACTTGTGGATTATTATTATTATAAAACTGCTCTGCTACTGCTTGGTGGACAGTAAGCTGCAACTGTCTTTGAGTTTGTTTACATTTTGACAAACTACTATTATATAGCACTAATTTTTGAATGAATCACATTTTGAGAATGCATGTCATTGTTTGCGGTGTAACTTTTGTATGCTTCATTTTCTGCTGCTACAAGTTGCATTCATCTGAAAGATTATTCAATTACCTATCCAATGATAATACATATGTTGTGGTGATGGATATATAGCTTTGGTATATTGTACACGAGGGGTGTGATAGGAAACTATTGGACATTGCGACAGTGCAGAGAGACAGTACGAGATGTGTCACTCAGTATATGAAGTGTGACTTTCAGATACTTAATTTTGTAGTGCTATGGATTATGATGGGCCTCTCCATTAGCTCCCTATATATTTGTAAGTTAGGTGAGTAACACCTTCAAAGTTCTGACAGCAGGACACCGCCTTCGGTGAAGTCGAGACAAAAGTTTTACAAAGGCTTCAATTTCAAACGGTCTATCACCGTCCAGCTGACACATTTTTTTATTTTTTCAAAAACTTTTCAGTAACTTTTTCTTTAATTTTTCATAGACATTTCATGTGGTAGTGCCACTATACACAATAAATCTGTATTTGATTGATTCATTCTAAGGGCACCAAAGGTCCCCTAAAATGCAAAATTTGCTAACTAAAATTAATTGTCTACCTCAGAGTAGCTATATTTATAACTTGTTGTGTATTACACCCAGCTGTGGAGCTAAGATTCTCTGCCTGCTATTGTTTGATGGAAACTGTGACTAATCTGTAATTGGTCACTGGCAGAATCTTGCGTCAACAGACAGCATTAAGCCACTAGACCCCTGTTAAACTGTACAGTTGCCTGTAGGTTTTAAACTGTGTCAAACAGTGAGTCTACCTTTTGCTCTCAAATAATCTGTCCTCTCAGTTTTATACATGAAGACATAATCTGGCATAACTTGATAAGTCTTTGTAGCAGCACATTTGTACTTCCAGTGTATCATTGCAACATAACATACTGTGTGCCACATTTGAATGTTGTGCATGTAATATTTCCATGCAATCCATTTGCATATATAATTTCAACAGCCGTTTTCTTCATTTTCACTTTTTGATCCCTACCATGTTCAATGCTCCATAACTTTGCCAATTTTTGTAGCAGTCATATTTTTTGAAACCGTGTGAAGCACCCTACCAAACCTTTACAAGGATGTAAGAAAACAATGTTACAATTTTTCCGACTTATCACTCATTTGGTCAGCCGGGGTCACATATAGACGTATTAGTCCAAAGGACTTCAGGGCCACTTGGCCCATTTTTTTACTTTGCAAACTTGAGACGACCCCTATACAGGCCATGTTCTGTGCTCTATCAGCTATTTGGGTCAAAGCCAGACTAACTACAGCATCATGTACCTGTTTCCTTGATTAGACACACACAGTACAACTTTGTTAACCCGAACTTAGACAACAGCAGTACCGCGATTCGCTAACATACCGTATTCATTCTCTTAAGAGTACATGCCCTAATTAGCAAACACCCCCATTTTAGCAGTCTGACACCGTGGCAGCAATCTCTAATGCCAGCCTTGACTGTTGAATCGATCGTTTTAATTTAATTTCAGCCAGTGTGACGCTAGATTCAAAGTGCAGTAATGAAAAAATAGTGAAAGGTTGAACTAAATCATCAGACAACAGTGTTCTTGTATCCTCGTGTGGATGCCTTAATCCCTTGCCAGTCATGTCTGCTGAGATGGTTGTAACCAGAAACCCCAGAAAATGGATGTCGCCCCTTTACGCTTATTGGAACACAAACATTGACTTTTTGTCTCTCCAATATGTGTTAAGCATACTGTACGCTTAATAGAACGAATACGGTAGTTGTTCATTTTGCCATATGGCAAAGTAAGTGCTTTTTTGTACTCAACCTACTTTGTTCGAGGCCGAACTGGCATAAGTATTCCATTGTACGTAGCTAGACTATCTGTTTAGCATATGGCTAAACTGCTTGTGGTTAGTGTGATTCGTCATCACTTCTACTGTGAGTAAACACACACCATTAAACACAGATAACTCACAGTGTATATCTCTGTCCGCTCTACTACGAGTTAACATCATTTTGGCTGTAGCTTGTACAACTAACAGTGCCATAGGCAATTAGAAGTAGTATTTTTCGCAGCTGATTATTTTCCTTTTGTTCAGTCATCAGATAATTTTCCCATGTATCCTTGACTATGTTCCCGTTTGTAGCGTTGTGATGCATTGATGCTGGTTTGTTGATCTGTGCAGCCTTGTCTTTAAGGTGTTTACCTAAGTGACTGACCAGTCATGTTTTGCAGGTGCCGGTCAGCGACATGGTGGACAGCGGAGACTATGTAAGTGTACAATTTACTATGCACCTTGGAAATACAGCCACCTAACAACTAAGGCCACACTGACACTCCCAAATTATTTTCATAGTATCGTGTAGGAAATTAACCCCAATAATATGGTCACCTCACTATTCAGGTCAATGTCCAAAGGGTGACCTTAATATGGAGGTTCCACAGTAGTAGCTTATCTCTTCCACTACTGCGTAATCTGTACTGGATAATCTCTACAGGATAATCTCTGCTGTCTTCACCATTGGTATGTCCTAGTCATAATCCAGAGATTAGTACAAGTGCATAATTGTGTTTTCTGTAACTAGAAAACCCACTTTCAGTTAGTATTTTTTAGATGAGATAATAGTGAAAAACACGAACACGTGTTAGTAATATCCTGTGTTTGCGAGATTGTATGTTTCTGTGTTCTCCAGTGTAACTACACGTTGACATGATGATTAGTCCTTGTTTATGTCTCACTCTCTTTTTTCGTGTCTCTTACATTGTGACTTTGTGTTTTCTGAAGAATTACAGTCTGTTGAGACAATCTGTCAAAGACATGGATGTGCAGGGTTTTTGTTAAGAGCCGAGACCGGGGTAATTTACCCGGCTTTGGCGAGTCACGTATCCAGCTATCGAGAATGGAGAAGGGTAGCTTTTTATTAGCATCTGTGGTTCGCAAAACACTGCTTTCGAGTGCCTCTGTGTTACACACTATGCTGTGCAGCGTGTGTTACACACTATGCTGTGCAGCGTGTGTTACACACTATGCTGTGCAGCGTGTGTTACACACTATGCTGTGCAGCGTGTATAAGTTCCACAAACATTTCAGAGCACGGGGGATGATTATGACATATTGCAACAAAAACAACGCGGTCAATGACTGGCATTTTTGCGTTAATAAACGGCAGAGTTCATGTCCCCAGTTTCTGGTTTGTGTCGTTCCTCTGAATTTACTTCCCTCAATTCTTAGTGTTATTTGTTATTCCCTGAATTGTAGACAGGTGCACCTGGCGAACCGTTCAGCAACAACGTTGACGTAGCGACGTTATTTCACAAATTCAAACAGTCTAAGACTACGCTAAGCAGAAATGTTAGAAGTCATGGAATATAGCCACATATGGGTATTTAATTATTGTGGATGTTTTGCGGATGTGGTAAATGCTATACAGCTAATGGTACACCGGTGATGCAAGGCATCTTCCCCACCGTCATGTCAAAAGTCCCCAACAAAGCGAAACTGTCTTTCTTTCGCTTGTATGATAGGTTTCTTATTTTTTCCCAATCCAGTGTATACCCAAACATCTCTTATATCAATATTGATTCAGTGGGCCCAAATGGGGCTCTGGTTTGCATCAACCTGTGCTGTTATATGCTGTTTTCATGTGCAAGGCTGCAGCAGTGCAGAATGACACAAACCAGAGCCCTATTTGGGCCTCAAAGGTGGCATAGAACACAATAGTTTATTCATATTTTATAACATCACATGTCTATAACTATGTTGAGTGGTAGAAAGAACACACTGAGGTGTAAAATGTAGACAAATATTTAGGCTTAGTTATAATATATAACAGTGACATCTAGGTGGGTTTGGTTTCTACACAACTTACTTAACAAGATTCCCATCCAAACTATGGGCTCCAGAAGGTATGTGGACTAGGAAGCTTTAGGTTTATCGAGAGTCCAACAATTTTCACCTACGTATAACCCGCCTGTATCAGATATTCTAGATCAATTCTAATTTTAAACATGTTCACACTGCTAGAATTAACACAATCAACTTGTTAGATCCATTCAAAGTATCATATTTGATAGTGATATATGTAACACAATGTTACAATCTCGTTATGTTGCAAATAACACATTGATGTTAATAATAAATCATGTTTTGCATAAAAGAAATGATAGACTGACAACGTATAATTATCAACTCAATGAATAGGGATGTGAATTCTGCTAGAAGCTATGTTTAAAATGGACATGTTCCAGTTATACAGCTTATGATACCACTGTGAACGACTTAACTAGTATGTTAAATATTTATTTTGATAGTAATTAATATCATGTAACCAACCTATGAGCACAACAACCCTTTTGTGCTTCTGCTTGGAACTGGATTAATCTGGCAATTTCTTGATGCATTGATTCCATTTCCATCATAATGGTAGGAGAATGAATGTCCTCGTAGCATTGTCTACAGATAGCAGTGTCTGTAAACTCAGAGATACGAGCTGTCACTTGGGCAAGGCATGTTATGTGGTCCCTCTTTTGGAGGTCATGCTCCCTGCTCTCACCTCATTTAACACAAACCCTGGGTGTGTGTTTGTGACTTTGTGTGACATCAGAGTTAAGGCTGTGACATTGCGTGTTTTGTGTTTGTGATGTGTGTTTGTGACTTTGTGTGATATCAGAGTTAAGGCTGTGACATTGCGTGTTTTGTGTTTGTGATGTGTGTTTGTGACTTTGTGTGATATCAGAGTTAAGGCTGTGACATTGCGTGTTTTGTGTTTGTGATGTGTGTTTGTGACTTTGTGTGATATCAGAGTTAAGGCTGTGACATTGCGTGTTTTGTGTTTGTGATGTGTGTTTGTGACTTTGTGTGATATCAGAGTTAAGGCTGTGACATTGCGTGTTTTGTGTTTGTGATGTGTGTTTGTGACTTTGTGTGATATCAGAGTTAAGGCTGTGACATTGCGTGTTTTGTGTTTGTGATGTGTGTTTGTGACTTTGTGTGATATCAGAGTTAAGGCTGTGACATTGCGTGTTTTGTGTTTGTGATGTGTGTTTGTGACTTTGTGTGATATCAGAGTTAAGGCTGTGACATTGCGTGTTTTGTGTTTGTGATGTGTGTTTGTGACTTTGTGTGATATCAGAGTTAAGGCTGTGACATTGCGTGTTTTGTGTTTGTGATGTGTGTTTGTGACTTGTGTGTTTGTGACATTGTGTGTTTGTGACATTGTGTTTGCAACATTGTGTTTGTGATATTGTGAGACATTGTTTTTGTTACAACATTGTGTGTTTATGACAGTGCGTGTGTTTGTGGCCTTGTGCGTTTACGACATTGTGCATTTGTGACATTGCATGTGTTTGTGACATTGTATGTGTTTGCGACATTGCATGTGTTTGTGACATTGTAGAGGAACGGCCATGCGCCCGTAGCAGCAGAAAATAGTGACTGGGAGATTGAAAACATCCACCTGGAGAGGGTACGTTTCACTTCTACCTCATCCCTTCTCTTCCTACAAGTTACATTTCAATTAAACGTACCGTATTAGTTTTATTAAGTGAATGTGCCGTAATTACCATATCAACCTTTTAGTGGTGTCTGACGCCGTGACAGCGACATCAGATGCCAGCCGTAACTGAATGAAATTAAATTTCTACCAATGTCACACTAAATTCAAAGCAAGTGATGAAAAAATATTGAAGGGTCCACCTAAATTATAAGACTACAGTGTTCTGGTATCCTGTTGCTCATATGTAGAGGCATAAATCGCTTGCCCGTCACGTCTGCTGAGATGGCTGTACTCGGGAACCACAGCAACCAAAGAAAATGGCTGTACACCCCTGTACACTTATTGCATTGCAAAATTTTACATTTCCGTATCTCAAATGTACTTCAAATTGTTAGTGTCATTTATTAATTTTATTTATTTTAAATCTATTCTAAAAGTATTTGTATGCATGCCTTATTTTCTATTTTCAAAGCGGCTACGTTATTTAAGAATAAATTTGTTACTAAATGTATTATTTTTCTTTTAGGGAGGCTCTGGCCTTGGGTTCAGTATTGCGGGTGGCACAGACAACCCCCACATAGGCACTGACCCCAGCATTTACATCACCAAGGTGATAGAAGGAGGGGCAGCCGCTGCTGATGGGCGCTTGAGGTTAGTGCCCTTACCATTGCAGGTCAGAGTCATTGGTCATAAAGAGCAACATCTCAAAATGGTCTTGCATTAAACCAAAGTAACTTATCCTCTGTACCCTTATGTCTGTATAAAACTTATAATTACATAAACGTATGGGTAACTAGTGTTCTGATTAATCAGTTTTGCCAATGATTGGTTGGTTCAGGCTTCCGATCAATAAATCGATCACAATTTTCTGTGATTGATGATCATTTCGCTTATATACATTTTTTTTTTATGATATCAAACATGTTTTGCGAAAAAGATGCCATTGTTCAACACTGCTACGGGATGTTCAGAAACCTCACGTTACATGAAAATTGTGTGCATTAAATGTACCCTATATTTCAGTAGGCATATTCAACATTTAACACATCGGTCAATAGTTACCCATATATTGTATGCTAGATATTCTATGATTGAAAAAGTTACACAGATCTGCTGCCGTACTTATGGAAAATTCAAGTTACTAATTGGTACGTCTGTCACCAACAGATGGCGCTATGGCTGTCGTAACACAAAACTGTCCCACATGTCTTCGAAAACAGCACCGTTATGAACTGTGAACAAAATACACACTGCCTTTATAGGGTGAAACATTAATTGAAAGAAAACACCTGCTAATCCCCATGGTTGGTTCTTATCACTGCATGGAAGTGAAAAGTTGTGGTGCATTCCATCCCAGCATGTACATCAGACATTGTGTAATTGCCCGGTTATTGTATCTTTTGTAAGGTTCTGGTAATTTCCACAAGACAACATGTGGTGCTTCCGGTGAACTAGTTAATTATGACTAACCAGTTATGAAACTAGTCATGATTTAGTTACGTTGCCAAATCTGCTGTCGACACTGGTTGATATAACTAATGGACATGAATTGACCTCTACTTTATAAATGAGTAATACTGTACATGCCAATATAGTAACTCTGAAAGTGCAGTCCCAAAATAACAAATTTGCTTCGAGAAATGGACACTAGATGTCACTTTTACCCCAGTAACACCTTCGTTAACGTTGAATTCCAGTCAATACTATAGCCTCTGCACTAATTCCGGCTGTTTTGAATCTTGGGTGATTTCGTTCATTCAATGTTCCCCGTGTTATTCGGGAGACAATAGAAGTTGTTGGTCCTTTCTATCTGGTGTCTGTACCAGGGGAAGTAAGACCCCATACAGGGGGTAAATGTGTAACCTGTCGCGGACTCACAGAATGGTGGTCTCTATCTCTAACCCACTGGATCTTGCTCCCAGGGGCCTGAGTTGCTTCCCGGTCGGGTATGTGAGAGGTGCCGAACAGGCAGTGTATACAGTAATAATGTCACTGACTATATACCCAGATCTACAACAGTATATAGTTGTGTCTGGGACGATCTCACTAAGACCTCATCAGGAAAATCCATCATTAAACAAAATCAGTTGTTTATTTTAAGGAACTTTTTCAAAATGCAAAAAGCCGCTGCCATTTCACTGTGGACATTATTTCCGTGGCACACCGACAAGTGTACTGGTGGCGCTTTTTGATGTTGACAGTTTTCAGTATCAAGATTATTTTTAACATGCAAAATAAATGTTATCGAGCCAAATCGGACCTGTGAGCTGATAAGAATGTTGGTGAAATAGGCCAGGTGTTGTGTGACGGTGTTGTTTGTGTGGTCACATGACAGGGCTGTGTGGTCACGTGACGCCGTTGTGTGTGTTGTAGGGTGAATGACATGATCCTGTCGGTGAATGAGGTCGGCACCGTGGGGGTGTCCCACTCCCAGGCTGTAGACGCCCTCAAGAGAGCCGGGAACAGTGTCAGACTGGTATGTGACTCATTAGTATAGTCTAATGACATGTGGATATCTCTACCTTCAGGGTCTTATATATGCATTGGTTTTGACCAAAATGTACATCTTAGCATTATGCAATTGCACAAGTTTTGCACTGGACCACCAAAACCCTCTTATTCCACTGGGGAAATGAAGGCGAACTTCCAGAGGTTTGTACTACACGTAAACATTGATTTCTTTGCAGTATTGCAATTCAAAATGTTTCAAGTTAGTTTTTTTAACATGCCTATCAGACAACGACAATAACTAGTCATGATTGAGATGTAAAGCACTAAAAAATGGACATCCTTTATAAGCCTGAATACTTTAACTTCAGCCTTCAATACTATGTCATTTGTCATCATTTTGTCTAGTTCTTGGCTTGGCCCATAGACTTCAACACTAATGTAAACATTTCCATTTTTATGCAAAGCACCATTTTAGTCAGATCTACACAAACATTTCCTTATTTCACATTTGGATTTGATATGTAGCGTTATACATTTGTAAATAAGTCGAACATTGAAAACATTTGGGTGTTGCATTATTCAATGGTTGGTTGGTGTTGGCACAAGTACGAACCTCATGTGCATTGTCTGTAAAGTGCATCTAGAGAAGGCTTCAGGAACCAGACTAGGTACGAGTGACAGAAATAGGCCAGCTGATTTATTTTGTCAACTGTCATTGCAGCCAATAGTTGAATGTACTGTCAATCATAACTATCAACAGTTAAATGTACTTTTGATAGTACTGCCGTGTCATGTCAACTATCACAGTACATAGATAGTTCAATGTATTATTAAATCGTGGTGGATATTTATGTTCGAATAGCCTTTGTGCATTAATTGCAGCGTGGCTGAATACTTCCCAGAGAAGTCGAGATGGTGTTCGATTGAGCAGGTCTGCCAGGGTGTAAAGTGTAAAGCTGCTTGAGCAGTCCTGGGGACTTGCTGAGTGCTGGAAAGAACTAGAACTAGGATACTGCGCTATATAAGAACTTACCTTTACTATTACATTGTGTTACAACCATACTGTTACATTGTGTTACAACCATACTGTTACATTAGGTTACAACCGTACTGTTACACTGTGTTACAACCATACTGTTACATTGTGTTACAACCGTACTGTTACATTGTGTTACAACCGTACTGTTACATTGTCTTACAACCGTACTGTTACATTGTGTTACAACCGTACTGTTACATTGTCTTACAACCGTACTGTTACATTGTCTTACAACCGTACTGTTACATTGTCTTACAACCGTACTGTTACATTATGTTACAACAGGACGGTTACATTGTGTTACAACCGTACTGTTACATTGTCTTACAACCGTACTGTTACATTGTCTTACAACTGTACTGTTACATTGTCTTACAACCGTACTGTTACATTGTCTTACAACTGTACTGTTACATTGTGTTACAACCGTACTGTTACATTGTCTTACAACCGTACTGTTACATTGTCTTACAACTGTACTGTTACATTGTCTTACAACCGTACTGTTGCTGGTTCTAACTGGGTTCTTGTATGCTTGTAGGTAGTAAAAAGGTTAAAAGAGCCGATGGAAAACATCACTGAGATTGAACTCATCAAGGCAAACAGAGGTAGGTGCAACAGATGTAGACCAGTCATGGATGTGACGATAAATCTTGCTGACACAAGAAACTGCAAATGGCTGAGTAGATTTATTTGACAATCCTATAATGTATTATTTTAAAAATTCCACTTTGTTGTAGCTTGGTATGACAACAGATAATACTTGCGAGTCGGTTAGTGAATGAGAATGCCATCTCATGACCAATAAAACCTTGATGTGCACAGTTATTTCTGTTAAACGCATATGTGAGATCATGGCTACATGTCTTATTGCTCATATGTGAGAACATGGCTACATGTCTTATTGCTCATATGTGAGAACATGGCTACATGTCTTATTGCTCATATGTGAGAACATGGCTACATGTCTTATTGCTCATATGTGAGAACATGGCTACAGGTCTTATTGCTCATATGTGAGAACATGGCTACATGTCTTATTGCTCATATGTGAGAACATGGCTACATGTCTTATTGCTCATATGTGAGAACATGGCTACATGTCTTATTGCTCATATGTGAGAACATGGCTACAGGTCTTATTGCTCATATGTGAGAACATGGCTACATGTCTTATTGCTCATATGTGAGAACATGGCTACATGTCTTATTGCTCATATGTGAGAACATGGCTACATGTCTTATTGCTCATATGTGAGAACATGGCTACATGTCTTATTGCTCATATGTGAGAACATGGCTACATGTCTTATTGCTCATATGTGAGAACATGGCTACATGTCTTATTGCTCATTGTGAGAACATGGCTACAGGTCTTATTGCTCATATGTGTGAGAACATGGCTACAGGTCTTATTGCTCATATGTGAGAACATGGCTACAGGTCTTATTGCTCATATGTGAGAACATGGCTACATGTCTTATTGCTCATATGTGAGAACATGGCTACAGGTCTTATTGCTCATATGTGAGAACATGGCTACATGTCTTATTGCTCATATGTGAGATGGAACATGGCTACATGTCTTATTGCTCATATGTGAGAACATGGCTACAGGTCTTATTGCTCATATGTGAGAACATGGCTACATGTCTTATTGCTCATATGTGAGAACATGGCTACATGTCTTATTGCTCATATGTGAGAACATGGCTACATGTCTTATTGCTCATATGTGAGAACATGGCTACATGTCTTATTGCTCATTTGTGAGAACATGGCTACATGTCTTATTGCTCATATGTGAGAACATGGCTACATGTCTTATTGCTCATATGTGAGAACATGGCTACATGTCTTATTGCTCATATGTGAGAACATGGCTACATGTCTTATTGCTCATATGTGAGAACATGGCTACATGTCTTATTGCTCATATGTGAGAACATGGCTACATGTCTTATTGCTCATATGTGAGAACATGGCTACATGTCTTATTGCTCATATGTGAGAACATGGCTACATGTCTTATTGCTCATATGTGAGAACATGGCTACATGTCTTATTGCTCATATGTGAGAACATGGCTACAGGTCTTATTGCTCATATGTGAGAACATGGCTACAGGTCTTATTGCTCATATGTGAGAACATGGCTACATGTCTTATTGCTCGTCTGTGAGAAAATGGCTACAGGTCTTATATGTGAGAACATGGCTACATGTCTTATTGCTCATATGTGAGAACATGGCTACATGTCTTATTGCTCATGTGTGAGAAAATGGCTACATGTCTTATTGTTCATATGTGAGAACATGGCTACATGTCTTATTGCTCATATGTGAGAACATGGCTACATGTCTTATTGTTCATGTGTGAGAACATGGCTACATGTCTTATTGTTCATATGTGAGAACATGGCTACATGTCTTATTGCTCATATGTGAGAACATGGCTACATGTCTTATTGCTCGTGTGTGAGAAAATGGCTACAGGTCTTATTGCTCATATGTGAGAACATGGCTACATGTCTTATTGCTCATATGTGAGAACATGGCTACAGGTCTTATTGCTCATATGTGAGAACATGGCTACAGGTCTTATTGCTCATATGTGAGAACATGGCTACAGGTCTTATTGCTCATATGTGAGAACATGGCTACATGTCTTATTGCTCATATGTGAGAACATGGCTACAGGTCTTATTGCTCATATGTGAGAACATGGCTACAGGTCTTATTGCTCATATGTGAGAACATGGCTACAGGTCTTATTGCTCATATGTGAGAACATGACTACAGGTTTTATTGCTTATATGTGAGAACATGGCTACATGTCTTATTGCTCATATGTGAGAACATGGCTACATGTCTTATTGCTCATATGTGAGAACATGGCTACATGTCTTATTGCTCATATGTGAGAACATGGCTACAGGTCTTTTTGCTCATATGTGAGAACTTGGCTACATGTCTTATTGCTCATATGTGAGAACATGGCTACAGGTCTTATTGCTCATATGTGAGAACATGGCTATAGGTCTTATTGCTCGTATATGAGAACATGGCTACAGGTCTTATTGCTCATATGTGAGAACATGGCTACAGGTCTTATTGCTTATATGTGAGAACATGGCTACATGTCTTATTGCTCATATGTGAGAACATGGCTACATGTCTTATTGCTCATATGTGAGAACATGGCTACAGGTCTTATTGCTCATATGTGGCTACAGGTCTTATTGCCCGAATATTGTTAACCCATTTGACCCCGGCAAATTAAATTGGTATGTGTCCCTGTTCCCCAGGCTGCTGCCACAGATCTCAGCATTTCTGGGTGTCTGCAGTTATTAAGCTATATCTTCAAAAATGTTCATTTTCTATAATTGCAACTTGTGTTTATTTTGATGTCCATTGAATTATCTTTAAAATGGTGTGACTGGTGTTGATTGGTTAAATATATGTTGTCACTTATAGGTGACAAGCATAGAAAATTAATATTCTGGACATCTATAGAGTGGAATATCATATATTTGATTGACATCAAATGCATTCTACTGTGTATTTACACTTGCCATGCCTTGCTTAGACATGAGACAATATAAATCAGTTCACTTTGTATGAATATAGATAGCAAACACAGCTTTATAAGTCTTATCTTGGTTGCTGTCATTCTACATATGGCTTCTGTGTCGCGTCATTGTCAGTGTTGACATGATTGTGATCACTAGCATATTGACACCTAAAACAACCATATGTCAACCATTAGAACAATTGACAGAGGGTCAGAATATGTACCCTAATAATTTATTATAATAAAAGACATAATTTTCATATAGCAACATATAAACAGCAGTCTTCTTGCCGAAAACCCAACTGATGCTGACCAAACTTGGACAACGAAACATAAACAACACCCAAGTCATCCATTTTATCGCTCATTCAGTTGCATTTCGAATGTAATGTCAACTTACCTTTAGTTCAGTGTCTGAAATGTCCCATCCAACGAAATAATAGCACAAACTTTGTCATTAGTAGACAACTACGATGTCCAAGGCGCCGCCATTTTTGAAGGTCCACAGGTGGCGAACTTCTATCGCGAAAAACTCAATTTTTTCTATGCAAGCACATGTCGAAAATACCCACAATTTGTAGCTGAGATAGCAAGGAATCAGCCAGTATTAGTCTCTTAAGTATCCGCAAGATGGGGCCACCGGATGCTTTCGGGCGCTCTGGGGAGAAAACACCCGGGCACTTTCGGACGCGCGGGGTCTAATGGGGTAAATATATCAACAAACTAATGCACCTTAAACCATAATGACCTGATGTGTTCGCATACCTAAAACAATAAAGTTGTCAGATCCAAATACATACAGGTATTATGGTAATCCTAGTATCCTACTGACTTAACTGTTAACATATTTCTAGCAAAATGACCTGAAGGGTAATTTCAGAATGGTTAGAATTAGTGCTGGTTCGATATTCGATATATCGAAGTATCGCGATACTTGTGAAAGTTCGATACCGATACTTCATGGTATCGCGATACTTCGATATTTTGGTATCGAACGGCCACAGTTCGATACCTTCGATCTTTCGATACCTTCGATCTTTCGATACCTCGATCTTTCGATACCTCGATATTTTGATACCTTCGATACTTTGTCGATACCTATACTTCGATATCGAGTCCATTCGACGTCGATGCGAAGACTTAACATCGTTTTCGAAGACGATGTTACGGCCGGATGTACGGAAAGTACGGCTACTCCGCTGCGGACTTCGCTTCCTAACTAATGTTGTATGTATTAGGCCGCTTAGGCGTGGTTCTTTTTCAAAAAACGTAATAAAATGTAACATCTCAGTGATTTTATAAAGCTTTATTGTGGAGTCAGTTTCCAAAAAAGTCTATATAAATAATTATTTCAGTGCGATCTCAGCTTAGCCTCGATTATTCAAGCCACGTTACGACGTTGGGTGGCACTACTGTTTGCTTCACCACTTTACCTTGCCCACTCTACAGCGTACCAAAAACACACAACATTCCAGTAATTTTATAGAGTGTTTATTGCACGTATTAGTATTCATGAATCTAGTTTAATATAATAATAATAATATAAATAATTATTCAAGCGCGACATACTAGACTCGTTTACCCAGGTTCCGTTTGGTGGCGCTATGTTTTGCTGTTTGATGGTGCCACCGTTTGCCGTACTCGCTCAACCAAGATGAACGACAAAATGTCAAAACGCACATCGCCAATTTGGCAGTTTTTTTAACAAATACGGAAACACTGTAGAGTGTCTACTATGCCAGAAACGCTCCCCCAAACTAGTGGGGGAAATACATAGAATTTGACGAAACATGTCACTGTCCATCATCCAAGAGACTACCAAAACATGATGATTTAAGGAAGTCGTGGTAACACTAACGGTAACAATGTCAACGAGAACGACGTGTTCCATCAACATTTTCGTCAGAAACCAAGCAATGGACATTTAGTAGTAGTTACAGTCGAGGGGAATCGCCATCGGTTGCAGAGTCTACTGCGGCGACAGAGTCAAGAAGTGACGTACGCGATGTGACTACCAGTTTTATTTATTTATTATTACTAGGTATTCTATTGCTATGAGTATTGTTTGTAATACTGTATTGTTTTAATGTTACATTACTATTACTTTTATAACATTAATAAATTAGAATTAAACAATTACAATTTACAACTGTTATTTGGTTATTGAAATAAAATTAAAATTGCATATTAATCATTGTTTGCATATCTATATCAATTAGTATGTATGAATGGTTAAGTTGAAAATTGAATAGGTGTACCATATAGTTCCCAACAGACGCTCAGAGCGTATGCTAAGACTTGGGTGCACGACTATTTGTTTCTCAAAAGTGGTACCAGGCAACACTTTTTCAAACACACATAGTCAGCAGTGCACATCTACCAAACTGACTGATGCAACATCGACACATGACAGGAATGCAACATGTTGCAGCTAAAGGCACACACGCACACTATGAATGACATATCAAGCATCTGCAAGGTGGCGCTAGCAACAGTGTTGCCATCAGTTATGTCTAGCATGCATTCATTCATAAAAAAATTATTTTTATACATGTTTCCCTAATGAAAAACAGTGTGTGCTTCTATGCCATTAGTCTAGATGGATAGTGTGTTTCTATTGGGATCTATACTGTATATAAATTAGACTTACAACGTAAGTATCGAGTATCGAACAAAATTCTGGTATCGATCGATATCGAAGAATTCTGGTATCGAACCAGCACTAGTTAGAATATCAGGTTCTCATTCGAGAGGTTCGGGGTTTGAATCCCCCTCCTGTCTTTTTAAACCTTGGGCAAATAAGTTTGTTCAATCCACATTGCTCTAGTTCACTCATCTATATGAATGAGTACCTAGCTATAGACAGTAGTGGATATCTGTTTAAATTTACACTTCACAGAGAATTTGCAGCGTGGCTGAATGCTTCCCAGAGAAGTTGAGATGGTGTTTGATTGAACAGGTCTGCCAGAGAGTAAAGTGTAAACCGCTTTGGATACTGCGCGATATAACTTACCTTTTACCTGTCAACATGTTAGAATGATTATCGACGGAGCGTGTTTGTTGCAGGTCTGGGATTCAGTATCGCTGGCGGCATCGGTAACCAACACATTCCTGGTGACAACGGCATCTTCATCACCAAGATCATAGAGCGTGGTGCCGCGGAACAAGATGGCCGCCTCACCGCTGGTGACAGACTGCTTGCTGTGAGTCACTGTGTCTTGATGTGTCAGTTTGTGTCGTTGTGTCATTTGTTGTAGATTAACTAATTTTGGTGTTTTAGAACCCTGGCCCACCTAATATTTGCTGGATAACAACATTCTTGCCTCAGTTTATTATCACTGTGTGTTTGTTCCACTAATTGCTGTAAGTGACTGTCATGACGTGTCACCAAACTGTCAGCTTGTGTCATGGTGTCAACACTTGTAGCAGTGTCACTAGTTTTGGTACTTTTTACAATCTGGATCCACCTCATTTTCATAATTGTAATGACATTCTTGCATAAATGTTATGTCCCCATGTCTTTATTCCACTATTTTCTGTGAGTCACTGTGTCGTAACTTGTCACCAACTGTCAGCTTGTGTCGTTGTGTTGACATTTGTAGCAGTGTCAATAGTTTTGGTACTTTTTTATAATCTGGGTCCACCTCATTTTCAGCATTGCTATGACATTCTTCCTTCAATTTGGTGTCCCAATCTGTTCGATCTACTCTCTCTAAATTACTCTATTGTGAAGTCAGTTTGTGTCATTTGCTCTTGTGTCGATAATAGTTGCAGTGTCACTAAAATTGTTAGACAAGCAATTTACTGGATTTTAAATGAGCTGACACTCTGACTTCAATTCATTATTGCAGTAATAGATCATCGAGGGAACAAGTTGTTCATAGCACAAATTACTTCAATTCATTATTGCAGTAATAGATCATCGAGGGAACAAGTTGTTCATAGCACAAATGACTTCAATTCATTATTACAGTAATAGATCATCGAGGGAACAGGTTGTTCATAGCACAAATTACTTCAATTCATTATTGCAGTAATAAATAATCAATGGAACAAGTTGTTCACAGCACAAATTACTTCAATTCATTATTACAGTAATAGATCATCGAGGGAATAGGTTGTTCATAGCACAAATTACTTCAATTCATTATTACAGTAATAGATCATCGAGAGAACAAGTTGTTCATAGCACGAATGACTTCAATTCATTATTACAGTAATATATCATCGAGGGAATAGGTTGTTCATAGCACAAATGACTTCAATTCATTATTACAGTAATAGATCATCGAGGGAACAGGTTGTTCATAGCACAAATGACTTCAATTCATTATTACAGTAATAGATCATCGAGGGAACAAGTTGTTCATAGCAAGAATGACTTCAATTCATTATTACAGTAATAGATCATCGAGGGAACAGGTTGTTCATAGCACAAATGACTTCAATTCATTATTACAGTAATAGATCATCGAGGGAACAGGTTGTTCATAGCACAAATGACTAGAATCGCTTGCTGCTGACCGCTATTACTTGTGACCCCCACTGGTGGATAAAAGCACACGTTTTTCTTTAAACAAAGTATTGTTGATTAACATTTTCCCCGGGAATTTTAAGACAACAAATCCATTGTTTTGACAATCATCTTAGATTACAGGCCTAACGGAAATGCTCGCTTGCTCGCTCATGATTGGTCAAAATACCATATTTAAATTAATTACAACAAGACAAGCAGAACAGAGATAATAATAATTCAGTTTCTGTGAAAAACCAGGATGTGTAATCCTTGGCAGTTGTTATTTGGTTGTTATGTTGCAGGTGAATGGAGTTAACTTGTCTAACGTGACACATGAGGATGCAGTGGACTGTCTCAAGGCAACGTTGGAGAGGGTCGTATTGACAGTGGCCAAGCCCTTCAGTACAAGCCCATCCTCTCACACCCTCCCTGGTAGGTACTCAGCCCTTCAGTACAAACCCATCCAGTCAAACCCTCCCTGGTAGGTATCAGCCCTTCAGTACAAGCCTATCCTCTCACACCCTCCCTGGTAGGTACTCAGCCCTTCAGTACAAGCCCATCCAGTCACATCCTCTCTGGTAGGTACTCAGGCCTTCAGTTCAAGCCCGTCCAGTCACACCCTTCCTGGTAGGTACTCAGCCCTTCAGTACAAGCCTATCCTCTCACACCCTCCCTGGTAGGTACTCAGCCCTTCAGTACAAGCCTATCCTCTCACACCCTCCCTGGTAGGTACTCAGGCCTTCATTTCAAGCCCATCCAGTCACACCCTCCATGGTAGGTACTCAGCCCTTCAGTACAAGCCTATCCTCTCACACCCTCCCTGGTAGGTACTCAGCCCTTCAGTACAAGCCCATCCAGTCACACCCTCTCTGGTAGGTACTCAGGCCTTCAGTTCAAGCCCGTCCAGTCACACCCTCCCTGGTAGGTACTCAGCCCTTCAGTACAAGCCTATCCTCTCACACCCTCCCTGGTAGGTACTCAGCCCTTCAGTACAAGCCCATCCAGTCACACCCTCTCTGGTAGGTACTCAGGCCTTCAGTTCAAGCCCGTCCAGTCACACCCTCCCTGGTAGGTACTCAGCCCTTCAGTACAAGCCCATCCTCTCACACCCTCCCTGGTAGGTACTCAGGCCTTCAGTACAAGCCCATCCAGTCACACCCTCTCTGGTAGGTACTTTTCCCTTCAGTGCAAGCCCATCCAGTCACACCCACCCTGGTAAGTACTCGGCCCTTCAGTGTAAGCCCATCCAGTCACACCCTCCCTGGTAAGTACTCGGCCCTTCAGTACAAGCCCATCCAGTCACACCCTCCCTGGTAAGTACTCAGCCCTTCAGTGCAAGCCCATCCAGTCACACCCTCCCTGGTAGGTATTTGGCCCTTCAGTGTAAGCCCATCCAGTCACACCCTCCCTGGTAAATACTCGGCCCTTCAGTACAAGCCCATCCAGTCACACCCTCCCTGGTAAGTACTCGGCCCTTCTGTACAAGCCCATCCAGTCACACCCTCCCTGGTAAGTACTCGGCCCTTCTGTACAAGCCCATCCAGTCACACCCTCCCTGGTAAGTACTCAGCCCTTCAGTGCAAGCCCATCCAGTCACACCCTCCCTGGTAGGTACTCTTCCCTTCAGTACAAGCCTATTCAGTCATGGTGACTGACACAATGTGATGTGACACTATATGACTGAAACTATGATGTGACAGTATGTGATGTGACACTTTATTTGACTGACAGTATGTGATGTGACACATTATGTGACTGACACTGTGCGATGTGACACTTTATGATGTGACACTTTATGTGACTGAGACTTTGACTGACACTGTGTGATGTGACACTTTATGATGTGACACTTTATGTGACTGAGACTGTGACTGACACTGTGTGATGTGACACTTTATGTGACCGAGACTATGTGATGTGACACATTATGTGACTGACACTGTGCGATGTGAAACTTTATGTGACTGGCACTATGTGATGTGACACTATGTGCTGTGACAGTATGTGATGTGACACTATGATGTGACACTATGTGATGTGACACTATGATGTGACACTATGTGATTGAAACTATGTGATGTGACACTTTATTTGACTGAGATTATGTGATGTGACAATTTATGTGACTGACACTATGTGATGTGACACTTTATGTGACAAACACTATGTGATGTGACACTATATGTGACTGAAACTATGTGACTGACATGTGATGTGACACTTTATTTGACTGACACTATGTGATGTGACTATTTATGCAACAGACACTATGTGATGTGACACTTTGTGTGAGTGACACTGTGACTGAGACTATGTGACTGACACAATGTGATGTGACACTATATGACTGAAACTATGATGTGACAGTATGTGATGTGACACTTTATTTGACTGACAGTATGTGATGTGACACATTATGTGACTGACACTGTGCGATGTGACACTTTATGATGTGACACTTTATGTGACTGACACTGTGACTGACACTGTGTGATGTGACACTTTATGATGTGACACTTTATGTGACTGACACTGTGACTGACACTGTGTGATGTGACACTTTATGTGACCGAGACTATGTGATGTGACACTTTATGTGACTGACACTGTGCGATGTGACAATTTGTGTGAGTGACACTTTATGATGTGACACTTTTTGTGACTGAGACTGTGACTGACACTGTTTGATGTGACACTTTATGTGACTGACACTATGCGATGTAACACTTTATGTGACTGACACTACGTGACTGAGACTGTGATGTGACACTTTATGTGACTGAGTCTATGTGATGTGACACTTTGTGACTGAGACTATGTGATGTGACACTTTATGTGACTGACAGTGTGATATGACACTTCACTCTGTTGACAGACCAGACTGACTATGGTCAGCCACCACCACAGCCGCAGCTGCCACCACAGCAACAGTCACCTCCACAGCAACTTCAGCAGCCCTACCAACCTCCACAGCTACAGCAGCAGCTGCCACAACAACCACAGCAGCAGCTACAGCAGCAGCTACAGCAGCAGCCACAAGTGCAGCAACAGAGACCCCCAACAGTGAGACACAGCACCAGCTACCCAGCTGCTGTAGCTGGGTCACCAAAGGAGGACACAATTCTACGGTTAGTGTCCTATATTGTCCAGTGTTGTGTCCTGTAGTGTCCAGATGTGTCGTGTAAGCTACTGATGATCTGTGACAGTGTTTTGTGATGGTGATCATGGTATTGGTGTTTGTGACAAGAATATCAATAGTCTTAATGATTTTCTTAATAACAGACTTTGTGACAGTCTTAAGAACAGTCTTTGCAGCAGTCTTAGCAACAGTGTTAGTGACCGTCTTAGCAACATTTTTAGTGACAGCCTTAGTGACAGTTTTGGCAACAGTCTTAGTTACCATCTTAGCAGCAGTCTTAGCCAGGCCTGGTCTTAGCAACATTCTTACCCACAGTCTTAATGACAGTGATAATGTTTAACTTGAGTTGTGTTTTAAGGAGTTCCGTTCACGTTCTCGTTCCTCTGTAATAGTCATTGTATTTACGGTGTGCGTGGCATGTTTCAGAGAGCCACACACACACACACACACACACACACACACACACACAAGCATGCACGTATGTACGTACACGCGTACGCGCACGCGCACACACATTGTTAGTGCAAGTGATGTTTCGTATGAGTTGTGTTGTGTGTCTGATATGACTTTTGTTTGATATGACTTGTGTCATGTTTGATATGACTCATGTTGTGTCTGATGTGACTCATGTTTGATATGACTGATGCTCTATCACAGGGAGCCGCGGAGGGTCATCCTGAACAAGGGCACCACCGGGCTGGGGTTCAACATAGTAGGGGGAGAGGATGGAGAGGGCATCTTTGTCTCCTTCATCCTGGCTGGAGGACCGGCGGACTTGAGTGGGGAACTACACCGGGGAGACCAGCTGCTGTCTGTGAGTTTCCTCCTTCATTCCATATCTCCATCATCTCTAATAGTCACTGTACATGCACTCATTAGCGAAACGCCCTTTTTAGCAGCATCTGACACCGTGGTAACGATCTCAAATACCAACTTTGACCATTGAATCCATCATAGTAATTTAATTTCTACCAACGTCTCACTAGATTCAAAGCTCATTGATGACAACAGCATAGAAAGGTCCACCTAAATGATAAGACTACAGTGTTCTAGTCTCCTGTTGCTCATATGTGAGGTGCATAAATCACTTGTCAGTCACGTCTGCTGAGATGGCTGTACCCAGGAATCAAAGAACATTGTCCTACACCCTTGTACACGTATTGGAATGCAAAATGTGACATATTTATGATTGTCAAATATGTAAATGTACTGTATGCTTAATAGAGCGAATTCTGTACTTCAGATGTTTCTGCTACCTTTACACATGGGCATTTTGTGCAGGTCCAACTTGAACTAGCAACGTTTTCTCTTTACACTGCTGTAGATACACTGTGCAAACTCTTTGGAACCAGCTCCCTCTTAGTGTTAGACCAGTTGAAAATGTTACACAGATCCGCTGTTTTCTTAAGCTTACTTTTATATCTATGCTTACCCACCTTGGCTCCCTGGCGTATCTATGCTTACCCACCTTGGCTCCCTGGCGTATCTATGCTTACCCACCTTGGCTCCCTGGCGTATCTATGCTTACCCACCTTGGCTCCCTGACGTATCTATGCTTACCCACCTTGGCTCCCTGGCGTATCTATGCTTACCCACTTTGACACCCTGACGTATCTATGCTTACCCACCTTGGCTCCCTGACGTATCTATGCTTACCCACCTTGGCTCCCTGACGTATCTATGCTTACCCACCTTGGCTAGGCATTGTCTAACACCCACCTTGGCTCCTGGGCGTATCTATGCTTACCCATCTTGGCTCCCTGTGATATCTATGCTTACCACCTTGGCTCCTAAGTATCTATGCTTACCCACCTTGAAAACCACAAGTATCTATGCTTACCACATGAAACACAAGCGTATCTATGCCCACCACCTTGGCTCTAGCGTATCTGTACATACCCACCTTGGCTCCCTAGGCGTATCTGTACTTACCCACCTTGGCTCCTGGCGTATCTGTGCCCACCACCTTGGCTCCTAGGCGTATCTATGCTTACCACCTTGGCTCCCTGGTATCTATGCTTACCCACCTTGGCTCCCTGGCGTATCTATGCTTACCCACCATGGCTCCCTGGCGTATCTATGCTTACCCACCTTGGCTCCCTGGCGTATCTGTGCTTACCCACCTTGGCTCCCTGGCGTATCTGTGCTTACCCACCTTGGCTCCCTGGCGTATCTGTGCTTACCCACCTTGGCTCCCTGGCGTATCTATGCTTACCCACCTTGGCTCCCTGGCGTATCTATGCTTACCCACCTTGGCTCCCTGGCGTATCTATGCTTACCCACCTTGGCTCCCTGGCGTATCTATGCTTACCCACCTTGGCTCCCTGGCGTATCTATGCTTACCCACCATGGCTCCCTGGCGTATCTATGCTTACCCACCTTGGCTCCCTGGCGTATCTGTGCTTACCCACCTTGGCTCCCTGGCGTATCTGTGCTTACCCACCTTGGCTCCCTGGCGTATCTGTGCTTACCCACCTTGGCTCCCTGGCGTATCTGTGCTTACCCACCTTGGCTCCCTGGCGTATCTGTGCTTACCCACCTTGGCTCCCTGGCGTATCTATGCTTACCCACCTTGGCTCCCTGGCGTATCTATCCATTTCTATCATTGATGCGCCTCTCAGCTTGGTTTCTAGGGATTTAGTTGTTACCTTATTATTATTATTATAAAGTGGCTGGAATACCATAATATGCATATGCGCAAATTCCTACACTCCACCAATTTGTACCAGCATAAGTGCAAACATCTTTACACAGACAATCCGTCATAAATTATTGCGGTACAACAAACTTACACCACATCTCTGAAATAGTGCAGGTTGTGTTGATTCTTGCAAGTTGTACTGATATAAATTGTTCTGTTGCGGGTATTTGTACTGGTAGAAGTTGCGTTAATACATATGCCCGTGTAAGGAGGACTTTAGAATTTCAATAATGTAAAATGGACTTTAGAATTGTGATAACATTTATTGCTGTCTCAAGACCAACTGTATTCACCCATGTGTTCAAATAATCTAGTTGATGTTTCTAATGCTAAAATGTCACGCCTGACGAATTCATCCATAATGAAAACTGAAACTGCCACTGACTAAGTGCGTTGTTTGTGTTGAGGTCAACGACATTAACCTGCAGAATGCGACCCATGAGCAGGCTGCAGCCGCCCTGAAGGGGGCAGGGGATAATGTTGACATCATCACCCAGTACCAGCCAGATCGTATGTATACCACTGCCATGCCTGATACATTCTTGGGCAGTAACAAACTAAAATCGAGCAACCTTGCGTGCGTGCGTGCGTGCGTGCGTGCGTGAATGTGTGTGTGTGTCTGTATGTGTTTTCTTCTTCGACAGTTTGCATCATGGGCACCAAACATTCGGAGATTAATTTACGACCCTTTGGGAGAAAATATTGTCTTTTTTACAGTTCCCTCTTGGTTAAGAGTTCTTAGTGATTCTAGGGTTCTTATTGGAGGTTAGATGGACGTAAACTGATTGTTCATAATGTGACACAAAAGCAATACCTTTTTTCTTCAAGATTCCTTGTTGGTTAATGATTCTTACAAATTTTAGGGTTAGTATTAGGTTAGACGGATGTAAACTGATTGTCATACTGACTGAATAAACTGTTTAGTTTAGGCCCTACAGGAACACCTGAACACTGGACTATAGAGTTGAAACAATTATTTGAAATGAAACATTCACCTATTACATCATCTCTTTGACCTCTGACCCCGTGTGACCTTTGACCCTGTTACAGAGTACAACCGGTTTGAGTCGAAGATCCAGGACCTGAGAGAACAGATGATGAACACGAGTACCGGCAGTCTGAAGACAACACAGAAAAGAACTCTTTATGTCAGGTGATGCATCATCATGTCTCCCATTGGTCGCTTATTCTGCATTATGTTGTACTACTTTGTCCTCCATGTATATATTCATTGTTTTTGATCGGTGAAATGTAATTTATATCACACAACTAAATATTTGTATTAGTAATTTTTTGGCAGAGTAGCATAAATAATCAGATAATGTCGTAGATTGAGTCTGGTTATGCTAATTTTGGCAATGTTCTTGACTTGGTGACAGTGTTGCGAATATATTCTTGAACGTTAATTAATTTACGGCACTGTTCTCTTGAATATTCTTGAATTTATGGCAACATTCTAGAATCTTGAATTCAACGCAGCATTTTTTATTATTCTTGAATTTACAGAAGCATTCTGGAAAATTCTTCAATTCATGGCCGCATTCTATGATGTTGTGGAAGTTATGACAATGTTCTTGAATGTTTTTGAATTTGTGGCAGTGTTCTTGTATTTGTGCCACTATTCTTAAATGTTTTTTTAATTTTGTGGCAGTTTTTTTAATGTTCTTGAATTTGTGGATGTGTTCTTGAATGTTCTTGAATTTATGGCAATGTCCTTGAATGTTCTTGAATTTGTGGCAGTGTTCTTGATTTTGTGACAGCAGGATTCCTTAATTTTTCTGTTAATGTATTAACTTTGTGTTGAAGTTTCTAGTACCTTTGTATAAATGTGTATATTCACTTTGTGTTAGCTTTGCATTGATTTTTGTGTTTACTTTATGTTGATGTTTGTGTTTACTTTGTGTTGATGTTTCTGTTAACTTTGTGTTAACTTAGTGTTGATGTTTCTGTTAACTTAGTTTTAATGTTTGTGTTAACTTTGTGTTGTGTTCAGGGCGTTGTTTGACTACGACCCTTCCAAGGACAGTGGTCTGCCGAGTCACGGCCTGGCCTTCAAGTATGGTGACATCCTCCATGTCACCAACGCCAGTGATGACGAGTGGTGGCAGGCACGCAAACTGGTCCCCGCTGACGATGACGAGGGACTAGGCATTATTCCCAGCAAGAGGAGGTGAGTCAGTATCGATGTCAATGTCACTGTCAGTGTTGATGGCAGTGTCAGTTGCTGTGTTGATGTCAATGTCAGTGTTGATATTGCGCTGAGGGTTTATTTTACAGTATCCTTCTCTTTTGGTTGGGACTACAAGTTGCACATTTACCCCCTGCATGAGACCTTCTACTTCCCTTGGCATAGACCCCAGATAAGAGGGATTAGTTTCATTAGTAATGAATTTGCCTAAGTTTCACAGCGGCTGGTACCAGGATTCAAACCGTGGCTCCTCCCACTGTCTGACTGGCAGTCTAACCACTCGACCACTAATATTTCTGTCACTGAACTATGTCATTATCAATGTACGTGTCGGTGTCATCAAGATAATGGATATACCGTCACTATAAGTCTGACTGTCAGTAGGAAAAGGAGATGATTTTACCAATTGTCACCAGTTTTGTTTTATTAATCAGGAATGACAGGGACGTAGTGTCACTGATCACGTACTGATGGGGCATTTCAAATGACACCCAGTTCCTATATCATATATTCACAAACCTAATATAAATTATTATCATCCATAGCAGATATCCCAACTTTTGACAACTTTGTTTCGTGTTGATTACCATGCAAGGACTGATTCTGCGTGTTTAGATATCGAGTTTTCACTCAAGTATTACAAATTGCTAAATGGGGTTTGTCGGTGGATGCGTCAGTGTCATGTCATTGTGGCTGTGTCGACAGGGTGGAGAGGAAGGAAAGAGCAAGATTAAAGAATGTCAAGTTTTCTGGCAAAGGATCCGACCCTAAGGTAAGATGACATAGTCATAGTGCACTCAAAGTGCACTCGTAGTCAACATGACACAACTTTGTGCATTCGTTCATGCACTGACAATGCCACATATTGCACCCATGACACCCCATAGTTCACTTTTGACACCTGAATCAGAATCGGGAGTGTTTATTTGACCCACATAAAAAACAAAATGGTACAATTTTCAAAAACCCGAATTGTCTGCAGCTCAATTATGAAATACTGAATATGTGTTAAAATAACAAGTAATACATACATGTGTTATTAAGTAGAATATATAACATAAAAGTAGAAACAATCAATGTATGATATAATCAATTAACAACATCCTGACCATGAACTATCAGGTTGCTGAAGATAAACAAAAACGGGTCAGGGAGACTGCCATTAAGATCATTGTTGGTGGCTCTCTGATAGTGCACCCATACCAAATAGTGCACTTATTACACCCAATGATGCTCTTATGATACCATATAATACACATAACATGGTGTACTCAAGACACATAATGCACCAGTGGCACTACATACTGTATAGTACACTCATAGCATTACATAGTGCACTCACGACACTGTATAGTGCACTCATGGCACTATATAGTGATTCTGCCTTTTGAAGATATTTCACATTGTTGTACACTTCAGTAACATTAACCTGTGTACAACATAATAATAATAAAGGTTCTTTTACCGCGCGATCTCTAACTAATAGTTAATCAATGCGCTCACAATATAGAAACATTATAAAAACAATTAAAATAATATATAAATTAGTTATAAATTAATTAATTTACAAAATAAAAAATAGATTAATAAATTAACAAGAGTCACTAAAACGTCCTGTAAAATAAATCTTGCTATTGTCCACCATAAGTTTGTTTAAATAAATATGTCTTCAGGTGACGTTTAAATAAAAACACAGACGGAGCATCTCATAGAGTCAGTGGCAGTTCGTTCCATTTGGCCGGACCAGTTATGCCAAACGCTCGCTTGCCGATGGATTTTGATGCTCGTGGAACTGCAAGCTGAAGATGGTCATGAAGCTGCCAAAGACGAGGGTTGCGAGTTCGTGGATGTAGTAGATGTGCAAGGTACTTTGGTGCCAAACCATGGAGCACCTTGTAAATATACACAAGTACTTTAAACAGAATGCATTGTCTGACTGGCAACCAGTGCAGAAGCACCAGTACTGGCGTGATGTGTGGAGATATAGGTGTGAGGACAACTAGGCGGGCTGCCCTATTGTGTATCTTCTGGAGACGTGCTAAGTGAAATTCGGGTAGGTCCAGCAGCAGAGAGTTGCAGTAATCTAAGCTTGAAACAACCAACGCAATGACCAATGAATGGCAGACAGGCTTCGTGATATAGGCCCTGATGGAGCTAATACGTCTCAGATGGTAGTTACACTTCTTGCAAACAGCATCAACATGCTGATTCATGCTCATGTAAGTGTCAAAGTGAGCTCCCAAATTCCTGACAGAGACAACAGGTTTTATGTTGACTCCACCAACAACGAGGTACTCTGGAAGTCCAAATTTCTTTAGATGATAGGGACTGAGGGCCACCATAAATTCAGTCTTAGTGTCGTTTAGCTTGAGTTTATGCTTAACCATCCAACATTTGACCTCACTGATGCAGTCACTAAGTCTCTGAACAGCGCGCTCCAAGTCACCAGATATGTGAGGACAGTAGGATGTGTATATCTGAAGATCATCAGCAAATTTATGATATTCTACAGAGTGCTTCGTTAGTATGTCCTGCATTAGTGCTGCGTACACAGTGAACAACAACGGACCCAACACCGAGCCCTGTGGAACACCGTATCTCACAGGGCATTCTTCAGATGCATCCACCCCAATCCGCAGACGCTGGGTACGATCCAACATGTACGAACCGAACCATGCAAGTGCCGCGTCAGATGCATAGTCTTTAGTAGGATAGCAGCATCGATCGTATCGAACGCAGAAGATAAATCCAGGAGAACCAGAAGGACACCCCTGGAGTCTGCCATGTAACTGGTGATATCGTGCTGCACTCTCATTAAAGCAGTTTCAGTGCTGTGTCGGGGTTTGTATGCCGATTGTAGCTGCTCGTGAAGGCCATTGTCACTTAGATGTTGAATAAGTCGTTTGGCTGCTACCTTTTCCAAGACTAGACACGAATGGCAAACTTGAAACTGGACGGTAATTTTTCAGGGTGTTTCGATCCAAGGACGGTTTTTTCAACAGCGGTGTTATGACAGCCTTCTTGAGTTCCCTCGGAACAGTGGCCGACTCGAACGACATATTGATAAGATGAGTCAGTATTTGAATATGAGCAGGAAGAGTGCTCTTTAGAAGCGATGTAGGTAGAGGGTCCAAGCATGATGACTTGGGTTTAGCAACCTGCATAATTTTCTGCACTTCACACATACTTGCAGCACACATTTCAGTCATAGGATGTTCAACTACTCTCTGTGTCGCAGTTTCGATATCGCTCATGTTTGTTTCCGAGGCATCAATTTCATTCATGATTTTCACAATGTTTTCTTCAAAAAAGTTCAGAAACTGGCAGCATAATTTCTTCCTTGAATCAGTGTCAGGCAGTTTGGAAGATTCCACCTTTAGCAGGCTGTTCACGGCTTCGAAGGCTGTATTCTGATCGGCATCTTGGAGTAGACTCTGATAATCCTGAATTTTGGCTTACCGTATCCTCGCGCTGACAGCATTACGATGATTCACGTATATTCGTCTGTGTATGTCTAATCCTGATGCATGGCAAATGTTCTCATTTTGGCGACGTAACTTTCGCATTGAATCTAATTCCTCGCAGTACCAAGGTGGAGTTCTTCTCTTGCGTGGCCGCCGTAGCATTACTGTGACTTTACAATACATTATACTACCACAGACAGCTGTTTTTATATACTTTTTTCCACTTTACACCAGACTTGATCATTTCCAACTATTCCGTAACCATCCACATAACAGTTGTATTTATTTATTTCTACTTTACACCAGACTTGATCATTTCCAACTATTCCGTAACCATCCACATAACAGGTGTATTTATTTATTTCTACTTTACACCAGACTTGATCATTTCCAACTATTCCGCAACCATCCACATAACAGGTGTATTTATGTAGTTCAGAAGAAGGAAAACCTTTGATGTCCTTATGAGCTTCCTTATGAACCTGATGATATCCTTATAGCCTGATGTCATAGCAAACCTCAAGTCCTTATAACATTCGTGTCCTTACGAGCCTGATGTCCTTATACTGCCGTGTGCGCTTCCAGCTGATGACAAAGGACATGCAGAAAAAGAAGAACTTCTCATTTAGTCGACACTTCCCGTTCATGAAGAGCAAAGACCAAAGTGGCAGCGAGGACGCTCTCAATGTCGAGCCAGTAGAACGTACGTACACCACTCCATCACTGTCACTCCGTGTAGTGGCCAACTATAACTGTTACTGTCTGTACTTACAGCCCTCCAACTATATCTGGTTCTGTCTGTACTTACAACCCTCCAACTATAACTGTTACTGTCTGTACTCACAGCCCTCCAACTATAACTGTTACTGTCTGTACTCACAGCCCTCCAACTATATCTGTTACTGTCTGTACTCACAGCCCTCCAACTATAACTGTTACTGTCTGTACTCACAGCCCTCCAACTATAACTGTTACTGTCTGTACTTACAGCCCTCCAACTATATCTGTTACTGTCTGTACTTACATCCCTCCAACTATAACTGTTACTGTCTGTACTTACAGCCCTCCAACTATATCTGTTACTGTCTGTACTTACAGCCCTCCAACTATATCTGTTACTGTCTGTACTTATAGCCATCCAACTATAAATGTTACTGTCTGTACTTACAGCCATCCAACTATATATGTTACTGTCTGTATTTACATCCCTCCAACTATATATGTTACTGTCTGTACTTACAGCCCTCCAACTATATATGTTACTGTCTGTACTTACAGCCCTCCAACTATAACTGTTACTGTCTGTACTCACAGCCCTCCAACTATATCTGTTACTGTCTGTACTCACAGCCCTCCAACTATAACTGTTACTGTCTGTACTCACAGCCCTCCAACTATATCTGGTTCTGTCTGTACTCACAACCCTCCAACTATAACTGTTACTGTCTGTACTCACAGCCCTCCAACTATATATGTTACTGTCTGTACTCACAGCCCTCCAACTATAACTGTTACTGTCTGTACTCACAGCCCTCCAACTATATCTGGTTCTGTCTGTACTTACAACCCTCCAACTATAACTGTTACTGTCTGTACTCACAGCCCTCCAACTATATATGTTACTGTCTGTACTCACAGCCCTCCAACTATAACTGTTACTGTCTGTACTCACAGCCCTCCAACTATAACTGTTACTGTCTGTACTTACAGCCCTCCAACTATATCTGTTACTGTCTGTACTTACAGCCCTCCAACTATATCTGTTACTGTCTGTACTTATAGCCATCCAACTACAAATGTTACTGTCTGTACTTACAGCCATCCAACTATATATGTTACTGTCTGTATTTACATCCCTCCAACTATATATGTTACTGTCTGTACTTACAGCCCTCCAACTATATATGTTACTGTCTGTACTTACAGCCCTCCAACTATAACTGTTACTGTCTGTACTCACAGCCCTCCAACTATATATGTTACTGTCTGTACTCACAGCCCTCCAACTATAACTGTTACTGTCTGTACTCACAGCCCTCCAACTATAACTGTTACTGTCTGTACTTACAGCGCTCCAACTATATCTGTTACTGTCTGTACTTACAGCCCTCCAACTATATCTGTTACTGTCTGTACTCGCAGCCCTCCAACTATAACTGTTACTGTCTGTACTCACAGCCCTCCAACTATAACTGCTACTGTCTGTACTCACAGCCCTCCAACTATAACTGTTACTGTCTGTACTTACAGCCCTCCAACTATATCTGTTACTGTCTGTACTTACATCCCTCCAACTATATCTGGTTCTGTCTGTACTTACAACCCTCCAACTATATATGTTACTGTCTGTACTCACAGCCCTCCAACTATAACTGTTACTGTCTGTACTCACAGCCCTCCAACTATAACTGTTACTGTCTGTACTTACAGCCCTCCAACTATATATGTTACTGTCTGTACTTACATCCCTCCAACTATATCTGGTTCTGTCTGTACTTACAACCCTCCAACTATATATGTTACTGTCTGTACTCACAGCCCTCCAACTATAACTGTTACTGTCTGTACTCACAGCCCTCCAACTATAACTGTTACTGTCTGTACTCACAGCCCTCCAAATATAACTGTTACTGTCTGTACTTACAGCCCTCCAACTATATATGTTACTGTCTGTACTCACAGCCCTCCAAATATAACTGTTACTGTCTGTACTCACAGCCCTCCAACTATATCTGTTACTGTCTGTACTCACAGCCCTCCAAATATAACTGTTACTGTCTGTACTTACATCCCTCCAACTATATATGTTACTGTCTGTACTCACAGCCCTCCAACTATATATGTTACTGTCTGTACTTACATCCCTCCAACTATAACTGTTACTGTCTGTATTTACATCCCTCCAACTATATATATGTTACTGTCTGTACTTACATCCCTCCAAATATAACTGTTACTGTCTGTACTTACATCCCTCCAACTATATATGTTACGGTCTGTACTTACATCCCTCCAACTATAACTGTTACTGTCTGTATTTACATCCCTCCAACTATAACTGTTACTGTCTGTATTTACATCCCTCCAACTATAACTGTTACTGTCTGTATTTACATCCCTCCAACTATATCTGTTACTGTCTGTACTTACAGCCCTCCAACTATAACTGTTACTGTCTGTACTTACAACCCTCCAACTATAACTGTTACTGTCTGTACTTACAACCCTCCAACTATATATGTTACTGTCTGTAGTTACATCCCTCCAACTATAACTGTTACTCTCTGTACTTACAGCCATCCAACTATATATGTTACTGTCTGTACTTACAGCCATCCAACTATAAATGTTACTGTCTGTACTTACAGCCCTCCAACTATATATGTTACTGTCTGTACTTACAACCCTCCAGCTATATATGTTACTGTCTGTACTTACATCCCTCCAACTATATATGTTATCGTCTGTACTTACATCCCTCCAACTATAACTGTTACTGTCTGTACTTACATCCCTCCAACTATATATGTTACTGTCTGTACTTACATCCCTCCAACTATAACTGTTACTGTCTGTATTTACATCCCTCCAACTATATATGTTACTGTCTGTACTTACAGCCCTCCAACTATAACTGTTACTGTCTGTACTTACAACCCTCCAACTATAACTGTTACTGTCTGTAGTTACAACCCTCCAACTATAACTGTTACTGTCTGTACTTACAGCCCTCCAACTATATATGTTACTGTCTGAACTTACATCCCTCCAACTATATATGTTACTGTCTGTACTTACAGCCATCCAACTATAACTGTTACTGTCTGTACTTAAAGCCAACCAACTATATCTGTTACTGTCTGTACTTACAGCCATCCAACTATAAATGTTACTGTCTGTACTTACAGCCCTATAACTGTTACTGTCTGTACTTACATCCCTCCAACTATATCTGTTACTGTCTGTACTTACAGCCATCCAACTATAAATGTTACTGTCTGTACTTACAGCCCTCCAACTATATATGTTACTGTCTGTACTTACATCCCTCCAACTATAACTGTTACTGTCTGTATTTACATCCCTCCAACTATATCTGTTACTGTCTGTACTTACAGCCATCCAACTATAACTGTTACTGTCTGTACTTGCAGCCATCCAACTATATATGTTACTGTCTGTACTTACAGCCCTCCAACTATATCTGTTACTGTCTGTACTTACAACCCTCCAACTATATATGTTACTGTCTGTACTTACATCCCTCCAACTATATATGTTACTGTCTGTACTTACATTCCTCCAACTATATATGTTACTGTCTGTACTTACAGCCCTCCAACTATATCTGTTACTGTCTGTACTTACATCCCTCCAACTATAACTGTTACTGTCTGTACTTACATCCCTCCAACTATAACTGTTACTGTCTGTACTTGCAGCCATCCAACTATATATGTTACTGTCTGTACTTACAGCCCTCCAACTATATCTGTTACTGTCTGTACTTACAACCCTCCAACTATATATGTTACTGTCTGTACTTACATCCCTCCAACTATATATGTTATCGTCTGTACTTACATCCCTCCAACTATATATGTTACTGTCTGTACTTACAGCCCTCCAACTATAACTGTTACTGTCTGTACTTACATCCCTCCAACTATATATGTTACTGTCTGTACTTACATCCCTCCAACTATAACTGTTACTGTCTGTATTTACATCCCTCCAACTATATCTGTTACTGTCTGTACTTACAGCCCTCCAACTATAACTGTTACTGTCTGTACTTACAACCCTCCAACTATAACTGTTACTGTCTGTACTTGCAACCCTCCAACTATATATGTTACTGTCTGTACTTACAGCCCTCCAACTATATATGTTACTGTCTGTACTTACATCCCTCCAACTATAACTGTTACTGTCTGTACTTACAGCCATCCAACTATATATGTTACTGTCTGTACTTACAGCCATCCAACTATAAATGTTACTGTCTGTACTTACAGCCCTCCAACTATAACTGTTACTGTCTGTACTTACATCCCTCCAACTATATATGTTACTGTCTGTACTTACAGCCATCCAACTATATATGTTACTGTCTGTACTTACATCCCTCCAACTATAACTGTTACTGTCTGTATTTACATCCCTCCAACTATATCTGTTACTATCTGTATTTACATCCCTCCAACTATATTTGTTACTATCTGTACTTACAGCCATCCAACTATAAATGTTACTGTCTGTACTTACAGCCCTCCAACTATATATGTTACTGTCTGTACTTACATCCCTCCAACTATACATGTTACTGTCTGTACTTACAGCCATCCAACTATAAATGTTACTGTCTGTACTTACAGCCCTCCAACTATATATGTTACTGTCTGTACTTACATCCCTCCAACTATAACTGTTACTGTCTGTACTTGCAGCCATCCAACTATATATGTTACTGTCTGTACTTACAGCCCTCCAACTATATATGTTATGTCTGTACTTACATCCCTCTAACTATGTATGTTATGTCTGTACTTACATCCCTCTAACTATATCTGTTATGTCTGTACTTACATCCCTCCAACTATATCTGTTATGTCTGTACTTACATCCCTCCAACTATATCTGTTATGTCTGTACTTACATCCCTCCAACTATATCTGTTATGTCTGTACTTACATCCCTCCAACTATATCTGTTATGTCTGTACTTACAGCCATCCCCCATTATTCTGATAATTTCTTTTAAGTTGCATCCCTAATTCAATGTTTTCATTTATCTCGTTTTAGAATAATTTCACAAAAAACAAGCCCTTATTTCTATTTGTTTGTGCAAATTTAGTTTTGATCACACCGTCGAACAAACTTTTAACATTTTTTGTACCTTTAACTTTCTGTGATATTTCTTACACTCAGGTGTCATGAAACAGTGATTTCATGTAAGATGTGGTCACATCAATTAACAAAATCCCACCCAAAATGGGTACCATTATAATAATAACAATTATATAGTGCCATAAATCAAAATATATCCATTCGGAGCCGCTTAAAATACATAATTATATTTAGGCACAAATTTGGTAAGTTATGTAAATGATAATAAATTAATTAAAATAGATAACAATATATTTAAAAAACGTATTGTAATTATGTATTGCTGAGTGGCGGTTTGGTCTTTGTCAATAATTAAACATTCCAGTGATGCCACCTAGTGAGTAATTTGTATTAATGCACATTAATGCTACTGTGATGTGACATGTTTCAGCGGGAGAGGAGGCTGTCTTGTCTTACGAGGCCGTCATACAACAGGACCGTAAGTAGCGCATTCACTTTTGTGTAATCCTTAAGACCCAGTGACAGTTTACTGAAATTCACTTTGATTCGCCACACCTCTCGTGCACATTCAATGAGATACGTTTTCAAATGGTGCATTTTAAAGACATTAATCTAATTTTTTGTCATGTTATTGTATTTGTATGAAATGACTAAGTTATAAATTAGTATAACGTTACTGGGTTTGTTTAGGTGTGCGAAAATGCCTACAAATTCATCGCTCTATGGTAATCTGTCAAGTTTGTGATCCCTAGTTAGTAATAGAATTTTATCAAATCTGATTGTGTATCAATATAATGTGCAAACTTGGTAGAAATGCTAAACAAGACGAACAAGAGACCAGTAATGAAGCTAGGGCCTTTTAATGTTGACCTCGAATATTCCCTGTTTACACTGGAATACAACAGACCGATGATTTTGTTGGGACCACTGAATGTTAACTTTGAATATTCCATGTTTTCAGTGAAATACAAGAGACCAGTGATTATCCTGGGAGCTTTGAAGGACCGAATCAATGACGATCTCGTCTCTAACTACACTCTCTTTGGAAGCTGCGTACCTCGTAAGTAACGCATTCATGCAAAACATTAATCATAGCAAAGACACATTTATATGACATATCACATTTTCAAATGACACTTACACAAAAACTTCCAATTTAAAGCCGGACTAACATACCACTAGTGCATAGCAAATAGATGTCACTGTGTGTTGAACATGGTGTAATGGGACATTGTTGAACATCAAAGGGTATTGTGGTTAACTCAGCCCGCCTCAGCCGAAATTGCTGATAGAGCTTGTTTTGAAACTGGATGTTTTGTTTACTGTTTGAACGTACTCCAGGGTTAGTGTAGTCTTAATAACATTGTATTAAATAACAAATGAAAAACTAGGATCAGACTGCTTCCTTTTGTATTGACATTATGATGCAATTATCTAGTAGATGGCACCACATATATATATACATATATATATATATTGTCGGTCGGGACCATGACAGACCATCTGGTTGTGGGTCGTTGGGATGTAAGGGGTTAAGTTATGATCCTTATTAAAGGTAGGTTGTCTGTCTGTTTTTTATTACTGTAAAATCATGTTACGCAGTATAAACTACACCTGTTCTAACCTATCGCCCGCCCTAATATGTTACTCAGTATAAACTACACCTGTTGTAACCTACCGCCCGCCCTAATATGTTACACAGTATAAACTACACCTGTTGTAACCTACGGCCCGCCCTAATATGTTACACTGTATAAACTACACCTGTTCTAACCAACCGCCCGCCCTAATATGTTACACAGTATAAACTACACCTGTTGTAACCTACGGCCCGCCCTAATATGTTACACTGTATAAACTACACCTGTTCTAACCAACCGCCCGCCCTAATATGTTACAATGTATAAACTACACCTGTTGTAACCTACGGCCCACCCTAATATGTTACACAGTATAAAATACACCTGTTGTAACCTACGGCCCGACCTAATATGTTACACAGTATAAAATACACCTGTTCTAACCAACCACCCGACCTAATATGTTATACTGTATAAACTACACTTGTTGTAACCTACGGCCCGACCTAATATGTTATACAGTATAAAATACACCTGTTGTAACCTACGGCCCGACCTAATATGTTACACAGTATAAAATACACCTGTTCTAACCAACCGCCCGACCTAATATGTTACACTGTATAAACTACACCTGTTGTAACCTACGGCCCGACCTAATATGTTATACTGTATAAAATACACCTGTTGTAACCTACGGCCCGACCTAATATGTTACACTGTATAAAATACACCTGTTCTAACCAACCGCCCGCCCTAATATGTTATACTGTATAAAATACACCTGTTGTAACCTACGGCCAGACCTAATATGTTACACTGTATAAACTACACCTGTTCTAACCAACCGCCCGCCCTAATATGTTACACTGTATAAACTACACCTGTTCTAACCTACCGCCCGCCCTAATATGTTACACTGTATAAACTACACCTGTTGTAACCTACGGCCCGCCCTAATATGTTACACAGTATAAAATACACCTGTTCTAACCAACCGCCCGACCTAATATGTTACACTGTATAAACTACACTTGTTGTAACCTACGGCCCGACCTAATATGTTACACAGTATAAAATACACCTGTTGTAACCTACGGCCCGACCTAATATGTTACACAGTATAAAATACACCTGTTGTAACCTACGGCCCGACCTAATATGTTACACAGTATAAAATACACCTGTTCTAACCAACCGCCCGACCTAATATGTTACACAGTATAAAATACACCTGTTGTAACCTACGGCCCGACCTAATATGTTACACAGTATAAAATACACCTGTTGTAACCTACGGCCCGACCTAATATGTTACACAGTATAAAATACACCTGTTCTAACCAACCGCCCGACCTAATATGTTATACTGTATAAACTACACTTGTTGTAACCTACGGCCCGACCTTATATGTTATACTGTATAAAATACACCTGTTGTAACCTACGGCCCGACCTAATATGTTATACAGTATAAACTACACTTGTTGTAACCTACGGCCCGCCCTAATATGTTACACAGTATAAAATACACCTGTTGTAACCTACGGCCCGACCTAATATGTTACACAGTATAAAATACACCTGTTGTAACCTATGGCCCGACCTAATATGTTACACAGTATAAAATACACCTGTTGTAACCTACGGCCCAACCTAATATGTTACACAGTATAAAATACACCTGTTCTAACCAACCGCCCGACCTAATATGTTACACAGTATAAACTACACTTGTGGTAACCTACGGCCCGACCTAATATGTTACACAGTATAAAATACACCTGTTGTAACCTACGGCCCGACCTAATATGTTACACAGTATAAAATACACCTGTTCTAACCAACCGCCCGACCTAATATGTTATACTGTGTAAAATACACCTGTTGTAACCTACGGCCCGACCTAATATGTTACACTGTATAAAATACACCTGTTCTAACCAACCGCCCACCCTAATATGTTATACTGTATAAAATACACCTGTTGTAACCTACGGCCCGACCTAATATGTTACACTGTATAAACTACACCTGTTCTAACCAACCGCCCGCCCTAATATGTTATACTGTATAAAATACACCTGTTGTAACCTACGGCCCGACCTAATATGTTACACTGTATAAAATACACGTGTTCTAACCAACCGCCCGACCTAATATGTTATACTGTATAAACTACACTTGTTGTAACATACGGCCCGACCTAATATGTTACACAGTATAAAATACACCTGTTGTAACCTACGGCCCGCCCTAATATGTTACACTGTATAAACTACACCTGTTGTAACCTATCGCCCACCCTAATATGTTACACAGTATAAACTACACCTGTTGTAAACTACCGCCCGCCCTAATATGTTACACAGTATAAACTACACCTGTTGTAACCTATCGCCCGCCCTAATATGTTATACAATGTAAACTACACCTGTTGTAACCTACTGCCCACCCTAATATGTTATACTGTATAAACTACACCTGTTCTAACCTACCGCCCACCCTAATATGTTATACTATATAAACTACACCTGTTCTAACCTACTGCCCGCTCTAATATATTACACTGTATAAACTACACCTGTTCTAACCTACTGCCCGCCCTAATATGTTATACTGTATAAACTACACCTGTTCTAAACTACTGCCCGCCCTAATATGTTATACTGTATAAAATACACCTGTTCTAACCTACTGCCCGCCCTAATATATTACACTGTATAAACTACACCTGTTCTAACCTACTGCCCGCCCTAATATGTTATACTGTATAAACTACACCTGTTCTAAACTACTGCCCACCCTAATATGTTATACTATATAAACTACACCTGTTCTAACCTACTGCCCGCCCTAATATATTACACTGTATAAACTACACCTGTTCTAACCTACTGCCCGCCCTAATATGTTATACTGTATAAACTACACCTGTTCTAAACTACTGCCCACCCTAATATGTTATACTATATAAACTACACCTGTTCTAACCTACTGCCCGCCCTAATATATTACACTGTATAAACTACACCTGTTCTAACCTACTGCCCGCCCTAATATGTTATACTGTATAAACTACACCTGTTCTAAACTACCGCCCGCCCTAATATGTTATACTGTATAAACTGCACCTGTTCTAAACTACCGCCCGCCCTAATATGTTATACTGTATAAACTGCACCTGTTCTAAACTACCGCCCGCCCTAATATGTTATACTGTATAAACTGCACCTGTTCTAAACTACCGCCCGCCCTAATATGTTATACTGTATAAACTACACCTGTTCTAAACTACCGCCCGCCCTAATATGTTATACTGTATAAACTGCACCTGTTCTAAACTACCGCCCGCCCTAATATGTTATACTGTATAAACTGCACCTGTTCTAAACTACCGCCCGCCCTAATATGTTATACTGTATAAACTGCACCTGTTCTAAACTACCGCCCGCCCTAATATGTTATACTGTATAAACTGCACCTGTTCTAAACTACCGCGCGCCCTAATATGTTATACTGTATAAACTGCACCTGTTCTAAACTACCGCCCGCCCTAATATGTTATACTGTATAAACTGCACCTGTTCTAAACTACCGCCCACCCTAATATGTTATACATATAAACTGCATCTATTCTAACCTACCGCCCGCCCTAATATGTTATACTGTATAAACTGCACCTGTTCTAAACTACCGCCCACCCTAATATGTTATACAGTATAAACTACACCTGTTCTAAACTACTGCCCACCCTAATATGTTATACTGTATAAACTACACCTGTTCTAACCTACCGCCCGCCCTAATATGTTATACTGTATAAACTGCACCTGTTCTAACCTACTGCCCGCCCTAATATGTTATACTGTATAAACTACACCTGTTCTAAACTACCGCCCGCCCTAATATGTTATACTGTATAAACTGCACCTGTTCTAACCTACCGCCCACCCTAATATGTTATACAGTATAAACTACACCTATTCTAACCTACCGCCCGCCCTAATATGTTATACTGTATAAACTGCACCTGTTCTAAACTACCGCCCACCCTAATATGTTATACAGTATAAACTACACCTGTTCTAAACTACCGCCCACCCTAATATGTTATACAGTATAAACTACACCTGTTCTAACCATAACTTATCATATGGTGCATACATCCATTTCATTAGTAATGAGACCTGAGAACATGCCTTTGAAAGCGGCATGCTGTCATTTAAAATGTAAACAAACTCTCCTCCCAAATCACTTAAATATCAAGCAAAAATGGCTAATTAAAACCCATTTTTTGTAAGGGCAGTATGACATAATGGTTATAATTTATACAGTAGAACATTGTTTAATCAGGAAAACATGATTTTATAGTAAAAACAAACACATAATCTCCCTTTAAGTGTTGTCTGTCGCATGTGTCACTGTGTCAGTGGTTGTGTCATTGCTGTCGTAGACACGACGCGGCCACGTCGGGACCACGAGGTAGATAACCGAGACTACCACTTTGTGGAGTCGCGAGAACAGATGGAGGCCGACATACAGAACCACTTGTTTATAGAGGCCGGCCAGTACAACAGCAATCTCTACGGCACCAGTGTAGCCTCCGTCAGAGAGGTCGCAGAAAGTGTAAGTGTCCTCGAATGGCTCTGTCAGGGAGAACACAGAAAGTGTAAGTGTCCTTGTATGGCTCTGTCAGGGAGAACACAGAAAGTGTAAGTGTCCACGTGTGGCTCTGTCAGGGAGGTCGCAGAAAGTGTAAGTGTCCTTATATGGCTCTGTCGGGGAGGTCGCAGAAAGTGTAAGTGTCCTCGTATGGCTCTGTCAGGGAGAACGCAGAAAGTGTAAGTGTCCTTGTATGGCTCTCTCAGGGAGGTCGCAGAAAGTGTAAGTGTCCACGTGTGGCTCTGTCAGGGAGGTTGCAGAAAATTTAAGTGTCCTTGTATGGTTCTGTCAAGGAGGTCGCAGAAAGTGTGTCCTCACTCATGCTAATTGACAGATCTGGTATGTCGCAGTTTTCCTAAGTCACAATCAAAATTACATACAATACCTCCATTATGGGTCGTTCTTTTTGAAAAGAATGCATCTGTGTCTGAAGGTAGTAATCTGCCCCCACTAATCTAATGTGTTGTCGTTCTCCAATGTAAACACTGTAGCCTCGATGTGATATAGTGATCTGTACCCACTAAACTGTATCTGAAATTTAAATGTCCCTGGAATCGCGAGGTTTTACCAAAAACTGTTGGTAGTTCAGCCAGTACGTGTTCTTTGACAGCAGGGTAAACAGTGTGTCCGGATGTGAAATAGTGATCTGTCCCCACTAAACTGATGTCTCTATCTGCAGTGCAAACACTGTATCCTGGGTGTGTAATAGTGATCTGTTCCCACTATAAATGACATCTATCTGCAGGGTAAACACTGCATCCTGGATGTGAGTGGCAATGCCATCAAGCGACTACAAGTGGCTGGACTCTTCCCAGTTGCAATCTTCATCAAGCCCAAGTCTGTGGATGCCATCATGTAAGTCGTGTCTACTGTTCATATCAACATCAAACGACAGTGGACGGTTTAGGAAGATTATTGATGTTCGATGTCAGACAGAATTACATCTAGCCTCAGCCTCCCACCCAGACAAAAATGTATAAACATTGATATGAATATATTAATAGTATCGATCTGATGCGCAAAACATCGATGACCGATGCCGGATGAAACTACCTCAGAACCCCTCCCCAAAATAAAGAATTTTTTTATCGTATCGGAGTCGATATCTTAGGGCACCACGGTTTGAGTTCTTTGCTTGTCATTTCGAAATTTGTAAAAATTTTATCATCCTTTGTTGCTGGGTCTTTCAAGAGAGAGAGACGATAAATCCATTCATCCCTTCTCCTTGTCGTCTGTGCCGGGGAAAATAAAAGATCTCACAGCGGGAAGTGGAGAAATCCTTTTCAAAGACTAACTTTGGGCAGGTCGTTGCACCATAGGATCAGATGTAGATAGTTTAAGTAACTAGCGTACAAATCACGCATAGCTTTGCCAGCAATCGTCAGACCAGGGATTCTTGAAAAATGAAAGTGTTACGGATCTTTCCTGGTGTTGTAGATAAATCCTGGAAAGTTTTTCGCCCCAAATGCAAAGCATCTCGGTGGAATCACAATGAAAATACATGTGCTGACTCTGTAATAATAACATTTAATAATAATAATCTTTATTGTATAATTCTCAGCACAGAAGTTGTTGGCAACATAGTTATATAAATATATTATGAAAAAATAGAATAAAGACAAACAAATTGCTTATATTCGTTATTCATGTGTGTAATAGTATGCAAATCGTAATTCATGCAAAAGAACGTATATTATCATGATATACTAACTGATTATTTAATAGTGGATTATAAGAATACTATAACAAAACGAAAATAAATATATTGCACATGTGTTACTAATAAATTGTTGTTAAATAAATTGAAACTATTATATTATGTTTTCTAATCACGCAAAAGTAGATGTTTGATCCTTTTCTTGAGAGATGATTTTGTCATATATGTGATGTTGTTGTGCGCAGGGAATGGAACAAGAGAGCGTCGGAGGACCAGGCGAGACAGACGTACGAACGCGCCCTCAAGTTGGAGCAGGAGTTTGGAGAATACTTCACTGGTCAGTCTTCCTTCTATGACCATAGTCACACACTTCAGTCTGAAACTGACCTCACTACCAGTAGCTGTCCTCACGGTCTCAAACTGTCCGCTGTCTAAAAAAAGACCTGACACAACGTGTCCCGTGTTATATGAAGTGTCCTGTGTTGTACAGTTTGTTGTACAAAGTGAAGTGTAATCTGTTGTACAAAGTGTTGTATGTTGTACTATGTGTCCTTTGTTGTACGAAGTGAAGTGTCCTATGTTATATAAAATCTCCCGTGCAGTACAGAGAGCACTTGTGCAGTGTCGTGTGTTGTGTCCTGTTTAGTACAGTGTGTGGTGTGTTGTGTCCTGTGCAGTACATCCTGTTGTGTGTTGTATTGCGTACAGTACAGAGTGTCCTATTCTGAACAGTGTGTGGTGTGTTGTGTCCTGTGCAGTACATCCTGTTGTGAGTTGTATTGTGTACAGTACAGAGTGCCCTATTCTGTACAGTGTGTGGTGTGTTGTGTCCTGTGCAGTACATCCTGTTGTGTGTTGTATTGCGTACAGTACAGAGTGTCCTATTCTGAACAGTGTGTGGTGTGTTGTGTTGTGTCCTGTGCAGTACATCCTGTTGTGTGTTGTATTGTGTACAGTACAGAGTGTCCTATTCTGTACAGTGTGTTGTGTCCTGTGCAGTACGTCATGTTGTGTGTTGTATTGTGTACAGTACAGAGTGTCCTATTCTGTACAGTGTGTGGTGTGTTGTGTCCTGTGCAGTGCATCCTGTTGTGTGTTGTATTGTGTACAGTACAGAGTGTCCTATTCTGTACAGTGTGTGGTGTGTTGTGTCCTGTGCAGTACATCCTGTTGTGTGTTGTATTGTGTACAGTACAGAGTGTCCTATTCTGTACAGTGAGTGCAGTGTAACATGTCGTGTGCAGTACACAGTGTGGTGTATTGTATAACATGTCCTGTGTTGTACAATGCGTCATGTGCTGTACAAAGTCTCCTGTACTGTCCTGTGTGTCCTGTGTAATACAGTGCAGTACAGCATGTCCTGCGGTGTTTGCTGTGCAGTACAAAGTGTCCCGTGCAGTACCGAGTGTCATGTGCTGTGTTCTCTGTAGTAATAGTAATAATAATAAGTTTATTTAGACACTCATTTCAACAACTCAGTTCAGTGGTGTTGACAATGTTTCTAAAATACTAAATCTGCTGCAATGATTAATAGAGCTACTAAAAATATGAGTAATAAAATAAAACGTCTACAAAGTAGCTCAAACGAAACTGCTAAACAATCATGAGCTAAAGCTATAATTCAATAATATTACATCTGGTTATATTACATGTAATATTACAGTTCGATGTGTGTTATGTGTTGCAGCGGTGGTGACAGGGGACACCCCGGAGGAGATCACAACGAAGGTGAAGGGGGTGATCAGGGAGCAGTCAGGCCCCACCATGTGGGTGCCGAGCAAGGATATCCTATGAGGGCGACAGTGTCACGCCAACTCTCACTCACCGTGAGGACATTGCTAACAGTTATATAGACAGGAACATGGTCCGCTCATGACCTGTGCTGACGCACTGCTCTTACGGAGCAATCTGCTCTTTTATAATGAGAGGAGCACTGCTCATTAAGAGTACAGGAGGAAGCTGCTCGTTACAAGGATAGGAGCTGTTTGCTCCTGATGAGCCGGAGGAGTGTATTGCTCCTGTTAAGCTGATAAGTGTTGTTTGCTCCTAACAAGTGCGAAGATAAGAGCTCCTAATGAGCAGAGGATCGCTGTTATCTGCTCTACGCAAGTACAGGAGCATGCTGCTCGTTACAAGGGTAGGAGCAGTGTCTGCTCTTCATGGGAACAGTAGTAAGATGCACATTAAGAGGACATGAGCTCTGTTTGCTCCTGTCATTGAAGTAGTCTTGTTCCACCAACAGATGTACTGTCATTGAGAGACACAGGGAGAGGAGGGGAGAGGGAGGGGTGAGAGGGGGATGAAGGGAGAGGGAGAGAGAGGGAGGGAGGGAGAGAACATAGCGATCAAAGACACAAGTAAGTCATAACGGATCATGTATCAATCAACTGTCTATGTACATAGTAGATGAGGCTAATATATAGAACAGCATCACTTATGTTGGCAGCAGTTGTAGCCCTTAGCTCATACAGCTTGACACTGGACGTGTGTTTCAGTACAACAACAACACCGTTTGTGACATGTACAGTATGTGTACACTTTGAATGTGTATTTCTAAACAACAGTATGAGTTCTCGTGTACAATCTACTGTGTGCTCGTACATGTTTATTCCTAATCATTAATATCAGTGATTGTGTACAATGTGACGCCATTAATGGTTCGACATGTGTATTCATTATCAACAATATCAGTGCTGGTGTTAAAATGATGTGTACACATTTGGTGTATGTACATGTGTGTTCCTAACTAGCAGTACAATTCTGGTGTACAATATGATGTGTACACATGTGTTTCTTATCTTCTGTATCATTTTTGGTGTACACATTGGGTGCATATACGTGTGTATTCTTAATCAACAGATACAACATGTTGTGTACACACGTGTATCCCGAATGAACAGTATCAGTGCTAGTGTCTACGTACACGTTGGTGTACTTTTATATGCCTTCGCGTTATTTCTTTTTCCTAATTTGTTTGTCTTTTTGATTCTCTTGAGACGTCTCATTGATCATGGATGTGTGTGTTGGGTGTATTAGAAGTGGCTCACGTTAAACTAAGATCGAGTAAATATTTAATAATATTGTATTCGTAATAAATGTGCAATACGTATGTTTTGTTGTAGCCGGGTGTGTTGGTTTCCGAGACTCTTCATTTGTTACACAGTCGAGGTAGAAAACTTCACCTTAGTAACAGGTTGCCGTGGTAGCAGATTACCATGGTAACAGATTGTTAGTGGCATACATGGCATTTCTGATGCTATTGTGTCAGATCAATGTCACTAGTATGTGTATAAAATAACATTATGACAGTCACCAATGGTGACAGACATTATAGTGTCACAGTGATGACACTGACATATTTATGTCATTTTAGTGTCGCCAGTAATGACACTAATATATTAATGTCACCAGTGATGATACTGACATATTATGGCACCAGTGGTGACACTGACATATTAGATAGACATATTACTACGACTATATTTCAGCGTCACCATTGATAACTGCTGACAGATTAGTGATGCGATGGTCAAGTTCTCGATGATCAAATTGTCACATTTGTAAAGTGTACTTCCAAACAATTGGTTCTGATGAATTGATCTAATAATTTAAAATGTAAAAGTAATAATAAAAGCATGTCTGTATTTATTGTGTTCAAACTTGTTTATTAATAATTGTGAAATCCTGTAAACAAAACATAATATATTATAAAGTTTAGAATAATTATTGTTAGAATCCACATTCTTCACCATCTTACTCATGCATTATTTTACATTTGTACTTACAAATATTCAACTTGAATCGTTGACTATGTCGCTTGCCCCCGTCCCCCCTGAATCAGACCATATTCCTATGTCCCCCTGAATCATGGACCATATCACTTGTCCCCCTGAATCATGTACCATGTCAATTAGTCCCCCTGAATTATGGACCATGTCCCTATGTTCGTCTGAATCATGGACCATTGCTTGGTCCCCATGAATCATACACCATGTCGCTTGGCCCCCTGTTGAATTATGACCTACATGTATATACCCATGTCCCCATGAATCATTGGCCATGTCACTTAGCCCCCTGAATCATGGGCCATGTCATTAGCCCCCTGAATCATGGACCATGTCATTAATACCTTAATCATGGACCATATCATTTAGCCCCCTGAATCATGGAACATGTCATTAGCCTCCTAAATCATGGAACATGTCATTAGCCCCCAGAATCATGGACCATGTCATTAATACCCTGAATCATGGACCATGTCATTTAGCCCCCTGAATCATGGACCATGTCATTAGCCCCCTGAATCATGGACCATGTCATTAATACCTTAATCATGGACCATCTCATTTAGCCCCCTGAATCATGGAACATGTCATTAGCCTCCTAAATCATGGAACATGTCATTAGCCCCCTGAATCATGGACCATGTCATTAGCCCCCTGAATCATGACCCTTTGTTAGTAGCCCCATGAATCATGGACCATGTCATTAGCCCTCTGAATCATGGACCATGTCATTAGACCCCTGAATCATGGCCCATGTCATGAGCCCCCCGAACATGGACCATATCACTTAGCCCCCTTGGTCGGTAGATGGTGCAGATATCGCCTTAACACGTATTATATTTCTTCAAATCAAATCGTGACATTTATATTGCGCCGTTCCAACAATCGTTGCTCACGGCGCCGTACAGAATGTTCGGGAAAACAGATAAGTTTTAAGGTTTGATTTAAAATCAGTGTTTGTCATTCTTGTTGCAGTCAGCTTTTTCGGCAGCAAGTTCCATAGTGTTGGGGCTGCCACGGAAAAGGATCTATCACCCCAGCGACGCGATGCGCGTGGTACACATAAATGATTGTGTTCACTGAAGCGCAACAATCGAGTTGGCTGACGTCTGTTCAAACATTTGGTGATATACTGTGGTGCACAGCCAGTCAGTGCTCGGTGCGTGAGTAGAAGTATCTTATACTCTACTCTAACTGCTATTGGCAGCCAGTGCAGCTTCATCAATAGAGGTGTGACATGACAGAACTTCCTGGCGCCGTCGACAAGGCGGGCCGCCCAGTTCTGTACTCTCTGCAACCGTTCTAGTTGTTTCACAGGCAGTCGGTGGAGTAATGCATTGCCTACGTCAAGTCTGCTGGTAACAAACGCATGTATGACTTGTTCTGTCGCTGCAGGCGTTAGATAACGTCTTATTCTTGCAATATTTCGGAGATGGAAAATTGCAGATCTACAGACAGCAGTCACGTGCGTCTCCATCTTCATCTCGGCATCGAACTGTACACCAAGGTTCCGTACATTCTGAGTTACAGTGACCAAACAGTCTCCAATGCATAGTGTGCGCAGCTCAATTTTTTTTAGTTGTTGCGCAGAGCCGAACACGATGACTTCTGTCTTTGAGTCATTCAACTTTAAAAAGTTTGTCACCATCCACGTCCTGATCTCCGCTATACATTCTTCAATACGGACGACAGCCGCAGCAATTTCCTCTTGGTGTGGTTTCACTGGAATGTAGATTTGAGTATCATCCGCGTAGAAATGACACATCAAATTGTACTTGCGAATAATCTTAGCAACTGGTGCCACATAGATGGAGAACAGCTGAGGACCCAGCACGGAGCCTTGTGGTACCCCGTATACCAGAGGACGAGCAGGCGATGTAGCACCATGAATGTGGACAGACTGGACTCTGTCTCTTAGGTATGACTTAAACCAGTCCAGTGCATCTTGGACCACTCCGATATCATGTGAGAGTCTATGCAACATCACTTCATGGTCGACGGTGTCAAACGCAGCCGATAGATCAAGGAGAACCATGATGATAACATGCTGATTGTCCATTGCGTGCAGGATGTGATTCTGCACACAGACAAGGGCCGTCTCAACGCTGTGATTCGGCTTGTACGCTGACTGATAGGGCTCACAGAGATTGTGCTCTGACATGTGAGCTGACAATCTCGCAGCAACGACACGTTCTATTGTCTTCGATAGATAGGGTAGATTTGACACGGGTCGGTAGTTATTCAAGACAGTTTTGTCTAGACTCGGTTTCTTGAGTACTGGCCTGATGTGCGCTTCCTTCAAGTACGAAGGCATTACCTCCGTTCTCAGAGACAGGTTAACAATTGTCATGAGCACAGGTACAACATCGTGCACACAGTCTCTAAGAAGCCATGTCGGAATGGGATCAAGTTCACAAGATTTCACTGGCGATGACTTCAACAACATTCCAATTTCAGCCTCAGTGGCTGGCTCAAATGCAGTCAGCAGACACGTCTGCGGTGCATCATCAGCAGAGGCATTTACAGTGGTGACATTCTGATTCAGTTCAGACCGAATGTTCGAGATCTTTTCTGAGAAGAAATCTGAGAACAGCATTGCCAGTGTGTCAGACGAGTCACATGGCGGTAGTGGTGTGCCATTATCAGTGTGTAGGAGCTTGGCAACAATCTTGAACAGCTGCTTCTGGTCACCAGATGCATCAGCATATTGATTCGTGTGGTATTCAAGGGCCTTCTGAGATGAACTTTTCGTCCCTCTCGTATATATGTATATATATGGTAGGCCCACTCCTTCCAGTCTTGGCTACCAAAAACGTGGCGGCCCTCCCGAAAACATCGACATCGTCGGAAGAACATGATATATATATATAAACGGTAGCCAAGACTAGAAGGAGTGGGCTTACCCTATCCCCACTTCTATGTTGATTTTACGAAGTTGTCGACTTGGATGAGCGGGTATTTCATTGGAGAAATGGTTCGCCAGGAACTAGTCTGCACAATGCGGGTGAACTATCTGTATCCCGTCGGTGCATGCTAAACCGATATGATTATCCGACGACCCTGGACGTAGACAACAATCCCTGCAGCCCAAGAAACCGGAGAAGGCAACCAGACGTGTTACATGATGGACTTCGTGAGAAGATCATCACTGCCAACCATACGTTTCTCGTGCGCTAACCTCTGACAATTATATATTTTAAGTGATTCACATCGAAGATTACTTTGACCTGAACACAATTTCTTTATCACGGAATATTTGGACATGGCAACTGTACAGATTATTACGTAAAAGCTTCAATGTGTCCTGGCGCGATCACAAACCAACCGTGACAAGCATGGCAGTCTAACACGGATCTCCACTACTGCGAGGCAACGACGTCTACGTCTAGCAGGCCCGTGTGCTGGGGCACTGCGGGCGGAATATCACCACAAACAATCTCCAACGGCATCCAGCCCCACCGCCACTCGTCTTTCGATGACAGTCCGATAGATAGGAGCTCAGGCTCCGTCTGAAACTTTTACACTTGACACAAATTCACCAAAATGCTTTCGGTAAAAACGCATCCCCGAAAAGCATTTATGCTATGGGCCGTTTGGAAAACCACCATTATAAAAATCCTGGGTACGCCCCTTTAGGTTAAAAGCCACTTTTTATGTCGACAATATTGTGTGTGTGGTGGTGACTACTGTTGCGGACGCCATTCTAACTGTGAGTAAAAACCATAATACTTGTAGACGGAATGGGCAAAGTAGCTAATATATATATATATAATTATTAAAACGGCGAAGGGAGTTTTTTTAACCAGGAGCTGGAACGGGCACGGCCTAATGGTGGAGCCTATGAAGTGTCAGCTGAAGATGGCGAACCCTGTATCGGGAATAAGGAGGATATAATGTGTGCCCTATTTGCGTGATAGCCTCGTGCATGCGCACACACACACACCACCTGCCACACACACGCACAAACTTACACCACTCCTCTCACGCACGCACCCATACACGCGCGCGCACTTTTACCCGCACCCATACGCGCGCACACACGCACCCATACGCGCGCATAAATACGCGCATCCCGCGCGTGTTCAGTTACTGTAGTCATCAACCGGCGGTTGGCTTACATATCCATTGAACCTTGTACTACCCTAAAATTATCTGCTGTTTTTCGTAAAAAACAAACGTGATAAGAGGAAGGGATAGCGGCCCGACGGCGGTTAAGATGCCGGTGGATTTTAAGCATATGATATAATGTGGTATTTGTGATGGCCCTTGTACGCATGCACGCACACGCACACACGCACGCACGCACAAACTGATACCGCACCACCACACGCACGCACTCCTCACACTCACTCACGCGCACCCATACGCACGCTTGCCACGCACTTACGCGCCATACGCACGCGCCCATACGCACTTGCGCGCAACACTTACGCGCGCATTGCCTTTTACGCACCCATACACTTGCCTTTTACGCGCGCCAATACGCACACACTCCGCTCACGCGCCCATTACGCGCACACACGCACACACGCACCCATACGCACACACACACTCACTCACACACGCACCCATACACACGCACGCGCACGCACGCACACAGTTATCCTTGTAAATTAACGTGGACAGTCAAGACGCCCATGGATTATTATTTACAAACAACTAGTTTCCTTTCGTACAGCGAGTTTAAGTACTTCGGCTGGGCTGGCAGATAGTGCTAAGAAGCACACGCCGATGGTGTCTATGCGGCCGGTTTACTGAACTGAGCGTTGCACTGGTATTGTGTAGAACAGCACAGCTTAGCCGACAAAGTATGGTATTATGACGTGACTAAAAGAACTCAAAACAAACACAATAACAGCCATATAAACACCGCAGCAAAACTGACAAAGAACTCGTAATCTGAAACGCGTATTGCGCCAACTGGTTGAATGAAGAGCCGGTTCAGAAATAGGGACTGGCTGCAAATTTACAAACGACCCTTCTCACCAGGACAAATAAACAACATTGTCTTGTCCGAATATTCCCGTAACTGGTTCTTTAACATGTTAAATGTTATATAGATTAAACAAACACGTACATATGTTTGATCGGGTGATACAAAATGGATAGGTAAGGGTTGAGACGACCCCTCTACATAATTGTGTTCTAATATATATATATATATTCGACCACGGTCTTGGTCACGGTAACGAGTATGTTCTGTCTACCAAGCTTGGAGAAACCATACGGCCATGTTGTGTTTGCAAACATGATAACCGTCTGAATATAGCGAAACTCTTGGTCAATACTGCAAGACTAACGCTGGACAACAAACAACTTCACAGGTACGACATTGCGTTTGGTATTTAATTTACATACACACACGTAGCCTTCGTTTCTTAACCTGGGGATATTGTATATCACATAATGCCACTTATGTTTATCTGTCAGTATGTATTAGTTCTCTGCGCGGGGCTAGACTTTTAGCCCAAGCTCGAATGCTTAGCAGTTAGATTCCAGGCCCGGCCCAGGCACGCAAACATATCTCAAGTCAGGTCCTGCCCAGGCCCGCAACCTAAACTATAGGCCCAGGCCCAGCACAGGCCCGGAAATGGTTGTCACAGGTTGTCCCAGGCCCGGCCCTGTCCGGCACGCAGGTTTCTGGCGTAGGCCCCGGCCCAAGCCACGGACGAAAAGCGCGTTAGCCCGCAGCCCGTAAGCCAGTAAGCCCGCGGCCCACAAAACACCAACTTAGAAAACAGTATTGTTTTCTTAGTTTAACATTAATAACTGAAATTAAAATATGACATTCAGGCTTTATAATATATGCATATCACGAATTATTACTATTCCTGCATTGCTGGTGGAGAGAGAATGAACAAGGGGCACTATGTTTCATGTTATAATATTATAGAAAGAGGGAGCCTCTGGGAGGGCAGTGGCTTACTGTGCTATGTCAAACAATAGTACTAGTCTACTGGTGCCCTCGTCGCCCTGCACTGGGCTATACGATTAACTAAACAACCTTAATTAAGCCAGTTGTCACCCTTTCTTCCAGTCATGCCACTACTGCCGGGACCCAGCCAAGGCTAGTGTCAGTGGTTTAGAAGAGTCAGTAAGCTAGTAAACAGGTTACGGTCTAGACACCAGACATCACCAAAGGCGTAAGAGATAGTTAGCTACTAGTACCAGCTATAGTTAAGTTTTAGCTTACAAAACTGACAGGAAACATGCATTAGCTGTGCTAAATATTCCAGTCAAAATGTTTTGGAAATGCCAGTAGATGATTCAAGGATTACATTACAAAGAAGTGGTTATGAAACTATGAGTGTATTTCATTGGTCGTAGTTTACACAAAATGTCTAATTATCTCTGTTAAAAGAATTCACCCTATTAAAATGATACCTTGTCTTTGGAAGTCCCATTTTTAAAAATCTGCAAAGCTCAAATAAAGCACTCGTGTCATTTATAATTCCATGCAAAGTGTCAATTTGCAAAGACCGTAAGCAATTATAAATAACCCTAATATTAATTAGCCTGAATAAAATACTAATCCGTGTTTGACTATTAAATATAAAATTGTTATCACACCCAGAACATGTCCCAGATATGGGACATGTTCGCAGAATTCGATTTTTCTCAGCCCAGGTACGGCCCAGCCCTCCAAAAATGTACCTACGCCCGGCCCGCAAAATTTACACGAGGCCGGGCCCAGCCCCCGCACAGGGCACTAGTATGTATTTCTATATGTTTCTCCCTCCCTCCCTCCCTCCTCCTCCCTCCTCCCTCCCTCCCTCCCTCCCTCCTCCCTCCCTCCCTCCCTCCCCTCCTCCCCCTCCCTCCCTCTCCTCCCTCCTCCCTCCCTCCCTCCCCTCCTCCCTCCTCCCTCCCTCCCTCCCTCCCTCCTCCCTCCCTCCTCCTCCCTCCCCTTCCTCCCCTCCCCTCCTTCCTCCTCCCTCCCTTCCTCGCAGTCCCTCTCCGTCCGTCCGTCCGTCCGTCTCGTCCGTCCGTCCGTCTCGTCCGTCCGTCCGTCCGTCCGTCCGTCCCTCCTCCTCCTCCTCCTCCCTCCTCCCTCCCTCCCCTCCTCCCTCCCTCCCTCTCTCTCTCTCGCTCTCTCTCTCTGTCTCTCTCATGCTGATCCATCTGGCGGGTTTCTTCCGGGTTTTCCTTCTCCTAGACCCACTGCCTGCCAAGGCTAAAGAGTTAGATCTACCCAGGTTTTAGAATCAGAGTTGTCATTCTCCTAGATCACTAGCATGCAAGCCTAGGGTCATCAGTTACATACATGCGCGAACGAGCGCGCGCACGCACACGCACACGCACACGCACAAACACACACACACACACACACACACACACACACACACACACACACACACACACACTCACTCATCGCCGAGACATATAAGATATCACATAATTTATTACAGTTCACTTCTGCCGATGCCGGATCTCAGTGTGAATGCGACTGTATTACTTTGACAACTTCACTGGAATCAACGGGTGAATTCGTTTGAATTTGAAACTTTGCTCGCAAAGATGTCAGGTAAATAACTAACCATTTGTTATGTCAGTGTTCGCACATTATGACTGCAGTACGCACTAATATGTTTCTTATTAGCTTTGTTGCTAAAAACAGTACTCTGTGAAAGTATTATTTCAAAGGGAAACTTGTGTTTCTAGAATAATTTCAAATTACAGTGGAACCTCATTATTAAGGTCACCTTTGAGACCGGAGAAAAGTGACCTGTATAGCGAGGTGACATTATTAGCGGCGCTAATATCATATACTTTACTGTATGTGGAAATAATTTTCGACTTTTCTTGGGTGACCCTAATTGCGAGGTGGTTGTATTACCGAGGTGACCGTAAAGCGAGGTTCCACTGTACTAACGATTATTGTATATTATGGGAAATATATTGTGTGATAACGTTGTATGTGAAACAGGCAACACAAAAATAACCACGTAAAATAACTTGTTATAAAATAAAAAAACGTTCATATAATAAAATGCGTAATATGTCACATGTATTTGAACTGAGTGTCATAGGTCAGGCAAGTTTGCAGGTTTAATTTGAGCATGTATTGACAGTGAAATAACTCATGTTAGGAAGAGTGACGTTTTAGCCTTTTTCATTCGCATAACAGACGTGGATGCGGAATGTCATGGACGTATAGTAGCTGTAGGTAGACCTAATGGATGTATTCGTTTTTAAAGAGCAAGAGGTATGTGTTTTGAAGACATGTCAATGACATGATAGCAGTGGCTGTGAATGACTTTCGTTGTTTTCTAAGGGACAGTTTTCCAAAAATCTGACAAAACGTGAACATAGCCACCGATAGGAAGATCAACCGTGCTCACAACTCAACTATTTTGTCACACTAGAATAAAATGGTGAATTGTGAAATTGTTTGTTTCAGACGTGGTGAGCTTGAAAAGTAAGCGACAATTCTTCTCTATATATTATGACGTATATAGCATATTGGCGACAGGAAGGGTATTTAAAAAAATAATAATCACCCTCATAATCTTCGTATTCATCATATTAATTATCGTCATCATTATAACTACCATCGTTGTCGCCATCATCATGACCGTCGTCAGTATCATTATCGATATCACCACCACCACCACCACCGCCACCGCCACCACCACCACCACCACCACCACCAACACCACCACTGCTACCACCATCACCACTGCTACCACCACTGCTACCACCAACACCACCACCACTGCTACCACCATCACCATCACTGCTACCACCACCACCACCACCACCACCACCACCACCACCACTGCTACCACCACCACCATCACTGCTACCACCATCACCACCATCACCACCACTGCTACCACCATCACCACCGCCACTGCTACCACCATCACCATCACTGCTACCACCACCACCACCACCACCACCAACACCACCACTACTACCACCATCACCACTGCTACCACCACTGCTACCACCAACACCACCACCACTGCTACCACCATCACCATCACTACTACCACCACCACCACCACCACCACCACTGCTACCACCACCACCATCACTGCTACCACCATCACCACCATCACCACCACTGCTACCACCATCACCATCACTGCTACCACCACCACCACCACCACCACCACTGCTACCACCATCACCACTGCTACCACCACCGCCACCACCACCACCACCACTGCTACCACCACCACCATCACTGCTACCACCACCACCACCACCACCACAAATCACTGCTACACCACCATCACCATCATCACTGCTACCACCACCACCACCACCACCACCACCACCACCACCACCACCACCACCACTGCTACCACCATCATCCCTGCTACCACCACCGCCACCACCACCACCACCACTGCTACCACCACCACCATCACTGCTACCACCACCACCACCATCACCACCACTGCTACCACCACCACCACCACCACCACCACTGCTACCATCACTGCTACCACCACCACCACCGCCACCATCACTGCTACCATCACCACCACCACCATCACTGCTACCACCACCACCACCACCACCACAAATCACTGCTACACCACCACCACCACCATCACTGCTACCACCACCACCACCACCACCACCACTGCTACCACCACCACCACCACCACCACCACCACCACTGCTACCACCATCACCACTGCTACCACCACCACCACCACTGCTACCACCATCACTGCTACCACCACCACCACCATCACCACCACTGCTACCACCACCACCACCATCACCACCACTGCTACCACCACCACCACCACCACCACTGCTACCATCACTGCTACCACCACCACCACCACGAATCACTGCTACACCACCACCACCACCATCACTGCTACCACCACCACCACCACCACCACCACCACCACCACCACCACCACCACCACCACCACCACTGCTACCACCATCATAATCAACATCATCAGCAGAAGGAGTACAACATCATCATAATTTTGTATTACATTACCAATTTAGTTATTTCATTACCGGTTGGTTATTACACTACATTTACATTTATTACAACACCGGTCGATTATTACATTACCAGTCGATTTATTACATTACTGGTTGTAAGACACGTATGCGCAGAATGACATGGGCATGTTTATAAACTATCGATGGGTCTCATGCGTGCATTCGTTTTAAAAGGGCAGGAGTTATGTGATTTTGAAGACATTTGATCAATTTATCAATGACTGGCTGTGAACAAGGTTAATAATTTTCTCATGTAGGTTATTCACTAATCTGAAAAAAAACGTTACCATGGCCACCGATGGGATAGTCAACTGTGCACTAAGGTATTTACTATTTAGTCACGACAGTGTGATATGGTGACTAAATGAAATTGTTTGTTGCAGGTCAAGTGCGACGTCTGCAAGGTAAACGATCATGCTTCTATACATTTTATTACTTTGCTAATACATTAACGAAAGGAAAATAACTATGCAACATTAAAAACATTATCATCCCTGCAAGGTGCGATGACCGGAAATAAAGAAGTATTGTTTTGTAAGACGGGGTGCTAAATTGAATCATAATCTTTTTTATCAGAAATATTTTACTTTTTTCTTCATCAAACTTTCATGTAAAGTAAAACAAGTAAAGGTACGTCGTTATATGGCGCAGTATCCAGTCTTCAGGACTGCTCAAAGCACTTTCCACATTACTCCCTGGCAGACTTGTTCAATCGAACACCATCTCGACTTATCTGGGAAGCATTCAGCCACGCTGCAATTAATGCGCGAAAACTATTCGCACACAAATATCCACCACTGTCTATTGCCAGGTACTCATTCATACAGCTGAGTGAACCGAAGCAATGTAGAGTAAACGAACTTGCCCATGGTTCGACACACGGCCGCATAGGATTCGAACCCGGGTTTTCTCAGTCATGTGATCGAAGCTCTTACCGCGCTCCACGAATGCTAATACTAACGTGTACGACTAGGTGAAATTTATCAAAATAACAAACGTTCGACATATTAAATTCATACGATAAAATGCTCGCTCTCGTCCACGTACGTACGTACGTACGTAAGAACATCGCGAAAGGAATAAGAGACAGAATAAGAAGCCGTGTAAAAGGTTTGAGAAAACTACTTCAAGGAACTATTGAACCTGGAGGAAATAACAGTGACATGGAATGACCATCATATGTAGAAGGGAAAGTGGAATTAGCTGATGCTACTGACACGGAGATGCAAACTAGGTTAAAAGGGGTGAAGGAGAGGAGAGCACCTGATATCGACGAGATGCGTGTGGAGATGATAATGACAGCAGGGGATATTGGAATTATCTGAACAAAAAGAATTATTTGTTCCAATAGGGAAAAGGTAGGGAGATATGCAAGATTCAGGACAATACCACTGCTACCAAGGAAGGATTCGACAGAAAGCAGAGAACGAATTGGGTGAAGAAAAACTGAAAGGATTCAGAAAGGACAGAGGGAAGATGAACGGGATATCTGCTGGTAGAGACGAGATTAGAGATGCAGGGAGCGTAGCAGTGGGATTTGTGGACATGGAGAAGGTCTATGAGAGATGGTGAGGACAACTGTGAGATGTATGGGAGTGGAGAAGCAGAAACCAGGATGGTGGGAGCAGAAGCCAGGATGGTGGGAGCAGAAGTCAGGATGGTGGGAGCAGAAACCAGGATGGTGGGAGCAGAAGCCAGGATGGTGGGAGCAGAAACCAGGATGGTGGGAGCAGAAGCCAGGATGGTGGGAGCAGAAGCCAGGATGGTGGGAGCAGAAGCCAGGATGGTGGGAGCAGAAGCCAGGATGGTGGGAGCAGAAACCAGGATGGTGGGAGCAGAAGCCAGGATGGTGGGAGCAGAAGCCAGGATGGTGGGAGCAGAAGCCAGGATGGTGGGAGCAGAAGCCAGGATGGTGGGAGCAGAAGCCAGGATGGTGGGAGCAGAAGCCAGGATGGTGGGAGCAGAAGCCAGGATGGTGGGAGCAGAAACCAGGATGGTGGGAGCAGAAGCCAGGATGGTGGGAGCAGAAGCCAGGATGGTGGGAGCAGAAGCCAGGATGGTGGGAGCAGAAGCCAGGATGGTGGGAGCAGAAGCCAGGATGGTGGGAGCAGAAACCAGGATGGTGGGAGCAGAAGCCAGGATGGTGGGAGCAGAAGCCAGGATGGTGGGAGCAGTATATTAACGAAAAAAGGGAAGAGTTGTGGCTGGATCTGAGATGTTGGAAGAGTTTTCAGTTAACATCGGATTGAGGCAAGGAAGTGCTCTAGGCCCATTATTACATATTTATCGCGGTGATCAGGAAGATTACCAAATAAACCCCATCAAATGAATGCACTTTAAACCACTATTTCATACCTGACCAAGTGGATTTCATATTAATTTGGCGTAGTTTGGCTGGATTAATGATAATAGCTTAACTGGTACATATGCATATTGTAAGTACTTCACTATACTCATCACGAGAAACATAAAGCACTCGCGTTTCGTACATGCTGTTTGAACACCGTTGCATGTTTCCAGTAGCTTGTTTACAAGGTTGTCCACCCAGGCTATGATCCTAGATATATGAAGATATTATTTTTTGGAGGCAAACCTTTTTGCAGCATTCCATGTCTACTTTAGTCAAAAAATTGCATTTGTTCCCCTGGGTAGAGATGTTAATAACTACAGTCGCTATGCCGAGCCAATCGTGATGAAATAAAATATGTGTTTTACTCTTTTGGCGTTGTATTAGGTCTGTGTATTTTCCTTTTTAGCTGTGAAAGTTCTAAGCCCCATATATGACTATGCACGTCAACTTCCAACCATAATGGACTTGCATTTATTTGTTTACTGGAGTCGAACGTCTAACCGCTTATTGAGCGGTTAGCTGATGGTGTTTTGCTATACGCCGAAGCGAGACGTGGAGTCAACTTCCAGTTTGACATCGCGTCCCGTTTTTGTGTATGGTAACGGCGCTTAATTGCATTAGCTAGAGGTGTTTGCTATCGTAAATGGCTGCACTGCATACGAAGTGCGAAATTGTGAATGCATGCGTATTATTACTTTAAAAAAAATATTACGGTATTTATAAATGATAATGGTTGCTGGTAAATAATGTGAATTTGTTTGTTTCAGATATAATTAAATTGGAAAAAGGGAAAACGGAAACTGCAAATGGTAAGCATCAATTGTTTTGCATAAATAAAACATGAGCAGTTTGATAATACAATGGCGAATGAATAAGTAATCATGCAGTGTCGAAGATAATACAGTCCTTCAAAAACTAGTATGCAAATTGTATATATATATATATATATATACATGTGTATATATATATATATATATATATATATATATATATATATATATATATATAGTTGTGTGTATTTATATATTGTTCTTGATTAGTAGAATTCACGATGTGGCTTCAAGAATCAAATTACCGATATTTTCAAATGAAAACATACTGGCAATATATATATATATATATATATATATAATATTTATTATATTATACTAAATTATATTATATATAATATAATATAATATAATATAATATAATATAATATAATATAATATAATATAATATAATATAATATAATATTATAATATAATATATATATATATATATATATTGCCAGTATCGTTTTCATTTGAAAATATCGGTAATTTGATTCCTGACGCCACATCGTGAATTCCACTAATCAACAACCCGTAACCAACACAACCTGCACAACCACTTCACAGCTGTAATAATTGTTTTCATTGTTGATTATTCATCTCTGACAGGTAGAATATAACAATATGCATGTAAGTGTAGAGTCTTCATTATATGACCATAGTTTCTTGAAAAACCGAGATGTAACAACGTGCTATGGTGTGAAATAGGCCAATACAAAAACGGACATATCGCAGAGACATAGATAATGACTATTCCCCCACTGGCTTATTCTCATTTTATTGAAATCTTACAAACATGCTTGGCTATTACAAGGTTAAGTTGCTGGTTGTATATAATGTACACATATCTTATTTACAAAGTAATTAATTAAGGTTATTACAATAGAGTTACATGGTGAATATGATCAATTATTTGTTTCAGATCAAGTGAAGCGTTTGAACGGTAAATGATCATTCGTTTCTGTTTTCTCATATTGGTAATACAGTATCGACAACAATAAAATCGTTGCAAAGAGCGTTGACCGGAGGAAAATAAAAAGAAACCGACCTTTTGTATGATGAGATTGATTCGCAGTCGTTTCCACTGAGATTAGTGTACGAACAGGTTCGGTTTTATTTCATAAAACATTAGTACTGATATTATCATGTAAGACAAGGTGAAACTGATCAAAATACCACACGCACACCCGAATAAATAGCATGCTCGTTTGCTCGATCGCACGCATGCACATAAGTACGCACGCACGCACGCACGCACAGAAACATACTTACACAGAGATATGTTCATACAGACGCTCGAGCGCGCATTTACACAAAATGACGGGTTAATGCTTATACCTTATGATTATAATGAACATTGTTACGGACACGATATCGATACTGATTGTTTGTTGTATAACGATTTGCCCACTCAATATAAATACTACACCCCAGCATAATTTTTAACCAACTTTAGCAGTGCTGGCAAGAACCTGCCAAGCAAACTGAGTATGATCCACTTTAATGCCCGGAGTTTAAAAGCTACCCTATCCTAGATTAATGACACTATCCAAAGCACTGAGTACAAATGTCATATAATTGCTATATCAGAAACATGATTCAAGGAAAACAGTTGGGACGGAAATTAAATAAACTGTAACGATGTCGTATTTTCAGGTTACAAACTGTACTATAATTCCAGAAAAAAAACAAGATGTGGCGTTGCCATATATGTGTGTGAATCTATACATAACAATTTCCAGTTTTCTTATATTTGTTTAAGGAACATATCGTATGTTGTCGATGACTGTCTTGATAGCATCTTTATTGAGATACAGATTAGTGTACACAAACAAATCAATGCTGGTTGTATGCACAGAGCACCAAATACCAGCATCATCAGCAAATTTAATGACAATCTGTCATTCATGCTGGAAAATCTCAACAGTGAAATTGTTTACATATATGGTGATTACAATATAGATCTATTGCACTGCGAAGAGGAAGCTGAATCAAAATACTTCATTGATCGAATTTTCAGCACTAGATTATACCCATTGATCACCAGGCCCACACGAATAACAGGCACGACTGCTAGTATAGTCCCGCGCACACACACACTCGGCATGAATGTAGGAATCACCACGCACCTGTAAGCCATCGAGCAGTTTACCGCTATGCGGCTTCCCGCCGTATGTGTGTTTGACCTTGTATCATTCCAGTTAAACGGAGTTTTATTACTGCGCACAGGAGAACGACATGTTACTTGCAATATTGAATGGCTACACTTTTTAATATGTGCAAGCGTATGTATGCGTATATATGGCTTACTTTTAGCATTTTTAGTTAAGGCATTTATAAATGATATATGTGAATTTTTTTATAACAGGTGAAATTGCATCCGCAGAAGAACGAACGAAAAAGACAAACGGTAAACGTCAATTCTTTTAAGTCTTTAAAAACATGATCACTTTGATAAAACAGTTGCGACTGAATACATAATAATGCAATATAGAAATATTATAATCCTTAGAAAGTGCGATGACAGCAAAAGACGAAGTGTTTTGTTTGATGTGATACTAAAGTAATTAAACAAAAACGAACTAACACATATGCACAAAACGAACTGGGATATCATTGGGGAGTACTTGATAACTCTGTTTTTGTGTGTGAAATTACTAAGACAAAATGTGTCTGAAAGACAATATCGTGTCCTGATTTGTAAACTCATTATATATACATATATAGCTAATGTCTTTACAGACAATGGAATTAATATTTAACTCAAATTTTATTTATATCTTTCTCACATATTATCAAATTATTAGTTAAGATTGTTGGTTGAATATATTTTATACATACTTTATTTTACACAGTAATTAGTTAAGGTGTTTTTCACGAAACTGTGACATGGTGAATATGTAACATTGTTTGTTTCAGCTAAACTGCATCAATGCGAAGGTAAGCGATAATTCTTCTGTACATTTTATAATTTTGGTAATACGTTGAGCAAAGGGTATGTACACATGTAGTATAAAAAATATCAAAACCCTTATAAAGACAGGACATAATTGTGTGTGTGTGTGTGTGTGTGTGTGTGTGTGTGTGTGTGTGTGTGTGTGTGTGTGTGTGTGTGTGTGTGTGTGTGTGTGTGTGTGTGTGTGTGTGTGTGTGTGATGATATGCATGAATGTAGTAAGATTCTCGCGCACGTATGACACGTACTGTAACAGACACACACGAACGCACGCACGCACCCACGCACACACACATATATATATATATATGCAGTTTGGTTCCCGACGCCACCTAGCGGACTATACTTGTCAACGGACAACCAACGGCCCAACTCACTTTGCTGCCTGGCATTGCGTGAGCAAATAAAGTGTTTAAATTTAAAGCGTGAATTGATAGTTTTTATAAAACTCATAACAACTGGAGATAGTAGACGATGTTTTCAGTCGCCACCAGTCATTTTTAAATGGGCAAACTATATGATATTATGTCCTCTTGGTGTGATCCGACGTGCAATTTATAATTCACGGTTTTATATACGAATATGCACGATCGTTATCAAATAGGTTTTGGAAGAGTGTGACTTTGATGTACTTCAAATGTATAATCATACCAGCCAAACATGACTGGACTCATTTAAAGCTGTGTTGAAGACTCACCTGTTCAATTAATTATGGTAAAACACTGTTTTACCATAGCTGATTGATGTGTAACGTTTATTTATTTTCATATACATTTTAGCCTAATGCATTAATGTTTACATTAATCTTAGTTTATTTATTTAAATAATAATAATAATAATATGATTTTACTTTTATTTTATTTTAGTATATTATATTTTATATCACATTCCTTTTCTACTTCTGCTCTATTTATTGTCTTGATTACTATTATTATTAATTCATTTTATCTATGATATAACAACTATTGTTTTTATTGAAATGCATTATTTTTAACAAACATTTGTATATTGTTGTAATGCGCTGTGAACAACATTGGATGTGGCGCTTAACAACATAAACATATTATTAGTGTTATTATTATTTTGTCCGAAACCCATTCTAAAATAGAACATTATAAAATATGTTACATGACACCAACATTCTGTCAATATATAGATATATGGCGGCCACGCTGGATTTATGCAAATGATCGTGAGCGACACTGTCTGCTTGATTGGGATAAAATAGATTCAACTAACAGTGGCATAACCAATAATGTCAGTGTAATAAGTCTTTCATAGTCTATGTCCCAACGATGATACAATGACGTCTTCATAATCTATTTTGTCTTCTCTGCTCAGTGTAAGCACGGTCAGCCAGTTAAATATTGTAACGTCTTCCTGGAAACCATATCGAGTTCGCATTATCATAAAGTGTTGTATATATATTTGTATTCTGCGTCCGTCACAAAATATGTGAAGATTAGACTAGAAATATTCTACGAAAACTGGTCGAAAATGGTCAAATAGTGATATCAATCAAATACATATTTCTTAGTAAAGGCACTTGGAATGCATATGTGTTTATTTAGTGCCGCTTCAATTATTTATATTGAGCATTATGTGTTATATTATTTTTATACCACTGTTGATGCCGGTGAAGATGTAAATTTGTATGTTTCAGAGGAACTTAAAACGGAACGAAGTCTCAAGAAAAAGGCAGAAGGTACACATCCATTCTGTTATATCTTCAAACACATGGTCAGTTTGGACTTTGGTAATGCAGTCGAGGACGAACAAGTAATCATGCATTATTTCAAACATCAACATGCTTGTTAGGTGCAACGGCAGGAAATAAAGAAGAATCTTATCTTGGCTGCCGATCACGCTGTCACTCTCTGCCTTTCGCTGCCCGATGTAATTGACGCGACCCGCATTTGCCGTCGCCTTACGCTGCCCGGCTCGTCTCTGACGATCACTGCTGTGTGGAAACCCACAGACCGCACTGTCTTTACACGGGCCTGGCTTCTGACACGCCTCGGTGACCCGTCACAGCCTCCACCGACTCTCCCAATCGGTTTAACTGCAATACTACAAAGTCCTCTCTGTTTATACCAATTTGTACTGGGAGTATATCTTCGTTACTCACCTCACACACTACATTGCAGTGTTCCCTGTCTTCCTCTAGAGAATAGGGTTGCAAACTCTTTAGACACGCACTTCCAATCCCCAGGATGCAGCCCCCGTATAACGTATCCTTTTATAATCGGACACCAGTGCATAACACATGATTGAATTTAACCAACCATCAAACTTAATAGACATGGGTCGACCCATTATGGTGCATAACTCTAAAAAATGCATCCAATTAACTTAAAACACCCCTAATCAATAATGAGATAGTCCGCTGGCAGAATTTAGTTAATTATAGCCGCTTCTCCAGACTGAATTCACCTGCCGCCGCCCACACAGATTAACAGTCTGTTCTGCTTAAAGGTCATATGCTAGAGAGGTTGCCCTGCCCCAAGAAAAAAGGAAATATGATATTTCTCATTCTTCGGAAAGTAGAATTGTGATGAATTCGAGCAGGAAAAGTTACTATTGGATCCCTTATATCCAATAGTTTAATTATGGTATTTATGGTATTTATGCAAGACAATGGATGCTGGTGAAACGTGAATTTGTCTATTTCAGAGCGCAGGGGAAAGGCAGAAGGTAAATATATATTCCTTTTTGTCATTATAAAACATACATGGAACTATAAGAAATGTCTAAGAAATATAATTATAATCCTGTTAAAAATATTACAGTGTATATTAAAATTAAAAACACTGTATAAATTAAGTAATTGATATGCATGACATAGTTTCGAAAACATAAAGATAATTACATAAATAATTATATGTTAAATTAGTTAAACATTATATTATATAATAAAATATAAGTTAAATAAATAAATTGATTAATAAAACACACGTTCATAAAAAGTGTAATACAGCATAGTTCTTCAGTGGAAGTAAGCCAGTTTAAATAGATGAGTTTTAAGGAGATACTTAAATCTGGTAAGACTGTCTGTTCAACGACTGTTGATTGGCCGAGCGTTGCACAGTGTCGGTCAGGACACAAAGAAAGTCCGCCTGCCATAGCCCTCCAGGTTATAGCGCGGAACTACCAGCACACGCAGATCCGACGTTGCGGGGCAAGGCAAGGCAAGGCAGTAAACACAAGGAACAGTAGTTTATACTGGATACGCCAGGGAACACAACAGAATAATGCGGTTAAAGAAGTGTACTGCTTCTGCGATGGGTGTTTGACAAATAATTATGCACTTGGAGGAATGGTTAAATCGTTCAGATGTAGACGTGCAAGGTCGGATACAACCAGGAGAGTTTGATTGGAATATGATAGAGAAGGTCATGTCTGACAGAACAATTTCGAAAAATCTCAAAAACACTGGATTCTGGTGAAAATGTGAATTATCTGTTTCAGAAAAAGCTAAAACAGATCACAGTCTCAAGGAAAAAGCAGAAGGTAAATATCCATTATTTTGCACCTTCAAAAGCATGATCAGTTTGGTAAAGCAGGACTATTGTGACAATTGTGACAATTGTGACGATTGTGACAATTGTGACAATTGTGACAATTGTGACAATTGTGACGATTGTGGCAAGTGACAACATGACGTGTGTTAATCATGATCTAATAACATGTTCTATCACTACCAAACAACTGTTACCGCTGTAGTTACCTGGGAAACATGGGTGGCTCAAATTACCCAGTGGCTCAACTAACACTACCTTCCCCAAGTACAATATAGCGCTGAAGGCTGAGTGCAAGAATACTTTGCTAAATGCGGAGCACAAGTACGAATAGTGGATAGTTGGGACACATGAACCATTTTTCCAGTTTCCAGCGATAAACCAAAACAATTGACTTTTTAAAACACTAACATTGCACAATCGTATAAATGTGTATGTCCTCTTAGAAAGTCGTTAAACAGTTTGGAGGCTGGAATATGCAATTTCTAGATATCAGTAGAATAGCATGTGAAGTGGCTCGAGGGGCCGTGTGGAGTCTTTGGAATCATAATAGCATTATTGTCATGGATGACAATTCATATTTATCTAAGGATGTCAAGTTTTCTCAAAAATCTGAAAGGTTGAAAATGGATGTGTATTTTTTTTATTTTAAATGTTGCAGTGTCCATAATAAATTGAAGTATACGCTGGATCATTTAGAGTCTACTTATCACTTTGTTCCTCTTTATAGGACCTTTCAAAGTAAATAAAAATCCAAAACAAATCCACACAAAAACTATCATGTTAAAATGTAGTCGTTTTCGCATCACGTACAGAACGACTAGTTTAACGGTGCCGAAAGTCCTACTAAAATAACGTAATCTATAATAATAATAACGACAAACAAACTTCTATAGCGCCTGAATCCCTAGGAATCTGAGCTCAGAGGCGCAACATACAAGAATCACTGGGAAAAATCGTAAACAGGGACAAGCAAGAGTCGTCATTAGAGCAAGGGACCGCGGAAGGTTCGGGTGGGAATGCAATTTCAAATAAATAAGTCTTTAGTTTTTTACGAAAGGTGTTTATAATCTCAGATGATTTTAAAGCGATAGGGAGTCGATTCCAAATTTTGGGTGCAGCTACAGAAAAAGCACGATTGCCGATAGTAAGCTTGGTTTTCGAAAAGTCGTTGTGAAACAGATGATCTGAGATTCCTGGGGATATCGGAAAAACGAAGGAGACTAAACAAATAGGATGGGTGTTGCGTAGAAAGGGTACGATATGTGATAGTGACTAATTGAATTGTATTCGATATGAAACTGGAAGCCAACGCAACTGTCTAAGTATGGGCAGAGATGGTGAGAAACGAGGTGGTTTTAGTACTACACGTGCTAAACAATTCTGTACACGTTGGAGTTTAGCTAAGTCCTTTTTTTGTAATATCGTTTAGGAGTGAGTTGCAGCAGTCAAGGCGACTGCTAATTAGATATATTGATATTGTTTTAGTAGTAGATAAAGACACATGACGCCGAATTCGGTGGAAATCACGTACATGGTAGAAACAGGATTTACATACTTGAGAAATGTTCTGCTTAAAGCTGAAATCACTGTCAAAGATAACACCTAGATTATGAACAGTATCTGATGGTGATGTATCATTACCAAGCAATTTAACTGGAAAATAGTTAACAACCTTGTTTCGTTGTTGTTTTGTGCCAATAATAATTAGATCAGTTTTATCTGGATTTACCTTCAATTTACTTGCTTCCATCCACAGCAAGATGTCAATGAGACAGTCATTTAAAGTTGGTAGAGATGTCTGTGTGTCAGTTGGTGAAAGTGATATATACACCTGTGTGTCGTCAGCATACAAGTGATGATTTATATTATGATTAGTTATGACTCCACTAAGGGATGTAGTGTATAAGCTAAACAGAACAGGGCCAAGGACAGAATCTTGTGGGACACCAAATAGAAGATGTTCTGGACAAGACAGTGAGCCAAATATGTTAATTCTTTGGTATCGGTCTGAAAAATATGAACTAAACCACCGAAGAGCCGTGCCAGATATACCAAAATGTCTATTAAGGCGATGTAAAAGAATGTCGTGATTTATTGTATAAAAAGCAGCTGATAGATCTAGTAAGGTGAGAGCAGTCAATTTGCTATTATCCATATTGCATACAATGTCATTGTGTATTTTAAAAAGAGCCGTCTCAGTTGAATGAAATCGCTTATATGCAGAGTGTAGATCATTTGATAAATGCTGTGAATAAATGTGTTCATGGAGTCGATTTGCAACAACCTTCTCCAATACTTTCGACAGAAAATTAAGCTTTGAGAGAGGACGGTAATTTCTAAGATCATTTTTGTACAGACTTTGTTTTTTAATAACAGGATTGACAAGAGCTTGCTTGAATTCACGTGGAACAACACCATCCTACATTGACATATTTATAATGTTTGTAATAGGATAAACCAGTTGATCAATGCAACTCTTCAGTAGCAATGTTGGAAAAGGGTCAAGACCACACGATGTTAACTGTCTGACAATACCTCGAACTTATATTAATTATTATGCCAAGTGGCTTCCCGCCTGGCGAAGGCCTCTTTTAATGTCCCCAAAATACCATCGCACGTGACGACTCGACTTCGGTCCGCAAATCGTGGGGCTCTCACACAAACCTGAAACGACATTTACCTTGTTCTTCATAATTTGTTGCGAACCATCCATAATCTCTGAATACGCAGTATGATCTATGAAAAAAATACATTTTTAATAAATTAATATACCAGGTAACGCATGTGGCAAAATTTGCCGAAATATTTTGTGTTTCCTTGAATGGATACGCCTTTTAATCTGCGAGCGTGTGCATAAGTACACATCGCTTACTTGGTACACAATGATTTAATTGTGATGTATGTAAATTATAGTGGATGATGATGAATATTTAAATTTGTTTGTTTCAGATGACCTTAAAAAAGAAAAACGGCAGAGCCAAGACCAAAAAGGTAAACGACTGACAATTTGCATTTTCAAAATTATGACCAATTTTGAAGAAATAAAAACGTGGCAAATGAATCAGTAGTTATGCAGTATCGAAAACAATCCTGAAACGAGATATCTGCAATTATACAGTCCTGTTGGCTCGAGTCGCAAGGACTCGACTCGAGTAGCACATTTCAGGGACTTGCAACATGAGTCGGAGTCGACTGCGAAATGACTTGGACTAGGACTCGACTCAAGCCAATGGCTTGTGCCTATGTCAATATGTGACTTGCTCGAATAATCATGCAAAGCGTGGCTTGAATAAAATGCCGATAGTCTGCCCTATGGAATCTGCTCCCTGCTGTGTAATATCGTGATTGCTATTATTGACTTGTCATAGACCGATATATAGAATCAAGAAGTTGGCACCACGAAATAAATATAATAGACATGTGACCGGAAATGACGCTACGATCTCGCGCGAAAATTTACCGCGAACAGACACTCATTAATCACTAAGTAAACATAGCTATCGTAAATAATCGCAACAGTTATAACTTATAAATATCCTATATGCAGGAATACGATTGAGTGACTGAAAACAGTGACGAGATTTGATTTGAAATTCCTATAAGTTACTCGAGTTGCGACTCGGAATTTTCAGAGGTGACTCCAGACTCGATTCGAAATGTTCAGAGGTGATTCGACGAGAGTCGACCAGGACTCGATATCGAAATGACTCGAGATTCGACTCGAATCGAGAGGTTGGGACTTGCCAACAAGTCTGCTATTACAGAGTCCGCTCATATTTTCATACAGTCGAAGAACGCAAAATCCACCCACCTGTTGCAGCCACTGAACACCAGGTGTCGCTTTGCCTTAACTTGCCGTCTGCAAGGCACTTCACTGTAATGTATTTAGATTATATTATGTTCACATTATACATTTTCTGTGTAGCCTACAATAGGACTGTTTCCTGTGTACAATTTACTGTACATTTATAACTATGAAATTAAATTTGTCAACACACCGTGAAACATCGAGTCTAAAATACGGAACCCCAAACAAAATGATGACATTTCACGCTAGCTATTTATTTCCGTCGTCTAGTTGTTTCCAAAGATTACGAACTCGACTCTAGTGTATAGGATGATTGCCAAAGGTGTCTTATGTAATTGGCTGGTAAAATCTACTGACCATAGTGCATTTGAATTGGGCAGTGTACAGTGTAATGAGCATACGTAAGGATGCTGTTTTTTACTGAAACAATATTACTCCCTGTGCGTTATGTTCTTGTGTTAGCAGGCAAAAACATTTCAAGGTAGTAAAACCTAATTTTTCTTGGAACTTCTTGAGTTTGTTTTATTGTGTATAGAATAATGCATAGTAAGACCGCGGTAGACATAAACTAAAAGTAATTATTTTACTCCTTCTAGGGCAAATATATCATGTGAAACAGCACCAGTGTTCTATGCAATTACACTTGGAATACATGCATATGTCATAAATATATCTCGTTCAAGAACAACGAAGCATAATACCGAGCTGAAGTAATGTCGCTTCATACTCACGAATGGACGGACGGACGGACAAACAGACGTATGTTTCCATAATAAGTATACAGTCACATAGGAAGTGAATATAACATTATATATCGTGAAGAATAAGTGCAAAATAATTGTCAAATACGGTGTAGGGAAACGCTCACTATGACAAGACTAACCATACATTTCGCAAACCCTGGAATCAACATCTAAATAGTGTTGGTGTTGACGTTGTTCTGGGTAGCAAAGCAATATTTACGAGCAGTTACGAAAATGATCTTCACGTATTTGGGTCACATTTACAGATTTGCGGAAACCTGGAACATCTGCTTTAATAAAGTCAACAACATCCCCACAATGTACTTTTTCATCAAGAGTTTATTAGTCTCTGACAAAAATTTGCGTTACAAACATAGGTTGGTAGATCACACTGTTTAAACGCTGGTTCCAGGGTTTGCGAAATGTAGGGTTAGTCTTTTGTCATAGTAAGAGTTTCCCTACACCTTATTTAACAATTGATTTGCATGTATTATTCACCATATATACTTTTATATTCACTTGCTTTGTGACTGTATACTTATTATGGAAACATATGTCTGTTTGTCCGTCCGTCCGTCCGTCCGCAGCAGCATTATCATCATCATCATCATCATCATCAGCAGCAGCAGCAGCAGCAGCGAAAGAAGAAGAAAGAAGAAGAAGAAAACGAAGGAAAAGAAGAAGACGAAGAAGACGCCGCCGAAGAAGATGAAGAAGAAAAAGACGAAGAAGACAACGAAGAAGAAGAAGAAGAAGACAAAGAAGAAGAAGAAGAAGACAAAGAAGAAGAAGAACACAAAGAAGAAGAGCAAGAAGAAGAAGATGAAGAAGAAGGGGAAGAATAAAACTAACATTAAATGCAAATAATTTGTCTGTAAATAACATTTCCTAAAGAACATAGCGCCAACTGTTGTCAGATAATATAAATAAATTTGTTATAGAATAAAAACAGCGTACATTTAAAAAAGTACTTTGTTAGTAGCTATACAACAGATTTTGATAGTGTTGTATTTAAATGAATGTAACTGTGGTAAATTCGTTTTTTCAGAGAAATTTACAAATCTGAACGAAGACCTGAAGAAAGCGAATGCAACAATAAACTCAATAAAAGGTATACTAATTGTAATTAATGTTGGAACATGCTTCCTTATTATTAATCATGTTTGTTGTATAATAATATGTTTTTATTATATAATATACCAATGTTTCCCCGCAGGCATGGCATGCTACTTTATAGTAACTGGTTGCAATACCTCCTTCTGGGATATATTGACTCTGGGATGGTTTAACTGATGTTGCAATTGTTGTACTAATTTGTGATATCTTGCTCTTCTTTATGGACAGAACAGGCCTCATACTGTGCATGTGCAAGTGTATTTTATATACCAAATACATATGAATGTAACATTGTAATCCGTTTACCGTATTGTATAATGTTTGCTACCGTGTCACCTACTGACAATACCCAAATTGCATGTATCTTTGATGCAGGTAATGATTTATTGTTAAATTGGTCCAAAATAATATGTAGTACGTTGTGTTGGTCCACGAAGTTCGGTAGTTGTTTCTCGACAGGTTTTTCCTAATAAACCCTGACTTTAAACAATATGATTGCAGTTGCAAAGGGTTAGTTCATAACACCATCCTCTCAAGCCTGGAGTGGTAGCTTGAGTACATTTCCTCTCTCTATGCACCGCATGGCGTTAGCTGAATTAGTTGCACATTTTATTAGTAAAAAAATAAAATAAAGGTAAGTTCTTATATAATGGAGTATCCAGTCCTCAGGACTGCTCAAGGCGCTTTACAATTTACTCCCTGGCAGACCTGTTCAATCGAACACCATCTCGACTTCTCTGGGAAGCATCCAGCCACGCTGCAATTAATGCGCGAATACTATTCGTACATAAATATCCAACATTGCCTATAGCCAGGTACTCACTCACACAGATGAGTAAACTGGAACAACGTAGGATGAACAAACTTGCCCAAAGTCCGACACCGCAGCATAGGAGTCGAACCCGAGTTCCCGAATCTGTAGTCATTGCACCTCCACGCTCCACAATTGACTACGCTGGTCGGGAATGTACCAACCGTGAGAACAGTAAAGACACCGGCACCGCCCGGGCTCCTTATCAAAGACGGAGCGAGTTTTATGAACCTTTTAGTTGATTGAGGTTAAACCTAACTTCATGTTTTCAGCTGATCCTTATTTTATTATTTTGAAATTACCATATATTTTCTAATAATGTCATAGTATCAGTCATTAACATTGCATTTTGAAATATGTTTTGAAGTTATTTGAGATGACATGATAAGACTAACCGTTATAAGGGTAACATAAGGATGACGATGAGGACGAGGATGTGGTTAAGGATGTCATTGTCGTCGTTCACATTATTATAATAATTGTAACCGTTATCATCATCGTCGTCGTAAGCTTAGTCATAATCATGGTCATCTTCATAATTAAGATGACGCCTTCATTGTCTTCATCTTTCTCCTCCTTATCATTATAATATTTCATACTCGTCATTATCACTGTCTTCATCATCATTACTAACATCATCATCACCAACTTTATTCATAATAATCATCGTCATCGGTAGAATCATCATCGTCGTCACCATCACTATCATCACTAGGATGACCACTTAATTGTCTTCATCTTCCTCATCGTCATCGTCATCATAATTTCTCCTCCACATCATCACCATCTTCATAATCACTTCTAACATCAGCATCATAATCTTCATCATCGTCATCATCATAATAATTTCATTGTTTTTTATTACGTTACTGGTCGGTTATTACATTACTGGTTGTAACAAGCGAGCGACTCCAGGAAATCCCGATATAATTACCCTTTCGACCATTCCAACGAGTGATTGAGCTGTTCATATACCAAATAAATTTACCAAATATTACACGTAACATGAGTCACGGCTTGATCAAGCGAATAACAAACGAATCATGGTAGGAGACAATAAAAAAATATTATCATCTACCAGGGGCAGATGGTATTGAAACTAATATAAACAGCAGCACCCCCAGGCATCACAAGGCATCACAAGGCATCACAAGGCGTCGCCTTTTATTTCCCTTTATAAAATGTTTTGCTTCAATGAAGTGCTAAATGTATGTACTATTTTTCAGAGGATCTTCGACGCTTAAAAGACGAGACAATGGGAGAATATCAGTAAGTGTAACTACGTAGACTAAGGTGATACAATGTATTATGCATTGTAGGATATGTACGCCCTCGTACAGGATATGTTGTAAGGTGACCCACTTACACGGCAGTAGAACATCGTTTAATTACTCTTGTCGATGTTGTGCACAGTTGCGCATACACACGAACACGAACACGGACACGCACACACCACATGCGTACACCCACGCATGCACACATACACACATACACACATACACACAGGCACACACATACACAGACACAGACACACACACGCTCATACGCACACACCTTTCGTAAATATCACACAATTCGTTTTCTCTTTACAGTAAACACTAGATTGATTAGGCTATAATGAGGCTTGTAACTTTTATGCACGCAGACAGACATACCTCTCACAAACACTCTCTATCGAATAAGTCTTATCTTATTCAAAGCCTGTTTACAATAAATTTACAATAATCCTAAGATCCTGCTTCTTGTTTCTACATATTCTACCTTGCGTATGAGTAAATTATATCTGAATTATATATGTATATATATATATATATGTATATATATTATATATATTCTCTAAATCCGTTCGAGTACGGCGCTTTGCAAATGAAGGCATATACTGCTGATTGCTTTATTGCATTTGATATATTGAAGGGATGATGGAATTAAATTGGAGTCAGATGGTGCGCAGATATATGACAAAGAGTGATTGGGGAAGATTGTGACAGATAATATAGGGCGTACATAGGGCTCAGTATAGAGTCTCGTTTACTCTGTATGTTGACACACTGGATGACATGACACTGGATGACATATTTTGACACACTGGATGCTTGTCACTGGTGTCACATGACCAATGTTACGTGACATCACTTGACGAAGGAGTGCTGGAAGCTCGTGGGCTACGTCGCGGTTCTAAGGATGTTGATCACCTCACTTATCTTCCTCTTGTAACCGTTCTCCCAGTAGTCTAGGATTGTAAGTTATACATTGAACACCGCTGGCACGTGTTCATTTTTTTTCACTAACAGGGGTTGGCGAAAAAATAGAGTGTTATTTAATCCGTGTGGCAAGTGTCTTCGCTCTTTCTCCTACAAAGTGTTGGTTGCATTCTGAACATTGGAATATCACATACCACTCTGCAGTTTCTTGCCTTTGCTTTTCGTAAATCGCCTAGAAAATAATGTTTTGAATCAACTGACTTGCCAGAACGATGCAATTTCTACGAAATGTCTGTCAGCATGGACAGCGCTGTCAGCCCGGCTTAAAACAGTTATAAACCGACAGTGGAAAGCGACACCATATGTAGAGTTTTCTTTTGTATGTTACTTGTTAATGTGATATATATCTGCCTCAACCAGCACGCACTATACACGGCAACATAATAATTTCTACGTGCAGAGTAAACATCGACAAAACAACGTTTCTGCATATCTACACGTGGAACGGGGAATGTTTTCTCACGAAGTGCGGTTGACATATGCAGAATAACACGTGTAGTGTTTTTTTTTTAATGTATGAGCTGTGTGCACATAGCCAGTAGAAACTCTCCTTTCAAGTTTTCAAATATGTATACCAATTATTTAGTTGCACGTGCTTCCGAAATGTGAAAAACGTGACGAAATTGCGCTGGAAAAAGTTATATGTATGTGTTTTAATGGTAGTCATTAACATTACAAGCCAAACTTAACACACTTACATACACACACACACACACACACACACACACACACACACACACACACACACACACACACACACACACACACACACACACACACACACACACACACACACACACACACACACACACCACACACACACACACACACACACACACACACACACACACACACACACACACACACACACACACACACACACACACACACACACACACACACGATAATATATACAGCTACAATAATATAATAACATGCATAGTATCCTTAACGATCAAATATATATGAATTGTATAAGTTTTTATATATAACTATTGTGAACATATATCGATTCAAGACATTTGTTATTTCAAGCGATATAAAATGTGTTGGCTGTGTATGTTGATATATAGTATTTAGTAGTTGTTGTATAACTGTTGTTCACCACTGTTTACAGAGATTCAAAAGAAGATCCAGGTAAGGGTACTGGTGAACAGGGAAAGGAATTGTTGTGAAATGGTATTGTATTCTGTAGCTGGTAAAGTAATTTAATTAACAATAAGTATTACATCAATTTTAAAGGAACATTCCATGTAGATTTCTTTTGTTGCGGCTTCATTTAAATGATTCTAAGTTTTTATTGTTAACGCATACACATAACAGTTGCGTGTATGACATGTTAGGCATCGTCACATTAATAATAAATATATCGCGGCTGAACTAACCATTGAACCAATAGTTGGAAATTCCTATGTCAAACAGAGTTCACACACCTTCATTACTAACAAGACTGATTTTTATTGTAGGACATCTGAATGCGGCATTTATGATTCGAATGGCTAAAAGGATGACGACTGACTACCGCCATCTTGGCATATTG
>CM034544.1:14551745-14561745 GCA_020002185.1 Paraescarpia echinospica | reverse complement strand
GTGTGTATATCTGAATAATTTGTTGTCTTATTACGCTGTTAAGACTAATACAAGTATCCTTATCCTTATTCGAATATTATGACATAGGGTGTCAAAAGCTTGTGCAGACAGAGGAATACGCTATGTCCCTCTTAGTTGTTATTATATCTCCTAATTATACTTTATCGTATACAGTTGAGTGGTCGCCTTTTAATTCACATTGATTGTTAGCAAATAGTGTCTTACTGACAAAATACAAGGACAGTTGATTCGCACGTTTTTTTCCTTAATTTTAGAGACAACCGCCAGGAGGAGTTTTGGTCGATAATGATTAATTATTGCTGGAATGCCTTTCTTTAATTGGGATGAGTTTGGCTATTTTATTTATTCGCGTAATATCCCTATATTAAAGAGTGTGCTCATAAAAGCGTCTGTGAGATTTGATAATAGTTTCGTATTTGCATTTAGCAAAGGTAGACGAATGAATCTTTGCTTAGCTGCTCGTGTGGTTGTCTTTAATTATGTATTGTATGTCTTCAGGTTAATGTACATTATTTCACATTGTCTTGAAGTGGGATTTGTTAATTTCATAGTCTGGTTTAAATATATCAAAATCTTACTGATTCTGTGAGGCCTATTGTTAAACATATTATATTGTTTATGTTTTATAACTGATAAATAATAATACTTTTCTCTCGATGTATGCTTATTTTTTGCCTTTTCAGTTTCGTCATGGGTGATAATATAACTTTCACTGGAATCTGCCTTCTGACTTTTATATATTTTATTTTATAAGTCAGCATTACTAATCAATTTATATATTTTGCAATTCCACGAAAAACACATTTTAGGCAAACATCATCACCATGTCAACAAATGTATCCTACATGTGTTGATTATTTTCTTTCAGAACGACGTTTGCTGGATGAGAAAGACAAGTGCACCGGTATAAACTAAAATTGTTACAATAAGTTACAACTTTAATAATAATTTATTAAAATCACTAATTACTTACTTACTGACTTACTTACTGCCTATTACGCCTATTGGCGTTTACCGCAGCGACGAAGTTCCTCCACAACGGTCTGATTCCTGCCAACCTCTCGAGGATACATCGGCTTTGTCCTGCTTCCTTCATTTCTGCTACGACTGTTCGGCGTCCGGATTTAGGACGTCCTCTCTTTCCTTTCTATGCAATGGTCAGTGCCATGCGGCTCTAGCGTTTTATGTGATATATTTCGGCAGCACATGGCCAATCAAGTTACAGCGTCTTCTGGTGATGATGGTACTAATGATATAACATGCAAATTATGAAGGAATTTCAAAAGGAAGAATTTATTTAGGACACAATAAAAAAACAATTATCGTTTAATTCGCTAATTCAACTCCTTATGTTTTCCCACATTGAGGCGCCTCCGCTCTTTCCCAAATGGTCTCCCATTTTATGATATATATGTCTTCCCCCAGGGCCAGCATTCATTGCTTATTCATTCACTTTACTCCTACAATTCTCCACACGCACATATATTTCTCAAACTTGTATGATCTCTTAGTATTTTTCAGTCATAGTATATGTAAAGTGTGTATGCTTGTGTGAGACGTGAACTTCATATGTATGTCCTGTTTTGTGTTCTGCTGGCCGATATACCTCTATCGTTTTCATACGTTTTGACCATGTCTGACTAAAAATCCTTTCCACTTTATCAATACTGTTACGAAATGTCCGGTTCTCCTTCAGCTTTCACTGCAATGTCATCAGCGCATTGTAACTTCCGGAGAATATCCGACTTTCTACGAATCAGTTCCACCCCTGTGCTGATCAAAATTACAAACATTCCCATAACTTATGCTAACGTTCACGGTATGCTGTTATGATATCCTGGATCGGCGTAATAATCTGCCCTTCATCTCTTCATAGATTGCTTCCTCACTTCCCACCTCTCCCTCTCGGACCACCATACACCGCAGTTCCTCCGCTGTCACCTGTTACTGTTCCATACTGTTTAACTTTTTTCTGGGACTGTAAATTTCGCAGCCATATATATGTGTATATACATATATATTTATATACATATGTATACATATATTACTGTTATTATATATATATATATATAATAACAATAATAATAATAATTATTATTATTATTATTTAACAAATTGAGGAATTGCATTATACATATTGCATTTGATTTTTAGAGAAATGCCGCCAGTTGGAACGACAGCTCGAAGCGGCTAAGAAAGGTATCTTACAAACATTAATAGATTACTTTTGCGTATTCTTAAGAATGGTTTAAGAGTCGGTATACTTTATCTTTAGACCATCAGTTTACGTTTTGGGCATAGGAATGCCCTTAAACGTTATATGTATGAAGCTATAAAAATATTGTATAGCAGAATGTAAACATATATATATATATATATATTACAAAAATAATTGAAGTAAATAATCAGCGCATAGTGTAAGATAATGGTGATATGATTGAAGTATTCCGACAACATGCAATACAATAGTATGCGAAGAAAATTATTTATGCTCACGTTTGTTGTATCAGTCTAAACTACAAAACAAACTTCTTTAAAAGTATACGGTCATTATACTTTTAGATCATCAATTGGGCTTATGAACAAAGAAAAATTAACATTGAGATTTATGCAGATGTACAGTAAATGGTTACAGTGTATATATAATGCTTTTGTGGATATTGACATTGTAAGACAGTTACTATACGTTTGCCTGGAACAAAGAAATTCAACACCGTTACCATGCCTGTGAAAAGGAACTTTGCATAATGTTTATTAAATATACATATTTTTATTGATTTCTGTTGTGTGCATTGATGCTTATATTACCGTAATTAAACGTGGCAACGGTGGTGATAGAAACGGTGTTGAGAAAATAGTGATTGTCTATGTATTACAGAAAACGTGTTCGATTTCGACACAAAACTGACTGACTGAGTATTGTGTCGTTAGTCAATAAACATATAGTGACATTTCTGCATTTCTTGTCTGATTTATGTTCAAGCTACATAAGTTACACTTCAAAACGCCGTGTTCGTCATGGTGCGGTCACCACAACAGTGGTGCCACATTGCGAATAAAAAAACATTACTTTGTGAGTTGTGAGTGGATATAAAAAATCGGTAACGGTGTTGAAAATATTTAAGGCCAATATAAAAAGGGTCACTTTCTATTGCAAAATGTCTCTAATAATAAATCTAACACGAGTAAATTATATCTTATACATAGAACTAAAAAACACATTTTACATCAGATTAGATACATTATATTCTGTTTTGGCCTACCGGGCTTAATGGATGACCCCTTAACGAAAGTTATTTTTAACAAACTGTTTTGCCAGTAACTATACCATATAGTGTACCAACTGATACACAGACATCTCTACCAACTTTAAATGAATGTCTCACTGACATCTTGCTGAGGATGGAAGCAAGTAAATTGAAGCTAATTCCAAACAAAACTTATCTAATTATATTTGGCACAAAAAACAATGAAACAAGGTTGTTAACTACTTTCCAGTTAAATTGCTTGGTAAGATACATTACCATCATATACTGTTCGTAATAGAGGTGTTATCGTTGACAGTGATTTCAGCTTTCACCAGAACAATTATCAAGAATCCTGTTTCTACCATATAAGTGATTTCCGTCGAATTCGGCGTACATTTTCTTGATCTACTGCTAAAATAATATCAGTATCTCTAATTAGCAGTCGCCTTGACTACTGCAACTCACTCCTAAACGATATTACAAAAAAGGACTTAGCTAAACTCCAACTGCTGCACCCAAAATCTTGAATCAACTCCCTATCGCTTTAAAATCATCTGAAACTATAAATACCTTTCGTAAAGAACTGAAGACTTATTTATTTGAAATTGCATTCCCACCCTAACCTTCGGCGGTCCCTTGTTCTGATAAAGATTCTTGCTTATCCATGTAACGATTTTGCCCAACGATTCGTGTATGTTGCGCCTCTGAGCTTAGATTCCTGGGGATTTAGACGCTATAAACGTTTGCCGCCATTACTATTATTATTATGACAATAAAGAAGTTTGTTTTGTAGTTTAGACTGATACAACAAAATAATTTTCTTCGCATACTATTGTATTGCATGTTGTCGGAATACTTCAATCATATCACCATTATCTTACACTACGCGCTGATTATTTACTTCAATTATTTTTGTAAAATTTTGAAGACAGCACACACAGCAGAACGTTGTGTCAAGAGAAATATACATTAAATTAGGCGATTGTAAAAAAGGTGCATGATTACTGCATACCGTGCTCAATTTCATGTAAATATGTCGAACATCAACAGAAAGAATTAGGACAACGATTAGTGTTATCGCATGCATTGCAGCTTCATAATTTGTTCTTATGTGGCAATACTTAAATCTGTACTGTAGTAAAACTGACAACATTCAACAAAGATTTACAATTAATGTCAGGAACCGATGCAATATGTTATACATTATGTTCACTGGTCGACATTTGTTTCAGTGGGAAAGATTGAAGAAGAAATGAATGAAGAGTACATAAAGATTATTGACAAATTAAAAACAGCACACGAAGGTACCTGTTTTATTTAATTTGTTCAAATTATACACATGTATATATATATATAGTACTAAAAGGGATATCATATAATATATAATGCATACATATAATATAGTATATACTTACATGCATACATACATACATACATTTACACGCACATACACACACACACACACACACACACACACACACACACACACACACACACACACACACACACACACACACACACACACACACACACACACACACACACACTTTAAGCTTGATTATTGCTATTGTTTCGTTGGTAAATTGTCACGCAATTTGTATTGTAAGGCATGGTGATGATAATGATACTTGTGTGTATAATATATACTGTATAATGTGTAATGTGTAAAATGTAATGTGTTATATGTAATTTGTAAAGATTAATGCAATGTGTAATATTTGATGTGTAAAATGTAATGCATTATATATATATATATATATATATATAATATGTTCAATACGATGTTATGTATAATGTATTATTTATGTATATATGTATGTATGTATGTATGAATATTTGAATATATGAATGTACGAATGTATGAAGGTATGAATGTATGCATGTATGCATGTATGCATGTATGCATGTGTGTACGTATGCACATAATATATATATATATATATATACATATATATACGTACTTTGTAACATGTGATAGATTTGACGTTATGTCCAAGATTGCCTTATGTTTTCAGAACACATTAGAATCCTCGAAATGCAAGTGGAAACGGCAAAGAAAAAATGTTCAAATGCACCATATTAGTTTCTTGTTCGCATTTATTGGTTAGTATTTTCAACGTTTTTATTGAATTGTTTCATAAATGCTGTCTTGCGTGTTCCACCATCCACCAATTTAGTCAATATATAGCAAGAAATCAAATGTATCAACTATCACATTTCATTATTTTGATAACAAACTATTTTTATGTGCGCCTGGAGAATAGATCACATTACAATTACTAGGTATGTCAGCTAGGAGAAATATACTATTTAACGCAGATTATACATCGCTAATAATTAAGTAATTGTGTTCTTGTTCGTGTGTGTGTGTGTGTGTGTGTGTGTGTGTGTGTGTGTGTGCGTGCGTGTGTGTGTGTGTGTGTGTGTGTGCGTGTGTGTGCGTGTGCGTGTGCGTGTGTGTATTACTGAACCAAAAACAGTACAAGATACGTGCTATGTTAAAATGTTTCAGAGGCATCCCCTCTTACGAAGAAGAACAATAAAGACAATTCAGAAACAAATTAAGCTACTCGAGACAAAATCTCTGGTAGCAAAATGCGCAATTGCTCCTAGATTCCAAAGATTGTTCAACTACAATGTTGATGCGCTCCTCTGCAATTGCTCCTAGATTCCAAAGATTGTTCAACTACAATGTTGATGCGATCCTCTGCAATTGCTCCTAGATTCCAAAGATTGTTCAACTACAATGTTGATGCGATCCTCTGCAATCTGTATCGGCAACGCTTGCTGATCAAACACCGTTGATATGCAGTTAACCAGAATGCATATCGACCAAGGCAGATCGTCGAGAAGGCGCAAAAGCTCATCCGCACAAACAGTATTTATTTAATCACACTTCGGTTGCTGGTTTTGACCTGGCTATAATGCTGCGACGACTCTACGAGTATACAACAATGCAGTAACGACACACTCGACCGGCGCACTGGACGGAATTTCGACACGACAGCACGACAGCAAAGGGCATTCAACATGTATTGACCAAAACGGCTGTGGTTATTAGCCAATGACGCCGTGCTGTTCAATCCCGTCTGACTTGCACCTGACGCCTCGCATATATGCGACCCATCGTATCGCCCTCCACAGAGTGTATACAACCCACCCAAACAAACGCGACAACACCAAGTGAGAAGCATGTATATTGATTTACATAAGCATATTAGAATTACCTATGTTACTGATTCTTCAGTAAATGTGCTATATTAAAATGATTGGTGGCCCACCTTTAGACACGTCGTTGTCCCCACGGGTGACCGCCAAACGTCACGTCATGTGTGTTATGTTGTAACAGGGTAAAGCGTGATATCGATTCCGCATTGAATATTTAGCAATTAAAGGCATAATGAACACAAGTAACTATATTTGAAAGGGAACATCAGTTAATATGCGTTGTTCCACAAACGATGTATTTGACTTGATGTTAAACTGTGGACTTCTTATGCAGATACGTCAACGCAATTATCGCACGACACATACAGTGACATAGCCAAATATAATATTGATGTATTTGATTGTATTATTACGCCAATGAATAAAAATAAATATCGTCAAAATGCATGTCCCGATTTTTTGTGTCGACTCCGTTACGAATCATATTTTACGGATTATCGGCACGAATTTTTCACTGTCGAATATTCAATAGATGACAGCATCAATTGACGTCAATATGTCCACTTCGTTCATGCAATATCAACGGTTTATATGAATCGCGTAGTTAAGCGAAATGGTATACTTATAAATCACACGGTACACTTGCGAGATTGAGCAGGAAGAGCTAAAAAGCTCATTAATTAGTGGTTAAATATCCATTATAAAATAAAAATATCGACTTCTTTACTTATGCTCGGTTATGATGTGGAGTGTCGGCTCAGTTGCGACGTGGAGTGTCGGCTCGGTTACGATGTTGAATGTCGACTCAGTTACGATGTGGAGTGTCGGCTCGGTTATGATGTGGAGTGTCGACTCGGTTACGATGTGGAGTGTCGGCTCGGTTACGATGTGGAGTGTCGGCTCGGTTACGATGAGGAGTGTCGACTCGGTTACGATGTGGAGTGTCGACTTGGTTACGATGTAGAGTGTCAACTCGGTTACGATGTGGAGTGTCGGCTCCGTTACGATGTGGAATGTCGGCTCCGTTACGATGTGGAGTGTCGACTCGGTTACGATGTGGAGTGTCGGCTCCGTTACGATATGGAGTGTCGGCTCCGTTACGATGTGGAGTATCGGCTCAGTTACGATGTGGAGTGTCGACTCGGTTACGATTTGGAGTGTCGACTCGGTTACAATTTGGAGTGTCGACTCAGTTAAGATTTGGAGTGTCGACTCGGTTACGATTTGGACGACTTTACGTGAGTGTCGACTCGGTTACGACGTGGAGTGTCGACTCGGTTACGACGTGGAGTGTCGACTCGGTTAAGACGTGGAGTGTCGACTCGATTACGATGTGGAGTGTCGATTCGGTTACGATGTGGAGTGTCGACTCGGTTACGATGTGGAGTGTCGGCTCGGTTACGATGTGGAGTGTCGGCTCAGTTACGATGTGGAGTGTCGACTCAGTTACGATGTTGGAGTGTCGACTCAGTTACGATGTGGAGTGTCGACTCAGTTACGATTTGGAGTGTCGACTCAGTTATGATGTTAGAGTGTCGACTCAGTTACAATGTGGAGTGTCGAATCAGTTACGATTTGGAGTGTCGACTCGGTTACGATTTGGAGTGTCGACTCAGTTACGATTTGGAGTGTCGACTCGGTTAAAATTTGGAGTGTCGACTCGGTTAAGATTTGGAGTGTCGACTAGGTTACGATTTGGAGTGTCGACTCGGTTACGACGTGGTGAGTCGACTCGGTTACGACGTGGAGAGTCGACTCGGTTACGACGTGGAGTGTTGACTCGGTTAAGACGTGGAGTGTCGACTCGGTTACGACGTGGAGTGTCGACTAGGTTACGATGTGGAGTGTCGACTCGGTTACGATGTGGAGTGTCGACTCGGTTACGATGTGGAGTGTCGGCTCGGTTACGATGTGGAGTGTCGGCTCGGTTACGATGTGGAGTGTCGGCTCGGTTACGATGTGGAGTGTCGACTCGGTTACGATGTGGAGTGTCGACTCAGTTACGATGTTGGAGTGTCGACTCAGTTACGATGTGGAGTGTCGACTCAATTACGATGTGGAGTGTCGACTCAGTTATGATGTTAGAGTGTCGACTCAGTTACAATGTGGAGTGTCGAATCAGTTACGATTTGGAGTGTCGACTCGGTTAAGATTTGGAGTGTCGAGTCGGTTAAGATTTGGAGTGTCGACTAGGTTACGATTTGGAGTGTCGACTCGGTTACGACGTGGAGTGTCGACTCGGTTACGACGTGGAGTGTCGACTCGGTTAAGACGTGGAGTGTCGACTCGGTTACGATGTGGAGTGTCGACTCGATTACGATGTGGAGTGTCGACTCAGTTACGATTTGGAGTGTCGACTCGGTTACGATGTGGAGTGTCGAATCGGTTACGATGTGGAGTGTCGACTCGGTTACGATGTGGAGTGTCGGCTCGGTTACGATGTGGAGTGTCGGCTCGGTTACGATGTGGAGTGTCAACTCGGTTACGATGTGGAGTGTCGACTCGGTTACGATGTGGAGTGTCGACTCGGATACGATTTGGTGTGTCGACTCAGTTACGATGTGAAGTGTGGGCTCAGTTACGATGTGGAGTGTCGGCTCAGTTACGATGTGAAGTGTCGGCTCAGTTACGATGTGGAGTGTCGACTCAGTTACGACGTTGGAGTGTCGACTCAGTTACGATGTGGAGTGTCGACTCAGTTACGATTTGCAGTGTCGACTCAGTTACGATGTGGAGTGTCGACTCAGTTACGATTTGGAGTGTCGACTCAGTTACGATTTGGAGTGTGAACTTATTTACGATGTGGAGTGTCGGCTCAGTTATTATGTGGAGTGTCGGCTTAGTTACGATGTGGAGTGTCGGCTCAGTTATGATGTGGAGTGTCGGCTCAGTTACGATGTGGAGTGTCGACTCAGTTACGATTTGGAGTGTCGACTCGGTTACGATTTGGAGTGTCGACTCGGTTAAGATTTGAAGTGTCGACTCGGTTACGATGTGGAGTGTCGACTCGGTTACGATGTGGAGTGTCGACTCGGTTACGATGTGGAGTGTCGGCTCGGTTACGATGTGGAGTGTCGACTCAGTTACGATGTGAAGTGTCGACTCAGTTACGATGTTGGAGTATCGACTCAGTTCCGATGTGGAATGTCGACTCAGTTACGATGTGGAGTGTCGACTCAGTTACGATGTGGAGTGTAGACTCGGTTACGATGTTGGAGTGTCGACTCAGTTACGATGTGAAGTGTCGGCTCAGTTACGATGTGGAGTGTCGGCTCAGTTACGATGTGGAGTGTCGACTCAGTTACGATTTGGAGTGTCGACTCAGTTACGATGTGGAGTGTCGACTCGTTTACGATGTGGAGTGTCGACTCGGTTACGATGTGGAGTGTCGGCTCGGTTACGATGTGGAGTGTCGGCTCGGTTACGATGTGGAGTGTCGGCTCGGTTACGATGTGGAGTGTCGACTCGGTTACGATGTGGAGTGTCGACTCGGTTACGATGTGGAGTGTCGGTTCGGATACGATTTGGTGTGTCGACTCAGTTACGATGTGAAGTGTGGGCTC
>CM034544.1:14539245-14546745 GCA_020002185.1 Paraescarpia echinospica | reverse complement strand
ATTAAAGATTACTCTTAGATTCCGCGCCAAGGTTGCTGGTGTGATATGCTGACTCAAAATACGCGTAGGGAAAAACATCAAGTTTACCACACTGCATTGGAGTACCAATTATGAGAAATGCAGTCTTATTTATACATAAATTTAATTTGCTGTCAGTTATCCAGTGGAAGATATCTTGGAGGCAATCACTAAGCTGGTTAATGGAGGGATTTGTATCTGGGGTAGCCAAAGAAATGTAGATCTGTGTATCGTCAGCATAAATAGGATGATCTGCATTGATTAGTTTTATATCTCTGATGTATTAATTAACCTATTTATATATTTATTTTATACCTACATGTACATTAGTTCAGTTAAATGAATTTGGAATGTCTTATTTATACATGGAACTGTAACTAAGATTATATTTTAGTATATTTATTTAACTACAGTATTTATTTGTATTTTACTAATATTAATTTTATAAGAATTGTTTTAGATAATGCATGTTTATTTAGTCATCATTATTACCTCTATCTGGGTTCTACGTGTTGTAAAGCGCCACGAACAATTTGTCATTGGATCTGGCGCTGTAAAAATAAAATATATTATTATTAAAGATTACTCTTAGATTCCGAGCCAAGGTTGCTGGTATGATATGCTGACTCACAATACGCGTAGGGAAAAACATCAAGTTTACCACACTGCATTGGAGTACCAATGAAATGCTGTCTTATTTACACATAAATTTAATTTGCTGTCAGTTATTCAGTGGAAGATATCTTGGAGGCAATCACTAAGCTGGTTAAGGGAGAGATTTGTATGTGGGGTAGCCAAAGAAATGTAGATCTGTGTATCGTCAGCATAAATATGATGATCCAAATTATGACGTTGGATAACAGAGCTTAGTGGCATGGTATAGAGGGTGAAAAGCAAAAGCCCAAGGGGAACACCACATAAAGTAGGCAGTGTTAAGAAATGTCCGGTTTATTAACGGTTTAAAAGTTGATATGAGATGTCATACGGACGATATTCGATTGTTCTCCCAACTTTATGCGTGATTAAGCGATTGTTCCAAGACGCAAGCCGTCCACCTATCAGTTAAGGACATTATATGTAACTTGTTTTGCGAAACCGGTCTCTAATAATGTTTTGCGAAACCGGTCTCTAATAGTAAATGTACGGTACAAATACTTCGGAAAATCTAGTTATTCATGTCCAGAATTTTTTTGAATTATTTTGAAAACATGTTTGATTTTAATCATTTCAGAAAGGCACAGCTAATATTATGCCACCGTTAATGTTGTCAGAAGATAACACTATCTCTCCCGTCAACATAAAAGAGATCGAATTCGAGGATTTCTTAATTCTCGGCAATCATGGCTGCATATCAAGATGTGTGTTAATATGATCACATAATGTCATCAACGTAACACAACAACGGAAGTATAATTTTAGAATGCAACTGCATTGCTTATGTAATAAATTGAGTAAATGAAGGAAGTCAAATGGTATAACCTATCACTCGGGATAGTGCTATCCGATTATTACGTAACATTCTAATATGCAAAACCGTTCAAAAATAGCATTGCTCACTGATTCGGAGTGTAAAATGGTCCAGAATAACAAGACAATGATAACTCACTATCTTGAGTCTCATCGGGATTCTACATTAAGTGAGAACATGAGACCGAGGGCTCTGCTCTGATTACGGTACATATGCGTCTGAACGTAATCGGGTTGCCGTCTAAGTCATGATGTATCTACTATCTCCTGTCCATCTCATTGGGAGCCAGCGACGATAATAGTGTAGCGTGCACGCTGTTTAACTGTTTTATCCAGTCTTGTCTATTGTTGGCCATAGGCGCAGGTTTTGTTACAGTCTAGGTTGATCACAATGCCATCAACGTTCTCCCTTGGTATGGCGGGTGTGATCTGGTTGTGGCATCGAATACCTTCCACACCAGCCGCTGTTTGTTCATGCGCAGTAAGTGGCCCAGCCACATCCATCTGCCATCCTCGCACGCCAGGGGTAGCTGCTGCTGATTACGTCAGTGCCTACCAGCAGTAACCCTGGCTGAACTAAAAACTCTGAATTTAAGTTCAGCCTATGAAATCGCTCACTAGATCAGTGGATCTCGGCAGGTCAGGTGGTCATAATAAATCTAATTTCAACCAACCGTGGCTCGCGTTACAAGCAATGTTTAGGAAGTAGAAGCAATTATTCGAATACACAATACCGCTCAGCTGATCGTGCTAATGGGCGAAATGGGTCATTATATATTGGGATTCCCAGAAGTCGTGTATCCGTCTTCAAATTGGGGCGGGTATTTGCGCTGTTCTCACCGGTGATGCAGTCGCGACTGGCGAAGTCAATTACTAGTTTGACTCAGCTAACTCCCGCACTTCGCGTAGGGGATCAGCCAGGGCTAGTTTTGCATGGCAAACAACCCTGGCTTTCGAGGATGCCATCTGCCCTTGTCTGCCATCTCTGTGATGTCTCCACCGTAACCGTCTCGCAGGGCCACCGTCTCGTCGCAGGTGTCATGCACCGCGCGTGGACCCGTCTCAACTTGGTAGTGAGGGATTATGACGACGGTGATGGAGATTATGATGATGATGTTAGTAGTGATGAAGAAATTGGTGATGATGTGGGTGATAAATTAATATGTTGATGACGATTATGAAAATAAATGAAGACAATTAAGGGGTAATCTTAGTGATGGTGATGATTCTGCAGATGAAGTTGCTGCCGCTGTTCCTAATGATGACGAAGACGGATATTATGAGGATTATAAATGATTACGATGATAAGGAGGAGAAAGATGAAGACAATGAAGGCGCCATCTTAGTGAGAAGACGATGATTATTACGAATATGATGACGACTACGACGACGATGATGATAATGATGAGGATGACGACGATGGTGACAAAGATTATGACGATGACGGTTATAATTATTACCGATGATGAGGACAACAACAATGACATCCTTTACCTCCTCCTCCTCCTCCTCATCGTCATCCTCACGTTCACCCTTATAACGGCTAGCCGTGCTGGCATCCAGTCGACGTTTACTAAAGTAACTTAAGAAGGATTCTCAGTACGAATCAGCGGCTTGTTTTTGGGAGAACACATGGAACCTCGTTCACGTAACCTCCCAGGTAACGCAGTAGCTACATGTCGGCAAACGATAGGACCGAATCAGACATTGTGGCTAAGAAGAACGGGGGTCATTAAAAAGGGTCACCTCAACAAATGGCAGGAGTAATCAACACTGAATTACGGGAATATCTTAAGACAATTAATGATCATTAAAGCATATTTACAATAGAATACCTGACAATACCCTACATTGCATTTTGAGATTTATTGTAAGTTGTTTGAGATTACCCCTTAATTTGATCAAATAATGATTGTTACATTAGTGGTCGTTATTACATTGTTGATCGATTATAACATTACTGGTTATAACGCGCGAGTATAGCAGCACGGAACAGATGCGGACGCGTGCGAAGAATATGCGATAGTCGTTGATCTCTTCAAATGTGTGCCAATGCCAGGAACTTGTCGTATGCCATCGCCACTCGCCGTTCCAATTTATTTCACAATTTGTACGGAAAACAGCGATATGACGAAAGACAAGACGTCACATGAAGATGTACGCAGCGAGACGGCCACGACGTATTGCGAGACAACGAAGGCATCGCATGAAGAAGGACAGCTTGACGGAAGTCACGGAGACGTTTCGCGAAAAACCGCTGCGTCTCGGAAGTCACAAAGACGTCACGCGATGGTTTGCGGCAGTGTAACGGCATGATGTAACGATGGTCAACGAAGCCGTCACGTGAAGATCTATTGCAGCGTAACAAAAGAAAACTAATCGACCAATAGCAAGACTAAAATTCACAATAAGCCGTCCAAAAACTGCGATTCCGAGTTATTGAAACTTCCCTGGGACTTCTGGCAGAACAAAATCTTAATTTACTAACTAGCAAAATGCCCTTCCTTCGGGTGGCGCTACAGCTCGCATAAAAATCGCCACATTACTGCCTCGCGTGAAAAGGTCGTGATCTCTCGCTAGAGACGGCACTTTATTGTGTTTACATAAGTTAATATAAGCAACAACAACAAATGTGTTTGTTGAAACAATCTTAAAAAGGTAGGTCGGTAAAATGCACGTATGAAAGGAACATTTATGTTATACATAGCATATATATAAATGTAAACAAACAATGCTTACTTATCTGATATTATTGTCAATATTTTGCAGTAAGGGACCTACATAACGCAAATAACGGCGCTAGCCTATTTTGATTTTAGTGAAATTCTTCCGAATTAAAAAAAAGGTAACCGATTAATCGGGTAGCACCAATACTACCTAATATGCAAAATCATACAACATACGGTTATACATATATATATCGATTCGGAATTTCTGATGGTCCGGTATTAGAAGTCAATGATAACTCACCAACTGCGACTCATTGGATTTCTACATTACAATATATCAGGACATGATAGAGAAGGCTTTGCTCTGATTACGGGAATAAAAGTGTCGTCAAAGTAACGAAGATGTAAAGTCAAGAACAGTGTCATAACGGAAGTCACGAATATGTCACCGACCATATACGACGGCCACGACGCAACGCCAGACAAAGAAGGCGTCACGTGAAGAACGGCAGCTTGACGGAAGTCACGGGGATGTTACGTGAAGAACAGCGGCTTGACGGAAGTCACGGAGACGTCACACGATGGTTTACGGCAGCGAGACGGTAACGGCGTAACGGTGGTCAACGAAGGCATCACGTGAAGATATGTAGCAGCGTAACGGAAGTCATATCGGGACGTCACTCTGCAAAATCGGAGAATAGGAATACAACAAAGTCCTGTCAAGTATCAATGTTGACATCAAGCCAATCTCGGCGACGAAAAACATTCGGCCAAATGTGCAACCCTGTATAAAGAGTTTAACTGCGTTTAAATGATAACGAATTATAATAATGATCTCTACTCTAAATTATTACGATGGTAAATTATGACGAAGTTATAATCTCTAATCATGGGCGTCACGTCACATCCTGAACTACGTGTTGGAGACGAGAACAACAAATAGCGCTATATTTAGGGTCGTCTGACTAGTCAATGTTAGTGCAAATCCTACTTCTTATTATACACCATTGCGTTGAAAGTCTGACTAACCAATAGCAGAACTTAACACAAACTAAGTCGTCTCAAAATGTATGCATCCGATTTTTTGTAACTTTCTTGGAACTTCAGGTAGATTACGTTCAATTTCATGTGTCTGAAATAACTGTTGTTAAATATATGAACCACAGTCTTCAACTTAAAACAATTCCCACGTCATTTTAGTACCGATTATTGTACAGTTGATATTGCGATTATCTCTGTAGATCCCTACCAAGACAGCATCGCCGATAATAATTATATCTCATAACTCGTACAACTTATTACATTACATTAGTAATACAAATAATCAATTCAAGTACAATGGTTAACTCCTATCTACACATGCTAAATTTTAAATGTCTCTAAAAAGAACGTTTGTTCAATCCAAACAGATGTTCGCTAAAGTAACTACAATTCGGTCGCCAGATGGCACTAGTGTAATATATATGTATATATATATACATATATATATATATATATATATATATGTATATATATATATATATATATATATATATATATATATATATATATATATATATATATATGTAATATATATATACATATATATATATATATATATATATCTACCTCTCGTACTGTGGTTGTACCATGGGTGGCAGCACTATTCCGCGTACTTTGTAATAGAAGGCCAGGAGCTTGTACATTTTGAGATTGCTCATGTTTAACGACATATGTGTCAAACTCGAGTATGGTATATAACGTCTATGGTTGCATCGATTTTGTGAAGGGCTACATTCTTCGAATAGTCACCAACCACCAACCACGTATAAAATACTGATTCGCCTCAAAATAAAATCAATGCACAATGGTTTGATACGATTTCCTCGGCACGCGAACCAAAGAAAGAGAGAATATACAGCACAACACGACTGATGCTCTAGCCCAGCATAATTTGTTGTTGTTGGTCGCGGATGACTCGTTGTTGTGCAGCACCAGCAGTTCGATCAAGCGTGTCTGCCTTATTGTGCCAGACAAGGCGGTCTAGGCCGGCCGGACTCAGTATTTTGCACTGTGTGCCGATATGAATGAACGAATGAATGTGAATATGCCGATTGACCTGACAGAGCGCCTAATTCGCATGTGATAATTTGAGTTGTCTCACAGTGAGTGCACGTACGAGTGCACGTATGAGTGCACGTATAAGCTTCAACTGGCTATCGTTCGGTGGTCATCGACTCACCCAGTCATGACGGCCAGGTTCGAGCTGGTGGCGCCGCTGCCGATAATCGTCGCACTGTTGTGTGCGATCTAGCGGGCCCATTGGGGTGGTTCGTAGATTGATTTTGTTCGACATTCGTCCGGCTACACCTTTGGGGGTCACAATTTTAATATGGCACGTATCTCCGTCAGTCTTTTATTTGTGGCGCTGAAATGCTGTGTGCGATCTAGGGCCGATCGGGCCCATTGGGGTGGTTCGTAGATTTAGATTTGTTTTCGAAATTCGTCCGTGGCGGTGGGGATCTCGGGGAGTCACATACGCATGGCTACCTTTTCTCCGGGCATCGTCGGGTAACTCGGCTAGTGTATGCATAAAGATACCTTAGTATATTGACGTCAGTATTGACGTCTTCCGTTGCGTTTGTTAAGACGCACGTGCGCAAAAATATTGGCTACCTTGCTGTCAAAAAACGTTGATGAACATAACTTGTTTAGGGAAGATAACCGAAACAAAGCAACAAGAAGAGTCAAACACAACCCCAGGTAAACGTGACTGATTAATAATTAAAAAAAAAATTTCTCAAATATTATGACATCGACGTTTGGCACACCGCCTATCTATGAATCGACTTAATCAAATTTGAGGACTTTTATCAAACGTAACAATCCAGAAAATGCTTCCTTCAAATTGCCGAAAACGATGACTGAATTTGTTCTCATTCAACTGACGACTGGATGGCACCAGTTGTAAACTTCACACATTGAGTGCTGAAATCATTGCTCCCCACATAGATAACAATTTTTATTATTATGCTAGTATCGAAAATTATAATTTTAACGTCTATGCCTCTATAGAGTGATGCCTCTATACAAAAACGATGACTAGAACGACGCCTTGCATGAATTATACACGAAAATAGGATTCGCCAATTCTGTCGAAATTCCGGGAAAAGTGTTCCTTGCTGATGTATAGAAATCTGAAGAATGTATGTAGAATACACACGCACACACACACACACGCACGCACGCACGCACGCACGCACGCACGCACGCACGCACGAGCGCTCGCGCGCCCATCCCCACACCCCCACACACACACCCACACACCCACACACCCACACACCCACACACCCACACACCCACACAC
>CM034544.1:14521116-14538245 GCA_020002185.1 Paraescarpia echinospica | reverse complement strand
TATATTATATATATAATATAATATAATATAATATAATATAATATAATATAATATAATAATATAATATAATATAATATAATATAATATAATATAATATAATATAATATAATATAATATAATATATATATATATATTGCCAGTATCGTTTTCATTTGAAAATATCGGTAATTTGATTTCTGACGCCACATCGTGAATTCCACTAATCAACAACCCGTAACCAACACAACCTGCACAACCACTTCACAGCTGTACTAATTGTTTTCATTGTTGATTATTCATCTCTGACAGGTAGAATATAACAATATGCATGTGAGTGTAGAGTCTTCATTATATGACCATAGTTTCTTGAAAAACCGAGATGTAACAACGTGCTATGGTGTGAAATAGGCCAATACAAAAACGGACATAACGCAGAGACATAGATAATGACTATTCCCCCACTGGCTTATTCTCATTTTATTGAAATCTTACAAACATGCTTGGCTATTACAAGGTTAAGTTGCTCGTTGTATATAATGTACACATATCTTACTTTACAAAGTAATTAATTAAGGTTATTACAATAGAGTTACATGGTGAATATGATCAATTATTTGTTTCAGATCAAGTGAAGCGTTTGAACGGTAAATGATCATTCGTTTCTGTGTTCTCATATTGGTAATACAGTATCGACAACAATAAAATCGTTGCAAAGAGCGTTGACCGGAGGGAAATAAAAAGAAACCGACCTTTTGTATGATGAGATTGATTCGCAGTCGTTTCCACTGAGATTAGTGTACGAACAGGTTCGGTTTTATTTCATAAAACATTAGTACTGATATTATCATGTAAGACAAGGTGAAACTGATCAAAATACCACACGCACACCCGAATAAATAGCATGCTCGTTTGCTCGATCGCACGCATGCACATAAGTACGCACGCACGCACGCACGCACGCACAGAAACATACTTACACAGAGATATGTTCATACAGACACTCGAGGGCGCATTTACACAAAATGACGGGTTAATGCTTATACCTTATGATTATAATGAACATTGTTACGGACACGATATCGATACTGGTTGTTTGTTGTATAACGATTTGCCCACTCAATATAAATACTACACCCCAGCATAATTTTCAACCAACTTTAGCAGTGCTGCCAAGAACCTGCCAAGCAAACTGAGTATGATCCACTTTAATGCCCGGAGTTTAAAAGCTACCCTATCCTAGATTAATGACACTATCCAAAGCACTGAGTATAAATGTCATATAATTGCTATATCAGAAACATGATTCAAGGAAAACAGTTGGGACGGAAATGAAATAAACTGTAACGATGTCGTATTTTCAGGTTACAAACTGTACTATAATTCCAGAAAAGAAACAAGATGTGGCGTTGCCATATATGTGTGTGAATCTCTACATAACAATTTCCAGTTTTCTGATATTTGTTTAAGGAACATATCGTATGTTGTTGATGACTGTCTTGATAGCATCTTTATTGAGATACAGATTAGTGTACACAAACAAATCAATGCTGGTCGTATGCACAGAGCACCAAATACCAGCATCATCAGCAAATTTAATGACAATCTGTCATTCATGCTGGAAAATCTCAACAGTGAAATTGTTTACATATATGGTGATTACAATATAGATCTATTGCACTGCGAAGAGGAAGCTGAATCAAAATACTTCAGCACTAGATTATACCCATTGATCACCAGGCCCACACGAATAACAGGCACGACTGCTAGTATAGTCCCGCGCACACACACACTCGGCATGAATGTAGGAATCACCACGCACCTGTAAGCCATCGAGCAGTTTACCGCTATGCGGCTTCCCTCCGTATCTGTGTTTGACCTTGTATCATTCCAGTTAAACGGGGTTTTATTACTGCGCACAGGAGAACGACATGTTACTTGCAATATTGAATGGCTACACTTTTTAATATGTGCAAGCGTATGAATGCGTATATATGGCTTACTTTTAGCATTTTTAGTTAAGGCATTTATAAATGATATATGTGAATTTTTTTTATAACAGGTGAAATTGCATCCGCAGAAGAACGAACGAAAAAGACAAACGGTAAACGTCAATTAAAAGTGATCAAGTCTTTAAAAACATGATCACTTTGATAAAACAGTTGCGACTGAATACATAATAATGCAATATAGAAATATTATAATCCTTAGAAAGTGCGATGACAGCAAAAGACGAAGTGTTTTGTTTGATGTGATACTAAATTAATTAAACAAAAACGAACTAACACATATGCACAAAACGAACTGGGATATCATTGGGGAGTACTTGATAACTCTGTTTTTGTGTGTGAAATTACTAAGACAAAATGTGTCTGAAAGACAATATCGCGTCCTGATTTGTAAACTCATTATATAGACATATATAGCTAATGTCTTTACAGACAATGGATTGAATATTTAACTCAAATGTTATTTATATCTTTCTCACATATTATCAAATTATTAGTTAAGATTGCTGGTTGAATATATTTTATACATACTTTATTTTACACAGTAATTAGTTAAGGTGTTTTTCACGAAACTGTGACATGGTGAATATGTAACATTGTTTGTTTCAGCTAAACTGCATCAATGCGAAGGTAAGCGATAATTCTTCTGTACATTTAATAATTTTGGTAATACGTTGAGCAAAGGGTATGTACACATGTAGTATAAAAAATATCAAAACCCTTATAAAGACAGGACATAATTGGTGTGTGTGTGTGTGTGTGTGTGTGTGTGTGTGTGTGTGTGTGTGTGTGTGATGATATGCATGAATGTAGTAATATTCTCGCGCACGTATGACACGTACTGTAACAGACACACACGAACGCACGCACGCACCCACGCACATATATATATATATATATATGCAGTTTGGTTCCCGACGCCACCTAGCGGACTATACTTGTCAACGGACAACTCACTTTGCTGCCTGGCATTGCGTGAGCAAATAAAGTGTTTAAATTTAAAGCGTGAATTGATAGTTTTTATAAAACTCATAACAACTGGAGATAGTAGACGATGTTTTCAGTCGCCACCAGTCATTTTAAAATGGGCAAACTATATTATATTATGTCCTCTTGGTGTGATCCGACGTGCAATTTATAATTCACGGTTTTATATACGAAAATGCACGATCGTTATCAAATAGGTTTTGGAAGAGTGTGACTTTGATGTACTTCAAATGTATAATCATACCAGCCAAACATGACTGGACTCATTTAAAGCTGTGTTGAAGACTCACCTGTTCAATTAATTATGGTAAAACACTGTTTTACCATAGCTGATTGATGTGTAACGTTTATTTATTTTCATATACATTTTAGCCTAATGCATTAATGTTTACATTAATCTTAGTTTATTTATTTAAATAATAATAATAATAATATGATTTTACTTTTATTTTATTTTAGTATATTATATTTTATATCACATTCCTTTTCTACTTCTGCTCTATTTATTGTCTTGATTACTATTATTATTAATTCATTTTATCTATGATATAACAACTATTGTTTTTATTTAAATGCATTATTTTTAACAAACATTTGTATATTGTTGTAATGCGCTGTGAACAACATTGGATGTGGCGCTTAACAACATAAAACTATTATTTTTGTTATTATTATTTTGTCCGAAACCCATTCTAAAATAGAACATTATAAAATATGTTACATGACACCAACATTCTGTCAATATATAGATATATGGCGGCCACGCTGGATTTATGCAAATGATCGTGAGCGACACTGTCTGCTTGATTGGGATAAAATAGATTCAACTAACAGTGGCATAACCAATAATGTCAGTGTAATAAGTCTTTCATAGTCTATGTCCCAACGATGATACAATGACGTCTTCATAATCTATTTTGTCTTCTCTGCTCAGTGTAAGCACGGTCAGCCAGTTAAATATTGTAACGTCTTCCTGGAAACCATATCGAGTTCGCATTATCATAAAGTGTTGTATATATATTTGTATTCTGCGTCCGTCACAAAATATGTGAAGATTAGATTAGAAATATTCTACGAAAACTGGTCGAAAATTGTCAAATAGTGATATCAATCAAATAAATATTTCTTAGTAAAGGCACTTGGAATGCATATGTGTTTATTTAGTGCCGCTTCAATTATTTATATTGAGCATTATGTGTTATATTATTTTTACACCACTGTGGATGCCGGTGAAGATGTACATTTGTATGTTTCAGAGGAACTTAAAACGGAACGAAGTCTCAAGAAAAAGGCAGAAGGTACACATCCATTCTGTTATATCTTCAAACACATGGTCAGTTTGGACTTTGGTAATGCAGTCGAGGACGGACAAGTAATCATGCATTATTTCAACATGCTTGTTAGGTGCAACGGCAGGAAATAAAGAAGAATCTTATCTTGGCTGCCGAGCACGCTGTCACTCTCTGCCTTTCGCTGCCCGATGTAATTGACGCGACCCGCAATTGCCGTCGCCTTACGCTGCCCGGCTCGTCTCTGACGATCACTGCTGTGTGGAAACCCACAGACCGCACTGTCTTTACACGGGCCTGGCTTCTGACACGCCTCGGTGACCCGTCACAACCTCCACCGACTCTCCCAATCGGTTTAACTGCAATACTACAAAGTCCTCTCTGTTTATACCAATTTGTACTGGGAGTATATCTTCGTTACTCACCTCACACACTACATTGCAGTGTCCCCTGCCTCCTCTAGAGAATAGGGTTGCAAACTCTTTAGACACGCACTTCCAGGATGCAGCCCCCGTATAACGTATCCTTTTATAATCGGGCACCAGTGCATAACACATGATTGAATTTAACCAACCATCAAACTTAATAGACATGGGTCGACCCATTATGGTGCATAACTCTAAAAAATGCATCTAATTAACTTAAAACACCCCTAATCAATAATGAGATAGTCCGCTGGCAGAATTTAGTTAATTATAGCCGCTTCTCCAGACTGAATTCACCTGCCGCCGCCCACACAGATTAACAGTCTGTTCTGCTTAAAGGTCATATGCTAGAGAGGTTGCCCTGCCCCAAGAAAAAAGGAAATATTATATTTCTCATTCTTCGGAAAGTAGAATTGTGATGAATTCGAGCAGGAAAAGTTACTATTGGATCCCTTATATCCAATAGTTTAATTATGGTATTTATGGTATTTTTGCAAGACAATGGATGCTGGTGAAACGTGAATTTGTCTATTTCAGAGCGCAGGGGAAAGGCAGAAGGTAAATATATATTCCTTTTTGTCATTATAACAAACATACATGGAACTATAAGAAATGTCTAAGAAATATAATTATAATCCTGTTAAAAATATTACAGTGTATATTAAAATTAAAAACACTGTATAAATTAAGTAATTGATATGCATGACATAGTTTCGAAAACATAAAGATAATTACATAAATAATGATATGTTAAATTAGTTAAACATTATATTATATAATAAAATATAAGTTAAATAAATAAATTGATTAATAAAACACACGTTCATAAAAAGTGTCATACAGCATAGTTCTTCAGTGGAAGTAAGCCAGTTTAAATAGATGAGTTTTAAGGAGATACTTAAATCTGGTAAGACTGTCTGTTCAACGACTGTTGATTGGCCGAGCGTTGCACAGTGTCGGTCAGGACACAAAGAAAGTCCGCCTGCCATAGCCCTCCAGGTTATAGCGCGGAACTACCAGCACACGCAGATCCGACGTTGCGGGGCAAGGCAAGGCAGTAAACACAAGGAACAGTAGTTTATACTGGATACGCCAGGGAACACAACAGAATAATGCGGTTAAAGAAGTGTACTGCTTCTGCGATGGGTGTTTGACAAATAATTATGCACTTGGAGGAATGGTTAAATCGTTCAGATGTAGACGTGCAAGGTCGGATACAACCGGGAGAGTTTGATTGGAATATGATAGAGAAGGTCATGTCTGACAGAACAATTTCGAAAAAGCTCAAAAACACTGGATTCTGGTGAAAATGTGAATTATCTGTTTCAGAAAAAGCTAAAACAGATCACAGTCTCAAGGAAAAAGCAGAAGGTAAATATCCATTATTTTGCACCTTCAAAAGCATGATCGGTTTGGTAAAGCAGGACTATTGTGACAATTGTGACGATTGTGGCAAGTGACAACATGACGTGTGTTAATCATGATCTAATAACATGTTCTATCACTACCAAACAACTGTTACCGCTGTAGTTACCTGGGAAACATGGGTGGCTCAAATTGCCCAGTGGCTCAACTAACACTACCTTCCCCAAGTACAATATAGCGCTGAAGGCTGAGTGCAAGAATACTTTGCTAAAAGCGGAGCACAAGTACGAATAGTGGATAGTTGGGACACATGAACCATTTTTCCAGTTTCCAGCGATAAACCAAAAAAATTGACTTTTTAAAACACTAACATTGCACAATCGTATAAATGTGTATGTCCTCTTAGAAAGTCATTAAACAGTTTGGAGGCTGGAATATGCAATTTCTAGATATCAGTAAAATAGCATGTGAAGTGGCTCGAGGGGCCGTGTGGAGTCTTTGGAATCATAATAGCATTATAGTCATGGATGACAATTCATATTTATCTAAGGATGTCAAGTTTTCTCGTTTTCTTAAAGATCTGAAATGGATGTGTATTTCTGGTATTGTAAATGTTGCAGTGTCCTTAATAAATTGAACTATACGCTGGATCATTTAGAGTCTACTTATCGTTTTGTTCCTCTTTATAGGACCTTTCAACGTAAATAAAAATCCAAAACAAATCCACACAAAAACTATCATGTTAAAATGTAGTCGTTTTCGCATCACGTACAGAACGACTAGTTTAATGGTGCCGAAAGTCCTACTAAAATAACCTAATATATAATAATAATAATGACAAACAAACTTCTATAGCGCCTAAATCCCTAGGAATCTGAGCTCAGAGGCGCAACATACAAGAAACATTGGGAAAAATCGTAAACAGGGACAAGCAAGAGTCGTCATTAGAGCAAGGGGCCGCAGAAGGTTAGGGTGGGAATGCAATTTCAAATAAATAAGTCTTTAGTTTTTTACGAAAGGTGTTTATAATCTGAAATGATTTTAAAGCGATAGGGAGTCGATTCCAGATTTTGGATGCAGCTACATAAAAAGCACGATTGCCGATAGTAAGCTTGGTTTTCGAAAAGTCGTTGTGAAACAGATGATCTGAGATTCCTGGGGATATCTGAAAAACGAAGGAGACTAAACAAATAGGATGGTGTTGCGTAGAAAGGGTACGATATGTGATAGTGGTTAATTTGAATTGCATTCGATATGTAACTGGAAGCCAATGCAACTGTCTAAATAGGGGCAGCGAAGGTGAGAAACGATGTGTTTTTAGTACTACACGTGCTAAACATTTCTGTACACGTCGGAGTTTAGCTAAGTCCTTTTTTTGTAATATCGTTTAGGAGTGAGTTGCAGTAGTCAAGGCGACTGCTAATTAGATATGCTGCTATTGTTTTAGTAGTAGATAAAGACACATGACGCCGAATTCGGCGGAAATCACGTACATGGTAGAAACAGGATTTACATACTTGAGAAATGTTCTGCTTAAAGCTGAAATCACTGTCAAAGATAACATCTAGATTACGAACAGTATCTGATGGTGATGTATCATTACCAAGAAATTTAACTGGAAAGTAGTTAACAACCTTGTTTCGTTGTTGTTTTGTGCCAATAATAATTATATCAGTTTTATCTGGATTTACCTTCAATTTACTTGCTTCCATCCACAGCAAGACATCAGTGAGACAGTCATTTAAAGTTGGTAGAGATGTCTGGGTATCAGTTGGTGAAAGTGATATATACACCTGTGTGCCGTTAGCATACAAGTGATTATTTATGTTATGATTAGTTACGACTCCACTAAGGGATGTAGTGTATAAGCTAAACAGAACAGGGCCAAGGTCAGAACCTTGTGGGACACCAAATGGAAGATGTTCTGGACAAGACAGTGAGCCAGATATGTTAATTCTTTGGTATCGGTATGAAAAATATGAACTAAACCACTGAAGAGCCGTGCCATATATACCAAAATGTCTATTAATGTCTGTAAAAGAATGTCGTGATCTATTGTATCAAAAGCAACTGATAGATCTAGTAAGGCGAGAGCAGTCAATTTGCTATTATCCATATTGCATACAATGTCATTGTGTATTTTAAGAAGAGCGGCTCACTTGAATGAAATCGCTTATATGCAGATTGTAGATCATTTGATAAATGCTGTGAATAAATGTGTTCATGGAGTCGATTTGCAACAACCTTCTCCAGTACTTTCGACAGAAAACTAAGATTTGAGATAGGACGGTAATTTCTAAGGTAATTTTTGTACAGCCTTTGTTTTTAATAAGAGGATTGGCAAGAGCTTGCTTGAATTCACGTGGAACAACACCATCCTGCATTGACATATTTATAATGTTTGTAATAGGTAGACCAGTTGATCAATGCAACTCTTCAGTAGCAATGTTGGAAAAGGGTCAAGACCACACGATATTAACTGTCTGAAAATACCTCGAACCTATATTAATTATTATGCCAAGTGGCTTCCCGCATGGCGAAGGCCTCTTTTAATGTCCCCAAAATATCGTCGCACGTGACGACTCGACTTCGGTCCGCAAATCGTGGGGCTGTCATACAAACCTGAAACGACTTTTACCTTGTTCTTCATAATTTGTTGCGAACCATCCATAATCTCTGAAAACACAGTATGATCTATGACAATTTAATTTTTAAATAAATTAATGCCAGGTCACGCATGTGGCAAAATTTGCCGAAATATTCTGTGTTTCCTTGAATGGATAAGCCTTTTAATCTGCGAGCGTGTGCACATCGCTTCCTTGGTTCACAAAGATTTAATTGTGATGTATGTAAATGAGAGTGGATGATGATGAATATTAAAATTTGTTTGTTTCAGATGACCTTAAAAAAGAAAAACGGCAGAGCCAAGACCAAAAAGGTAAACAACTGACAGTTTGCATCTTCAAAAATATGACCAATTTAGAAAAACAAAAACGTGGCAAATGAATCAGTAGTTATGCAGTATCAAAAAAAATTCATGAAATCCAGAAACGAGATATCTGCAATTATACAGTCCTGTTGACTCGAGTCGCAAGGACTCGACTCGAGTTGCACATTTCAGGGACTTGCAACATGAGTCGGAGTCGACTGCGAAATGACTTGGACTAGGACTCGACTGAAGCCAATGGCTCGTGCCTATGTCAATATGCGACTTGCTCGAATAATCATGCAAAGCGTGGCATGAATAAAATGCCGATAGTCTGCCGATGGAATCTGCTCCCTACTGTGTGATATCGTGATTGCTATTATTGGAAAGACTTGCCATAGACCGATATATAGAATCAAGAAGTTGGCACCACGAAATAAATATAATAGACATGTGACCGGAAATGACGCTACGATCTCGCGCGAATATTTACCGCGAACAGACACTCATTAACCACTAAGTAAACATAGCTATCGTTGAATAATCGCAACAGCTATAACTTATAAATATCCTGTATGCAGGAATACGATTGAGTGACTGAAAACAGTGACGAGATTTTATTTGAAATTCCTATAAGTTACTCTAGTCGCGACTCGGAATTTTCAGAGGTGACTCCAGACTCGATTCGAAATGCTCAGAGGTGATTCGACGAGAGTCGACCTGGACTCGATAGCGAAATGACTCGAGATTCGACTCGAATCGAGAGGTTGGGACTTGCCAACAAGTCTGTTATTATAGAGTCCGCTCATATTTTCATACAGTCGAAGAACGCAAAATCCACCCACCTGTTGCAGCCACTAAACACCAGGTGTCGCTTTACCTTAACTTGCCGTCTGCAAGGCACTTCACTGAAATGTATTTAGATTATATTATATTCAACACATTTTACATTGTCTGTGTAGCCTACAATAAGACTGTTTCCTGTGTACAATTGACTGTACATTTATAATTATGTAATTAAATTTGTCAACACACCGTGAAACATCGAGTCTAAAATACGGAACCCCAACCAATGTGATGACATTTCACGCTAGCTATTTATTTCCGTCGTCTAGTTGTTTCCAAAGATTACGAACTCGACTCTAGTGTATAGGATGATTGCCAAAGGTGTCTGATGTAATTGGCTGGTAAATTCTACTGACCATAGTGCATTGGAATTGGCCAGTATATTGAGCATGGATGCTGTTTTTTACTGAAACAATATTACTCCCTGTGCGTTATGTTCTTGTGTTAGCAGGCAAAAACGTTTCAAGGTAGTAAAACCTCATTTTTCTTGGAACTTCTTGAGTTTGTTTTATTGTGTATAGAATAATGCACAGTAAGACCGCGGTAGACATTAACTAAAATTAATTATTTTACTCCTTTTAGGGCAAATATATCATGTGAAACTGCACCAGTGTTCTATGCAATTACACTTGGAATACATGCATATGTCATAAACATATCTCGTTCAAGAACAACGAAGCATAATATCGAGCTGAAGTAATGTCGCTTCATACTCACGGACGGACAGACAAACATACATATGTTTCCATAATAAGTATACAGTCACATAGGAAGTGAATAAAAATTATATATGGTGAAGAATAAATGCAAAATAAATATCAAATAAGGTGTAGGGAAACTCTCACTATGACAAAAGACTAACCCTACATTTCGCAAACCCTGGAATCAACATCTAAATAGTGTGATCTACATGGTGTTGACGTTGTTCTGGGTAGCAAAGCAATATTTACGAGCACTTACGAAAATGATCTTCACGTATTTGGCACGCAGAGAGACAACTGGACAACATTTGGGTCACATTTACAGATTTGCGGAAACCTGGAACATCTGCTTTAATAAAGTCAACAACATCCCCACAATGTACTTTTTCATCAAGAGTTTATTAGTCTCTGACAAAAATTTGGGTTACAAACATAGGTTGGTAGATCACACTATTTAAACGCTGGTTCCAGGGTTTGCGAAATGTAGGGTTAGTCTTTTGTCATGGTAAGAGTTTCCCTACACCTTATTTGACAATTGTTTTGCATGTATTCTTCACCGTATATACTTTCATATTCACTCCTTTGTGACTGTATGCTTATTATGGAAACATATGTCTGTTTGTCCGTCCGTCCGCAGCAGCATTATCATCATTATAATCATCATCATCATCAGCAGCAGCAGCAGCAGCAGCAGCAGCAGCGGAAGAAGAAGAAAGAAGAAGTAAAATAAAACGAAGGAAAAGAAGAAGACAAAGAAAACGACGCCGAAGAAGATGAAGAAGAAAAAGACGAAGAAGACAACGAAGAAGAAGAAGACAACAAAGAAGAAGAAGACAAAGAAGAAGAAGAAGACAACAAAGAAGAAGAACACAAAGAAGAAGAAGAAGACGAAGAAAAATACGACGAAGAAGAAGATGAAGAAGAAGACCAAGAAGAAGAAGAAGAAGATGATGAAGAAGAAGGGGAAGAATAAAACTAACAGTAAATGCAAATAATGTGTCTGTAAATAACATTTCCTAAAGAACATAGCGCCAACTATTGCCAGATAATTTAAATAAATTAGTTATAGAATAAAAACAGCGTACATTTAAAAAGTACTCTTTTAGTAGCTATACAACACATTTTGACAGTATTGTATTTAAACGAATGTAACTGTGGTAATTTCGTTTTTTCAGAGCAAATTACAAATCTGAACGAAGACCTGAAGAAAGCGAAGGCAACAATAATCACAATAAAAGGTATAATAACTGTAATTAATGTTGCTTTTGGAACATGCGTCCATATTATTAATCATGTTTGTTGTATAATACAATGTTTTTATTATATAATATACCAATGTTTCCCCGCAGGCATGGCATGCTAATTTATAGCAACTGGTTGCAATAGCTCCTTCTGGGAATATATCGACTCTGGGATGGTTTAACTGAAGTTGCAATTGTTGGACCAATCGGTGACACCTTGTTCTTCTTTATGGATAGAGCATGCCTCACACTATAAATATGCAAGTGTATTTTATATACCAAATACATATTAATGTAACATTGTAATCCGTTTACCGTATTGTATAATGTTTGCTACCGTGTCACCTACTGACAATGCCCAAATTGCATGTACCTTTGATGCAGGTAATTATTTCTTGTTAAATTGGTCCAAAATAATATGTAGTACGTCGTGTTGGTCCACGAAGTTCGGTAGTTGTTTCTCAACAAATTTTTCCTAATAAAACCCTGACTTTAAACAATGTGAGTGCAGTTGCAAAAGTTTAGTTTGTATTAACTATTTTGGGTTCATAACATCATCCTCTCAAGCAAGGAGTGGTAGCTAGGGTACATTTCCCCTTTCTACGCACCGCATGGACGTTAGCTGAATTAGTTGCACATTTTATTAGTAAACAAAATAAAGTAAAGGTAAGTTCTTATATAGTGCAGTATCTAGTCCTCAGGACTGCTCAAGGCGCTTTACACTTTACTCTCTAGCAGACCTGTTCAATCGAACACCATCTCGACTTCTCTGGGAAGCATCCAGCAACGCTGCAATTAATGCGCGAATACTATTCGTACATAAATATCCAACATTGTCTATAGCCAGGTACTCATTCACACAGATGAGTGAACTGGAACAACGTAGAGTGAACAAACTTGCCCAAGGTCCGACACCGCAGCACAGGAGTCGAACCCGAGTTCCCGAGTTCCCGAATCTGTAGACATTGCACCTCCACGCTCCACAATTGACTCCGCTGGTCGAGAATGTACCAAACGCGAGAGCAGTAAAGACACCGGAGCGAGTGTTACGAACCTTTTAGTTGATTGAGGTTAACCCTAACTTCATGTTTTGAATTACCCCTAAATCATTTCAGCTGATCCTTATTTTATTGTTTTTAAATTACCATATATTTTCTAATAATGTCAGAGTATCAGTCATTAACATTGCATTTTGAATTTTTTTGAAGTTATTTGAGATGACCTGATAATTGGCTACTAACCGGTATAAGGGTAACATAAGGATGACGATGAGGACGAGGATGTCGTTAAGGATGTAATTGTCGTCGTTCACATTATAATAATTGTAACCGTTATCATCATCGTCGTCGTAATCTTTGTTATAATCATCATTAAGATGATTCCTTCATTGTCTTCATCTTTCTCCTCCAAATCACTATAATAGTTTATAATCATCATTATCACTGTCTTCATCATCATTCTAACATCATCATTAACACTGTCATCATAATAATCATCGTCATCGGTAGAATCATCATCGTCGTCACCATCACTATCATCACTAGGATGATCACTTAATTGTCATATTCTTCCTCAGCGTCATCATCATCATCATTTTTCATCCACATCATCACCATCTTCATAATCACTTCTAACATCGGCATCATAATCTTCATCATTGTCATCATCATAATTCATCTTCATTGTTTTTTACTACATTACTGGTCGGTTATTACATTACTGGTTGTAACAAGCGAGCGACTCCAGGAAATCCGATATAATTACCCTTTCGACCAAATATTACACGTCACGGCTTGATGAAGCGAGTAACAACCGAATCATGGTAGGAGACAATAACACAATTATTATTATCTACCAGGGGCAGATGGTATTGAAACTGATATAAACAGCAGCACCACCAGGCATCACAAGGCATCGCCTTTTATTTACCTTTATAACAATTGTTGCTTCAATGACGTACTAAAGGTATGTACTATTTTTCAGAGGATCTTCGACGCTTAAAAGACGAGACAATGGGAGAATATCAGTAAGTGTAATTACGTAGACTAAGGCGATACAATGTACTATGCATTGTTGGAGATGTACGCCTTCGTACAGGAGATATTGTAAGGGTGACCCATTTACACGGCAGTAGAACATCGTTTCTTTACTCTTGTCGACGTTGTGCACAGTTGCGTACACACACGGACACGCATACACCTCATGCGCACACGCACACGCACACATGTACGCATGCACACATACACACATACACACACACACACATACACACACGCATACGCACACACACACACGCACACACACACACACACCTTTCGTAAATGTCACACAATCCGTTTTCTCTTTACAGTAAACACTAGATTGATTAGGCTATAATTAGGTTTGTAACTCATATGCACGCAGACAGACAGACCTCTCACAAGCACTCTCTATCGAATAAGTATTATCTTATTCAAAACCTGTTTACAATAAATTTACACTAAGCCTAAATCCTGCTTCTTGTTTCTACGAAAGTGTTTTATTGAAACTCATATTCTACCTTACGTATGAGTAAATTATATCTGAATTATATATGTATATATATAATATATATATATATATAATATATATATATATAATATATATATATTCTCTAAATCCGTTCGAGTACGGCGCTTTGCAAATGAAGGCAATTACTGCTGATTGCTTTATTTTATTTGATATCTTGAAGGGATGATGGAATTAACTTGGTGTCAGATGGTGCGCAGATATATGACAAAGGGTGATTGGGGAAGATTGTGACAGATAATATAGGGCGTATACAGGGCTCAGTATGGAGTCTCGTTTAGTCTGTATGTTGACATAATGGATGACATGACACTGGGTGACATATTTTGACACACTGGATGCTTGTCACTGGTGTCACATGACCAATGTTACGTGACATCAGCTGAAGAAGGAGTACTGGAAGCTCGTGGGCGACGTCGCGGTTCTAAGGATGTTGATCACCTCACTTATCTTCCTCTTGTAACAGTTCTCCCAGTAGTCTAGGATTGTGAGGTCTACATTGAACAACGCTGGCACGTGTTCAGTTTGTGTTCACTAACAGGGGTTGGCGAAAACATAGAGTGTTCCATAATCCGTGTTTCAAGTGTCTTCGCTCTTTCTCCTACAAAGTGTTGGTTGCATTCTGAACATTGAATGTCATATACCACTCTGCAGTTTCTTGCCTTTGCTTTTCGTACATCGCCTAGAATATAATGTTTTGAATCAACTGACTTGCCAGAACGATACAATTTTCTGCGAAATGTATGTCAGCATGGACAGCGCTGCCAGCATGGACAGCGGCAAGCGACTCCATATGTAAAATTTTCTTTTGTATGTTACTTGTTAATGTGATATATATCTGCATCACCCAATTCGCACTATACACCACAACAACATAATAATTTTGACATGCAGAGTAAACATCGACAAGACAACGTTTCTACATATCTATACGTGGAACGGGGAATGGTTTCTCATGAAGTGCGGTTGACATACGCAGAATAACACGTGTAGTGTTTTTATCGATGTATGAGCTGTGCATATATGGAAGCCAGTAGAAACTCACCTTTCAAGTTTTCAAATATGCATACCAATTATTTATTTGCACGTGCTTCCGAAATGTGATAAACGTGACGAAATTGCGCTGGAAAAAGTTACTAATTCTGAGGGATTAATATATACGTTGTTTTGTCCTTAACGGAATTTGACTATAAACGGTGTATGTGTTTCTATATTAGTCATTAACATTACAAGCCAAACTTAACACACTTACATACATATACATACACACACACACACACACACACACACACACGCACACACACACACACAGACACACGCACACACACACACACACAGACTCACACACATCTCTTCCTTAACTCTCTCTCTCTCTATCTCTCTCTCTCTCTCTCTCTCTCTCTCTCTCTCTCCAGACACACACACACACACACACACACGCACGCACGCACGCACGCACGCACGCACGCACGCGCACACACGCACACACGCACGCACACATACGCATATATAACAAACACACACCACACACGACGCACGACGCACGACGCACGACGCACGACGCACGACGCACCACGCACCACACACCACACACCACTCACCATACACTCACACGCACACGCACACGCACACGCACACGCACACGCACACGCACACGCACACGCACACGCAAACACAATTCCGCCGTCATTAAAAAAATTCGTGTTTGATCGTGCTTATCTACAATTTGGTTCCTGGCGTATGCACAGAGCATCTTGTGTTGAGACATGGCAGAGCGACGTCACTCGCAGCCCATTTTCATTTAAAACCATCAGATGTAGTTATTGATTACATTGGCTTCATCAGAACCTTTCTGCTGCACGCGCCACAACGAGGCAAATGTTTGTGTTAACAGACAACATCACAACGTATATATATATATATATACATATATATATATAAATATAAATATAAGGGTTGACTGATGCATCTTGTTATTGATTAGCTTTTGTGTGACGTAATGTTTGCATATTCCACGTCGTTTATTGTGTTGAGGGGCCGGACTCGTTTGTAGCAAAAACAGATACTAATGCATCAACGTTGTTTACCCCTTTCCCTCAGCTTGGGCCTGGTACCGACCGCTTAATCTTATATACATATTTGGCTATTGTGACTGTTGCAGCATTGATGTTTTCGTTCAGTTGGAACTCCGTTTCCTTGTACGAAGAGGAACAACAATTATTATATAGAGTATACATATGGAACGTGTTACCGCATTGAGTGACTGACGCGTTTTGATTAAATGACAGGCTGAGATATGTCAATCAAACAGTTTGAAAATATACAATTTGGAAACGTAGAATTTGGCAACGTGCCAACTCTAGTTAGCCAGGATGACAATTCTTGTGTTTCCATCTCACTAGAAACTGTCACACATTTTAAGCGGATGGTAACATGACGATTGATTTTCATGAAATATCATCACCGATAAAAGAATACAAATTTGTGACAGTGAGTCTAGATTGGGGTTGTCAACTTTTGAACAACCTCCATCCGTTCGATCACCATGTCAGGAATCCCGGGTGTATTGTCAACGCTGTAAATAAAAAATGCTAAGTCACCAGTTCTTATAACATTGGCTAGCTGCACACCCTAAGCTGGGTGAATTTGGACAATAATACGTGAGATAATAGTCTTCCTTTGCATAGCGCCTGAATCCACTTATCCATGTTTCCTGACGGATTAGAATACTGCATAAATAAAATAAAATAATTAAATAAACACTAAGTAAAATAAAATGTATCACTGCAAAAGATAAACACAAACAAACACACACTC
>CM034544.1:14381651-14520116 GCA_020002185.1 Paraescarpia echinospica | reverse complement strand
GTCATCATCGTACTCTTATCAGGATCACGATCACCATCTTTATGTTTATCATGATAATGATCATGATGACCATCTTCGAAGTGACACTTGCATAATTTCAAATGTGCTAAACAATAGTTTGGTGAAGCACGATAAAGCTGGCTTGACGAAGCACTAAGAAGATTGGACGGACCGGACGGGAATCGGTTGACTTATCGCCACGATAGTTGAGAAAATGCAGGATGCAATTGGAAAAGTGTCCAAGAACACGCGAGGAATCTATCTAAGAAACCGTTATGACTGTATATGTAATGGTAAAGAAGAAGGAAACAACGATAATCCGATAAAAATAATATAATATATATAATTTTCCTCGGATTGTGGTTGTTTCCTTCTTCTTTATACAAGGATTCAACGGATGTCCAGAGCAAACTGAACCAAAACCTGATACAGCGACAATCTAATTCTCAAGTAATGTATTTAAACGGCGAAAAGCGATAGTAATCTAACCATTATGCAATGAAATAAATTTGTGATGATTGGATATTCTTCTAAACAAGGAAAACAAACCACAATAGAAGTAACTGTAGAGACTGTAACTGTTAGAAACAAATAAACAATTGTTGAGGATTGCTATAAGGAGACATGGGAGAATAAATCTTGTAGCTCAAAGCATTTGTTTATTCTTTCATTGCTACAATAGTGTCTCCCACTGATAAAATAGAAGAAGCTATATAACCATGGCCACATGATGCATGATATGGTCATCCCCACCTAAAATGGGGGTAACAAACGAAACATTGGAAATATGTGAACGTACTCTTCACAGATTATAAACGACGCCATCACGAATAGAGTCGACAGGATTCGGGTTCAAAAGACAACAATAATGGCGAATATTGCATTGTGTTTGTCCCAACTGCAACATTTAAAGGAAACACATAGGTTTGATAAACAAACTCGGACTTCAGGAATGGTGAGAGTAGTGTAATCCTTCGTCTACGTTCTATGTTTCCAGTCATAACGACACTGTTGGAAAGCGACCAGGAGAAGGAGGCGTTGAGCATATATGGAGGTATGTTATATTACAGCCAGTGTGAACATAAGTTACATCAATGACGTTTAACATAATTTTCTTAAGAAGGGGTAATGTTATACAACGTGGCTATATCGGTTTTAAAAAGGGTGGTGATGAAAATGCCTTGGCCTTTTTTTATATTAATCTAGGTGTGTAGTGGATAGTAAAATTACGGAATGGCATGGCGTAGTTGGTGTACGGAAGGGAGTCAAGACCTGTGTGTTTGTAGACACTCTACTTACAGCCTTATACCCACCCATGGAGCAACAAACAAAGGGTTGCAATTATTATCATTACAGTAGACACTCTACTTACTGCCTTGTACCCACCTATGGAGTAACAAACCAAGGGTAGCAATTATTACCTTTACCTTAGACACTCTACTTACTGCCTTATACCCACATATGAAGCAACAAACCAAAGGTAGCAATTATACCCATTACGGTAGACACTCTACTTACTTCCTTATACCCACATATGATGTTACAAACCAAGGGTAGCAATTACCGCCATTACAGTGGACACTCTACTTGCTTCTTTATACCCACCTATGGAGCAAAAAACCAAGGGTAGGAATTATCACCATTTCGGTAGACACTCTACATATTGCCTTATACCCACATATGAAGCAACAAACCAAGGGTAGCAATTATCACCATTACAGTAGACACTCTACTTACTTCCTTATACTCACATATGGAGCAACCAACCAAGGGTAGCAATTATCGCCATTACAGTAGACACAATACTTACTGCCTGATACCCACCTATGGAGCGAGAAACCAAGGGTAGCAGTTATCACCATTATAGTATCTCGATCTTATACTCGTTCTGGTTAACCATTTAGATTCTGAACGAAAAGTGCTTAGATGTGTCTACGACAGATAGACAAACGTGGATGGATGTTCTCGACCCAAGTTTGGAAGTCGTCTATCAAACTTTCTTTTATGCTATTTACAGTTCCTAATACTGAACCGTGTATATTCTCCTTGCATTTCGGAGAGTTTACTAGCGTTGACAAATATGATTGTCATAAGATGCTATCATAACCCAATTACTCTTAGAATTTTTAAAGTTGATAATCGTGCGAATATTATGACCAAGACAATATAACAACTTTGTATGTTTCAGAACTAGACATTCCGCAACGCTATAGGCAACGACGACCAAAGAAAAGAGATGAAGGTATTAGTTTCCTGGAATTCATTAACAAAAACTACGTCTTCGTTAAAATTACCCTCGTACGTCCAAATAGTCATCGTCATCATCGTACTCTTATCAGGACCACGATCACCATTTTTATGTTTATCATGATAATGATCATGATGACCATCTTCGAAGTGACACTTGCATAATTTCAAATGTGCTAAACAATAGTTTGGTGAAGCACGATAAAGCTGGCTTGACGTAGCACTAAGAAGATTGGACGGACCGGATGGGAATCGGTTGACTTATCGCCACGATAGTTGAGAAAATGCAGGATGCAATTGGAAAAGTGTCCAAAAACACGCGAGGAATCTATCTAAGAAACCATTATGACTGTATATGTAATGGTAAAGAAGAAGGAAACAACGATAATCCGATAAAAATAATATAATATATATAATTTTCCTCGGATTGTGGTTGTTTCCTTCTTCTTTATACAAGGATTCAACGGACGTCCAGAGCAAACTGAACCAAAACCTGATACAGCGACAATCTAATTCTCAAGTAATGTATTTAAACGGCGAAAAGCGATAGTAATCTAACCATTATGCAATGAAATAAATTTGTGATGATTGGATCTTCTTCTAAACAAGGAAAACAAACCACAATAGAAGTAACTGTAGAGACTGTAACAGTTAGAAACAAATAAACAATTGTTGAGGATTACTATAAGGAGACATAGGAGAATAAATCTTGTAGCTCAAAGCATTTGTTTATTCTTTCATTGCTACAATAGTGTATCCCACTGATAAAATAGAAGAAGCTATATAACCATGGCCACATGATGCATGATATGGTCATCCCCACCTAAAATGGGGGTAACAAACGAAACATTGGAAATATGTGAACGTACTCTTCACAGATTATAAACGACGCCATCACGAATAGAGTCGACAGGATTAGGGTTCAAAAGACAACAATAATGGCGAATATTGCATTGTGTTTGTCCCAACTGCAACAATTAAAGGAAACACATAGGTTTGATAAACAAACTCGGACTTCAGGAATGGTGAGAGTAGTGTAATCCTTCGTCTACGTTCTATGTTTCCAGTTATAACGACACTGTTGGAAAGCGTCCAGGAGAAGGAGGCGTTGAGCATATACGGAGGTATGTTATATTACAGCCAGAGTGAACATAAGTTACATCAATGACGTTTAAAATAATTTTCTTAAGAAGGGGTAAGGTTATACAACGTGGCTATATCGGTTTTAAAAAGGGTGGTGATGAAAATGCCTTGGCCTTTTTTTTATATTAATCTAGGTGTGTAGTGGATAGTAAAATTACGGAATGGCATGGCGTAGTTGGTGTACGGAATGGAGTCAAGACCTGTGTGTTTGTAGACACTCTACTTACAGCCTTATACCCACCCATGGAGCAATAAACAAAGGGTTGCAATTATTATCATTACAGTAGACACTCTACTTACTGCCTTGTACCCACCTATGGAGTAACAAACCAAGGGTAGCAATTATTACCTTTACCTTAGACACTCTACTTACTGCCTTATACCCACATATGAAGCAACAAACCAAGGGTAGGAATTATCACCATTTCGGTAGAAACTCTACATATTGCCTTATACCCACATCTGAAGCAACAAACCAAGGGTAGCAATTATCACCATTACAGTAGACACTCAACTTACTTCCTTATACTCACATATGGAGCAACCAACCAAGGGTAGCAATTATCGCCATTACAGTAGACACAATACTTACTGCCTGATACCCACCTATGGAGCGAGAAACCAAGGGTAGCAGTTATCACCATTATAGTATCTCGATCTTATATTCGTTCTGGTTAACCATTTAGATTCTGAACGAAAAGTGCTTAGATGTGTCTATGACAGATAGACAAACGTGGATGGATGTTCTCGACCCAAGTTTGGAAGTCGTCTATCAAACTTTCTTTTATGTTATTTACAGTTCCTAATACTGAACCGTGTATATTCTCCTTGCATTTCTGAGAGTTTACTAGCGTTGACAGATATGATTGTCATAAGATGCTATCATAACCCAATTACTCTTAGAATTTTTAAAGTTGATAATCGTGCGAATATTATGACCAAGACAATATAACAACTTTGTATGTTTCAGAACTAGACATTCCGCAACGCTATAGGCAACGACGATCAAAGAAAAGAGCTGAAGGTATTAGTTTCCTGGAATTAATTAACGAAAACTACGTCTTCGTTAAAATTACCCTCGTACATCCAAATAGTCATCGTCATCATCGTACTCTTATCAGGATCACGATCACCATCTTTATGTTTATCATGATAATGATCATGATGACCATATTCGAAGTGACACTTGCATAATTTCAAATGTGCTAAACAATAGTTTGGTGAAGCACGATAAAGCTGGCTTGACGTAGCACTAAGAAGATTGGACGGACCGGATGGGAATCGGTTGACTTATCGCCACGATAGTTGAGAAAATGCAGGATGCAATTGGAAAAGTGTCCAAAAACACGCGAGGAATCTATCTAAGAAACCATTATGACTGTATATGTAATGGTAAAGAAGAAGGAAACAACGATAATCCGATAACAATAATATAATATATATAATTTTCCTCGGATTGTGGTTGTTTCCTTCTTCTTTATACAAGGATTCAACGGATGTCCAGAGCAAACTGAACCAAAACCTGATACAGCGACAATCTAATTCTCAAGTAATGTATTTAAACGGCGAAAAGCGATAGTAATCTAACCATTATGCAATGAAATAAATTTGTGATGATTGGATATTCTTCTAAACAAGGAAAACAAACCACAATAGAAGTAACTGTAGAGACTGTAACAGTTAGAAACAAATAAACAATTGTTGAGGATTACTATAAGGAGACATGGGAGAATAAATCTTGTAGCTCAAAGCATTTGTTTATTCTTTCATTGCTACAATAGTGTCTCCCACTGATAAAATAGAAGAAGCTATATAACCATGGCCACATAATGCATGATATGGTCATCCCCACCTAAAATGGGGGTAACAAACGAAACATTGGAAATATGTGAACGTACTCTTCACAGATTATAAACGACGCCATCACGAATAGAGTCGACAGGATTAGGGTTCAAAAGACAACAATAATGGCGAATATTGCATTGTGTTTGTCCCAACTGCAACATTTAAAGGAAACACATAGGTTTGATAAACAAACTCGGACTTCAGGAATGGTGAGAGTAGTGTAATCCTTCGTCTACGTTCTATGTTTCCAGTTATAACGACACTGTTGGAAAGCGTCCAGGAGAAGGAGGCGTTGAGCATATATGGAGGTATGTTATATTACAGCCAGTGTGAACATAAGTTACATCAATGACGTTTAACATAATTTTCTTAAGAAGGGGTAATGTTATACAACGTGGCTATATCGGTTTTAAAAAGGGTGGTGATGAAAATGCCTTGGCCTTTTTTTTATATTAATCTAGGTGTGTAGTGGATAGTAAAATTACGGAATGGCATGGCGTAGTTGGTGTACGGAATGGAGTCAAGACCTGTGTGTTTGTAGACACTCTACTTACAGCCTTATACCCACCCATGGAGCAACAAACAAAGGGTTGCAATTATTATCATTACAGTAGACACTCTACTTACTGCCTTGTACCCACCTATGGAGTAACAAACCAAGGGTAGCAATTATTACCTTTACCTTAGACACTCTACTTACTGCCTTATACCCACATATGAAGCAACAAACCAAAGGTAGCATTTATCACCATTACGGTAGACACTCTACTTGCTTCCTTATACCCACATATGAAGTTACAAACCAAGGGTAGCAATTACCGCCATTACAGTGGACACTCTACTTGCTTCTTTATACCCACCTATGGAGCAACAAACCAAGGGTAGGAATTATCACCATTTCGGTAGACACTCTACATATTGCCTTATACCCACATATGAAGCAACAAACCAAGGGTAGCAATTATCACCATTACAGTAGACACTCTACTTACTTCCTTATACTCACATATGGAGCAACCAACCAAGGGTAGCAATTATCGCCATTACAGTAGACACAATACTTACTGCCTGATACCCACCTATGGAGCGAGAAACCAAGGGTAGCAGTTATCACCATTATAGTATCTCGATCTTATACTCGTTCTGGTTAACCATTTAGATTCTGAACGAAAAGTGCTTAGATGTGTCTACGACAGATAGACAAACGTGGATGGATGTTCTCGACCCAAGTTTGGAAGTCGTCTATCAAACTTTCTTTTATGCTATTTACAGTTCCTAATACTGAACCGTGTATATTCTCCTTGCATTTCGGAGAGTTTACTAGCGTTGACAAATATGATTGTCATAAGATGCTATCATAACCCAATTACTCTTAGAATTTTTAAAGTTGATAATCGTGCGAATATTATGACCAAGACAATATAACAACTTTGTATGTTTCAGAACTAGACATTCCGCAACGCTATAGGCAACGACGACCAAAGAAAAGAGATGAAGGTATTAGTTTCCTGGAATTCATTAACAAAAACTACGTCTTCGTTAAAATTACCCTCGTACGTCCAAATAGTCATCGTCATCATCGTACTCTTATCAGGATCACGATCACCATCTTTATGTTTATCATGATAATGATCATGATGACCATCTTCGAAGTGACACTTGCATAATTTCAAATGTGCTAAACAATAGTTTGGTGAAGCACGATAAAGCTGGCTTGACGTAGCACTAAGAAGATTGGACGGACCGGATGGGAATCGGTTGACTTATCGCCACGATAGTTGAGAAAATGCAGGATGCAATTGGAAAAGTGTCCAAAAACACGCGAGGAATCTATCTAAGAAACCATTATGACTGTATATGTAATGGTAAAGAAGAAGGAAACAACGATAATCCGATAACAATAATATAATATATATAATTTTCCTCGGATTGTGGTTGTTTCCTTCTTCTTTATACAAGGATTCAACGGATGTCCAGAGCAAACTGAACCAAAACCTGATACAGCGACAATCTAATTCTCAAGTAATGTATTTAAACGGCGAAAAGCGATAGTAATCTAACCATTATGCAATGAAATAAATTTGTGATGATTGGATATTCTTCTAAACAAGGAAAACAAACCACAATAGAAGTAACTGTAGAGACTGTAACAGTTAGAAACAAATAAACAATTGTTGAGGATTACTATAAGGAGACATGGGAGAATAAATCTTGTAGCTCAAAGCATTTGTTTATTCTTTCATTGCTACAATAGTGTCTCCCACTGATAAAATAGAAGAAGCTATATAACCATGGCCACATAATGCATGATATGGTCATCCCCACCTAAAATGGGGGTAACAAACGAAACATTGGAAATATGTGAACGTACTCTTCACAGATTATAAACGACGCCATCACGAATAGAGTCGACAGGATTAGGGTTCAAAAGACAACAATAATGGCGAATATTGCATTGTGTTTGTCCCAACTGCAACAATTAAAGGAAACACATAGGTTTGATAAACAAACTCGGACTTCAGGAATGGTGAGAGTAGTGTAATCCTTCGTCTACGTTCTATGTTTCCAGTTATAGCGACACTGTTGGAAAGCGTCCAGGAGAAGGAGGCGTTGAGCATATATGGAGGTATGTTATATTACAGCCAGTGTGAACATAAGTTACATCAATGACGTTTAACATAATTTTCTTAAGAAGGGGTAATGTTATACAACGTGGCTATATCGGTTTTAAAAAGGGTGGTGATGAAAATGCCTTGGCCTTTTTTTATATTAATCTAGGTGTGTAGTGGATAGTAAAATTACGGAATGGCATGGCGTAGTTGGTGTACGGAATGGAGTCAAGACCTGTGTGTTTGTAGACACTCTACTTACAGCCTTATACCCACCCATGGAGCAACAAACAAAGGGTTGCAATTATTATCATTACAGTAGACACTCTACTTACTGCCTTGTACCCACCTATGGAGTAACAAACCAAGGGTAGCAATTATTACCTTTAACTTAGACACTCTACTTACTGCCTTATACCCACATATGAAGCAACAAACCAAAGGTAGCATTTATCACCATTACGGTAGACACTCTACTTGCTTCCTTATACCCACATATGAAGTTACAAACCAAGGGTAGCAATTACCGCCATTACAGTGGACACTCTACTTGCTTCTTTATACCCACCTATGGAGCAACAAACCAAGGGTAGGAATTATCACCATTTCGGTAGACACTCTACATATTGCCTTATACCCACATATGAAGCAACAAACCAAGGGTAGCAATTATGACCATTACAGTAGACACTCTACTTACTTCCTTATACTCACATATGGAGCAACCAACCAAGGGTAGCAATTATCGCCATTACAGTAGACACAATACTTACTGCCTGATACCCACCTATGGAGCGAGAAACCAAGGGTAGCAGTTATCACCATTATAGTATGTCGATCTTATACTCGTTCTGGTTAACCATTTAGATTCTGAACGAAAAGTGCTTAGATGTGTCTACGACAGATAGACAAACGTGGATGGATGTTCTCGACCCAAGTTTGGAAGTCGTCTATCAAACTTTCTTTTATGCTATTTACAGTTCCTAATACTGAACCGTGTATATTCTCCTTGCATTTCGGAGAGTTTACTAGCGTTGACAAATATGATTGTCATAAGATGCTATCATAACCCAATTACTCTTAGAATTTTTAAAGTTGATAATCGTGCGAATATTATGACCAAGACAATATAACAACTTTGTATGTTTCAGAACTAGACATTCCGCAACGCTATAGGCAACGACGACCAAAGAAAAGAGATGAAGGTATTAGTTTCCTGGAATTCATTAACAAAAACTACGTCTTCGTTAAAATTACCCTCGTACGTCCAAATAGTCATCGTCATCATCGTACTCTTATCAGGATCACGATCACCATCTTTATGTTTATCATGATAATGATCATGATGACCATATTCGAAGTGACACTTGCATAATTTCAAATGTGCTAAACAATAGTTTGGTGAAGCACGATAAAGCTGGCTTGACGTAGCACTAAGAAGATTGGACGGACCGGATGGGAATCGGTTGACTTATCGCCACGATAGTTGAGAAAATGCAGGATGCAATTGGAAAAGTGTCCAAAAACACGCGAGGAATCTATCTAAGAAACCATTATGACTGTATATGTAATGGTAAAGAAGATGGAAACAACGATAATCCGATAACAATAATATAATATATATAATTTTCCTCGGATTGTGGTTGTTTCCTTCTTCTTTATACAAGGATTCAACGGATGTCCAGAGCAAACTGAACCAAAACCTGATACAGCGACAATCTAATTCTCAAGTAATGTATTTAAACGGCGAAAAGCGATAGTAATCTAACCATTATGCAATGAAATAAATTTGTGATGATTGGATATTCTTCTAAACAAGGAAAACAAACCACAATAGAAGTAACTGTAGAGACTGTAACAGTTAGAAACAAATAAACAATTGTTGAGGATTACTATAAGGAGACATGGGAGAATAAATCTTGTAGCTCAAAGCATTTGTTTATTCTTTCATTGCTACAATAGTGTCTCCCACTGATAAAATAGAAGAAGCTATATAACCATGGCCACATGATGCATGATATGGTCATCCCCACCTAAAATGGGGGTAACAAACGAAACATTGGAAATATGTGAACGTACTCTTCACAGATTATAAACGACGCCATCACGAATAGAGTCGACAGGATTCGGGTTCAAAAGACAACAATAATGGCGAATATTGCATTGTGTTTGTCCCAACTGCAACATTTAAAGGAAACACATAGGTTTGATAAACAAACTCGGACTTCAGGAATGGTGAGAGTAGTGTAATCCTTCGTCTACGTTCTATGTTTCCAGTTATAACGACACTGTTGGAAAGCGTCCAGGAGAAGGAGGCGTTGCGCATATATGGAGGTATGTTATATTACAGCCAGTGTGAACATAAGTTACATCAATGACGTTTAACATAATTTTCTTAAGAAGGGGTAATGTTATACAACGTGGCTATATCGGTTTTAAAAAGGGTGGTGATGAAAATGCCTTGGCCTTTTTTATATTAATCTAGGTGTGTAGTGGATAGTAAAATTACGGAATGGCATGGCGTAGTTGGTGTACGGAATGGAGTCAAGACCTGTGTGTTTGTAGACACTCTACTTACAGCCTTATACCCACCCATGGAGCAACAAACAAAGGGTTGCAATTATTATCATTACAGTAGACACTCTACTTACTGCCTTGTACCCACCTATGGAGTAACAAACCAAGGGTAGCAATTATTACCTTTAACTTAGACACTCTACTTACTGCCTTATACCCACATATGAAGCAACAAACCAAAGGTAGCAATTATCACCATTACGGTAGACACTCTACTTGCTTCCTTATACCCACATATGAAGTTACAAACCAAGGGTAGCAATTACCGCCATTACAGTGGACACTCTACTTGCTTCTTTATACCCACCTATGGAGCAACAAACCAAGGGTAGGAATTATCACCATTTCGGTAGACACTCTACATATTGCCTTATACCCACATATGAAGCAACAAACCAAGGGTAGCAATTATGACCATTACAGTAGACACTCTACTTACTTCCTTATACTCACATATGGAGCAACCAACCAAGGGTAGCAATTATCGCCATTACAGTAGACACAATACTTACTGCCTGATACCCACCTATGGAGCGAGAAACCAAGGGTAGCAGTTATCACCATTATAGTATCTCGATCTTATACTCGTTCTGGTTAACCATTTAGATTCTGAACGAAAAGTGCTTAGATGTGTCTACGACAGATAGACAAACGTGGATGGATGTTCTCGACCCAAGTTTGGAAGTCGTCTATCAAACTTTCTTTTATGCTATTTACAGTTCCTAATACTGAACCGTGTATATTCTCCTTGCATTTCGGAGAGTTTACTAGCGTTGACAAATATGATTGTCATAAGATGCTATCATAACCCAATTACTCTTAGAATTTTTAAAGTTGATAATCGTGCGAATATTATGACCAAGACAATATAACAACTTTGTATGTTTCAGAACTAGACATTCCGCAACGCTATAGGCAACGACGACCAAAGAAAAGAGATGAAGGTATTAGTTTCCTGGAATTCATTAACAAAAACTACGTCTTCGTTAAAATTACCCTCGTACGTCCAAATAGTCATCGTCATCATCGTACTCTTATCAGGATCACGATCACCATCTTTATGTTTATCATGATAATGATCATGATGACCATCTTCGAAGTGACACTTGCATAATTTCAAATGTGCTAAACAATAGTTTGGTGAAGCACGATAAAGCTGGCTTGACGTAGCACTAAGAAGATTGGACGGACCGGATGGGAATCGGTTGACTTATCGCCACGATAGTTGAGAAAATGCAGGATGCAATTGGAAAAGTGTCCAAAAACACGCGAGGAATCTATCTAAGAAACCATTATGACTGTATATGTAATGGTAAAGAAGAAGGAAACAACGATAATCCGATAAAAATAATATAATATATATAATTTTCCTCGGATTGTGGTTGTTTCCTTCTTCTTTATATAAGGATTCAACGGATGTCCAGAGCAAACTGAACCAAAACCTGATACAGCGACAATCTAATTCTCAAGTAATGTATTTAAACGGCGATAAGCAATAGTAATCTAACCATTATGGAATGAAATAAATTTGTGATGATTGGATCTTCTTCTAAACAAGGAAAACAAACCACAATAGAAGTAACTGTAGAGACTGTAACTGTTAGAAACAAATAAACAATTGTTGAGGATTGCTATAAGGAGACATGGGAGAATAAATCTTGTAGCTCAAAGCATTTGTTTATTCTTTCATTGCTACAATAGTGTCTCCCACTAATAAAATAGAAGAAGCTATATAAACATGGCCACATGATGCATGATATGGTCATCCCCACCTAAAATGGGGGTAACAAACGAAACATGTGAACGTACTCTTCACAGATTATAAACGACGCCATCACGAATAGAGTCGACAGGATTCGGGTTCAAAAGACAATAATAATGGCGAATATTGCATTGTGTTTGTCCCAACTGCAACATTTAAAGGAAACACATAGGTTTGATAAACAAACTCGGACTTCAGGAATGGTGAGAGTAGTGTAATCCTTCGTCTACGTTCTATGTTTCCAGTCATAACAACACTGTTGGAAAGCGACCAGGAGAAGGAGGCGTTGAGCATATATGGAGGTATGTTATATTACAGCCAGTGTGAACATAAGTTACATCAATGACGTTTAACATAATTTTCTTAAGAAGGGGTAATGTTATACAACGTGGCTATATCGGTTTTAAAAAGGGTGGTGATGAAAATGTCTTGGCCTTTTTTATATTAATCTAGGTGTGTAGTGGATAGTAAAATTACGGAATGGCATGGCGTAGTTGGTGTACGGAAGGGAGTCAAGACCTGTGTGTTTGTAGACACTCTACTTACAGCCTTATACCCACCCATGGAGCAACAAACAAAGGGTTGCAATTATCATCATTACAGTAGACACTCTACTTACTGCCTTGTACCCACCTATGGAGTAACAAACCAAGGGTAGCTATTATTACCTTTACCTTAGACACTCTACTTACTGCCTTATACCCACATATGAAGCAACAAACCAAAGGTAGCAATTATCACCATTACGGTAGACACTCTACTTACTTCCTTATACCCACATATGAAGTTACAAACCAAGGGTAGCAATTACCGCCATTACAGTGGACACTCTACTTGCTTCTTTACACCCACCTATGGAGCAACAAACCAAGGGTAGGAATTATCACCATTTCGGTAGACACTCTACATATTGCCTTATACCCACATATGAAGCAACAAACCAAGGGTAGCAATTATGACCATTACAGTAGACACTCTACTTACTTCCTTATACTCACATATGGAGCAACCAACCAAGGGTAGCAATTATCGCCATTACAGTAGACACAATACTTACTGCCTGATACCCACCTATGGAGCAAGAAACCAAGGGTAGCAGTTATCACCATTATAGTATCTCGATCTTATACTCGTTCTGGTTAACCATTTAGATTCTGAACGAAAAGTGCTTAGATGTGTCTACGACAGATAGACAAACGTGGATGGATGTTCTCGACCCAAGTTTGGAAGTCGTCTATCAAACTTTCTTTTATGCTATTTACAGTTCCTAATACTGAACCGTGTATATTCTCCTTGCATTTCGGAGAGTTTACTAGCGTTGACAAATATGATTGTCATAAGATGCTATCATAACCCAATTACTCTTAGAATTTTTAAAGTTGATAATCGTGCGAATATTATGACCAAGACAATATAACAACTTTGTATGTTTCAGAACTAGACATTCCGCAACGCTATAGGCAACGACGACCAAAGAAAAGAGATGAAGGTATTAGTTTCCTGGAATTCATTAACAAAAACTACGTCTTCGTTAAAATTACCCTCGTACGTCCAAATAGTCATCGTCATCATCGTACTCTTATTAGGATCACGATCACCATCTTTATGTTTATCATGATAATGATCATGATGACCATCTTCGAAGTGACACTTGCATAATTTCAAATGTGCTAAACAATAGTTTGGTGAAGCACGATAAAGCTGGCTTGACGTAGCACTAAGAAGATTGGACGGACCGGATGGGAATCGGTTGACTTATCGCCACGATAGTTGAGAAAATGCAGGATGCAATTGGAAAAGTGTCAAAAAACACGCGAGGAATCTATCTAAGAAACCATTATGACTGTATATGTAATGGTAAAGAAGAAGGAAACAACGATAATCCGATAAAAATAATATAATATATATAATTTTCCTCGGATTGTGGTTGTTTCCTTCTTCTTTTTACAAGGATTCAACGGATGTCCAGAGCAAACTGAACCAAAACCTGATACAGCGACAATCTAATTCTCAAGTAATGTATTTAAACGGCGAAAAGCGATAGTAATCTAACCATTATGCAATGAAATAAATTTGTGATGATTGGATCTTCTTCTAAACAAGGAAAACAAACCACAATAGAAGTAACTGTAGAGACTGTAACAGTTAGAAACAAATAAACAATTGTTGAGGATTGCTATAAGGAGACATGGGAGAATAAATCTTGTAGCTCAAAGCATGTTTATTCTTTCATTGCTACAATAGTGTCTCCCACTGGTAAAATAGAAGAAGCTATATAACCATGGCCACATGATGCATGATATGGTCATCCCCACCTAAAATGGGGGTAACAAACGAAACATGTGAACGTACTCTTCACAGATTATAAACGACGCCATCACGAATAGAGTCGACAGGATTCGGGTTCAAAAGACAATAATAATGGCGAATATTGCATTGTGTTTGTCCCAACTGCAACATTTAAAGGAAACACATAGGTTTGATAAACAAACTCGGACTTCAGGAATGGTGAGAGTAGTGTAATCCTTCGTCTACGTTCTATGTTTCCAGTCATAACGACACTGTTGGAAAGCGACCAGGAGAAGGAGGCGTTGAGCATATATGGAGGTATGTTATATTACAGCCAGTGTGAACATAAGTTACATCAATGACGTTTAACATAATTTTCTTAAGAAGGGGTAATGTTATACAACGTGGCTATATCGGTTTTAAAAAGGGTGGTGATGAAAATGCCTAGGCCTTTTTTTTATATTAATCTACGTGTGTAGTGGATAGTAAAATTACGGAATGGCATGGCGTAGTTGGTGTACGGAAGGGAGTCAAGACCTGTGTGTTTGTAGACACTCTACTTACAGCCTTATACCCACCCATGGAGCAACAAACAAAGGGTTGCAATTATCATCATTACAGTAGACACTCTACTTACTGCCTTGTACCCACCTATGGAGTAACAAACCAAGGGTAGCTATTATTACCTTTACCTTAGACACTCTACTTACTGCCTTATACCCACATATGAAGCAACAAACCAAAGGTAGCAATTATCACCATTACGGTAGACACTCTACTTACTTCCTTATACCCACATATGAAGTTACAAACCAAGGGTAGCAATTACCGCCATTACAGTGGACACTCTACTTGCTTCTTTATACCCACCTATGGAGCAACAAACCAAGGGTAGGAATTATCACCATTTCGGTAGACACTCTACATATTGCCTTATACCCACATATGAAGCAACAAACCAAGGGTAGCAATTATCACCATTACAGTAGACACTCTACTTACTTCCTTATACTCACATATGGAGCAACCAACCAAGGGTAGCAATTATCGCCATTACAGTAGACACAATACTTACTGCCTGATACCCACCTATGGAGCGAGAAACCAAGGGTAGCAGTTATCACCATTATAGTATCTCGATCTTATACTCGTTCTGGTTAACCATTTAGATTCTGAACGAAAAGTGCTTAGATGTGTCTACGACAGATAGACAAACGTGGATGGATGTTCTCGACCCAAGTTTGGAAGTCGTCTATCAAACTTTCTTTTATGCTATTTACAGTTCCTAATACTGAACCGTGTATATTCTCCTTGCATTTCGGAGAGTTTACTAGCGTTGACAAATATGATTGTCATAAGATGCTATCATAACCCAATTACTCTTAGAATTTTTAAAGTTGATAATCGTGCGAATATTATGACCAAGACAATATAACAACTTTGTATGTTTCAGAACTAGACATTCCGCAACGCTATAGGCAACGACGACCAAAGAAAAGAGATGAAGGTATTAGTTTCCTGGAATTCATTAACAAAAACTACGTCTTCGTTAAAATTACCCTCGTACGTCCAAATAGTCATCGTCATCATCGTACTCTTATCAGGATCACGATCACCATCTTTATGTTTATCATGATAATGATCATGATGACCATATTCGAAGTGACACTTGCATAATTTCAAATGTGCTAAACAATAGTTTGGTGAAGCACGATAAAGCTGGCTTGACGTAGCACTAAGAAGATTGGACGGACCGGATGGGAATCGGTTGACTTATCGCCACGATAGTTGAGAAAATGCAGGATGCAATTGGAAAAGTGTCCAAAAACACGCGAGGAATCTATCTAAGAAACCATTATGACTGTATATGTAATGGTAAAGAAGAAGGAAACAACGATAATCCGATACAAATAATATAATATATATAATTTTCCTCGGATTGTGGTTCTTTCCTTCTTCTTTATACAAGGATTCAACGGATGTCCAGAGCAAACTGAACCAAAACCTGATACAGCGACAATCTAATTCTCAAGTAATGTATTTAAACGGCGAAAAGCGATAGTAATCTAACCATTATGCAATGAAATAAATTTGTGATGATTGGATCTTCTTCTAAACAAGGAAAACAAACCACAATAGAAGTAACTGTAGAGACTGTAACAGTTAGAAACAAATAAACAATTGTTGAGGATTGCTATAAGGAGACATGGGAGAATAAATCTTGTAGCTCAAAGCATTTGTTTATTCTTTCATTGCTACAATAGTGTCTCCCACTGATAAAATAGAAGAAGCTATATAACCATGGCCACATGATGCATGATATGGTCATCCCCACCTAAAATGGGGGTAACAAACGAAACATGTGAACGTACTCTTCACAGATTATAAACGACGCCATCACGAATAGAGTCGACAGGATTCGGGTTCAAAAGACAACAATAATGGCGAATATTGCATTGTGTTTGTCCCAACTGCAACATTTAAAGGAAACACATAGGTTTGATAAACAAACTCGGACTTCAGGAATGGTGAGAGTAGTGTAATCCTTCGTCTACGTTCTATGTTTCCAGTCATAACGACACTGTTGGAAAGCGACCAGGAGAAGGAGGCGTTGAGCATATATGGAGGTATGTTATATTACAGCCAGTGTGAACATAAGTTACATCAATGACGTTTAACATAATTTTCTTAAGAAGGGGTAATGTTATACAACGTGGCTATATCGGTTTTAAAAAGGGTGGTGATGAAAATGCCTTGGCCTTTTTTTTATATTAATCTAGGTGTGTAGTGGATAGTAAAATTACGGAATGGCATGGCGTAGTTGGTGTACGGAAGGGAGTCAAGACCTGTGTGTTTGTAGACACTCTACTTACAGCCTTATACCCACCCATGGAGCAACAAACAAAGGGTTGCAATTATCATCATTACAGTAGACACTCTACTTACTGCCTTGTACCCACCTATGGAGTAACAAACCAAGGGTAGCAATTATTACCTTTACCTTAGACACTCTACTTACTGCCTTATACCCACATATGAAGCAACAAACCAAAGGTAGCAATTATTACCATTACGGTAGACACTCTACTTACTTCCTTATACGCACATATGATGTTACAAACCAAGGGTAGCAATTACCGCCATTACAGTGGACACTCTACTTGCTTCTTTATACCCACCTATGGAGCAACAAACCAAGGGTAGGAGTTATCACCATTTCGGTAGAAACTCTACATATTGCCTTATACCCACATATGAAGCAACAAACCAAGGGTAGCAATTATCACCATTACAGTAGACACTCTACTTACTTCCTTATACTCACATATGGAGCAACCAACCAAGGGTAGCAATTATCGCCATTACAGTAGACACAATACTTACTGCCTGATACCCACCTATGGAGCGAGAAACCAAGGGTAGCAGTTATCACCATTATAGTATCTCGATCTTATACTCGTTCTGGTTAACCATTTAGATTCTGAACGAAAAGTGCTTAGATGTGTCTACGACAGATAGACAAATGTGGATGGATGTTCTCGACCCAAGTTTGGAAGTCGTCTATCAAACTTTCTTTTATGCTATTTACAGTTCCTAATACTGAACCGTGTATATTCTCCTTGCATTTCGGAGAGTTTACTAGCGTTGACAAATATGATTGTCATAAGATGCTATCATAACCCAATTATTCTTAGAATTTTTAAAGTTGATAATCGTGCGAATATTATGACCAAGACAATATAACAACTTTGTATGTTTCAGAACTAGACATTCCGCAACGCTATAGGCAACGACGACCAAAGAAAAGAGATGAAGGTATTAGTTTCCTGGAATTCATTAACAAAAACTATGTCTTCGTTAAAATTACCCTCGTACGTCCAAATAGTCATCGTCATCATCGTACTCTTATCAGGATCACGATCACCATCTTTATGTTTATCATGATAATGATCATGATGACCATCTTCGAAGTGACACTTGCATAATTTCAAATGTGCTAAACAATAGTTTGGTGAAGCACGATAAAGCTGGCTTGACGTAGCACTAAGAAGATTGGACGGACCGGATGGGAATCGGTTGACTTATCGCCACGATAGTTGAGAAAATGCAGGATGCAATTGGAAAAGTGTCCAAAAACACGCGAGGAATCTATCTAAGAAACCATTATGACTGTATATGTAATGGTAAAGAAGAAGGAAACAACGATAATCCGATAAAAATAATATAATATATATAATTTTCCTCGGATTGTGGTTGTTTCCTTCTTCTTTATACAAGGATTCAACGGATGTCCAGAGCAAACTGAACCAAAACCTGATACAGCGACAATCTAATTCTCAAGTAATGTATATAAACGGCGAAAAGCGATAGTAATCTAACCATTATGCAATGAAATAAATTTGTGATGATTGGATCTTCTTCTAAACAAGGAAAACAAACCACAATAGAAGTAACTGTAGAGACTGTAACAGTTAGAAACAAATAAACAATTGTTGAGGATTACTATAAGGAGACATGGGAGAATAAATCTTGTAGCTCAAAGCATTTGTTTATTCTTTCATTGCTACAATAGTGTCTCCCACTGATAAAATAGAAGAAGCTATATAACCATGGCCACATGATGCATGATATGGTCATCCCCACCTAAAATGGGGGTAACAAACGAAACATGTGAACGTACTCTTCACAGATTATAAACGACGCCATCACGAATAGAGTCGACAGGATTAGGGTTCAAAAGACAACAATAATGGCGAATATTGCATTGTGTTTGTCCCAACTGCAACATTTAAAGGAAACACATAGGTTTGATAAACAAACTCGGACTTCAGGAATGGTGAGAGTAGTGTAATCCTTCGTCTACGTTCTATGTTTCCAGTCATAACGACACTGTTGGAATGCGACCAGGAGAAGGAGGCGTTGAGCATATATGGAGGTATGTTATATTACAGCCAGTGTGAACATAAGTTACATCAATGACGTTTAACATAATTTCTTAAGAAGGGGTAATGTTATACAACTTGGCTATATCGGTTTTAAAAAGGCTGCTGATGAAAATGCCGTGGCCTTTTTTATATTAATCTAGGTGTGTAGTGGATAGTAAAATTACCGAATGGCGTGGCGTAGTTGGTGTACGGAAGGGAGTCAAGACCTGTGTGTTTGTAGACACTCTACTTACTGTCTTATACCCACCTATGGAGCAATAAACCAAGTGTAGCAATTATCACCATTACGGTAGACACTCTACATATTGCCTTATACCCAAATATGAAGCAACAAACCAAGGGTAGCAATTATCACCATTACAGTAGACACCCTACTTACTGCCTTATACCCACCTATGGAGCAACAAACCAAGTGTAGCAATTATCACCATTACAGTAGACACTCTACTTATTGCCTTATACCCAAATATGAAGCAACAAACCAAGGGTAGCAATTATTACCATTACAATAGACACCCTACTTACTGCCTTATACCCACCTATGGAGCAACACACCAAGGGTTGCAATTATCACCATTACAGTAGACACTCTAATTACTTCCTTATACCCACCTATGGAGCAACCAACCAAAGGTAGCAATTATCACCATTACAGTGGACACTCCACTTACTTCCTTATACCCACCTATGGAGCAACCAACCAAAGGTAGCAATTATCGCCATTACAGTAGACACTATATTTACTGCCTGATACCCACATGTGGAGCAAGAAACCAAGGATAGTAATTATCGTCATTATAATATCTTGATCTTATACTCGTTCTGGTTAACCATTTAGATTCTGAACAAAAAGTGCTTGCATGTTTCTACGACAGATAGACAAACATGGATGGATGTTCTCGGCGCAAGTTTGGAAGTCGTGTATCAATATTTCTTTTATGCCCTTTGCATTTCCTAATACTGAACCGTGTATATTCTCCTTGGATTTTGGGAGATTTTACTAGCGTTGACAAATATGATTGTGATAAGATGCTATGATAACCCAATTAAACTTAGATTTTTTTAAGTTGATAATCGTGCGAATATTATGACCAAGATAATACAACAACTTTGTATGTTTCAGAACTAGACTTTCAGCAACGCTACACGCAACGACGACCAAGGAAAAGAGCTCAAGGTATTAGTTTCCTGGAATACATAAACGAACACTACGTCTTCGTTTAAATCACCCTCGTACGTCCAAATTGTCATAGTCATCATCGTACTCTTGTCAGGATCACGATCACCATGTTTATGTTTATCGTGATAATGATTATGATGATCATCTACGACGTGACATTTGCATAATTTCAAATGTACTAAACAGTAGTTTGGTGAAGCACGATAAAGCTGGCTTGACTTAGCACTACGAAGATTTCAGGGACCGGACGGGGATCGGTTGACTTATCGCCACGATAGTTAAGAGAATGCAGGAGGCAATTTTAAAAGTGTCCAAAAACACGCGAAGAAACTATCTAAGAAATCGTTATGACTGTATATGTAATGGTAAAGAAGAAGGAAACAACGATAATCCGATGGAAATTATATAATATATATAATTTTCCTGGGATTGTCGTTGTTTCCTTCTTCTTTATACAAGGATTCAACGGATGTCCAGAGCAAACTGAACCAAAACCTGATACAGCGACAATCTAATTCTCAAGTAATGTATTTAAACGGCGAAAAGCGATAGTAATCTAACCATTATGCAATGAAATAAATTTGTGATGATTGGATCTTCTTCTAAACAAGGAAAACAAACCACAATAGAAGTAACTGTAGAGACTGTAACAGTTAGAAACAAATAAACAATTGTTGAGGATTACTATAAGGAGACATGGGCGAATAAACCTTCTAGCTCAAAGCATTTGTTTATCCTTTGATTACTACAATAGTGTCTCGCACTGATAAATAGCAGAAGCTATAAGTGGTGACCATGACGTAATGATGGCCGTTTGTTGAAAGGCCTATGTACGATTGATCTTGCTAAACACCGTGCATCCAGCCAACCACTCGTTAAAACTCGTCAATGCTGGAAGCGGATATCTGTCGAGTTTTGTGATGTTGTTTAGTCGCTGAATGTCTCCGCATACACGCAACGAGCCATCTGCTTTCTTTACTGCGTGGATCGGTGATGCCCAACCAAATTCTATCGCTCGATGACCCCCTCTCTCTCCCATTGTCTGAGTTGTTCCTGCACTTGTGCTTTCTCCTCGCCATGAAGTTTCCGACATGGCGTATATACTGGTGGATCCTCCGTCGTAATATGGAGAGGCGTAGTTATGACAACCATTTTGCTCATACTGGGGTCGGTGACTTCAGAAAAATCTCTCCACTGGCGAGGTTTTTCGTTGTAGTTGAGTTCCGCACAGCGTCAATGGATCGCCTAGATGGGCGTACCCAACATCAATACATCAGACCAGGAATCGCAGTTCGTATTTTAATTGTGGGTGGAGGTTTCCCGGTTGATTGGAATTAACCGCCACCCAACAAACAGCTATCTTCCACAACATAATGGAAAGGTCGAGCGGATGCATCGCTGTTTGAAAAACTCGCTACGCGCTCGGCTGCTTGGCAAGGCAAAGTGTCTTGCCGAGTTATCTTGGGTGATGCTCGGATTACGTGCGGCGACAAAGTTGGACACGGGTGTCTCCGTATGCTTAATGGTAACTGGACAACCGCCGGCGTTGTTGGACCAATTGGTTGTTCAGCAAGCCAACATCGCCATTGACTCAGTATTCGGTAGAAAGTTGCAATCGGCCATGGCAGCCCAACGTTTCACAGAGAACCCGTGGCATGGGAAGGCTAAAATATGCACACAAGTGCCGCTGGGCCTTTGGACTAAAAAAAATGGAAATATGTGAACAAACTCTTCACAGACTACAAACGACGTCAGACGATAAGAGACGAAAAAAGGTTCAAAAGACTACAAAATATTGGCGAATATTAAATTAGAAAATGTCATTTTTCATATCCAACAATCATGTTAAATTACCTGGGATTACCTGAAAAATGAAATTTTCTAATTTGAAAACGAACTATCCTGAAGAATGTTCAGTAATTGGCGAATATTGTTTTGTGTATGTCCTAACTGCAACATTTAAAAGAAGTAAATAGGTTTGATAAACAAATTCGGACTTCAGGAATGGAAAGAGGAGTATACTACTTTGTTTACTTTCTCTGTTTCCAGAAGTAATCAGACAGTTGGAAAGCTCCCAGGAGACGGTACCGTTGAAAGACATGCAAAGATACCGGGGTATGTTATATTACAGAAAATGTGGACATGATTTATATCAATTGACGTTTAACATAATTTTCTGAAGAAGGTGTTGTGTTATGCAACGTGGCTTTATCGGTTTTAAAAGGGTGCTGAAAGAAATGCCGTGGCCTTGTTTATTTTATTTATCTAGGTGTGTAGCGGATAAAACTACGGAATGGTAGTTGGTATAGGGAAGGGAGGCAAGATCTGTGTGTTTGTAGACACTCTACTTACTGCCTTATACCCATCTATGGATCAACAAATGAAGGTTAGCAATTATCACCATTACAGTAGAACTTACTGCCTTATACCCACCCGTGGAGCAACAAACCAAGGGTAGCAATTATCAACATGACAGTAGACAGTCTACTTACTGCCTTATACCCACATATGAAGCAACAAACCAAGGGTAGCAATGATCACCATTACAATAGACACTCTACTTACTTCATTATATCCACCTATAGAGCTACCAACCAAGGGTAGCAATGATCGCCATTACAGTAGACACTATACTTACTGCCTGATACCCACCTATGGAGCAAGACACCAAGGGTAGCAATTATCACCATTACAGTATCTTGATCTTACGCTTGTTCTCTTTAACCCTTTATATTCTGAACAAAGAGTGGTTTGATGTCTCTACGACAGAATGACAAACGTGGATGGATTTTCTCGACGAAAATATTGATGTCGTGTAGCAAACTTTCTTTTATAACCTTTACAATTCCCAATATCCCTACCTGTATATTCTCCTTGGAGTGCGGCGAGTTTGCCAGTGTTGATATGATTGTCATCAGATGCTATAATAACATAATTACACTTAGCTTATTATTGATTTGATAATTGTGCGAATGGGACTACCAAGATATTATAACAATTTCGTATGTTTCAGGACAATCGTTCCTGGTACCACGAGGAAGGAAAAACGCTGAAGGTATTAGTTTCCTTGTATTCATAGACCACGGTGGATCATTTAAACAGGGCGTACACTACGCTGTGTGGCATTACTATATTACACTACGTTTTAATTGCGGTATGACTAGTTGGTAACAGTTAGTATGCCTTTGTGTTAGCCTATGCTGTTTCCAGTCCAACCCAGTCGTTGTTCTTCTGGATGTTGGTTTAATGGCTGCCAGTTTCAAAACCAATTACTATTAAAATAAAATTATTAGTATTGTAAATACTACTACTACTACTACTACTACTACCACTGGTAGTAGTAGTAGTAGTAGTTGTCGTTGTGTTATCCTGTGCTGTTTTTCTTTAGTAGCGCTAATCAAGAGTACATATGTAGAAACGTCTCTGTAGGCCTTTATGCTGTTCTTTAAGTATGCTTCATGCAGTCACTGTTGTTGTGAATGTGTTGTGTTGCTAAAACGTACTCTATCAGTTTCTTGGTAAACTGCGATATTAAGCGACGCATGGCCGACATTGGAGTTAATTGTTGAAAAGAAACGACATATTTTTTAAATCAGGAAGCGAATAATACGCGAGTTGGAATTTATATGATTTTTTAATTACGTTGTTTGCCGTGTACTGAGTGAGAAAGCTAGTGCAGGAGTTTAGTTTGAAGCTTGTATATTTTTTTACCCTTAGGGTGGGTCCTGTTGGACTATTTCGGAGAACTCCCAAGAGATTGTCGGAGATATTCAAATCGCTGAATATTCACCACATTCCTACGCCAATGACCAATGCTTTTGAAACGTTGTTATAATGGGTAAATAAAAAAGAAAACGGGTAAATTGGAAAATCTCACAATCCCGCCTAATGGCCTGTTTGAAGTGGTATGAAGTATTGACGGCATGCTACAAATTCTAATGAAATATGCATTCTTTGTTATAACTAATCAGGTCTGATTGCTTCTGGTTCTGCTGGTGCTGACGGCGGAGTTGGTGCACACACAAAATCAAGTAAGAATTAATATAATTAATTAATATTATATAATGTTATATTTTCGAAGTTCATAGACACAATATTCCAACATTTCACGCGTTACCCTTTATTGTAATGTTGCTGCGATGTGAAAAGATTTTACCGGATTTATATATTTTATTCGCATTTCACATGCGTCTCTCTCCCTATCTCTCTCACACACACACACGCACACGCACACTCTCTATATACATGTATGTATATATATATATATATATATATCACTCTCTCTCTCTCTCTCTCTTTGCTTGTGTGTATATGTGTTTGTGCATGCGTGCTTGCGTGCGTCTGTGCATGTGGGTAACTGTATGACACGTCGGCGCTGTAACCTTGTGTTTAAAACATCGGAGTCTCAACCACGGAATCCGGTATGGAATCTTCGTGGTGGCGTTTCGAAGCAAGAACAATTAATTCAACTACCAGCTGGATTAATATAGTTTAGTATAAGTGAATACAGTAACGTTGTCGATGATGACGTAGAAGTTTATAAAGAAAAAATGATCACAAAGTAGGCGCTCTACAAACGAAGCTGAGAGCGAAGAAGAAAAACAAGATGAAGATGGTGATGTATATAATTACGAAATAACGACGAGGAGGATTAGGGTGACGATGGTGATTAAATTAAAGAATATAACGGAGAATGTGATGATTATTAAGAGATTATGATGTTGTTGATCAAGGTGAAAACGAAGATGATCCTGGTACAAAAGATAAGAATGGACGATGAGGTTGGGTACGATGATTCAGCCACGTGATATCAAAGATGAAATTTGCTCGGCTATGCATGACATAAGTGGTTCGTGATAACACAAGGCTGTGATTATTTGTCGACAAGTGAAGGCTCGTCGGAATCAGGCTGCGGGAAAAGGAAGAACGGAGGCAGGGTCATTAAAACAAAGCGACACCCTAAAAACTAGTATATCAAAAGTAAATAAAACTTAGTAATAACAAGAAAACGAAAATTTTGATAAAGTAATTACCTAATCACCTAGATCTAGTTCGTTTTTGTATGTTCGACATCGGTGAGGGTATTTGTAATAATATTCTTATATTTGCGGATCCTACCGAATTCCTCAGTCAAGTTGCATCAATAGAGTCGCAGATACATAACAACAAGATCTCAACATAAAGCATGGTTTGAGTGTGGAATGGAAAGTGCTGTTTAGTACAAGAAAACATGTGTGTCAATAAAACCAGTTTATTTACTTTATGGGCAGTGATCCTATATACATATCACACAAGGAGAAGGACTAAGGGTTAATAGTAATGGACTGGCTTCGTGTAAGAGAGCAGTGCAGTAAAGCATCCAAGAAGGGAAATGCTATGGTAGGAATGGTAAATATAGCCATAACATATAAAACAAAGAAGGTCATACTAAAGTTATATAAAACACTTATAAACCGCATTTCGATTATTGCATCCAAGCATGGCGCCCCTTTAAATCAAAAATACACGACATGAAAGAAAATGTGCAGCATAAGCCGAATAAGACTAGGTTGAGTGCATTAAATATTACAACCCTTGAAACTAAAAGAGTAAGGGCCAACCTACTACACATGTTCTGAATGTTCCAGCAGATTTCTTCGTCATGGAGTAAACTGGATCAAGAGGGTACCCTGATAAAATAAGCATACAACACTCGAGATTAGATATTAAAAAGTGTTTCATTCACAAAGAAAAAACGGGTACTTAATATTAACGACGATTAAATTATATTATCGAGGAAAATGCATCATGTGATGACGAGGAGCAGGACGCGAAAGACGGAAACGGTAATAATAACGATACCCTTCAATAGCGCTTATATCCACATGAACTTAGATTCAGAGGTGCAACAAACAAGAGTAATTAGGCAGACTCACAGGCGCAACAAACAAGAATAACTAGGCAAGTATCGTAAACCTGGATATTCAAACGCCGCCATTACAACAATGGACCGCCGCTGATCTAAGGTGGGAATTACTATGACGATGAGGACGAACCCTACATCCTCATCAAAATCATCCTCGTGGTTCCAAATAGTCATAGTTATCATCGTACTGTACGTTATTGTCATGATCACCATCAACTTCTTTAACTTCTTCTTAACTATGATCATGACCATCATCTTCTTTTGCATCGTGAACAGAGAAACACAAGGTTTGAACTGATGTCCATAGCAAACTAGACGAAACCCTGATACAGCGAAAGCGTAATTCGCAAATTATGTACTTAAACGTCGAAGTGCGGAAATAGTCTAACCACTGTGCTATGAAATAAATTAATGTTGAAGAAGCCTGCTCCTAAACAACAAGGAAAACAAACCACAATAGAAGTAACCATGGCTACAGGATGCATGAACTGGTCAAACCCAACTAAAAGGGAGGTAACAAACCGAAAATTTGAAATAGATGAACAAACGCTTCTCAGACCACAAACGATGCCATGAAGAAAAGTGTGAAAAGGATTAGGGTTCAAAATACTAGAATAATAGCGAATATTGTGTGTCCTAACTACACCATTTAAAAGAAACACATACGTTTGATAAAGAAACTCGGACTTCAAGAACAAAGGTGAGAGCAGGATAATACTTCGTGTGCTTTCTCTGTTTCTTGAGATCATTAGACAATTTGAAATCGCCCCGGAGACGGTACCGCTGAAAGATATGCAAATATAGGGGGAACATTATATTATAGCGAATGTGAACATAATTTATATCAATGACGTTTAACAAAACTGTCTTAAGAAGGGTAATATTATGCAACGTGGCTTTATCGTTTCTATAAAGGGTGCTAATAAACATGCCGTGGCCGTTTTCATTTTTTTACCTAGATGGGCTGTGGATAAAATTCCGCTCTTAAAGAACTTGATTGAACCCACTTACATCGGTTAGATATAAATAATACATTTAAATAATTTATGACACAACACCTCAATGTTGTTGATTCCTTTGCCCCAGATACAATTATTAAGATCAAATCAAAAGATGTAATCAGGAATGAATGGATGACCAAAGGTCTAATGAAGTCTTCTACAACATCCAGTAAACTTTATCGAAAAACTATTGGTAAGTCAAAGACACATTCCACTTACGTTCATTATACTAAGTACAGAAATGTTTATAATAAACTAAAGCATATTGCTAAAATAACTTATTATTCTAATATATTACAAGGAATCAAGAATGATTCTAAAAAGACATGGCAGATACTTCGAACAATAATTGGGAAACAAAATGATAAATCAAGTATCCCTACACATTTCAAGCTCAACACTGACTTAATTAATAACCGTGATAAAATTTCGAATACATTTTGTAATTTCTTTACAAACATTGGACAGAGTTACGCTAAAGCAATCCGTAAGCCCCAAACCAATTGTACTGCTTATCTAAACAAATGTAAAAGTATGAATAGTATGTTTATGAATCCCACTGATGCAAGTGAAGTCAGGCAAATAATAAAGTCTCTTCAACCCAAAAAAAGTTGTGGGTCTGACAATATAAGTCCGTACTTGCTAAAATAAATTGGTGAAGGAGTGTCTCTACCAATAGCTCTTCTGATAAACAAACTTTATGTGAGGGAATTTTACCAGAAGAATTAAAAATTGTTAAAATTACACCAGTCTTTTAATCAAGATCTAAAAATTAATTTAGCAAATATAGACCTATATCTTTACTACCCGCTATTTCAATGATATTACGATGGATTGTATATAAAACGACCTATTTTTTTTTTTTTTATAACAAATAACAACATCTTGAATAATAACCAATATGGTTTCCGATCGAAACATTCCACGATTAATGAGGCATCTACATTAGTTTCTGACGTTTTAACTGCGTTAAAAAAGACTCAGCCATCAGTGTATTTCTTGATTTAAGTAAGGCGTTCGATACCATAGACCATCAGATTTTATTACATAAGTTAGATTACTACAAAATAAGGGGTACTCATCTTAATTGGTTCAGGAGCTATCTTACAAATAGAACACAATATGTAACTTGTAGCAACAGTGCTTCGTTTCCACAAAATATAACATTCAGTGTGCCGCAGGACTCTATTCATGGTCCACTTTTATTTATCTTATACATAAATTATCTCCCCTTTTGTCTGAAACAAAGTAAAGCAATAGTATTTGCTGATGACACCACGGTATATATGAATGGAAATAATATTACTAAACTTTACAATGACTTAAATAAAGAACTCCAGGTATTAGCCGACTGGTTTCATGCTAATACGCTCTCATTAAATGTATCCAAATCAAAATATATGTTATTTTCTAGGTCACGACGTCTATTTAGTGAACAAATCACGTTAAATATGTCAGATCAGATAATTCAGCCTACCCATTGTGTAAACTTTCTAGGCCTTCTTATTGAATATAAAGTGGACTGGCTTAAACACATAAATGTCTGCAGAAAAAAACTGTCAAGTGCTATGTATGTTATAAATAAAATTAATTTCTTCCTGTAGGATCCCTAAAGACGATTTACTATGCATTAGTATATCCATATTTGACATATGGAATGATCTTTTGGGGATCTACACATAAAAGCTACAGAAAGAAAGTATTCATTATGCAAACAAAATTGTTCGTAGTATTCTTCGAACTGCTTCCCATGAGCATACTCATCCCCTGTTCACACGGTTAAATGTACTACAATTTAAGGATATTTATGAAATAGAAATTGCGAAATTTAGGTATAATTATTGTCATAACAATCTGCCAGTATCGTTATCTAATATTTTTTACTCTAACCTATGATATTCACAATCATGATATAAGGCAACTTAGACATATTCGTCCAATCAGCAGTTCTACCCTACGATCATCAAATAGTTTATTATGCAATGGTATGGAATAATATTTCGCATGATATTCAAACTAAACATAATATTTCAACTTTGTATATTCTCTAAAGTCATGTGTCTTAAGACACTATGTCTATGAAGATACTACCCGTATTAAATGTCTTACATTTTTTTGTTTTTTATTATTTGATTAATCTTAAACGGTTTATGAAAATACTACTACATATTACATTGTTATTACTGGATTGTTCTTCTGCAATCTAGCAATAGTGTTGTATATATGTGAAAAGAAAAAAAATGTTGTTCATTTTTGGATATACCAACCACGTCACTACTGTTACTTATTATTTATGGTAGTATATTAACTGTCTGCTTAAAGTTATAAATTGCACGTTGTATGTACAACAAAACTACATTACCATTATCAGTGGTTGGCAGCGACCAGTGATTCAAGTTATATTGTTTCTTGTTATAACATATTATATCTACTGGTAACAGCCTTGGCTCTGCTGCCAACCAAGAATTGTAAAGTTTGTATAAGGTTTGTGTTTCATTTAACTTCTGTATTATACAATTCCGAAATAAACCTATCTACCTACCTACCAAATGGCATGGCGTACTTGGAATAGGGAAGGGAGTCATGATCTACTTTCTGCCTTATACGCACTTATGGAGCAACAAATCAAGGGTAGCAATTATCAACATTACAGTAGACACTCTACTTTCTGCCTTATACGCACCTATGGAACAACAAACCAAGGGTAGCAATTATCACCATTACAGTATCTTGATCTTATACTCTTTCTCGTTAGCCATGTAGATTCTGAAACAAAGAGTGGTTTCACGTTTCTATGACACATAGAAAAAACATGGATGGATGTTCTCGACGTAAATGTTGATGTCGTCTATCAAACTTTCTTTTATAACCTTTACAATTCCCAATACCCCTACCTGTATATTCTCCTTGGAGTGCGGCGAGTTTGCCAGTTGACAGATATGATTGTCATCAGATGCTATAATAACCTAATTACACTTATCTTATTATTGATTTGATAATTGTGCGAATGGGACTACCAAGATGTTATAATGTTATAACAATTTCGTATGTTTCAGGACACTTTTACCTGGTATCACGAGGAAGGAAAAACGCTGAAGGTATTAGTTTCCTTGTATTCATAGACCACGGTGAAGTTGAATTATACATATATGTTCTTCAAAGAGTATTTGTCATTTAAAGCAGTCACATGTTTCGCGTGGATCATTTAAACAGGGCGTACACTACGCTGTGTGGCATTACTATATTGCACTACGTTTTAATTGCGGTATGACTATTTGGTAACAGTTTGGGTGCCATTGTGTTATCCTGTGCTGTTTTTCTTTAGTAGCGCTAATCAAGAGTATATATGTAGAAACGTCTATGTAGGCCGTTATGCTGTTCTTTAAGCATGCTTCATGCAGTCGCAGTTGTTGTGAATGTGTTGTGTTGCTAAAACGTGCTATATCAGTTTCTTGGTAAACTTCGATATTAAGCGACGCATGGCCGACATTGGAATTAATTGTTGAAAAGAAACGACATATTTTGTGAATCAGGAAGCGAATAATAACCGAGTTGGAATGCATATGATTTTTTAATTACGTTGTTTGCACGGAGCTCCAAATAGTGAATTACCAATTTATGTTTGAATATCTTTTCCAGAGCGTTATGCAAGGTCTTTTATGTCAGACCCTTAGTCAGAGACCCGTTTTACCGTTATTGGAATGGCTTTTTTTAATTGTGAGTGATTTTTTATTTTCAAATAACGGGTATTTTGGTCTTTGTATAAAAGGATTTTTAAGAAACCGTCTTCTCATGCTAGACCTTATTGTATCTTTAACCTCCCAATAACATGGTCAAAACAGTGTTTCCGTCCGTTTTCATTAACAGGGCCTTGTACTGAGTGAGAAAGCGAGTGCAGGAGTGTAGTTTAAAGTTTGAATATATTGTGAGCCTCATGGTGGGTGCTGTTGGACTATTTTTGAGAATTCCCAAGAGAATTTCTGAGAGATTCAAATCCCTGAATATTCACCACGTTCCCATGCCAATAACGAATGCTTGTGAATATTTGTGGAGAGACTCAGATCCCTGAATATTCACCACGTTCCAACGCCAATGACCAATGCTTTTGAAACGTTGTTATAATGGGTAAATAAAAAAGAAAACTGGTAAATTGGAAAATCTCACAACCCTGCCTAAGGGCCTGTATGAAGTGGTGGTATGAAGTATTGACGGCATGCTACAAATTCTAATGAAATATGCATTCTTTGTTATAACTAACCAGGTCTGATTGCTTCTGGTTCTGCTGGTGCTGACGGCGGTGTTGGTGCACACAGAAGAACCAAAAAATCAAGTAAGAACTAATCTAATTAATTAATATTATATAATGTTACATTTCCGAAGTTCATAGACACAATATTCCAACTTTTCACGCGTTCCCCTTTATTGTAATGTTACTGCGATGTGAAACGAATTTAACGGATTTATATATTTTATTCGCATTTCACATGCGTCTCTCTCTCTCTATCTCTCTCTCACACTCACACTCACACACACACACACACACACACACACACACACACACACACACACACACACACACACACACACACACACACACACACACACACACACACACACTCACACACACACACACAGTCCGTACTTTCTAAAAGAAATTGGGGAAGGATGGTCTCTACCAATAGCTCTTCTGATAAACAAATCTTTAAGTGTGGGAAGGAATTGTACCAGACAATCAAAACCTAAAATTGAATTTTTTTAATTTAGACCTATATCTTTAATTCTCGCTATTTTAAAGATATTACGAAGGATTGTATATAAAAGGACCTATACGTTTTTAAACAAATAACAACATCTTGAATAAAAACCAATATGGTTTCTGTTCGAAACATTCCACGATTAATGCGGCATCTACATTAGTTTCTGACGTTTTAAATGCTTTAAAAAAAGACTCAGTCATCAGTGTATTTCTTGATTTAAGTAAGGCGTTCGATACCATAGACCATAAGATTTTATTACATAAGATAGATTACTACGGAATAATGGGTACCCCTCTTAATTGGTTCAGGAGCTATCTTACAAATAGAACACAATATGTAAATTGTAGCAACAGTGCTTCGCTTCCACAAAATATAACATTCAGTGTGCCGCAGGGCTCTATTCATGGTCTATTTTTATTTATCTTATACATAATAGAATATGTATGTAGAAACGTCTATGTTAGGCTGTTCTTTAAGTATGCTTCATGCAGTCGCAGTTGTTGTGAATGTGTTGTGTTGGTAAAACGTACTATATCAGTTTCTTGGTAAACTGTGATATTAAGCGACGCATGGCCGACATTGGAATTAATTGTTGAAAAGAAACGACATGTTTTGTAAATCAGGGAGCGAATAGTAAGCGAGTTGGAATGTATATGATTTTTTAATTACGTTGTTTGCACGGAGCTCCACATAGTGATTTACCAATGTATGCATGAATATCTTATGCATAGCGTTAAGTAGGGTCTTTTATGTCAGACCCTTAGCTAGAGACCCGTTTTACCGTTATTGGAATGTTTTTTTCCTGGACCTTATTATATATTTAACCTCCCAATAACATGGTCAAAGAAATCGTTTCGTTCCTCGAGCATGTGGAAAGCGTTCTACATCTCCTCAGTACCCGCCGCCCAGGTGACTGGGCAGGTTACTTGGCTGCGTTAGATAACCTCACCAAGTATTTTTTTGCGTGCAATCTCCTGAAATATTCTCGTCTGATGCCAGTCTATCTGGCACAAATGAACGCTTTGGAACATGATGATGCATCTACACACGAAGCACTGATGTAGGGTCAGATGCGCTATGATGAGTTCATTCACGACAAATTGTTGCCCACATCAACACTCTCGGTTTGGGACTCAATGGAAAAAATCAAGCTGAAGACCTCTGACATCTGACAATGCCATCAAGTTGCGTGACGAGCCTGAACTGCTCGGCAGATTTCTTATCATTCAAGGAAGCCGACCTGATCTGATGCCAAGACTAGAGGAGAAGAATATGAGAAGTCAGTGGTGCCACGCTCCCTTTGCGCTCTCTATATCCCGGCGGACAAGACCAGTCTAATGCACGTTGTTGAAGGAGCGATGGCTCAACTGCTTCAATATGTTCCTCTTCTCGAAATAGTGACGGCGGGTCGTCTACCCCGAGTTCTCGTTGTTGATGTCATGGCTGTGTTTCAGAGCATGAAGAACATAACGACCATGCGAAGCTTTCTGACCTTCAAGAGGCTGTCATTAAGGGCATTGGGTGGATGTTGGCCGGATACAATGACCGTTGAATGAATGGTCTATGAATGTTACCTCGATCAGTCTCTGAAGAACAAGAAGCACTAGAGGAGAGAAACGACGTCCACCGAATTTGATATCCATCCAGAAATGAAGCTCACCGTGACTCTCAAGGAGAATCTATCTGCCTCGAGGACCAAGAGTGGCCTGACATCTATGTTCGCTCAGGGTTTGCTGAAACACTTCTCCAGTAACAATACTTTCAAGCTGGTCGCGGTGTGTACGACACAACAACGAAAGGCCATGATTTTGAAGAAGATAGTTCTCACGAAGAGGCTGACACACTGATTCCTCATCAAGTTCTTGCTTTTATAGCTGAGAGTGCTTGGCGTGAAATATCTGTTTTGTCACCCAACACTGACGTTCGCACGCTTCTCCTCGGCCTGATCTGTCTCTTGTGGTCGCCTTGGAGCTCACACTAGTCTCAAGGTTTTAACTGGAAAGTACCGAGAAATTGATGTGGCGGAGCGAGTGCGAGTGATTGGAAGTCACGAATGTCGTGGGCTTATTGGACTCCACAATTTCCCAGGCGCTGACTGGGGCGGGGAATTTGTGGGTATCACCAAGAAGACATGGTTTGCTTCCGAGAGTGTTGGCGTTCCGATGATTCGCGCGCGCGTTTGCGCCACTACAAGCGTTTGGTCTAACGTCAGGTCTTTACTCTCTGCTAGCAGTTTTATACGTAGTTGTTCTGAACGCCATTTTTCAATGACCTGATCTGGGATGTATTCGTTCACGTTGTCATTATAGTGACACGAGACTGTAAGTCGTCTCAGCATGGTAACGACTTGTCCAACGATTTCATCATTATTTTGGTCTGCTCCGTGGAATACATGTTATTATGGGGGACGTTCACGGTCGACGTGAAATGTTCTGTTAGCTTTGTGTTTGTCTGTGTGCATGTCGTGATGACTAATATGTCGAAGATGTCTTGTACAACATCGCCTGCTGTATATAACAACAGGTCCCGTTTTCTGCGTCCTTAGTCCACCCAGCTGCACTTACCATGCACATGAAACGTAGCAGCCTTCCTTTCCCATCTAACCGCAGTCGTCGATGGTTCGGTATATGGATCTTACCCCGAGAATATTTCAGGAGATTGCACGCAAAGAAATACTTGGTGAGGTTATCTAACGCAGCCAAGTAACCTGCCCAGTCACCTGGGCGGCGGGTACTGAGGAGATGTAGAACGCTTTCCACATGCTCGAGGAACGAAACGATTTCTTTGACCATGTTATTGGGAGGTTAAATATACAATAAGGTCCAGGCTTCATGCAGTCGCAGTTGTGAATGTGTTGTGTTGCTAAAACGTACCATATCAGTTTCTTGGTAAACTGCGATATTAAGCGACGCATGGCCGACATTGGAATTTATTGTTGAAAAGAAACGACATATTTTGTGAATCAGGAAGCGAATAGTAAGCGAGTTGGAATGTATATGATTTTTTAATTACGTTGTTTGCACGGAGCTCCACATAGTGATTTACCAATTTATACAAGCGCGCGATTGGCACTACTGGTCCTGCCAAATGGAGCGAACTTCCGCTGTCTCTCCGGGATGATCCATCTATTGCAACGTTTCGCAAACCCGCGGGCCAAATTTTGCCCGCGAACGGTTTCCAGCTGGCCCGCGGGACCGGCGTTAAGATTTGTTAATTGTTACGAACAAAAATGAGTCACGTTCATACAATAGTGTTTGTTGGCTGTGTCGTGAAGTTAGCGGGCTGGTTGCCCAGCACATCCTCGCAAGCCAGGGGTGTGACTACGTACACACTCACTGGCAGATCGCCTACGCAGGGTATGGCAGTTAGCTGAATCAACCTAATAATTGACTTCGCCGTACCACCCTTGAGAACAATGCAGACACCAGTCCGACTCGCTCCCTATTTCCAGGAATCGCAATATAATTACCCATTCGACCATTCTCACGAGTATTCAAGTAGTTGCGTCTACTACCCAAACAGTCCATGAAGACCACTGGAATTTTACGGCAAGCGATATTCTATTGGCTGAGCTTATCTTCAGAGTTTTTGCAAGGCGATCTGCCACGGGATACTGAGACTGATATAATCAGCAGCGCCCCCTGGCGCGCGAGGATGGCCCAGCAGAAAGACAATGAGTTTCAAGTACAGCTTTGCGTTCTGACGCTCATTTTCGGACATTTCAACACGTTGTGCGACTAAGCATTTTCAGGGAAGACAAAGTTGATTAGGTTTTAACATAAAGCAGTCGCCCTTCAAAATTCATACCGAGAACGACAACTTTCTACCTTTCAATGTTTAAGTTCACCAGATAATTTTGCGGCGAAGACTGCTCAGCTTTTGTCGGTGTTCTGGACAGGCTACAGACTGCCTTCATTGGTTGATTTGCCCACTTCGTTGCTTCTTTGCAAATTTGTTTACCGCTCAGCCTGACGTTGTCGAAGTCAGTTGGAGACGACAAAGCTGCTCTGTAGGAGAATCTCTACGACTGCAGCATTATGTTGATAAGAATTTGGAAAAAGAATGTTATGCTATGCGAAACAACAATGTACTTTTACGAACGATAAAAATGCTGATTTTCAGCATTGCTTGAGACAGTGCAGAAATGGTTGTTAATTTTCGGAAGCATTTGATTGAGCGACGAATCACACCACGAACATATTTGACATAGTTTGAAGGTTGTTTTACGACCTGCGATCTCTGCTGTCTACAGACAGTACCAGGCCTAGTTTGTAAAAGAAAAAACAGTGTCACCAATCTGTTTCGACGTTGTCTTACATGTCGTTTTAATCGTGTGATTTATTTGTTGTTTAGCTGCACGTACGTGGTTCAGGTTAGAACAAAATTCGTGCTCTTTACGAGCACCTACGGAATGTATTTCTTACCTAATTAAAAGCTTTGGCCCGAAGAGAACCATCCGAAAAAAATTTGGCCCACAACTAAAAAGGATTGCGGAACGCTGATCTATTGCATCATTTAAACGCCGACTGGAAACGCATTTTATTTAAACAGACATATGGTGACAAATAAGATGCTTTATACTTACAAGCCAACGAACATTACATTGGACGATATTACATGATTTTTAGTGATTGTTTTTAAATTAATTTATTAACTTATTTAGTTGATTAATTGATTTATTTTAATTGTTTTTAAAATTATTTTTACGGTCTAATGATTCCAGGAAAAAACTGTGGGAACGTCTGAATCACGGAACCCATTAAATTCGACATGTATCATTACATATTAAATTAAATTCGACATGCATCATTGACGAAATAACGGTGCATTTTTACGAATGGCTTTTGTTTCAGAACAACGCATCCGTGCGCAGATAAGACAATTGGAAGAAGAAAAGATATCAATGAACCAGAAATTTGAGGGTAAACAAATAAAACTATTTCTGCAATGCAGCTACATAGTTGACAATGTTCAAAATCAAAATAAAACACCGGTATAAGTTTATCTTGTGCGTTATTATATCATTTCCAGATATAAAATTTAACAGTAATTCAAAAAATGCGTTGGAAAATCTACACTTTCTATGGACTGCTTTTGTTTCAGAGAAACTGCGGCTTCTAGAAGACCAATTAGTGCAACTGAAAGAAGGTACTTGATAGCTGCGGCAATACATTCGTTTTTAATAATACTAACAATACCAATAACTATAATAATAATGTCAATTTTATACTCAATTCCATGGAAACTAAGCCCAGAGGCGCATCTTAACAAAATGGTTGGTTAAGATTCCAAAGAGTTGCTGCGCGGCAACAGAAAAACCATAGTTCCAATGTTAATATTGAGTCAAGTAACAACAAAAGTAAATGATGACCGAAGCTGAATAAGTTTTCTTACAGGAGTAAGACATATAAATAAATATAAATATGCTGGTTGCTTACGTGAAAATGCAACTCATGGTCCATATCTTTAAACTGAAAGTACGCTGAACGTAAGTACAACAAATTATAATACGACTATTAAAATATTATATCTACTGATTCTCAAGCACAACTACGATAATTTCGAGGAAATAAAAAACATACATGTATACATACATAATCACAGATATGAATACCGGCTTTCGTTAGTTAATAAATGGTATGCATTCGTACGGCTTAAGGCTTTAAGCACTTACCATATCACCAATCTCTGAAAGGAAAGGTTTTGTGGGTTAGGGTGCACACTTTCTTTACTGATTACCTTAACATGTTCTTGTCATATGATGTTATACGAATACGTTTATTTTTATCCCCCTAGAACCCATTCTATCGACTTTTCGTGAGCTGTGAACATATATACAATGATACAACATTAAATATGGATGACGGTGACCTTTCTTGATATGTCCTTGATACAACTGATCACACCTTTCCCATAAACTGTTTATCTTTATGGTATGGTCTGGTACAGCTTTACATTAGTTTTCTTCAAGTCTAGCTGATAGTCACTTGCGAGTCGATATTGGGGATTGTCTTTCGTAAGAACTCGCTATGTCCGGTGGCGCTCCTTCAGGTTCCTTTGACCTTTACTTTTCAGTCCAAGCGCATCTCTAATGAGTTCCGTTATTAACAGTTATAATTTGAGTCAACGTTTTACACAGATGGCAAACAGATTTCCTTTTATTTTTCTACTCCTGACATTAATTATTCCTTAAATCAGCTCAGAAATGGTACTAGTGGAGAGCAGTGGTTATAATTTCGGACTCTCGACCGAAAGAAACCCGAGTTCGAATCCTATGCTGCTGTGTCGAACTTTGGGCAAGTTCGTTCACTCTACGTTGCTCCAGTCCATTCAGTTATATTAATGAGTGGACTAGCTGGTGAATATTTATGTACGAATAGTCTTCACGCACTAATTACAGCGTGCCCGGGCTTCTCAGAGAAGTCGAGATGGTTTTCGATTAAACAGGTCTGCAAGGGAGCAAAGTGTAAAGCGCTTTGACCAGTCATGTGGACTGGATGCTGCGCTATATAAGAATTTACCTTTGCTTTACTTTTTTGTTTTATTCAGTATTACTACCGTGCACATTATACACGTGAATATCGTTAAATAACCAATCTGACACATATATCCTATACAGGTCCGATGTGTCGACAACATACTGCTATACTGATAGCCTGCCTTATTTAAGAATCCTTAACCCTCCATGTGGTCAGTTGTGTGAAACAAAAGTGGTTCATCTGTCACAGGAGGCTACGAAATAGATTAAATATTTACACAGTCTAACAATTGTCAGGGAAGTTACGTCTTAAAAGTAATTTTCCAATGACATTTTTGATACAATTGATACGTTGTTTAGCTAAGCTAAAGAGTTGCTTAATTTTTTTTAATAACCGTAGAACAGTTCAAATGTGTTCAACAACGAAGAAGCTGTGTATGTGTACACACACACGCACACACACACACACATGATTGATTTTCCAAAATTGAGACATGTAGATTTTGGGCATATATTACATGTACATATTAAAGGACACATGTTTTAGCTGAACCCATCAGGTAGATCGCAACTAAAGCTTTCTTATTTGCGAACTGAAATGTCGAAATAAGTAAAGATAATGTGACACCTGCATCAGCATACACCAACATATTTTCGTCTTCAAAAGTACTGCTTACGGACCAAATTACAACGTTTGTATATGCTAAAATACAGTGGAACCTCCCTTTACAGTCACCTCGGTAATATAGCCATCTCACAATTAAGGTCACCCAAAATATTCTCAAATTATTTTCGCATACGGTAAAGTATAGGATATATGTCCCATTAATACGGCGACCTCACTATTCAGGTAATTTTTTCGAGTTCCAAAGGTGACCTTAACAGTGAAGTTCCACTGTATTCTATAAAACACGTAGTTAATATAACCATTCTATATATATATATATATATGTATATATATGTATATGTATATATATATAAAGACATGTATATATATATATATATATATATAAATGTTGTTGACCATGATACTTTTCTGTTATAAGCCGTGAACTTCACGTTACTTCACGAGGACTAATCGAACATGATAAATATATAAAATGCAGCTCACACGAGCTGCAGATAAGTGTGGCGAATAAAACCTACAATTGTTATAAACGAGGGACAACTATTATAAACTTTGACGCAACGTGTATTAATTTCAGAGAGAATCGAACATGAGAATGAAGAGAAAGCGGATGATCACTTACTACACATACAAGAAGGTAGCTGTTTTCGTGAAACACCACGAATTATGCTTCTTATAATTTAGTGTTTTTAGACAGTGTCAATTTCGTATTAGTTTGGTAATCCGATTAGACCGACAGTGGCGTCCGGGTATTGATAGTAAACTATATATGTATATTTATATATGGATGGGTTTAAGCTACTGAAGGAATGTAATAACACAAAACATAAACACACGTTAAATATTTGCAATGTAAGTTGTTGTCTTACACTTTTCGCATACGCAGTGAACTAGTTCAGATATTATAGTATTTGATGAGGACTATTCAAATATGATAAATATGTACACTGCAGCACAACAACGAAAAAATAAACGTTCAATTGTTATGAAGGGGAAACATATATCGTACGAGCAACCTTTTTTCAGAGAAAATCGAAAGTGCAGATGAAGAGAAAGCGGACGACGACACACCACAGACACAAACAGGTGGGTGTTTTTGAGAAACGCCATTAATTATACTTCTCATAAATTTGTGTTATTTTTCACCAGCCAAAGTTAATGTGGCTTCAGGATATGGATAACAATGTGTGTGTGTGTGTGTGTGTGTGTGTGTGCGTGTGTGCGTGTGTGCGTGTGTGCGTGTGTGCGTGTGCGTGCGTGTGTGCGTGTGTGCGTGTGTGCGTGTGTGCGTGTGTGCGTGTGCGTGTGTGTGCGTGTGTATGCGTGTGTGCGTGTGTGCGTGTGGGCGTGTGCGTGTTAGTGCGGTAACTGAAAACACGTAGCAAAATGCTTTATTATGTTTATCGCAATCGTGAGTAAAATCGATTGATAAACTAGCAGTGGTCAATCACAGTAGGGTCTACATACTCTGTGTCAGCTTTTTCACTTACGGTTACGCGTGCCCAAAATGACCCAATATATTTCCTGAAATGGCATCAGTGATGTGCACACCAACATACATACATGGAATAGATAAGTTGGAGATGGAGTTCGCGATATATTCTGCAGATGTCCACCACAGCTTTCCTCAAGAAGAAACAGCTTCTGAACTGGCGAAAACTGACGAAATGCGAGCTTCTGGTCTTCACCTCTACTGTTCGTACGCTATTATCACGACCTGGAAATATCCTGGTGATTCTACCCAACGGCCACTTTCCTCTGAGTGTCAGTCCAAGAAGAATATATGTTCAGTAGCTGATCAAATGAATAAGGCGATGTCATCATTCCAATCAACTTCTCGTCCTTCATTTCCGGGTCGCTATTCGACTAGGCTCCAATGTCAGTAGAAAGCCACGCATCTTCCGAACGCTAGAGAAAGTCAGGCCCACTAAACCATCAGTCGTTCTGAAGATAAGACCGCACAGTTTGGCCCCTCGAAGCATCATCGGCAGGATCCTCTTTTTTTGAGACTTGTCTCTACTCTTCTGGCTTTGAAGAATCCCTGATCTTCGTCGCCCTGCTTGCCACATACGTTTTGAATAGTCGTGTCTCATTCCGTATGTATTGCAGAGTTATTCTGAGGTAAGTCCAGAAGACAACCCTTGCATAGATCAATCTCCCTCCCGATGAGACCATCCGTCCTCACGGCTACGACTACTGCATGAAGTTCCAACCTCGACATCTACATCATATCGGATGTTGAATGTCGGAGTGAAGGATGACACTCACATCATATGTATCCATATGTTGGGAACTATGGCAGTAATTCTTATATTTAATGAAGGTGTAATTGCCAGATGTCACACCACTTTGCATTGTGAATCCTCTGAAAGACAACCATATACACATGTTGCCCCTGGAGTGTTAATGTAGCGATCAGTTGTGCTTTCACAGTTATTGTCCGTTTTCTTTTTGTTAGTCTTTTTTCTCTTGTTATTACCCGTTAACGTTTTCAATGCCCAGAACGGATAGCCACATAATATCTTCCTTCTAGTCCCCGTCGTCTGAAGATAAAAGTCTTGCATCTCTTCATCAAGGTTCTGACTGTTCCTAACTTTTTGTGTTTGCGGTGATGGGACTCAAAGTTCAGATATAATTTGGTGGGTGTTATCTTCGTGTTCGCTGTGAACATCACTTTACCAGCTTCCTGTGTGGTACAAATAGCGTCAATGACAGGCAAACTGTTGTTCGCTTCGTATTCTATCGTGACAATGATGTTATCCGTAGGGTCAACGTTGTTCATATTTTATAATTGATCTGCTTTTCCTGTATGTCATTGTGTCTCTCTTCGCTTCCAAGCGCTGTGTTTTCTGTTGATTTTGCCATATTCTATTCCCCTGCGTACACCGGGTGACATGCGCGATGTGGCGAGTGCCGTTTCGTGGACGTTATTTTCTTCATTTACTTCGTTTCTAAGGCGATTTTTTTTTTAAACGTGTCCAATATGTTGTTTTTGACAATCTCTCCTACTAAGTCCTTCCTGTCTATGTTCTCTATATTCGCCCCACATGTGTCATGTTTATATGATATTTTAGAGTGAGACTGGTAGGTGTTACATCGATGCCCTTTCATCAAAACAAACATGATTTCGCTGGCGCGAAACCTTTCTGGTCAATTTCGTTTTACCATAATTATTTAAAACGTTAATTACTCTGAAAAGTGTTCCTAGAAATGTTTCTAGAAGACCATCACTAACCAATACTGAGCTTCCTTATAAACCTATGCGTAACATTGACATTACTGCCTTTCATGATAATATATTGGGGTAAATTCTGTTCAGAAATCCAAGGTATAATAAGTCAGATTTATATAGACAAAATTGTTGTGTATTGGAAACCTTACTTGATAAACATGCTCGGTTTGCATGCAAATTTGTTCTCTTAAATGTGCACAACGATGTAACTCTAAATATGGATAAAAGAAAAATAACTACACTTAATAATAATATCTAACCGACCATCGAAGTTTGATAATTATGTTTCATGAGCATTCCATATATGTCAGGCGGTGTTCCTCGGAGTGTTGTCCTTGGGCCAATAAGTTTTCATTCTCCAAACATCCTTCAGTTAATTTATTAACAGTCATAATTTGAGTCTCCATCTTCATTGAGATGAAACCAGATTATACACACACACACACACACACACACACACACACACACACACACACACACACACACACACACACACACACACACACACACACACACACACACACACACAAACACACACACACACACACACACAATTATGTATAGTTCGTGTTCGTTATCTACTAATTGCTCGTTAAGTAGCAGTCTTAGATCGTTCATGTTTTAAATATAAATTTCCAGTCAATCAACGTGATGCATACTCTGTATATATTACTTTCCCCAACACCACATGCACATTATTTTGAGACGTAATTATACAGTGTGGTCCATGTCCGATCAAATGTGTGTCTGCTCATTCTGACGACCCTATCCGTTGTATGAGTGTAGTTCAGAGTGTGCAAAGATACAAAAGCTATATGGTAATATAACTGCTATAATAACTGTACAAGAAACCGAACAACGATAATATTTGTTTGTTTCCTGTTTCAGCAGAAGATGAGGAGATAACAAAACTGAAAGATATAACGCGATCAGGTATTGTATCAGTTTAGTCTAACACTGATTAGTTATTATTATTGTGAATGCGATAACAAGACTGAAATGGTCCTAAAAACAAATGACGTCAACGCACTGTTTCAGTGGAATAATGTTTATCTAGGTCCAACTTTCGAAGAAGCGAATTTATATAGATCTGGGCGCTTGAGAAGAGCTACACCTGTACTATAATGTGCGTGTGTGTGGTGTGTATCTGTATTTATATATGTATATGCATAAGCTTGTTGTTTGAGTTTGTGCTGGCGTGCGTGTTTGCGTGCGTGCGTGCGTGTGTGTGCATACATGCTATTAGCCAAGTTGTTTTTTGGAAGGTATTTGTTTAAACCTTACCACACTCCGTCAACTACATCCTTCATTAGGAACTCCAAATACAACCCATTGAGATTCCCAAAACATAACTTATTCATTTACCTATTTACCTCAGCGGGTGTGCGTTGGGTGGTGTGGTTGTATACGCATCACATCGTACACACACAAATGTATTATATGTCAAGTGTATGTATATATATATATATATATATATATATATATATACATATATATATACATAGATAGTGGCGTAACATCATGTTTTTCATGCAAACGAGTCCGTATATGATATGATTTTACCTATGATAGTCGACATTGATCTTTTTCTCATTCCTCGTGTATTTCTCTTCCCTTGTGTTGTCAACATAATTTTTATGTTCCTCATGTCTCGTTTTAAACAATGTTCCCGGCTCCCTAATACAATCAGCACCACAATCACACTCGCAAGGTATTGGATGCACGAATTATGATTTACTTACAAATTGAACACATGAGTAAGGACTACAAGCGAATGTTTTGTTTAATTCCATTTGTTGCACAATGTATATTTGCTATCTATTTTTGTAACTGCACCGTAATATACTGAGCATTATGCAGCAATAAAGGTTATTATCAAATATTATTATTATAACGTCGCCCTGTTCATTGATAGGTGTCTTCGTGAACAGTGACACAACATCATATAACACAAATGTTTCTTCACCTTCCACTTTTATCTCCGTCTTATGTCATTGTGACGTTCTGTTGTTCTGATGTTCTGTTGTTTCGCACTAGCGGTTGTAATATGTTCAGCAAGTCTCTGGACACTCTGTATTTTATGGTCTGTGTGTAAGTCACAATTGCTCTGAAAGGCACGCCCTCCTTGTGGATTGATGGTGAGCAATACATGTGTGGTATTTTTTCAAGCGTTGGATACTAGTAACAGTACGGGCCTTTGGCGATCTTCTCTTCTTTCTCCAAAGAATTTACCTTTTCTGATCAGTTCTGTCGTGTACTTCCTGGTCGGATCCTTCATTAGTTTTTCATACGTTGATTGGTCACTTAGAATGTCCTTAATTTTCTCCTGGCATTCTTTCGTTTCCATAACGACGGTGACCTTCCCTTGTCCGCAGGAAGTATGGTGATTGATTTTTCCTTTTGCACTACTTTTACAGCCGATCTTTCCTGCCTGGTTGGGTGTGATTTTGTAGTCTTAGTTGACTTCATAGATGACGTGTACTGAATACATTGGTGTGCTACGCTGTAGAAAGACATCTACAAGTTAAAATCACATATTGGATATGTCTAAAAGAATGAATTCGTTTGCATAGAAATGAAATATCCTGAAAACAAAACCATGTGTTTCATTTATACAGTTGAAGGAGAAACAAGTATCACCAAGAAGCAGCGGATGCTCAAAGTTATGAGACTTCTACACGAATACGAAAGACCTGAGTTGTGGCATGACGTGTCACGTCATTTCGTGCCCAAAGGATTGTTAGACATCAGCGACTTGATCAATGCATCTACACTGCCGGACCTGGAATACGTCCTTTGCTCCGGAGTTGCTCGAGATATTACTGACTTAATGTAAGTAAACGGAACCGTTGACGTGATACATGATGCACATGTCGCATGATTATAAACCAGCACATTTTTTTTGGATCAGGACAAAGCTACATTCGAAACAATGTTTGTGGTAAATCTTATGTTTTAAATGGCTTAGACATACTTTCTTCTTCCCCTTGATCCCTCGCGTTGAATGATTGCTTTAAAGATTAAAATGAAATATTTGTTTCAGTATCTGTGAAGCATTGCATACACGTATAAAACGAATGCTCATGTCAAGTAATGTGCCAAATACTAAATATGTTGATTGCGAACTGATATCACTAAACCCGCTCAAAGATTGTCATTTGTGTGCCACAAAACAGTCAGCTCGTCAGTTGCTGATGACGTCACGGTAGGAGGTGCCTCTGAGCTCGCCTAGACCTTTAGTACTTTAGTACAGTATGCTGCGTTGTTATTGCTATTTGATGATGAACATAAAATTGCAATCGCGTAATTATACATACGCACACACACACACGTATATATATATATATATATAATATTATTGATACTCGATACCCTTTGCATCGAAAAGTCTCACGACACACATAATCGTTGTCCTTCTCGCCGGGTCGGGTCTCTCCTTTGGTTCGAATGGTTAAAGCACTGTAACGTACTGCCCAAAAACTCTTCCGTACTAATTAGTATGCAAGCCAACCTTAACAAACAATATTATACACCTCTGAGCCAACTATGTGTGCCAAAATTTTCCATCCTAAAAAAAGTTATACATGAAAATAACATAAATATATTCTGACACACACTAAAATATCAGATTGCTACACTAATGTAGACATGGTGATCTTATTGGAATACTTGTTTATCTCATCCAGTTTACTTCTTTTTAGTACACTGACCATTCAAACTGATAATATTCTGGCAGTTTTTGCAATGTGTCCTACATTATCCGCCACTTTCTCTCACATAATATAACGTGTAACACTTAAGGTCAATATAATAAACGAAAATGATGCCTAGTGTAATATGAGACCCTGGCCACGGCATGTACATCAGTGAGATACTAATTTTTGTTTACAACCAGAGATGTATCACACCAAATACTGCGTTTTGTGTTGATGTGGAAATATGAGAAATCGGCAAAGTTTTCCAAAAGCTCGTTATTCTTAAATCAGGGAAGTCATATTATTTCATGTGTTGTGATGCCTTGCTCCAGGACCTTACCTAATACTATATAACAATGAGGTTCTCCTCAAGAGAACATGTAGCTGTTGGTATGGTTTTCAGCTAATTGTGTATGAAGATTACATAAAAACACATCCTCAGTGATTAGCATATATATTGTTTACGCATACCATAGACAAACTGTATACATAATGCGGATAATGTGGCAAACGTACAAATACAAACTTTTCATTTATTGGTGTATTACGATATATGCTTTAAAATATTGTAACCTGAATGTAATATATTATGTTCTATCTTTCACAACTTAATATAGCAGATTTTGAATAACACCAAATTCAGATATATACATTCTAGGTTAATTTTACTAATAACACAATCATAATCTCTAATAGATTACCACATAGTTTTCTCACTCTGGCAACATGTTTGCATTATTTAATGGTATACATGTTTTGTTATTACAAATCCACATAATTTAAAAGAATATGTTGTAATAGTATGGTCAATTATTGTGTTACAAAAGAAGCATAATTAATGTGGGTGACGTTGGAAACGGATAACGTAGAACACCGAATCGACCTGCAAGCGATTGTAACAGGTGAACAACGATGCTGACAACTACAGAACATAACGTAATGCATGATGTGATCTGCTTGTTGGAATATGTGAGAATAATATGGTCACTATAATCATCCCGTCCTCGATCTCAGTTACCTTTTCTTCGAACATCTTTCTTTGCAACACATTTCTCAATACGAATCGTTTAATGTGCTTTCATGTATCGGCTGACCTCTTTGATAACTCCTAAGATTGTTCAGTTGTTGGCTTCTCAGTTGTCAGCCTTTCACCTCCACTGTTTCATCTATGATCACTCTTTGTTCCTTTTTTGTTTTCTTCTTGACATACTCAAGACATATAGGATTATAGTTTCCCAGCAGAACGGATTGGAACACACTTACTTAGACTTAGTTCCTCCTGTTCCTTTCGGGACATCGGGCGACGAGCTTTCTCCATCTACTACGGTGTTTCGCAATTTCTTTGGCCTCATTCCAGGTGATTTCCATCTCTGCCAGATCTTCTTTAAACGTCTTGCGCCAGGTCTTAGTCGGCCTTCCTCTCCTTCTATTTCCACCTTCAGGCACCCATTCCATTGCTACATGTGCTGTTCTCTCTCTTGGTAGGCGTAGGATATGTCCCGCTAGTCTTCGTCGTCGAGACTTAACTATGTGATGCAGGCTGTCCAGACCTGCCCTCCTCATCACTTCTTCATTTGTGGTGTGTTCTCTCCACGATATGCCCAGTATGAACCGGAGACATCGTCGAAGAAATACGTCTAGTTTTTTTGATATCCTCGCCGTATTCTTCCACGTTTCACAGGCATATATTGCTGTTGGTATTACGATTGACATGTAAAGACGTAGTTTTATGTCCTTTCTGATGGTGTTACTGGACCATATTGGACGTAGTCTTTGGAACACTGCTGATGCCTTGCCTATCCTCGCTCGTACATCTACTTCCGCGTCACCTTTCCTAGAGATGTAGCTTCCAAGGTAAGGGAAGTTCTCGATGCATTGCAACTCTTCCTGACCGATCACAATGTGGGGGTCAGATCCATCACCAGCTGACAATGTTTTTGTCTTCCCATAGCTGATTCGTAATCCGACCATCTCTCCATTTTTTTAAAAATTATTGGTCATCTCTTGTAGGATCTCCGGCGTGTGGCTGAGCAGTGCAATATCATCGGCAAAGTCAAGGTCTGTCAACCTATTATTTATCCATTTAACACCAAAGTTCGGATCTTTTATCGTTTTCCTCATGACGAAGTCGATAACAACAACAAAGAGGAAAGGGGACAGGATGCAACCTTGACGTACACCTGTCTCTATATCGAACATGTCTGTGTAGCCATCGTTGGTCTTGATGCAGCAGTTGGTGTTTCGGTATAGCGATTTGAAAATGTCTATATATTTGCTTGGTATGCCGTATAGCTTCAGGATTTGCCACAGCGAATTTCTGTGGACACTGTCGAAAGCCTTCTTAAAGTCAATGAAATTGACTAAAAGAGGTATCTGGAACTCTCTGCTTTGTTCGATGATGTTTCGCAATGTGAAGATCTGCTCACAGCATGACCTTCCTCTTCGAAAACCAGCTTGTTCCTCCCGGAGGTGTTGGTCAACTGCTGTCTTCAGCCGGTTTAGGATCACACTGTAGAACACTTTTCCAGGTACTGACATCAATGTTATTCCTCGCCAGTTATTGCAATCGCTCAGACACCCCTTCTTTGGTAACGTCACGATCACTCCTCGTCTCCAATCATCAGGAACTTCCTCCTCAGACCAGATCAGATTGAACAAGTAGGTTAACTCGTCTACAACCCCGTCCTTGCCATGTTTCAATAGTTCGGCCGATACTTCATCAAGGCCCGCTGTCTTGTTGTTCTTGAGGCTATCGATGGCTTTGGAAACTTCTGCCCTGGTGATGTCATTGGTGATGACATCAAGCTCTTTTATGTTTGGTTCCTGTTCGAAGTTGAAGAGTGTGGTTGGTGTTGGTTGATTTAGTACTTCTCGGAAGTGTTCAATCCACCTCGTGTCTTGTTCCTCGTTTGTTAGAAGCACTCTGCCATCTTTGTCTTTTATTGGTATGTTGGAATTGCTTTTCGCGGTAGTTAGCTCTCTCACAATCCTATACAGCGTTTTCGAGTCATTCCGTTCTGCTGCTGTTTGTGCTTCTTTACCTTTCTCTTCTAACCATTTCCTCTTATCTGTCCTACAGCTCTTTTTTAACATATTTGTCCAGTTTCCTGTATTCCTCATCTGATGATCTCCATTGTTGGATGTTTCTAGCTGCTTGATCTCTTCTGATCTTCGTATCCTTCCTTTTATCAATCAGTTTCCACGAGTCTCCAGTAATCCACTGTTCTCTGTTGGACCCTCTTCTCCTTCCTAACACTACATTCGCGCTCTCCTTTACGGCTTGAATAGCTGCCATTGTTCATCTATGTCGGTTGAGTGTTGTAGCGCTTGGAATCTGTTCTTAGTTTCCTCGTAGAATTGTTTTGATGTGTCTGTGTTCTTTAAGTTATCTGTCGCATATGGCCTGACCGTCTTCACCGTCTTGACTCTCTTTAACTTCAAACGGATTTTACCAATCACAAGGTTGTGGTCAGAGCCAACATCTGCCCCTCTGTAGGTTCGGACGTCCAGTAGAGATGTACGCCATCTACTACTAATGCAGATGTAATCAATCTCATTCGATGTATTGCCATCAGGTGAGATCCAGGTTTTCTTGTGAATGCGTTTATGTTTGAAGAAGGTATTGCCAATGCTGATACCACTGGCGGTGCTCATCGAGAGCAATCGTTCACCGTTATCATTCGTATTTCCAGCTGAACCGTGAGGTCCAACCGTAGTATACATTTCTCTTCTGTCTCCATCCAGCTTCGCGTTAAAGTCTCCTACCACCACTTTTATGTCAAAGCTTGGTATCTCATCCAGCACGTTCTGGAGTTGGTCGTAAAAGTTGTCCTTTTCCTCGTCTGTGGCGACTTTTGGGGCATATACTTGCACTACGGTGACTTTGACATGTCTGGTGTTGAACCTCGCTGTGATTATGCATTCACTAACTGGCTTCCACCCTATCAGTGCTTTTGTAGTATCCTTATTCAGGATGATGCCAACTCCATGAACGTGTTGATCTTCGTTTCCGGAGTAGAGTACAGTTTTATCTCCGCTGTTGAAGCATCCTTGTCCTGTCCATCTCATCTCGCTTACGCCTAGAATATCTAGATGGTAAGCCTTAATTTCCTTCAGCACTTGCTCCATCCGCCCGCTCTGAAAGAGCGTTCGAACGTTCCATGTGCCTACTCTAGTGTTAGTTTTGGCGTTAAAGATATGGTTCATCGGGGGTCGAGCTTCCTGACGGCTTTCACTCAACCCTGTCATAGATACATCTGTAGGTGTAGATACATCTGTAGATGCAGATGCATCCACATTTATGGATGTGCCTTCTCTTCTTCCCCTAGAAAGTGTACCGGAATGGCTTCTTCTCGTCGTTTCTGTAGTAGGATTTGTTTTTACGGGGTAGGGTTACTGACCCTACGCCCAACCCTCCTCCTTTTTCAACCTGGCTTGGGACAGGCTATGGCGGAGTTTAGAACACAATTGTAACACAACGTCTGAATAATAAGTAATATGTAGTCGACTACCATCACAGCGTGAACCCTCATTGTGTTTTGGACTCTAACAGCCAAATGTATCAAAATAGACAGTCCTATATATTCTACGTTATTCATTTGTTTTCCACGTTATCTATTGTATTTTATGATATTGAGTCTGCTCTCGGACGGGCAGGCAACGTTTTGGCGGGTAAAACACCAAAACGAGTCTTTATAAGTAGGAGTATGTTAGTAATTTCCCAGTGTGAACGACAATTACCTGATACATTTTTAAATATCATGCATGTTTATCAGACAATTTTATATTAATAAAGACTTATTTTGGCTATGCAAGTTGAGAGCTCCGTTCCATTGCAGAATTACGTCTGAATCTGGCAAACAACATTGCCATCACGGAACGGTAGCTACACTCTTATCCCATACATGCGATAACGTAGACAATGGATAACGTAAAGTATGCGTTTGAGTAGTTTTGAATCCTCTGAGGTCAAACTAAATATATATTCCCAGCAATGCCCTTGTTTCACAAAATAAGCCATGTAGCTACATATACTGTATCATATCATGTACCTGCTGACCTCAAGCATGCAATCGTTAAACCACTCTTGAAAAAACCTACGCTGGATAAATACATTTTGAGCAACTACCGGCCAGTGTCGAACTTGCCATTTGTGTCGAAATTGGTTGAAAAAGTCGTTGCAAAACAAATTAGCACGCACGTTGATGAACATGCTCTGCACGACCCTTTTCAGTCTGCATACCGTCGTGGACATTCCACAGAAACAGCTCTACTCCGTGTAAAGAATGACATTGCCGCGACACTGGATAGGAAATGTACAACAATTCTCGTGATGCTTGATTTGTCGTCCGCGTTTGATACAGTAAATCATGAGTTGTTGATGACTCGACTTGAACACTCATTCGGTATCACCGATAAGGCGCTTGCGTGGTTGAAATCATACATTAGCGAACGGTATCAGAAAGTGGCAGTGGGAAGTGCCGAGTCGGTTGAGTCAATCTTGGCGTGTGGCGTCCCCCAAGGGTCGGTGTTGGGCCCTACTTTGTATTGCATGAACACCAAACCTATCGGAGATATTGTTGCTAAACACGACATGGAGCATCACTGTTATGCTGATGACATTCAAATCTACCTCACGGTTGAACGAGATGAATCACTTGTGGCGGCACTGGCTAAGGTGGAATTGTGTGTTGCGGAAGTGGCTGCATGGTTGACTAGAAACCAGTTAAAACTGAACACAGATAAATTCGAGGCGATCGTTTTTTCTCCAGCGAAGAAACGCGGCAGTCTGCCTGCCAATGTATACATCACAGTAGCCGGCCATCGAATTCAACCATCATCGTGCGTGCGCAGTTTGGGTGTGCTATTTGATAGCAACCTGAAAATGGAACAGCAGATTGCCAACACTGTGAAAAGCTGCTACTATCATATTAGAAACATTGGGCGAATTCGGCCACATCTGACGGAAGAATCATGCAAGACACTTGTTTACGCACTAGTGACATCCCGTTTAGATTATGGGAATGCACTTCTTTATGGTCTCCCACACACGGTGATGCAACGTCTACAAAGGGTGCAGAACTGTGCTGCTCGCCTAATTACTCGCACAAGGAAATACGAACACATCACGCCCGTGTTGCAGCGTTTACACTGGCTACCCGTTCATTTGAGACCGACCTACAAAGTGCTGGTGTTTACGTATTGTGCCTTAAATGGTCTAGCGCCGGACTACACAAGTGAGTTAATTGGCTACCGTCCCATCAGCAGAACTCTACGATCTATCTCGCAGCCTCGCCTTTTGTTCGTACCGGCCTCACAAACTGTTACTCATGGTGATCACCGTTTCGCGGTTTGCTCAGCGGTTCTATGGAACAATTTGCCTCCTACGCTCAGGACAGCAACATCATTACAAGTGTTTAAAACACTTTTGAAGACTCACCTTTTTAAACAAGCGTTTTTATAATTCACCGACGAGGACATTTTATGTGCTTTCTATTGATAAATATATTTTTGTTTTATTAGTTTCTTAACATATTTATGGTTATTCTTCTTGTATAAATGAATGTATTTATAGTAGTTTTTAAGAATGTCTTACTTTATTTAAACGTTTTTTAATAATCTATATTTAAGGTAATGTTATATTTTTTACATATTTATTTCTTAGTTAGCATTTCTTTTTATATAAAATACTGTTATATACGTGTGCATGTATGTAAAGCGCCCGAGGGCAATTTTAATTGATTGGGCGCTATATAAATACTTTTATTTATTTATTTATATCATAAACCTGTGAAACTGAGAAAAAAGGATGACGTAGAACACATTCGTAACGAGGATGCTGCATTTAGTCAGGGAGCATTCGCACCAAAACAGGTACTGGGGGGAATTTAGTGATAAAAGCAAGCCATCTGTGTAGCTGGCAAAAAGGGGTAACAAAGAACAAGAATACACTTGTCGGCAGTCTGGAAATCCATTTTTATGAGGGATTAAAATACGTGGGAGACTCCACATACATATGATATATTTCATATTGGTAGCTATGACAAATTTATTTTTTCCCGTGAGAAAGAGTAGATCAATGGTAGTAAAATATATGGACAATTTTACACTCGGCTTAGACTTTGCCATGGTAACAAACAAAATGGCTGCCGCATTGGGAAAATATAGCATGCTCGGCGCACGATCTCCTGTCATTACCAAAGCAAATAAGGTCACAATTATTATCTCAATCACATCTAGTCTATATGATGTTATGATGTAACTATAACTGCACATTTAAAATATTTGTAAGTTATATACTTTGTTTTTAATACAAGTAAATTGTAAAAATATGTTTTTCGTTATAAATACCTAAATTGCAAACAAATCATGCATGTTATTACAAATTTCTCGTTATTGTCTTACGGAAAAAGCAATTAACAAAATAATATTCTGAACATAACAGTCCTTGCACCTGACATATGTTGAACGCAAATCCAACAAATTCCAGTCCCTGTAAATGGTCACCAAAGGTAGAACAATGGCATTTATTACTTGATAATCGCATGCATTTTCAACGAATAAATATAATTTCGAAGTATATTATTGTAATGGAAATAATTTTTTTTTACATGAAACACAAATCTGTTGGAAATTGAGGGAGAGTAATTAATTTTCAGTGAATGTTTGAAAATTGCCATTTAGGTGTAGGCCTACGGTTTTCCGATTATGGCTCGTGCTACGCTAAGTTCCCTTTGAGCAATCAAACGAGACAGCACCCATTCATGTTATAACGCTATTTCAGTTATTACTTTTTAGAATGCAAACCTTCCAAATACTAATGATGATGTATATCGTCTATATGAAGCCGACTGTGACAATGTTTTGCGACTAGTTTTTGCGCTGTAGATCACACATAATTTATCTTAACAGAAACACCAACACGATCATAGAACACACCCCTAATCCATTAAGATGAAAATATACGTGGCAAAGTGGTGCTGGTGTTTAGTATTGTGTACTTTGCGTAGACGTGGAACGTACGTGTTACTGTTATGATGGCTCAGCTATAGTGCCACGTGAAAGATTGCGAGATGCGAAATGTACTATTTCTTGTGTATCATTTGTCAAAATAAGACTCCCGGCTCGTTTGAGAACGTCTTGGAATTCACCCGCGAACAACCAAGATATGGATGTGGAGACTACCCAAAAGCAAACAGATGTTTGGTGACTTCATCTGTTAAGATCCTAATATTTAAACCGTGACACAATCCAGGTAGGAATGTGCAAAAGAGCCAAGTGAAAATGTAAGATTCTGATACTAAAGATACTAACTTTGTGATGATAGCCCCTACTTCAAATATGGAGTTAACTAACTCACCCGATGAACGCTCAGTGAATGAACTCAGTGAATGTACAGTTACTTGCACGTTCCTGCATCGACGGTGACCTGGCCATTTTCTGTGCCACGTTGCGGAACCAATATTTTACGGGACACCTATAGACATCTGCTTCCTTTTATAGTACTCTTTTTCCATAAAGTGCTCTCTCTCTCTCTCTCTCTCTCTCTCTCTCTCTCTCTCTCCGATGGACTTCAAGACTTTCACAAAAAGCACACCCAACTGACTCTATGTTCTTTGGACAAATGATACAGCATAAATAGTATCTCAACACCTTTGCACAGCTATGCTGGTCTACGGTATCCGTATATTACCATGTGAAGGTGTTCTTGGTACAAACAAAATACACAATCTAACACCAGTGCAGTTACCAACACCCATTGCCATCTACTCATCTAGGGATTGAGGTATGCAAAGTATAATTATGCCCTCTGCTGATGTTACGGTTAGGTGCGGTGGGTGACCTGCAACGCACAAACTGTGGATCTCGGTGATCGGAAGAGACACCGAAATCCATTGCATGGTTCTTTCTATCTGGTGTCATTGCCAAGGGAAGTAAAATATCCCTCTGCAAGAAATGAAAAAAACATTTCGTGGAATCACAGAGCTAATGGTTTCGAACTACAGAAACCCATATGAGTGCTGCATTAGCTGCTGCCAAAATACTTATTCTGATAACGGTACGAGCGCCTTGTCTGAGGCTGATACCGGCGCTGTATAAAAACACATTATTAATTATTATAGGGGTTAATGTCACATGTTCTGTTATATATTTCTGTTCGTCTACATATCCAACTACCACAAATGCATATTCATAATATTGTATAAAATTAATGTCAAAGTTAGATCTAGGTTAACTCAGTATGTGTGCATTCTTTAAAAAATAATCACTAAAACAACCTGATGCGCGTGATAAATGAATGTTGTCTCGTTTTATTGCACGCCAGGTGTTTAGCACAACACGAGCTATTATGGGAAGACACTATCTAAATGACGATTTAAAAATAAATTACCGAAAATTAGTGTCCACCATATTCTAATAAATTTGTGTGTTTACAATCAAGTCAGATTACTTTTACCATAATGATATACCTCTATATCATATTTATTTATGGTTAAAGTATATTTTTATTAAGTAATACATCTCGTTGTCCAATCTTTGGCGGCCATTTTCAGAAAATGTAGTTCATTTGGTTTGTGTTCAACGTGTCTTGTTAATGGGCCAATGCATACTAGCTGGGTCAAAACTATGTATATTGTAAAGCTGTGATTTTACATAATGTTTTACGTATTTATTTAATAATTTTTTTATTTTATTACCTTGTTTTATTTTTATATTTATATTATATAATTGTTATATATTTATACTCTAAGTTATCTATTTAAAAACAATGTATTTTCAAACCTGTTTATTTCTACCAATTGCATGTGGGTTTTTGCTGAAATAAATTTATTCGCATTCGTATTTATAACAAAAACATTGATTTCTTCTACAATTTATTTTATTAAAAATAATGCATATAATTGAGCAAAATTTATATATTTAATGACAGGAGACCGCGTGCAAGGTATGTTACCCATTGTGGCAGCCATTTTGTTTTTTATCTTGGCAACGAGGGGTTTAAGTGAAAACCTTTCCATTTTTTTACACTTTTTGATCTACTCTTTCTATATTGCAAAAAGATTTGTCATAATTACTGAAATTAAAATATATGCTATGCAGGTAGACCGTCTCAAGCGCATTTTAACCACTCATTAAACAATTACGGAACAGATTCCTAGACCGCCAACAAGTGTTTTCTTGGTTGCTTTCATTGCTAAATTCTTACGGGATCACACATGCTCCCTGACTATTTCCCGCCGCTTCGATGATTTGCGACGACCAGGAAAGTTGATTTGACTTAAGACTTTTGTCGACATGTGAGCGCCATAAGTATGAGTGAAGTAGATTTCTAGTTTCTAGCAGACAGTCCAAATTTTACTACCGAGAGCAAAGCGAGCTCCCTCTGAAGAAGCGATGTTTAAACGGAAATAACTCTGAAAGTAAAGAATATTCCCGCGAAGGTCCAGCGAAAGATTTGTAGGTAAGATCTCTACGGCGATATCAGGAAATATTTACTTTTCAAGTTTCGGCTCATTCTAATTATGTTGAACTCTTTCTTGTAGCGTCGGTAGCAACGACTACGGCAGTCCGGTCGACACCTTCGGCTCCACAGACGCTGTTATACGTCTATGTCGCTGGGTAGCGGCAATGCCCCAACTTGGCCGTCTGGTGTAAGTCATGACAACATATAAGGGGTTTTGGAGTCGTGGGGCAAGTTGAGATTATTTTCTCAAACTTAAAACATTTTATTTGGTATGCTTCGCAGCTAACACAGAATGTTTTCGTATAGTGATACAACTATCTTTGATATGAGTAAAACATCGTTATAATAATGAAAGAGCAACAGTATCCAAACATAAATTTATTCTCGAAAGCGAACTTAGACTTCTATTAGTATATTACATACTACTCAAGACGCTGAATGAGACGAGGTAGTCAGCTCATTCCGATCCAATCACAACATTTTTACCATAAAATTATATTCCAACATTTTCTCCTCTCTGCTCGATAACATCAGTGAAGACAGGTTCGAGAAAGGGAAGTTATGTTCGTAAGGAGGATGAAATAGCTTGAAACCGTGTCAAGGCAATGGTATGGCTCTAAAGCATGGAACGGTTATGATTGGATAAACGCTTCAGAATCCAAAGTTGAACATTTAAAAAGCGACCTCTGTGCCATCTTTACTAAACCAGTTCACGGCATGACGTATTACAAGTATCCAAAAATATACGTTTCTACTGCTTGCCAAACGGGATCGACGTTCACGTTCCAAAATCTTGAAATTGCGCTACGACTCTTTCTTTTTTCTGGTGGTATGTAGGTAACTCCATATTGGGATCGTGCAGTTTAGCAAATGATACGATTGAAGGCAATAGATGCGCGCAAGGCAGTTGGGCAGAACAGGAATCAAGTAATGTTTTATCACCTTAGTCGAATGCGCTATTCTTCAGAAAATTGCAGTTGTGTCTATTATTTATTTAGCGCTGATAAAAAGGTAACAAACTAATTATATGGTATGCCAGCTATCTAAGCCAGGGGTCGTAAACCTGCTGCCCGTGGGCCAAATGCGGCCCGCCGAACTATTTCATGCGGTCCGCAGACTAAAAGTGAGATTATCCAAAATGCTGCCCGCGGGGTGACAACAGTAGATGCACCTTCCATGGTATGAAGAACTGCCGAATCATTCCTCAAGAAAACCTGAATGCAAAGTAAATGAAAATACAGAACACAATGAGCGTTATCATGAACACCGTGAACTACGTTCGCTTTCGTGGCATAAACAACTGGCAATTCCAACACCTTCTAGCTGAGATGACTGCGCAGTATCAAAACCTCCTCTATTGCGAAGAATGCTGGCAGAGTCGATATGCTAGGTTGCGCCGCACATAAACCCTATGAGCTGAGATATTGGATTATAGGGTGTTCATGGAGCAAAAGGGCAGAGAAGGACTAACATGACTTCCAGGAATTTATAGACCCCAAATGGAATTGCGAATACATCTCATCAGTTCGATTTTCCTGTTCGCTTCCGCTTCTGAAATCACGTTGCTGCTGTGGGAGACACAACTGTTAAACGCAAAGCAGAGTGTCTTTCCGATCGCACTGAGGAGTTGTCTTATTTTCCAACCCGTTCCACGTGGAACTCGACGATGCGCCGGAAGCTGTTCGTATATATTTCACCGAACTACAACGCGGCTCTATGACACTCAAAGCTACCGCCACAGAGCTGTCTGGTAACACTTTGTAAATTCCAATGCATAGTTCTAAACAAGATTGCTTATATTCAGATTCCAAACATAACATGATGTACCAGTACTTGGACTAGTATTAGGCTAACAATCATCAATACTCAATAATATATGTGGCCCGTCAACTTAGTCGAAGTCATCTATTTGGCTTTCCATTCAAAAAGGTTGCCGGCCTCTGTTCTAATCTAACATCTTTTGAATATGATGACGTTTTTGCTAAAATGTGATGTTGACGGGAATTATATAGGTTGTCACGTCCGCATTTTTTTCTGGCCTTCGGACAAATAATAAACGACTGTTTTATCCGTCCAGGTTTCTCAACACCCAGCTCACAGACGATGACTTCATTGTCGTCTGTGAAACAATCAGGACCAGTTGTCCTCAGATGGAAATGCTCACGTAAGTAAACACGTCTAGTTAGGTGCATACCCGAATTGTCCTCTGTATGTTCTATATCGATTATCATGCTAAAACATCACACCAATACAGGAATCGGCATGTCATGTTACTTACTATTTAGTGAAATTTCATCGAAATATATTGATGTTTTCTTGTCGTCGATTTCACAGAGTTATCTTTTGCAACATGCTGAAATAATCAGTAATGGCGACACATTACCGCTAAATATTTGCTTCCAGTTGCACGATCAACAGGTTGTTGTCATCAGACATTCAACGACCCCTCACACAAACACTGAAGGCACTGCCAGATTTAGAAATATAGTAAGTAGTACATGTGTTTGTAGATACCGACATAGCAAGTGTATTAATTCGTGTATTGCTAAACAAACACATCTAATTCATTCCACTGTATGTTGCATTCATGAAGATAATTATTCTGTAATTGTTGTACATTGTAAACTATAATATTCAGTCTAATAAGCTATATGTACGTACGTATATATGAATGTGTGTGTGTGTGTGTGCGTGGGTGCGTGCGTGTGTGGATGTATGTGTGGATGTGTGTGTGTGTGTGTGTGTGTGTGTGTGTGTGTGTGTGTGTGTGTGTGTGTGTGTGTGTGTGTGTGTGTGTGTGTGTGTGTGCGTTTGTGTGTGCATGCATGTATGCATGTGTGCATGTGCGCATGCGTACATGCGTGCTTGTATGCATGTATGTGTATGTGTGTGCGTGCGTGCGTGCGTGCGTGCGTGCGAGTCTGTCTTCCTGCCATCACTGCCTGCCTGTATGTACGTACTGGCAAGCAGGCAATTTTGGTTTGGCTTGCGCTTTTAGTAAATTATCCGGCATATAAACGCACAGCTTTGCTAAGTTTGATATCGATATAAAGAACATAATATTTGACCATTTCCATGCCAAGAGAAATCAACAGATATGCTGAAGTCTCAGTCGCAGCGCATGTATTCCTGAAACGTTCTTCTCCGTAAGGACCGCCGTACGGATATTTTAATCTTCTATATGCGCCTGGTTGCGCATATGTTTGTTTATAAAACAAGATGGCGTTTATTGAAAGCGGGAAACAAAGTCAGCATAAATTATGTTTACTTGTGGCGCCGGTTTTATAGGACAATCGATATATAATTACGACGGTCAATGACAGTCGGGTAAAAAGTGATCTACCACAATCAGAAACGTTGGTGTCCCGTCGGGCCAGTAAATATGAAAGTAAAATACGAAAACTTGTGGCCCAAATTGGCTTGACAACTCACAAGTGTCGCTGGGCTTATGTTGAGGCCTCTTATATTAGGGGGTGGTGTTAGTGCAAATATTTTAGGTACTCCTTTTAAAATATTAAGAGGGTCTTTTTTGAGTGGGAAAATAGCCATGTTTGATCAAAAATGCATTTTTTGCCTGGAAAATAAACTCAAAATGATGATAATAACTCAGCATAAAACATTTTGATTACATGTACTCTTCAATAGACATGTAGTTATACACAGTAGACATTGTATAAACATACTAATGATAGATTACTGCCATAATGTATATTAATAATGTTCAAAGCGAGAGCCACTACTAACACTAGGCCCCATAACGCTGAATGCTGTAAGTGTGGTAGGTGCGTAACTACTGTCATTGACTTAGAATGACATCCATAGCCTGGCTAAAGTCACCCAGAGAGACCGCTGCATTCGAAGTTATGTTGTTCAAGTACAGTTTCACATTGACCACATAAGTGTTGATAGGGAGCTTCCTGTGGTCTTTCATGAGGCGGAACAGATCACTTGTTTTTGGTAAGGAAAGTGATGTGTCATGAGCATAGCGAACCTCCAGATAGAGAAGTTCTACTTTGGTTCCCTCATCTATGTCTGTGGCTGCAATGTACTCATCAACTGCACCAACTGATGTGGCCTCCCATGGCCTTGAGTGCATCCAAGTCTTTAATTCTCCTCCTATCCACTGCTAGATTAGCAATTTCCTTGTCCTGCAGGCCTTGTTTCTTCAGTTCTTGCTGTCTTGTGTTCCATGCCAGCATGATTTCTGGTATCCTACCTCCTTTTCTTAACACACTACCATACTTCCTGAAAGACCCTGGCTGTCGTCGGTCAATCAGATCTGCCGCTTTTGCTTTCACTTTCACTTGCGCTGAAGATGTGCTGGCAAGCTGCTTGGCACCCCTGGTCGAGAGTTCGTAGTTCACGAAGCCGACACTCCGCTCTGCGGCCAAGTTGTGGATTGGTGCCTTCTCCAGTTTCTGTGTTGTGTCCATGTGGGACACTGAATGCTTTGAAGACTCATCGTAGTTCCCAAAGCTAAATATGTCCCCCTTTTGCTTTTGGAAGCCAGCAGCCAGTTTGGGCAGAATCATCTTCAGGAGCTTTATCACTTGGGGTCGAAAAGAGGCGGCTACCTTGGCTATAGCGTCACATATGTCCTCATCGTACCTCGCATGCTTGGACCTCTCAGTGGACACACATTTGAAGTCTGGCTCATCTACTTTCAAGAGAGTAGTTGCATCTGTATCTATCAGCTCCTGGTACAGCTGCTGGAACACTGGGATGATCTTGGTGTAGGTTATGTCAGCTGACGTGGTCAGAGACAAGAACGGTTTAACCAGATGTAGCCCAATGAGAGCCTCTGCACAGTACATGACCTTCAATAAGTCCAGGTCCAAGAAGCATCTGACGAAGCAGGCTAACTGATTCGTGACATGCTCGTATTTCTGCAGGAAGGATGCCACATCATCCACTTGATAGAGGCTAATTGCACAGGTCAACGTCAAGCAATTGAAGCGCTCATCTTTCAGACTGATATACTTGTTTTGTCGTGGGGCTATGTGGAGGTCAAATTCATTTGATTCATTCAATGGCTTGTGGTCAAAGTCGTGATTGATGAGCCGAGTCAGACAGTCAAGTGCTTGCTCGGTGACACTTGTAGCCGTTGTTGTTGCATTGACCAGAAAATTTGAGTAGATCTTGTCTCTACCTAGCATGTTTTCTATTTCAGCTCACCGCTTGGTGATAACTCTGTTAAACATCAATGTTGGGTGTACAACTGTACATTGCAGAACAGATGATCAGGGATGTGCTCCGAGTGTAGAGTTTCCGCTACAATCTCATCGACACTGAAGTTGTGCGCTGTCTGATCTGTTATTACAAAGTCAATTTTCTCAAAGAAAGATTTAGACTTAACACCACTTGCTGCTTCAAGGATTTCGAGAACTGCCACCTTGAGAGCAGCTAAGTTGTGTCTGGATTCTGAAGCAATGCTCATGGTAGGTAGAAACCTGTACTTTCCATTCACAGTGATGTCCTGGACGGAAAATGACCCAGCACCTTGCTTCTTGGATCCATCAACAGAATAGGTCACCACAATCTGTTCATCACATTCAGAGTTCTTGATCTCCTTGACAATCTCGTCTAATGCCAGTGCTTCGATGCTCTTACCTGCTTGTCTGAAACTGCTGGATTCAGGCAGGGTGTCCAAATCAATGATATCTGGCTGGTCGTGCAGCTTCCAAGTTCTTCCGAACATTTTGTTCCCAACTTGACAGCTACTGCAGCTTGGGGCTCAGACATATGGTAGCAGCTCTTTAGCTTATCAACAGTCTCACAGAACTCAGGTCGCACTTTCCTGATGCTCTCGCGGATATGCCGATATTTGGGAGGCAGTTCATATCCAGGCTGAGTAAGTGTAGCTGTCCCAGAGTCTCAGATCTGGTAGTTGCAGCAGTAATAGAAGGATCGTCATCTTCATCACTGAAGCTCCTGGAAAATGGTTGATCTGTGTTCATATACTGATCACCATCCTCTGATTGCCCACTGTCCTCAAATGAGACAACTACTTTCTTTAGTTCTTGTTTCTTATTTGCATCTTCCCTCATTTTGTTGAGGCATTGCATATCCTGTTTACTGCGTTCCATACTTTTCATCCACATGCTATCAACGAAGTCTTCGCGGTACATTTTTCGTTTGGTTCTCTGGTCTTGAAGATATGCCCACTCCATGTCACTCATTTTCACACCGTGCTTTCGTTCGATGTACTTGCGTACCACAGGATCGTGGCAGAAAAGTCAAACATTCCTTCTGCCTTTTTGTTGAATGCTTCGGCTCTCTTGAGGAAACTGGCATTTTGTCTCTGTTTCCGAGTCTGGATCAGAGTCACAAATTCCTTCAAGAATCAAGATGTGTTTCTTGATGTGTCTAGTGTGGATGGTGTATAGATTGCAGAATAGCCAGTGCTCCTCGACTAGTTCTGCTAGCAGCTTCGCTGCTGCATCCCTTGAGCGCTGTGCTTGGCCAGCCCGCTTTGGTCGCAGCAGATACAACATGTTCTGTATTATATAATTGCCAGTTGGAAGAATCCCATGGGAACACTCGGCCTTCTCTACTTAGTCGGCAGCACCAAGTGTCTTCCTGGACTGTGGTCTTGTGCAGCATGTGTCAGCAGCCATGGTTACTTAGCCTGCAAAGTTATGCTTCATCCTTACGCCATACATTAAAATTTTCAAATCCTTAAGTATTAATACTGTAGTAACTAGTATGTGCATCTTCTCCAATGATGAAATCTAAAAAAAATGTAAATATACTTATCGTGCCTGATAGTTATATGTATTATTGTGTAAGTGGCGGATTAAAGCTGTGTTGTCATGATTTCAAGTGACAATTCAATATGTAACACCCGCTTTATTTTCCATGACGTAGCGTCTGGCTATGCGGTTGCCAGTGACAAGTAGCGAGGTACAATCTGCAATCAGTCGTAAATTACCGATAATTAACACATATTATGTAAGTAAGGTTACATAGGCACACGTTGTGAAGTTAATAAAATGGCATACACTAACACAATTGAAATATATATATATAATAAATAATGAAATAATACGACTAAATGGGGTAAGACCACATTTAAATTTTACATAGGCGGCCATTATAACGTTTCCTTCATTTCCTGCTAAATTTGACGAACACTTTTCTTGAAAATGTCACAGCATATTTAACCTCCATTGACACAAGTGCTGTGGAAAACTCGTAAAATTCTCATACCTCATTTTTCAGAAAAATCCACCCAAACCTGACACCCCTCAATTTCGCCCCAATCTGGTGACGGATTTTGAAATATTGGTGCGTTCTGCAAAATAGCCATTGTGCGAATACGCGAGCGACTAGCGTATGTTTATTGCTACCTCGTGAAAGATCTAATGTAGTAGTACATTTAGTATTCACTGGACTGACATGTGCCATGCCAAAGTGCTCGAACAAAATTCACACATGACACCAAAACGGTATTTTCAAGGGCACTCTTTCGGCGGGTAATGGCGGACGAATCCTTAATGTGGTCTTACCCCAAATAAGACACTTACAATTTGGCCTGTCAGCAGAATTTATACAGATGCAGCTGCCGGTGAAGTAACCCAACTCTAGCAGAGGGAGCCACATACATTATACGTTCCGTCCGTAACATATTGTGTAGATACTTATGTTTCCATTCTTCAGTTGACATGAAAAGTTGTCGAAAATGGTTGAACAGTGTGACTATTGAACCATTTTCGACCACTTTTTAAGGGTCATGACTTTCAGAGAGTAGGTACAGGGGGTTAACATCAGACAACTGGCCAATATTTTGCAGTTTTGCACTCATGTATAATATGTCCATATTTTTAGGAGAGTATTCCACAAACAAATAAGATTTGCAAAATAACACCACCCCCTACTTATATGCTCTCTTAGTGGCCATCTTACTGCCGACCGTCGTATTAAGACAGAAAACTTGTCATCGGATATGTGCCATTTGTAAATTTGAATTGGCGTTAATCGGCGGATTAAGGCGGACCGTCGGGCTTACATCCAGCGCACACCATCCGACTGACGTCTGACGACGGTATTAATGCTGACTAGTTGGATGGTGTGCTCCTAGCTTTAAACATCCTTATGTATACGACAGGAAACCAACATTTATAGCTCTTAACCTTTTTATGGTCGCGACCCAAATTCCAGTCGCTGGACTTATTTGGCGACCCATGCCATTAAGACGTTAACTTGTAATAAAAGATAAAATAAATAATCATGATATAAATATACATAACACAAATTAATGCGAAATGAGAACACTTGTAAATGTCCTTGCTGGACACGGAGGTATCACTAAATCAGCAGTACGCATTGGCTTGAGATAGGGTTTTGCAAACGAGTTAGGTGTGATAAATTTTACCCAATTATCTCCTGCGGCCCACAGCTTTTAATTAGGTATTATATAAAATATATTTTCGTGGGTATTCATTAGGAGTGTGCTTTTTACTACCGTGAACCACATCAACAAATAAATAAGTCTAAAGAGAATGGTGACGCTGGCTATTCTTCTACAAATTATAACTACTACTGCCTGGTGAGAGCAGAGTTCGTAAGTCGCAAATAACTTTCAAACGATATCGAAAATGTTCATGGCATGACTTGTTTTTGGAAATTCCGCTTTAATCAAATGCTGCTGACCATTTTTGCGTTGTTTCAAGCAATGCTGAAAATCAGCATTGTCATCACTCATAAAAGTAAGAAATTGTCTTTCGTAATAATAGTGAAACATTTTTGTTTCAAAGCGTTATGATTTTACAGCCTTAGAGATTCTACTGCAAAGCAGCATTATCATCTCTAAACGACTGCGTCAATTTCGAACAATAAACGAACTTACAAAGATGCAGCGACGTCGGCAAATCCACCAGCATATTCAACCGTTTAAGTATACGAAAATGAGTATCAGAACGCAAAATCGAAACTCAGTGTCTTCAAGATGTTTGACCGGTCCGCCAATTCAATGGAAAAATCCCACATAAACAGGCGTGTGGTGTATATCTCACTAGAATCGCTCCACGGCTCAACCAACGAACATTGTTGTAAGATAGAATATGACAATTTTATCTTGTTCTTGATAATTTCCAATTCTTAGCGCGGGTCTTGTGCGGTCAGTTGGACATCATCCGAAGTCGGGAAGATCGTACGATTTCGACAACGTTTGAAAATATACTAGGCCTTCTGTCAGTACGCTAATTTACTTCATACTTGTAATAATAAGGGTGCAGATAGATAATATATTGTTTCACTGATGCTGTTTAATACAATAATTTGTTTTGTTTTGTGAAAGTCAACTTTAATAGCTTCGACACAGACATAGCTAAAAATGGCACTGATGTTATCCTATAGTGCACGCATGACGTACTTTCAGCGGCATCAAATAGAATAGGACTTGTCCATACCATATGCATCCTTGACGTAATTTGAAATACAGCTGTACTGTGTTACATTAATCACACGACATTGCAAATTCATACAACGTATTTAATCAATAATTCGCATCGCATGCATCTGGTACGGGAAAGCAGGACAACAAAGAAAAGTTCGTAGTCGCTGGAAACTCTTGGCGACACATTCAAAATGGCTTGGCGACCCAATTTTTGGTCGCAACCCAGGGGTTAAGTACTGCTGATCTAGTTGCATGTAGCGCCAAACGGAAAGTGGGCATTTATGATAGTATATTTTTAATCGTTCAAAACAATTAGAATCACGTTGATGTTTTATATTATTTTACTATTTTCAGCCTCGATGTCTCTGATGTGTCACATGATCATTGTGAAGAACTGGAACAGAAATTTGGTCCCAGGATTGTTGTGGTGTGTACATTCCCTAATGCAATTGCATAATTTCATTAATCCCACGTCGGCCCAGTTTATAATGCCGCATACATAGAAATCTGACTAGTATTGCTTGTGGGTTAACGTACGTTACACCGATGTCATATATCCGATGTCTGAATCTCTCCCACAAACAGTGTTAGGATAGATGCGGATAGGTGCAAACAGACTATTGAATTGTCCACTTGTTGATAAAAAATGACATAATTATTTATTGTAAATACCAAGGTAGCCATTTTGAAAATTGGAGACACTTCCGATTTTGCTTCCTTACAAAATGGCGGCCAGTTTTTAAATCGCTGCCAAATCTACTTTCCACATATCTTATCAACTGTGCAACCTAGAGGGATACTTTTGATGTCAAAATATAGGTAATAGGGTCAAGGATTTCAAATATTTAACTTTTGAGTTTTTTCTCTGACAATCATATCCGCCATTTTAAAGATGGCGATCACCAATATAAATGTCACAATACCTTCGCAATTATGTCGTATAGAACCATAGTGTGTATGTTTTTTGTATATATTTATGAATAGAGACTTTAAATATATTACTGTTGACCTTGGAATACATTCATATATCCGCCATCATTGTAACACAGCCTATTATTCCCGTATCTTAAGAAGTAAATAAGTGGAGAAGTAAACAAGTGGAGGGCTGCCCAGGCCGACCTTGGCTACCCTTCCCGCCCTTCATTAGTAAACACGACAATTCAGGGAACACAATATAGTGACAGTGCGGACGCGTGTAATGGTAGGTTATATTTTGAAATGAACTTTATTAAACATTCATTTTAAAATGGGGTATATGTGAATGTCGGCGAATGTCAGAAGTTATATATTAGAAATTGTCGTACCTGAAAATCTATATTTTGACATTAACGTTGTGGTTGCTTTGAATTTTCTTAAAGACTAAGATTTTATTTCCAATCTGAATGAAATATAATCTAACATTGTGTACTTATATTCAACTAATTTTTAACCCTACTCGGCACCCTTTTCAAGGCTCCTTTTGGTCGCACTTTTTGTACATTTTCTGCACAGTTTGTTGCGACACCTACCCGTCGCTGTGAGTTCACCGCAGGTAGCACCTCTAGGATTTAGCATGGCGCGCATCTGTGCAGGTTGGTGTTTCAGGCCGTACCTGAAATTGCAATCGCTGGATTAATTTGTTTATATCACCGTAAAGGTACTAATCTTACCTACAAATATGTCGCTGGATGCACACAGGAATTGCAGTTTGAACATCGCGAATGCTCAAACTTGCAATGGGATGTAATATTTTTATATAACAGTAAATATAATAATCTTATCTACAGGTTTGTCGCTGGATGTACCCAGGATTTGTTTTTTTTTAATAGTTTTTGAGTTATTGCCGTTTGAACATCGCGAATGCTTCAATGTATACGCGGCAACGGATATAATCCAAGGTTGAGTATTCGTGATGTTCAAATGGCAATAACTCAAAAAGTTAACGCAATTCCTGCGTACATCCAGCCACAAACTTGTAGATAAGAATATTATTGTTTACGGTGATATCAAAAAATAGTAAATTCCGCGATTACAATTTCATGTCTGAAACAACAGGCCGCAACGCCGCTCGCCGTGCTAAAGGAAAGGACACGCTCAGCAGCACTGCCTGTGGTGACATCAACAACATCTGACGGGCTGAGACACCCAAATGACCACGTTTCAACAGGAATAGTGACATGAGTTTGCAATGAACAGGCTCTATATTTGGCACATTACGTGATAAGAGTATTAAGTTTATGCATAAGAAGTTTCAATACATTTAAAATATTAAATTTCACTTAGTCTTAAATATACGGCAATCATTGCTCAGACGCCATGTTTAAAACAGGTAAAAAAGGTGAAGGTAAAGTAAATGTAAGTTCTTATGTAAAGGTAACGAATACTAATACGAATACATTTATTTCAGGCAATAAAGTGCTGTATATTTTACTCCTTGACACACCTATTCAATCGAATACTATGAACATCATCTCAACATATTAATGGCAATGAAGGTCAAAAGAAACATATTTGAAATCGCCGCTTCCAAATAATATATACGAACTTATATAAATGATGGCTCTATGTGACGTAATTGCTAAGGTATGGTGAAATGTCTACTGGCGACCGCCATCTTTAAGAATGATGGTAGGAATGTAGAAGCAGTTCAAAAGTAAACTATTTGAAATCCTTGAACGTAATATCTATATTTGTTGCACAAACATGTGGCTGTACGTTGCACAGTTATGGGCCAAAGGGTCTAGAACTCACCAAAATGTGAAGTGCCTCCAATCTTAGGATGTAGAATAGATGCGGCAAGTGTTTTTTTTATCAAAACGTGCTCAATCGTTTCGCTTATCCGTCGGACTATAATATTGACCAGCATGGCTCTGATGTACATATATAGGCATTCACTGTTAACATATGATACGCGTTCCACAAATGAGCAATGCGACTTAGAAAACATAGAGTAAAATATGACGTTGGCGTGAGAATGTTTTCTCTTAAACGAAGCTGGGAATTCCCGAAATATAGTACACGACGTTTGTCTTAGTTATATAATTGTTATGGTTTTAGCTAATTAAATGATCCGCCGATAAATCAAGCACTGTTATCACGTAGCTGCCACCATACCGTCTTCGGTTTACACTATTAATTTTGTTATGAATGTTAAATGAAATCATTTATTACAGAACACATTCAAAACCTGCCGAGAGGAAGAAACGGAATTCACGTAAGGACACATATAGTTTACAATTTCTTACCCATGAACTACATTCTCTGCTAGACTAATTCATACATTGTATGGCCTTCAAAATGGATAGCCTAAGTAAATTCCTCTCTGCAGATATGAAATGTGCATGCCGATTCTCAGCGAATGTTAGTATTTGCTTTGACATTCATGTGTAGCTCCGTTTATATATATATATATATATATATATATATATAAATTAGCAGTACACTAGACGTTAATTTCTGGAATTATAACTTGATTTAACAATATTTAACAAGATTGCCACCCAGATAATTAACTCTAGGTGGCAGGTGGACAAGGAAGCCCTTTGGCTTATCGAAAGTCCAACCCTTTTATCTATGTGTATCCCGCCCTTCTGAGGTATGTGTCGATTTTATTTTTAAACATATTCACGCTACTAGCACCCACACAATCAGCAGATAATCTGTTCCATTCATTTACATTCCTTTGTGAAAATGAGAACTTTCTTATATCTAATCTACACTGCTCCTTTGCTAATGTAACTTCATGTCCTCTAGACCTTCTATCTTTCTTAACTGAAAAAGAAATATTTCTATCAATATTTTCATAGCCATTTATTATTTTAAACACTTCTATCTGATCTCCTCTCAATCTCCTGGTCTCTAGTGTTGTTAAACCACATTCTTTTAGGCGTATTTCATAACTAAGATCCGTCAGTGTTGGTATAATTTTAGTCACTCTCCTCTGTACATATCTATGTCCTTCTTGCGATATGGCCTCCACACTTGTATACAGTATTCTAAATGAGGCCTCACTATTGTTTTGTACAGCGGTATTATTAGTTCTTTTTCCTTATACGCTATATTTCGCCTAATCAATCCAAGGATTTGATTTCCCTTTGAAGCTGCAATTCCACACTGCTCTGAAACCTTCATATCAGCACTAATGGTTAACCCTAAGTCCTTTTCTTTTACAGTAGTACTTAGTACAGTACCCCCCATTGTGTATTCTACCTCTTCGTTCCCATATCCTGTGTGGAGGCATTTACATTTCCCAAAACTGAACAGCATTTGCCACTGTTCAGACCATTTGATCAACCTGTCAAGATCATCTTGTAAATGCTGTCTATCTCCATCACTTTTAATCCTTCTAAACACTTTTGTGTCATCCGCAAATTTCAACACCTTGCTTGTTATTTCATCATCCAAATCGTTGATATATATTAAGAATAATGTAGGTCCTGGTACTGATCCCTATGGTACCCCACTCAATACCGATTTCCAGTTTGAAGCCTCCCCATCATCTTCTACACGTTGTCTTCTGTCAATCAGCCATTTTTCTATCCAGTTTATTATATAATTTCCTATGCCACGGGCCTTTAGTTTAAGCTGTAATCTTTGATGTGGTACTTTGTCGAAAGCTTTTCGAAAATCTAAGTAGACGATATCTACTGGTGATCTCTCATCTACCCAGTTAGTGATGTCTTCCAAAAAACATAACATATTTGTTAAGCATGACCTCGCTTTTAAAAATCCATGTTGAGATGGGTTTAACAAGTTATGTTTAACAAGAAAATCCACCATGTGATCTTTAATTAGTCTTTCTAATAATTTGCAAATCACTGATGTTAAACTCACTGATCTATAGTTCTCTGACTTGTTTCTCGAACCTTTTTTAAATAACGGTATAATATTTGCCTCTTTCCATTCTAAAGGAACTACTCCCTCTTCTAATGACAAATTGAAAACTGTTGCAAGCGATACGCTAATTTGTTCTACACATTCCAATAATAGTTTGGGCGGAATCCCATCCACTCCAGGTGATTTATTATCCTTCATAGTCATTATTTTCTTAGCTACCATTTCCGTGGTTACAATTAATTGTCCTAAATAGTCTGAATCTGCCCCCTTGAACTTAGCCTCTGGTACTGGCAGTGAACTAATATCTTCCCTGGTAAACACTGAACTAAAGTACTCATTCAGGTCTTCTGCCATTAAGAATCCCTCTGATATTATATTTCCAGCATTATCTTCTAGAAGACCGACCTTGTCTTGAACTTTCTGTTTGCTTCGAACATACGCATAAAAACTCTTGCTCTCATGTTTTATATTACTAGCTAATTGTTGTTCATAGCTTCTCTTTGAATTTCTAATTTCAGCTGTAGTTTGGTTAAGTGCTTCGTTATAACTGTTGTAGTCTTCATCATTTCCAGCATATCTATGTGACTTCCACATCGTTTGTTTATACTTAATTTTTCTAATGGCTTCTTTCAATAAGTGTTTCTTTTTGGACCGTTTCCGTTGTTTTTGAAGGGTACAAATTTATTAACTATGCACTTAATTTCACTCTTTAATATATTCCAACATTCTGTTGCTGTTTTATTTTTCAGTGTGTTATTCCAGTCTATCTTTGCTAAATATTTCCTCATGTCCTTATACCTTCCTTTGCGGAAATTTCTCCTATACAGCTTCTTACTATTCCTTTCTGATTGTACTTTGATGATAAAATGTATCTGGTTGTGATCAGCACTCCCCAGTGGCTCACATATCTTGACGTTGTCAACTAATTCATTCTGTGAGGACAAAACTATGTCTAACACATTCTCACCCCTGGTTGGTTCTAGCACATGTTGAGAAAGGAAAGTATCTTGAACTAAAACTAAAAACTTGTGGTCCTCACTCCCCATTCTCTGTACAGATCTCCATTGTATATGCCCGTGGTTAAAATCCCTCATAATAACACAGTCCCGTTTGCTCACTTCCCTTATAGCGTTTTGTATTTTGTCATTCTCTTCTATGCTTATGTTTGGACTTCGATAAATTAACTAAACCGTTGATGTTGAGTTTCCTGTAACTATGTTGGCAATTTACTTCTCTTTCTAATTTTATTTCCTAAGCCTGGGTAGATTCTTTAATATATAAAATAACTCCACCTCCTTTTCTTCCTATTCTATCTTTCCTAAACATTACATATCCTGTCAGTCCCAATTCAGCATCTGATATATCGGTGGTGGTCCAGGATTCGGTTAAACCTATTATGTGAGAGACAATATCTTCTACCATAATGTTTAGTTCATTTCTTTTGTTTATTGTACTCCTTGCATTTAAACAAACACATTTATATCCAGCTTCAGAAGAGTTTTCCAAACTGTTCTTTGCTGATAAACGTAATCAAATTTAAATGTTTGTTTTAATATATGTATAATTATTTAAGGGACGGTATAATATGTTGAGTATCGTGTGCGTGCGTGCGTGCATGTTAGATAGACAGGCAAAGAGAGAGAGTAAATGAGAGTCAGCCAGTCAGTCAGTCAGTCAGTCAGTCAATCAGTGAGTCGGTGAGTGAATGAGTGAGAAAGAGAGGAAGACTGGGAGAGAGATTGAGAGAGTGTAAGTAATTAATTATATGTTTGACTTTGATCGTAGCACAAAAGTTCAAGACAGTACGCATGGGCAAACTTGTGACAGGCAATTGGCAGACGCGACAGGTAGAATTACTTTGTTCTTGTTGGTTTTAATGTTTTACAAAAACAGAAAAGAATAACATAATTATTTATTGGATCTCTCAACATCTTTCAGATGATTGAAAGATGGTTCATATTCCAGAGCACAGGATGTTCGGAATACTCGCTAAGATTGTATTTGTTTATAGCCATTAGCAGAGTCGCGGCTTAATCAAGAAAGTGTACTTCTCTCTGTTTAAAACCGAGTAACAAAGATTGAATCACATGCCTTAGTTGGTAATAGGATCATTGTAATGCGGTAATAGGATCATTGTAATGCAGTAATAGTTAATCAATATTTCTGGATGGATTATTAAGTATTCCCAGTGTTTTTTTTATATAAAACACATTTGCCATATTTGTGTTAGTCATATGTGACACAGATAAATTACGTTTAAATATGTGAAACGGTACAAAAAGAAAGTTGATCCATTTTGTGCATATAAACGTACACACACACACACACTGTGCATATAAAAGTACACACACACACAAACACACACACACACACACACACACCCACACACACACACACACACACACACACACACACACACACATGTATATATAAATATATATATATATATATGTATATATATATATATATATACATACATACATACATACATACATACACATATCATTAAGGTGTCATATATATTTCACCGACATGTTTTCTAAAAATGTATTATTTAGAACAATGATTTGTTTGTTATGGGAGCAGAAGTTCAGCATCGAAAAGGCCGAGATGTCCCGTGGCTGAAAGAGCAACAACAACAGCAAGGCCGAGATGTGTCTTGGTTGCAAGAGCAACAACAACAGCAAGGTCGAGATGTGCCTCAGCTGCAAGAGGAACAACAACAGCAAGGTCGAGATGTGTCTCAGCTGCAAGAGCAACAACAACAGCAAGGTCGAGATGTGTCTCCGCTGCAAGAGCACCAACAACAGCATGGTCGATATTTGCCTCAGCTGCAAGAGCAACAACAACAGCAAGGTCGAGATGTGCCTCAGCTGCAAGAGGAACAACAACAGCAAGGTCGAGATATGTCTCAGCTGCAAGAGCAACAACAACAGCAAGGTCGAGATGTGTCTCAGCTGCAAGAGCAACAACAACAGCAAGGTCGAGATGTGTCTCTGCTGCAAGAGCAACAACAACAGCAAGGTCGACATGTGCTTCAGCTGCAAGAGCAACAACAACAGCTAGGTCGAGATGTGTCTCAGCTGCAAGAGCAACAACAACAGCAAGGTCGAGATAGGTCTCAGCTGCAAGAGCAACACCAACAGCAAGGTCGAGATGTGTCTCAGCTGCATGAGCAACAACAGCAAGGACAGGCTGGGTCTCAGCTGCAAGAGCAACAACAACAGCAAGGTCGAGATGGGTCTCAGCTGCAAGAGCAACAACAACAGCATGGTCGAGATGGGTCGCAGCGGCACGAGCAGCCTGCGCAAGTCAGAGGTATATATATATATCCTGGTTTTCCTTTTACCAGATAGTTCTGGCTTCGATTATTCAACTCATATTTCTGACAAACCCCGTAAGTTTTGTAAAAGTTTAAATATGAATTTGAATGTTTATCGGAATGTGTTCGAAAATCAATTTTGTTTAAAAAGATCATCGACGTGTTGGTGTTAATTTAAATTTGACTCCTCTTAAGAACTTCGTCTGTTTTGAATTCGCTTTGAAAAGAGTAGTCAAGCTGCATTAGCAATAATGTATATATATATATATATATATATATATATATATATATATATATGTCTCAGAAATTCAGCATCTCCAATGGTGTGAAGTAAAGCTGTGTGCTTGCTTCGGTGCTTTTCAATCTGATCTTTACTCAAATGTTGCTGCATGCTCTGAGAGACCTAGATGTGGGCATCTACATAAGATACCGTCTGGGTGGTTAATTCTTTGACATCCTCCGACGCTTTGCTGCGAAAACCGTGAAACTGGAGAAACTTATCACAGAAACATTGTTTTCCGACGACTGTGCCCTGGCCCATCAAAAGAACCACCTTCAGAGAATTGTCAGCATATTCTCTGAAACATCCATCCTGTTCGGCCGTACAATCAGCCTCAGCAAGACAGTAGTCCAGCCAGCCCCAGACACTGCTCTTCCACAGCCATGCATCACCGTTGACAACCCACAGCTGAAGAACGTCGACTGTTTTAAGTAGTGGGCGGTACTATTTCAAGGGTTGGATCCCTTGATAGAGATATTCATAGCGATGATCCAGAAAGCCAGTCATGCACTTGGGAGGCTCCGTGTGAAAGTTCTGAAACATAGAAACATCCGACTTGCCACCATAACAAAGGTATATGATGCTGTTGTCGTTACCTCTCTACTCTATGGCTGTGTGACATGGACTTTGTAATGCAGGCAAATCAAGTAGCTAGAGCAGTTCCATATACGCTCTGTTCAATGCACAATGTGGATACGCTAGCAGGGCAGGATCACTAATCAAGAAGTCATCGACAGAGCCAACATCATGAACATCAAACCCAAGATTCTACGAGCCCAACGTCGATGGACTGGCCAAATTATATGCATGGATGAAGCCAGAATACCATGGCAACTTTTTACGGGAAGCTGACACACGGAAGGCGGAACCAAAGACGCCCTAAGAAGCGGTTCAAGGACAACCTCATGGCGAACCTAAAATGGGCAAATCTTCAGTCTCCACAACTGCAGAAAGTTGCTGCTGACAATATCAACTAGCGCGCACTGTCCTTGAGGGCAATGACAAGCTTTGAGGATGACCGTCGCCAACGCCTCGCAGCGGCACGTGAGAAGCGTCACAGAGGAAGAGCAACATCACTCCATTCCCAGCCTACGGGTGTTTTACTTCTACTACGCCTCACAGATGACTGCACAGCTACTAATGAATCTATAACATGAGAATGAAGAGAAAGCAATGAAGGAAACACCAGGAATTAAGCTTCTTATAATTTAGTGTTTTTTAGACAGTGTCAATTTCGTATTAGTTTGGTAATCTGATTAGACCGACTGTGACGTTCGGATATAAATAGTAAAATATATATGTATATTTACGTATGGATGTGTGTAAGCTACTGAAGGAATGTAATGACAAACAAAAAATGAACACACGTTAAATATGTGCTATGTAAGTTGTACTTTTCGTATACGCAGTGAAGCTGTTCAAACATGACAGTACTTGATGATGACTATTCAAATATGATAAATATGTACACTGCAGCTCAATAACGGCAAATTAAATGTACAATTGTTACGAAGAAGGCACACATATCATACAAGTAACCTTTTTTTAGAGGAAATCGAACATACTGATGAAGAGAATGCGGACGGCCACATACTACAGCCATAGACAGGTAGCCGTTTTTTTTTAGAAACGCCATTAATTGTACTTCTCATGATTTGTTGTTATTTTTCACCAGCCAGTGTTAATATGGCTTCAGGATATGGATAGTAGTGTGTTGTGTGTGTGTGTGTGTGTGTGGTGTGTGTGTGTGTGTGTGTGTGTGTGTGTGTGTGTGTGTGTGTGTGTGTGTGTGTGTGGTGTGTGTGTGTGTGCGCGCGTGCGTGCGTGTGGGGGGGTGAGGTGGGGGTGTGGATGGGCGTGCGTGCGTGCGTGCGTGCGTGCGTGCGTGCGTGTGTGTGTATGTACCATTACATACCAGGCACTGTCCAATAAACAACCATCTTATTTGCATTTATTGCTTACTCCTGTAAGAAAACCTATCCAGCTTCGATCATCTAGTTCTGACCTACTTTTTGTTCCTAGAGTCTACACTAACATTGGAACTAGGGCTTTTTCTGTTGCTGCACCAACTCTTTGGAATATGCTCCCTCTTAGTGTTAGATCAGTTGAAAATATTACAAAATTCCGTCGTCATTTAAAAACGTATCTTTACAACCTTGCTTATCCACCGTAGCTCCCTAGCGCCTTGACCCATCTGTTGACAACTGGAAAACGACTTATGGATTTTGAGATTGACCAACCCTTTTGTTTTGATGCGCCTCTGAGCTTGGTTTCCAAGGATTTAGGCGCAATAGAAGTTATCTTATTATTATTTGGATACGATATCCTAGATCCGTACATAGTGAACAAGGTAAATGGTTTGATGAGGAGTTCAAATTGAAATTTATGTATGATGCAAAGTCTATTGTGTTTCCTGCAGTTTAACATCATAGGAATATGATTACTGAACATTCTTCAGGATAGTTCGTTTTCAAATTAGAAACTTTCATTTTTCATATCCAAGAATCATGTTAAATTACCTGGTAGAGGCTTTCGTTGACGTGTCACGCCGACTTCATCAGTACCTATGACGCTGAATGACGTCATCGTACACGTGACCCCAATCACAGAAGCTTGCAAAGTCATCAGAAAAAGACTAGAGAATGACAAGACACTAAAGAAGAGAACAAATATAAACGTAGACGACATCATGGAGTTGTTGAAATTTGTCTTGGAGACGACATACTTCAGATTTGGAGGAGAAATTTACCAACAGAAGTTTGGGATAGCCATGTCCCCCATTGTTGTGAACCTGTACACGGAGGACCTGGAGCAGAAAATCATAGCCACAGCACCAGTCGATTGCCAACCGAGAAACTGGAAGCGATATGTGGACGATGTAATTTGCCTGGTACACACAGGAAAGGCAAATAAATTACAACAACACATGAACACTGTAGACCCCACAGGTAGCATCATTTTCACGCGGGAAGACGAAGAGAACAACAGCATGCCCTTCTTGGATGCAAAGTTCACCAGAAAGGAAGATGGCAGTGTGAAGTCCACAGTGTACAGGAAGAAGACGCACACTGACCAATACCTGAATTTTGCATCCCACCACCCCAAACATCAGAAGTTGGGAGTTGTCAGAACCCTTATGAACAGGTGTGAGACAATAACTTCGGAGGAGGGGGACAAGAAAGAAGAGGTGGAACACCTGAGAGGAGCTCTAAGAGTATGTGGCTATCCGTCGTGGGCCTTGAAAAAGGTGACAGATAGCAGTAAGAAGAAAAAGACCAACAAAAAGACTAAGGACAAAAACTATCGGAGCCAAGTAGTCATCCCATACACAGAGGGGGTCTCAGAGAGAGTACATCGAATACTGAAAAAGTATGGAGTAGCAACGGCCATGCGTCCCCACACCACCCTCAGGCACCTGTTGGTACATCCCAAGGACAAAGTACAGCTAGAAGAACAGGGCGAACTGGTGTACCAAATACCGTGCAAGAATTGTGGTGGGGAATACATTGGGGAGACAGGAAGACTACTCAAAACAAGACTGGAGGAACACAGAAAGGACGTAGACAACACGAAAAATGAGAAATACACAAGGAGCGGGAAAAAAAGATTGATGTCTACCATCAATAAATCCGCCCTTACAGACCATACGACAACTGAAAACCATATCATAGACTGGGAGGGAGTGAAAATTGTAGACAAAGAACCCAACAGAAGAATTCAGCATATCAAAGAAGCCATCTGGATCAGAAAAACCAAAACACCCATCAACAGAGACGAGGGCAATTACGAACTGCCTCACGTGTACGATGACGTCATTCAGCGTCATAGGTACTGATGAAGTCGGCGTGACACGTCAACGAAAGCCTCTACCAGGTAATTTAACATGATTCTTGGATATAAAAAATGAAAGTTTCTAATTTCATAGGAATATAAGTTCTCGCCCGTCATTGTGGTGTGAATCAAGCAACTCTAAACGTCTATTAGTTACTAGTAAAACGGTGCTCTTGATTAGAATATTGTATGAAAACCTAACATGTTTTATTAACCAGTGCTAAAATGATTACTAGATAGCCTGGTATGTTCTTTGGGCGTCCATCTCATGCAATAGATAGCTCTGACCAAATTCACTATTTTCTCACCGTATAGTGTAATCCGATAAAATCGAACGGTACATACTAGAGCATCGGTTTCAAGAGAAATGGGGTTAGAATCCAATGCTGCCGTGTCGAACCCTGTGTAAGGTCATTGGTTGTCATGTTGTTCCAGTTCAGTCATATGTATGGCTGAGTGCCTGGCTGTAGACAGTGGTGCATGTGTGTACAAATAATCTTCACGCATTAATTGCATCGTGGCTGCATGCTTTATGTAGAAGTCGAGATGGTGTTCGATTAAACAGGTCTGTTAGGGAGTGAAGTGTAATGTGCATTGAGCAGTCACAAGGACTGAGCACTGTGCTATATAAGAACAGAACTTTCCTTCTTTTTAACGGCCTTGTGATTTAAATTTTATTCGCGCTCGAAAATAAAAACATTATTTTTCTGTTTTGAGCGCCTGAGGCACGTGCTTTCTGCCCTACAAACAAACAGCCACGTGCGTTTAGTTTAGTCTGGACATCAAAACGCAACCTCGAATAATTGTATGTTACTTACGATTAGCCCACAAATGATGGCAATGATAGAACAATCTCTTATTTGTCTTATATTTCAGCACGTCAGCACGAGATGATTTTAACCTTGAAAGAACAAGCGCAAGGTATGTTTTCAATGGCAATTCAAAATGACTATTAATTAAAATTATTATAATTATCATAATAATAATTATTATTATAAATAAATGATCGTGACCTACCAGTGCATTGTACAAAATGTACTAGGACAACCTATTTAGAACAACCTTTTTAACGTTAGTATTGCTGCATTGTTGTATATAATATCTCAATGAATAATACACACGTACCAACGTTGTTGTTATAAGCCGAATGATGCCTCTTAATTATGTTGATCATTTTTGTCGTTGAAGAAGAATCGTACGGTTCCAAACAGCTTCGTGCTCTTAAAGTGATGAGCCGTCTTCGTGAGTATGAATCGCCTGAGCTGTGGCACCATGTGTCGAACAAGTTCGTGGTTGAAGGGACGTTAGATATTAGTGATGTCGTCACTGCGGAAAATCTATTGGACGTCGAGTGGTTTCTCTGCTCGGGAGAAGCGAGAAGTATCACCGTCTTAGAGTAAGTACACTCAAATCGCCATACGGACGTCTTTAGTTCATATATTTAAACTAATAGCATTATAAATCGAACGTATAATTTAATGGTGTTCTAAATCACATAACCAAATAATGCGGACTACTTAACATAAGTAGTTCTTATAAAATTGGGAATATTCAGAGCGCATTTTATAGCAACAGCACATCACCAGAGGTACACAAAAACAAAACTATTTGGCTGTAGGGCCATTTGACGGCACATTTATAAAAAAAAGCCATGAAAACTTATTTTGGGTCCATGTCTTAAGAAATATGTAACATAATGCTACAACTTCGAAAACAAAATGAAGGTTTATGGTATTAACGATTTTTTTGTAATTTACCTTTTATCTTCATTTGAGAAATAAGTGCATGTTTGCACTTTGGGGTATTGTCGCACTGGTGTGATTATAGACAACGTAGCGATGGTGATTGCAGACTATATAATGACACGTATTCACTATAATAATTTGTTAAAGTCAGCGATAATCAAAACCAGTTTCCCATACGTACTAAATTGGAGAACAATTTCAAGTGTTTTACCTTTGACCTAAACTGTTTTTTTTCATATTCATAATTTTCAAGAGGACGTCCGTTCGGACCTTCGTTCCAGACTTTAGGAACTGTGATACTTTTTTTGTAAAATGTAGTTTTGTCTCGCCGATATTAGTGTTATTAATATTACATCCTGGAAGCTTAGCAACTGCACGCCGACATCTGTGTCACCACAACCAGCACTGATTAATTCTCACGACTCTTAAATTAGACAGAACGTACTCATTCGTTACGCCTTCCACTCATCAAACACTGTTAGTCAGTAAATCGAACTGGACAACAACAAAACGTTAAAACGTTAACATTAGTTTCATTTTGGAACTTGTCGAGACACTATTGCAGGTAAGAAACACACCTCTTGCACCAAAAGGAAGATAGCCATCGACAACATATCGAAAATAGCTCCCAGAAATAACTTTCTGACAAGCTGTGTTAATGGGTTTGTATGACATTTATCATCCTTTTCTACAGTGTCGGAAGCCGCTATGAATCCAACCCAATCAACTGCTTCGGCAAGATGGAAGCAGTTGAAAGTCTTTGTCACGGGGTAGCGAGAATGCCTCAACTATGTGAACTACGGTAAGTACACAGGTTTATTATTTCAATGTGTCGCAAAAATTGACTGCTGTGAAATTGTGAAACAAATATGTCTGTATATATGTAGAATAGAATATAAACACGCTCTTTTCGGTACAATTGGATCAATAATGTACATTTTGTACGGCAGTGAAAAATAGTTTTTCTAAATTGATATATATACCCTTTTTGCTGACGACACGAATATTATTCTAACTACAAAATTACGTTACATTATCAAAAACAACCAATTCAGTATATAGATGAACATCGCAATGCGACGCATTCACATATGTCTTGCTTTAAAGATCGCACTTTTTGTTATTTACCGACTAGATACAGTTCAGAATAATCTAATTTATGTTCTATACCAAATTTGAGTAACGACCAATAGAAGGTCTATGTCCATGCAACAAAACTGGGATTCGTTTTAAGGTTGCTGTTACAAATGTTCGATCCTTCAGTGGTTTTAAACCACACCATAGCAAACAGATGTTGTATAGTGTGGCAAGTTTTAATTATGGCATGCATACACTTTCGCAACAATATACCAATGGATTCGCTTGACTTTTTGAATAAACATTTGTTTTCTATTTGTACAGACTGAGAGACTGCCAACTGACTGATGAGGGGATGGACCTCGTCTGTGACACAACAAGGACGAGGTGTCCAAACATGGAATTACTCAGGTAAATAAACATATATCAGGCCAGTAGCATGGTTGGTTTTCGTTTTGGGTGAATTTTTTTATTCCCAAAACAACGTCCAATAACTGGATTATCCCTGAGACCCCAACCGTTCCCCTTGAGACATCCACCTGCAAATTCTAAACACGTCGACGGTCTGTTACTTTCCCTCAAGGAGAATTGTTTTACCTCGGGGTGAGGAAGGTGTAGGCAAAAGTCGCATCCCCAACCTCCGGGCTTGGGCAGTATTCTGTATTTTGTCCAAGATATTTATCCTAACATTTACATTTATAAATAAAAAAGGCAACTGTTTGATGTTATGCATTTAAAAGAGTTTATACAAGCCATCCATTTGTAATGACAACATTTTGCAACGACAGTGGTTTATTTGGGGAACAAAGTTGAACACATGGCTACCGAATTTTATGGAAGGCGCCATTGTTGGCCAGAGAACTACACCACCAACCAATTCTAGAGCTGGATTTCCACTAATCCTGCGGATGGCGCTGTATACACGAAAGTATTGTAGATTGAACATATAACATATTAAGTCTTGCAATGTTATTATAAAACAATTTTTATTTTAACTCATAACGGTAATTCCAGACCACAGTAATAAAAGTGCGGCGTTATCGCTCACGCGATTCGATTCTCGCTCACGTGGGAGTAATATAAATCAAAATTAGCCGTCAAAGGCCTAGCGGATGCCCTCATACCTGGCATCAAAACGGGAAACATTTCAACCAATAATATAATTATGTATAATGTCAGGTCTCGAGAAGTCTTAAATGTTACAAAATATAATTTAGTTACTAACCTTCTTGCGATTTGAGTAAATTTATATATTCGTGTAGCTATGCTATTGGCATGAGGGTATACAAAAGCATTATTGTGTCACCGTTTACTTCATCTTGCCAAGTCCTTGGCGCAGGGGCCATTTTCCAGAAGTAATAGCCGCGTGCGTGGTTCCTGCGATTGTTAAGTTACGTTTTACGCGTATATTACGTTTTACATTCCGAACAACTGATTCACCCTAAACAAGGTGATAATCTTGACAAATATGGAGTATTAAAATATATATAGATTTCACATCCTTTTCTTGAGGTCATCTATTAATCCCTGAGAGTTTGCTCGAGGTTCAAGCCGTCTAAGAGGGAAATGTTAATGTACCTGCATATGTAAGCTCAATTATCAGTAGATCGTAAACTATAACACAAAACGTACGTCGAATATATACAGATATTGATAATAATACATAACAATGTGTTTCTCTGATTAGACAAACATAATATACACGTATTATGTATAATTATGTCTTATATGTGTGTATAGAACCCACAATTAGTTTATTATAATACATACACACACACATATACATATATATATATATATATATATAGTAATAATAATAATATGTCATATTCTGTAATTAAGTTATTCATTCATTCATTCATTCACTCATTGTTTGTTTTGGTCAAATTTCGGCGCCAACAGCAAGATTTCAGCCAATGGAGTTTCCAGACATTTCAGTTGAATCTTCCATTTTTAGTCCACATTCTGAGTAAATAACCGACGTTAAAGATGTGATTGTGGTTACAAATGGTTAGTTTTTATTAACTCTTTAGTTGCATAGCACAAAAATATGCATTTTGTTTCCCTTTAATGACACCATTTCTCGAGTACATCTCACTGGAAAAGCTGTTATTTACATTTCGTGTCAAAACGTATGTTAAATGTTAATGTTAATGTGTGGGTCAGTAATTATTCACACATATGATGAGAACCGCAGTATTGTCAATCGCACCACCGTCCATCGTCCGAGAACTTTCAGCATTTTAATTTTACTTGTCACTGATTTATTGTGTAAACTGCCATTCCTATGACGTTTACCCAATACCAGCTCAATGCATCGGCCAAGTGTATAAAGAACAAAGCAAATTTGTTTTCTAGTGTAGTAATATAAATTATTGTAAGTATTTCACTAAGCGTCGTAATCATAAAAGTAATGTTAACATTGCTATAGTAATTGTGTTTTGTAAAACCAACTTACACAAAACTAAATCACTATAATTTTTGTGATATAGGAAATATGTTTCTGTTTAGCCTCTCCTTCTGTTCTCTATCACGAGATGCATGTGTGCGCCTCGAGAAGATGTTTGGTGGTCGGATTGGCGTGGTAAGTAGATTGACTAACTAGTCTGGGAAACCTCGTTCACCTCTCATTACCACATTAAGCCAGGCAGTACAAACGAGAAACCGACTATTGTAATTGGAGAGGGTAATAACCCTACGTGGTACACGCTGCCGCCATATCAAAGCAAAGAAATTATCATCCGCTTTGTTTGAGCATTCTGGATGAAATACAATACATTAAATGTTATATATCTTAGTATTAAACTAATATATATCAAAACAACACCTTAAACAATGACGTTTGCAAAAACGTTATGTCGTTTACTTATCTGGCGTTATCATGGCGCATATCCAAACCTTACGACAAAATGATTGTATTATAAATATAATCTGCGTACAAGAAATGATCCGCCAAGATGTCGCATAGTTACTCTACCTTAGTCAAATATAATCTTGTGGTGTCCTGGCGTATTACGAATGTTAACCTGAAACACTTTATTACAGGTGGAAAACGTCACGTCCCGTGAAGATGAGCCGATGTCCACGTAATAAGATAGGACCTTCATACATTATTACTTCTTGTTTATAAACTACAAATTCTGTAATGTGTGCACTGTTCACTAAGGTTTAACATATGTGCAAATTGCCCGCATGAAATATCACTCACCGTATGAGATCTATATATGATACGGTATGTTCCTAAGTCATCATTATTTTGATTATAAATCCAACAATAACTAAATTACACAGAAGCAGCCTTATAGCTAAACTTAAATCGTAGTGTGTGTGTGTGTGTGTGTGTGTGTGTGTGTGTGTGTGTGTGTGTGTGTGTGCGTGTGAGCAGCATTCTGTGTAAGTATATCTAGCGAGAGTTGAGTAATTCAAATAACAAGTGGCGTCCGTGTAAAAGAAGGGTCAATTCAACGAATAGTTTCCAGCTAGCAAGCGAATGGCTCGCGCAGCAGTCTGTCTTCATCAGTTTGTTGCCGCCCCTGCACCAATAGGCACCGTCTGAGATAGGTTAGCCACGCCCACAAACCGTTATATAATGACTTTAAACTAATCCCTCTGTTCGATATTTTGGTTCATTATGATAGTGTCATTCATGTGTGCATGTTTAACTTCGTTTTGGCGAAATTAACAGACAAACTAAAACAGGTAGTTTAACCCTGTCTGGTCTACAGTAGTTACTGGACTTCAGTCGGGAAATGACGACTCAATTAAACGAAATCTCGACAAATGTTCGACCGGGCTCAATCTCAGGCTTTTTATTACACAATAAGTTTGGCATTTTCGTGCGAGTGTTTATGTCACTAAATCTGTTAAGAGCATGACCAAAAACCACATCTAGCGTGAGACAGTTGTCGATTATAAGGTGTGTTTGTGATAGGTTAAGGCGTAATGACAATGGACAAACGTGATGCACGTGCTTTGTGTTTTGTTGTTGTTTCGTGAGTGACCGGACAGTCCATCGGATTGGCGTGAAATGCCTTTGGCGTGGCTTTCGCAGTCTGACCGATTATATATACCGACCTGTATATGTTTTTGGGGCGATTTTAAAAGTGCGCAGTTGTGTTAAACAAACTGCTCATATTATTTAAAACTAATAGCACACACTACATCTGGTCATAAAACAGATTCATCATTTTTAATCGTATGATGATTACGCAATATCTTAAATGGTCTCATATTACAAACGTGAACATTATCATATATTCGATGATAAGTTGTTAATTGAGTAAAATACTTACGATAAACGAAATGCACAAAGAGAAGCCAATCGCTCTGATTAACACGACACAAAAACAAAAGTTTCACAGATCTGTTTGTTCAACAGAAAGTATTATATATATCGTTAATAAATTCCTGTCTGCGATGTGCTCGACTAGTTATGTATGTAACTCGAAATCTTTCAATTGTCTGCACCTCGTGAATTTAACTTTATTCATTAACACAGGGCAGATATGCGGGCAGCCCTACCGCTGACAAAATCGGACACTTACGCATTATTTCAACGGTTTGTGGCTGGACTAACATATCACAAACGGTGCCAATTACAGTTTGCAAAGTTGCTAGCTTGCTGTGTTATTATGAAGTGCGCCGAAGCATTATTCGTTAGTTTCGATGATGCGATTCGCTTATTTGCTTGATACACTCAATCAGAAAAGAAGGCCATCTCCCCCACTGACTTCACCAAACTGCCATTCTCCAAAAACAATTTTGTGTAGTCGATTTCGACAGCATTTCTCTTTCCTATCCTTTTCGTCTTTCCTAGGCTAATCTACACACCGCATTGAGCCATTTTTGCACAATCGCGTCTTTTGTGTGTGTTGTGTGTGTGTGTGTGAGTGTGTGTGTGTGAGTGTGTGTGTGTGTGTGTGTGTTTGTGTGTGTGTGTGTATATGTGTGTGTGTGTGTGTGTGTGTGTGTGTGTGTGTGTGTGTGTGTGTGTGTGTGTGTGTGTGTGTGTGTGTGTGTGTGTGTGTGTGTGTGTGTGTGTGTGCATGCGTAGGTGTTAATAATTTATCTACTTATTTCGACAGTGGCACAAAGAAGCAAGAGATTGACACACATCTGCTCAAGCCAAAAGGTAGAATTGTTGTTTTCTTTGCACATTTTTTTTTTCTTTATTTTTTCATTTTCGTGATTAGAAATGAACTAGCCACAACCCTAGCCTATTAATTCCTAATTCCTGTTCGTTTTAATATTGTTTTAAATATTTCTTCACAACATTATCCTTCTCAAATTTCGTATAAAATGTATCTTTTCCAGACACTGAATTGTTTTCACTATGACAATCACAATTTAGACTGAGTAAGATATTTATGGAAACAAAATAAATCGAGTGTCTGTAATAATAAATCGGCAACAAAAAGATATTGAAAAGCAGAAGGAATGAAAGACTGCTGAAAACCTACACTCTTGCATGAAGTGTTCTGTGTTATTTCTTTCAGTTCTTGATGATCGGTTCTACTGGAACTTCTCAGTTGGTCCAGCGGGCGACACCTTACAGGTGGAGAATGTGTCATTGATGATTCCAGAAGGTGCCCTTGACAGGGAACACACGATAACGCTGGCAATCAGTTGCAACGAAGCAGACAAGCCCCTGTTGGACGCCGATGAGCGCCTGTTTGGACCGATAGTCCATTGTTTGCCACATGGACTTCAATTCAAGAAGCCTGTCACACTGTCGTTTGACTACAGTCAAGCAGCAGGGTTGACGGAACCACCACACATGCAGGTTTGGTACGGGTAGGTAGACATTTTGGTGATATATCTTGTTGTGTGTGTGTGTGTGTGTGTGTGTGTGTGTGTGTGTGTGTGTGTGTGTGTGTGTGTGTATGTGTGTGTGTGTGTGTGTGTGTGTGTGTGTGTGTGTGTGTGTGTGTGTGTGTGTGTGTGTGTGTGTGTGTGTGTGTGTGTGTGTGTGTGTGTGTGTGTGTGTGTGTGTGTGTGTGTGTGTGTCTGTGTGTGCTTGTGTTTATGTGTGTGTGTATGTGTGTGTGTGTGTCTGTGTGTGGGCCGGGGTACGAGCGTGCGGTTGTGCAGGTGTGTGTACATACGTGTGTGCGTGTATGTGAGTGCATGTGTATATTTATCTATGTATGCATGTTTGCATGTTGCATATATGTATATACGTATATTTACTTGTATATATACTCAAATTAATGTAGTAGTATTTGTGTTATTTTGCAGTGAGAGTGACGTAGGTGAACCTGTGCACTGGAAAATGCACGAGACCGTGCGTGACTCGACCAACAAGTGCAGCATCTCTCTTAATCACTTGTGTCCGTTCGCACTCAAAACAACCAGAACCACCAGATCTGGGAAAGAGGTGCTTACTGGTCGCTTCACGGCATTGATCTACATCACAAGGCATGACTACAATGCAAGACAAATTGAAGTTTGCTGTGTTGAGAGCCAAGCCGTAGAGGTACTTAGAATAACATACAAGATGTATTTGTTATACATGAATAGAAGATCTTAATTAATTTGTCTAGGCTATGCGATTTTAAACCGTTTCTACCAATTCGTTATTGAAATGTGCAACAACGACAGTAAAAAGCTAAATGCTATATGACAGTGTTGGTAATTTCAGGACTACAAACGAGAGAGGACAAATAAAGGAAATGTTGTCCTGGAAACGGCGAAGTCATTCGTGGTACAAGATGATGGAAAGTCTGTTCCAGGAAATGACATTTTCATAACCCTCAGTGACGTTGCCCCGAAATGGTCTGACAGCTTGAACAACCCCAAAGAGGCGAGTGACTTTGTTTTTACAAGAAACACTAGCCATTCGTCGAAACGAGTATGATCTCTGGAAGAAAAATTATGGTCTTGTGTGTTGGAATTTTTACACAACATGAGTCTGGTACAGCTTCCCAGTAGGTAGTGGAAATTGGTTTAGTATATATTTCCTGATCGCTCGTAGTGTATACTACAGGGTCTATTATTTGATTAAATCCTATTACACTTATTGAGATTCAGGAATGGTGTTTCATATAGGTATATGCATATATGCACATCAGCTACAGTCAGTTGAATTAAAACATCTGATTTCCATATAAGATGTAGAATATTGTAACGGGGAACAATATGACATAAGCACATTGCTATTGTGTTTATTTATGTAAATAGGATAATGATAACACTAATAATTAATTAAACAAAATATAATATCAGTTTTAATATCAAAAAATGATATTGTCTGATAGTAACATTTTAAGGACACTTAACTTACAATTTTAGATGGCATATTTATCAAACTTGTCGCTGCTGTTATTATTATCATATTCGTGATATACGATGTATTCACCGTTGTTTGCCTCTTTCTGGTACAAAAGCTATCGCAACTGCACTTGTTACTAGTTATCTTGACTATTGCAATTCCCTTTTTCACTATTTTGCCCTTAACGATATCACAAGGTTACACCGGTACATAATTGCATAGCTATGATTGTGACTCTGTCTCAGCGGTTTTCTCACTCAGTGTCTCTTCTGAGGTCTTTGCACTGGCTTCCTGTATGATATCGTATTATTTTAAAGATATGTACCATTACTTACCAGGCACATTTTTATACGCAACCAGCATATGTATATTCATTGCTTACTCCTGTAATAAGCCTATCGATCTTCGATCATCTAGTTCTGATTTGCGTTTTATTCCTAGATCTACTATCACTAATATAGGAATTAGTGCATTTTCTGTTGCTGCACCAACTCTGGAATGTGCCCCTCTTAGTGATAGATCAGTTGAAAATAATATGCAACTTTGCCGTCATTTAAAAACTTACCTTTATAACCTTGCGAGTCAACCTTAGCTCCCTGACGTATCGAACCATCTGTTGACGACTTTGATATGGCTTAACGATTCTGAGAATGACAAACCCTTTTGCATTGATTCACTTCTGAGCTTGGTTTCCCAGGATTTAGGAGCAAACAAGTTACCTTATTGTTACTGTTATTCCTTATAATAAAAAACAAACTTGAATGTTCGTTAAGCATAAGCATACACACATACACACATACACACACATACACACACACACGTATATATATATATATATATATATATATACAATGTTGCATATATTCAATATTTCTCTACCTTTCCAACGATGTACGTTAATCGGTTTTTATAGATCATCAATTTCTTGGATGTGTGGGACGTGACAGATCCAAAGATGTATCCAAGTCTTTCTTTTGTGTTGGAACACAATGAGGACAAACCGTCTGCTAGTCGTTTCTGCACATTGAGAGTGGGACAAGAGGGCAGCGAGATCGGCACCACCGCAAAATTCACCATAATGACAGATGAGGTGACGTACAGCGTTTGTATATCCTCCACTGCTTTATTTCTTCTCTTAAATCTTTCTATATTCTACTGAAACAGTTGCTCTTTATTGTTCTCTCTCTCTCTCCCACCCTCCCTCCCTCCTTCCCTCCCTCCCTCCCTGTAGAATGTGTTTGCTTAATGGTATTTCCACCAGCTACTATCTACATATCCGTCACTGGTTCACCTATCCATTTTACTTTGGTCTTCTGCATATTCTTTCGGAGGGTACATTTCTCAAAGGTGTTAATCCATTCTTACAATGTATTGTGTTGTTCCTCTTTGTTATTTGTCCCCAGTACATATACATTTCCACTAATTCCGTTCACCACAGTAAGGGCTTTAAATACGCTATACCAAAAGCCAGTTCACAAGCTATCATTAAAGCGTCACAATTTAGATAAACGGAATTCTGAAAAAGTCGTGTTATTAGTATTATAAAATGCTAAGTCCATTGACAGCTGATGCTATGGGTGCGTGTGAACCCTCCATTGATTTCTAGGGGGTGCAGTTATGTTGGGAGGGAACTAGTCGTTTTTTTTATTTTAATACGTGATATAAACTGAATTGCGAGCCCGGCAATCATTGTGAACAATGTCCAACATACCCACGTCTACGTTTTTCAGCACTATTCCCTCTCCACCGCAAAATATCCCCTCGAAGTTCCGATTTAAATGTGATGGATGTTTATTGGAAATGTTCAATTCCAAGCCGAAAACGCAGTCCCTCCCGAAATCAACCACACTACGGGCCTGAGTTTACACAAACAGACGTGAAATACACCGGAATCAACAGTTTTTAAATAAACTAATTTACCCTAACCTTATCCAGTTGTCATTAACAACAATTATCATACTTATTTATAGTAATTAACAATGACGCCCTCAATTACAAATATCAACGATACTGCAATTCTTTGGGACATTCTTTATCTTGCCTTGTACTATATAATTAATTAAATGCTAAATTATACAATATCTACGAGAACGCCTATCACTGATGCTGCGATAATGCTTTTGTCATACATCGTCTCCTATGCGTGTACGTGACACCATTATGCAGAATTCCGGAAGAAAACATTTGAGTGTTATTCGCTAGACCAGTACACGTACGTCATGCCATTGCTGAGTGTAATCCGCAATGTACCAGTTATTTGTTTCACGCGTGAAATTATTTATTGTCTGTTGTTGCGGGTAACAGAACCAACATCGTCACCCAGCCATCTAACAAAATATATGTTATGTTGTTTGAAATGGGAATGTATACATATAAATAAAACATATTTAAGACATATTTGTTGTCAAGTAGTTCCCCTGGTGGATAGATCACGAACTAAAAGTTCCCCTAACGTATAAGTCATGAACTAAATATCTAGGCCAAAGTTCTAGGCCAAATTCAAGAGGCACCCCTGTGTGAATAAGTGGTGAATACTTTGTGTATTGTGTTTTTTAGGCTATGTCTACTCTGCGGTCCGCGCGTTTAATTTCTATTCTGCAATCCATTCTTGTACTTTCTACTCTGACGTCCGTGCTTTTTCGGCACGCCCACGTGACCTTTAGGCACACTCACTAACTATATAAGCGCGGTACTCTGCCAGTGCACGTAAATAATGACTGTCATTTTGGAGTGTACCAACTGCAATGTATCAGTTACTTGTTTCATGCTTGAAATGATTTATTGTCTGTTGTTGCAGGTAACAAAACCAACATCGTCACCCAAACCATCGGTTAGTCTAACAAATTATATGTTATGTTGTTTGATGTTTAACATGGGAACGTATACATATCAATAAAACATATTTAAGACATACATTAACGTATGATAATATATATATATATATATATATATAAACACAGACAACGGCAATGCAAGCTGTACCGTTGTGTTTGATGTTAAATAGTTCCACATATATACGTGTCATTTTGAAGTTGGTCATTCTAGTAGTATTTCTGGGAAAACCGGTTTTGCATAGAAACTGGAATAGGTGGGTAAGGAACGTTATAAATTTCACAACTATGGAAGTAACCACATGAATACTTATTGAGTAGCAAGTATGCATTGTGTCAAAGAAAATTTCCCAAACATATTATATAATATTGAACACAATGCTACAATATTGAAAAACATAATTAATGATCTTGCAACACTGCAATTGATAAACGAAATACCAATAAATTTGTCTCTTTAGAAATGTGTCGGAGACAGCCTGTATTGGGACTCGAAGCTAGATGCACTGAAGGACAAACCAGATGATGAACTTGTTGACGGCCTTAAGACAATCCTGCTGTGCATGGAGGAGTCATTCAAAATTCCTGCACAGTGAGTATTCTGTGACAAATACATATATTTACTTGGGTATTTGTTACCAATCAATGTTTATGCCAACATACATATGTACACAAATACCTACCATTTGAAGGGAATTTTGAAACATGATGCCATTTAGCACAATGTTATCAAGGCCTCCATTGTCTAATCTCTTCAATTATAGTCCAGCAGAAGTGGGTGAAGCATGAGTTTGGTGTCTATCGTTTTCCAGCCGGTTTAAGAAGAATATAGAAAATACCGGGTGACACCATGTTATCCTTGGGCATTTTTTTTAATTTGCAAAAATCCAATATGTCCGCCCGCACCATATCAGTGTTTTGATAATTTATCCAATTATTTTGGAATTTCACAATTATTCTAAATGTAATTTAGTTCTTGTGGGCCCGAGGCATTGATACCTTTAAAATGACAGGTCACTTTTTTTATTTGCATAAATCCAACACGACCGCTATCATAATAAATGTTTTATCATAAAATAAAATATCTTCAAGTGTAAATGCATATTCCTGGCTATTCTAAATTCCCTTTAGTTTCTGGGTTCTTAAGACCCCCACAACTGCCACAAATGGTATGATTTATTGTTTAATTGCTACAATCCTAGAGCTCAGACTAATTATCTTCTTGTTCCCGCCCATATTTAAAGGGGAACTGCAACGCCGCTGTTGTATGCCATATATTGAAATACATACAATTAAAGTACATACTGATAACGATAGGAATCTGCTCATTTATAAGACACACTGAAAACTTATTTTGTTCGACGCCTAAATTGACAAAATAATCAGGATAGGTTGTCTGTGACCATTACCCCAAGATATTTCCCTGTGTCAACTTGTTTTATTATACGATTCCCAAGTGCGTATGATCTGGGTAATGTACTTGAATTTGGAGTTCTGGCGATTCGCTTTTCATTGCACATTGCTCCAAAACGTCTCCTTTCCATGTCGGTTTGGCCGAATATTACTATATCGGTGCATAGATATATACAGATAAATCTATCAAAGATGGACTTGTGTCTTTAACAAAAAACTATGTTTTGACGTTCAGTGTCTTTCCATGCTTACGTTCGTATTTAGTTTTAGAATCAATGTCCAAAAATGACCACCGCAGACCCTTGCAGCGGACACCCCAAATTTATTATCTATAACCTGCTTTTTTCTGGGAATCCTTCCGTGGCAGAATGTGAAAAATGGCTTCCAAATACTTACAGTATATCTAGTAGCTATGGAGTGCATTCGATTTTTGTATCTAGGTTTTCGCATACGTTTTGTCTAATTTACTGGGAGCTATGGTGCGTCGGCTATTGAATTACTGTGTGTGGCCGCGCCAAACATTTCGCGACTCAAACCACTGACCGCTGGATAGTAATGGCGGCGCCCAGTGCCTATACTGGCTAAGTTTGAAAAAGTATATAAAATATACCGTGGCGCTGTGCTCATCAAATCATGGTGACATGTATTGTAAATAGTATGTTCTTATGTTTGGGCTATGGTTGTTCAAGCGATTCATTCCCCTTTGAAGTCGTCGGATCCTAGTCTTCCCCTTGTCGTATCCCTCACACGTTGTGTTGCCATTTCTTGGCGCATGTCTTAGACCGGTCCGTGACGACGGCCAAGTCTTCGTGTGTACACGGCTCGTCCAGCGGTCGGCAGCAGAGTATGTGGGGCATTGTCTGTTCTTCTCCGCAATCACATTATGTTGACTGCGTCTCATCAATGTAGCCCCAGTTCTTCATGGTTGTTTTTGCGTGACCGATTCCGGTGCGCAGGTGGTTATATGATCGCCAGCAGAGCCACGGTTGGTCAGACCCTGCTGGTAGAGATTCAGCTGGTCATAATCCCACTTTGACGACTGCTGGAGTTTCTTGCAGTCGCATTTCCTACATGTCTAGTCTGGTGCTGCTGAGCGATGAGTTGAGCGGTATCGTGTTGTTCATGAAGCCTTTCCGTTACTTCAATCGGCGCGTAGCAGGCACGTGGTTGTGTAGTTGATGTTTGATGTCAGTTTCTTGTCTTGTTCTTTCTGTGTTGCTAGCAACAGTCCGCCTGGTGTCCCGTGAGGCTATGCCAGCCAGCAGAGGTATGCTCTCAGTGTTGATTGGTTTCAGACAACCCGTTATGATTCGGCAGCAGTCATGTAGGGCCGGGTTGAGCTTGTTTGCGTGTGTTGATCTCGTCCACACAGCACGTGCGTACTCGGCGGTGGAATAGAAGAGAGCTGGGCCACTGGATCTTAGGGTCGATGCTCTGCTTCCCCATTTCGAGTGTTGCAATTTTGCGGATGTTTCATTTTAACGATGTGCGTTTTGTAAGACAGTGTTCTGTCTAGGAGGATGCCAAGATACACTGGTGTTGCTGTGTTTGCAAGTTTGATGTCTTTCCATTGAACATTTAGTTAACGTTTTGCATCTCTGTTCCTCAGATGGAAGGCACACACCTAGGTCGTGGATGGGTTTGCGCGTAGTTGGTTCAATTTGTGGTATGTTGTCATGTTTCCCAGCGCTGATGTGAGTGTCATATCGATGTTGTGAAAGTTTTTGTCCTGGTATGTAGCATTTAGATCGTCTGCATAGATGAAGCTACGAGTTTCGCAGTGGATTGGTTTGTCATTTGTATATATGTTGAACAGCATTGGTGCCAGTACACTTCCCTGGGTAAGACCGTTTCTTTGTCTTCGCCATCTGCTCTTCTTTCCATCTAATACCACCAAAAAAATCGTCGGTTTTCAAGCATATTGCGTATTAGATCAGTCAGGTGGAGGTCACCAGTCATCCTAGTATCGGAATTATATATAAGCCTTATAATGTTAATACTCATCATGGAAATGTTTAATTGCCACAATATGTTTTCAATCTCTGACATAATTAGATTAAATATTTAACTCCTGGCAGTTATTTTTGATCTTTTGAACTTAGTTATTCAGCCTTAATTAACATCGTAGTGATAAATTCCCCATGACTAGTTTGTGGATATTATGATACACGCAGGCGCATGCGTACGCATACACAAAGACACACAAACACACACCCACGGTCACGCACATACTCATGCGCACACGCACGCACACACACACACACACACTTACACTCACATGCACACGCACAGTCACATGCTTCGATACTGATCCTCGATTTCTGTTTTCTTTTGTTTTTCGTACCTGTGTTCTTTAATTACTGTCTCCGCCAACCATCTCCACTACCTCCATCTATCGGTGTCATTCTCACTACTCTCCTAATCCACTCAACGCAGCTTAGGTGTCGTCTTTTACGGAGATCTGCTTTCTGTTCTTCTCCCTTTCGCACTAAAACTCCCTCCCATTTCTTTTTGGTCAGCTGCGTCTAAGCATATATCCCATCAGCTGTACCTATTTCTACTATAAAGCCCTGTAGTTCCATTCTGATTTCCCATTCAACTATCGCCCTCACCTTCCATCAAGAATGGTCTCATACACCTTCAGCATACGACTCAACAACGTGATGTCTGTGTATTTTCGCTGGTGATACACGTCTCTCTTTCGGTTTCATTCCAGGACTATCAGCGCCGTCTTCCACTCTTCTGGGATCTTCCCCCTCCCTCATGCAGGTGTTCAGAAATGTCATTATCCATCAAATGACAATGCTTTCGGATGGCTTCCGCCACCGTCAGTCCCTCGCACTTTGATCGATACCCGTCGCATGACCTTTCTTCATCTTCTTCATTGCTCTCTCTCTCCCTCCCCATCCCTCTCTCTTCCCTCTCTCTCTCCCTCTTTCTCTCTCTCTCTCTCTCTCTCTCTCTCTCTTTCTCTCTCTCTCTCTCTCTATATATATATATATATGTATATCTACCTTATTCTTCTCCATCTTTACTCCCCCCTCGATTGCACTTGGTGAATATAGGTCTGTGTTTTCCCTAAAAAAATGCTTTGCAATATTCCTTCCAGCCATGTGGCACATATTTTCTGTCCTGTCCAAAACTAGCTTTGCTTTCTGGTCTTTGATAACTTTTCCAACTTTTACGTCCTTGGTGTCATCATCTCTTTCTCGAGCCATCATAGAGATAATCTCCTTTCACTGTCTTCGTCTAACTTTCTGCAGAGCTCCGCTTCTGTTTTTCTACTTGCTCGGTCCACAGCTGTCCACAGATCCACAGCTGCTTAGTGGTAGCATCACGTGTATGTGACACATATATGCTAATGATGTCATAACTGTGTCATAGGTGCAGCGGGGCAGATGTCTATGTAGGTTTGCTCAATGATGGAAGAAAGGTAGCTATCAAAAGAGTGCATGCCGATGACAAAGCTAAACAGAGAGAACGACAGAACGAAGCAGAGATACTGGTGCAGTTGAACGATCTCAACCTTGTGACGTTCCTGGTAACATTTTACATTAATCAAAAGCATAATTAAACCAAAGTGTTATTACAATTAACTTAGAATCGCAGTAAAAAGAGTAAACATACTTACTTACAATACATGGTTTTAAGTTTAAGACTGAGAGAGAGGGGGGAGAGAGAGTGGTAGAGAGAAAGAGAAAGAGAGAGAGAGGTGGAGAGAGAGCGAGAGAGAGAGAGTGAGAGATACAGAGAGAGAGAGAGATCAACAGAGAAAGAGAGAGAGAGAGAGAGAGAGAGAGAGAGAGAGAGAGAGAGAGAGAGAGAGAGAGAGCACGGTACATTATAGTACTACACTTCATATATGGATTCCACATGAACGAAGAAACCCCTCCATAATATATTACTAGTCATTTGTACGGCCATATGTATTTTCCTCTTTGTTACCTCAGTGGAAGCCTGTTTCTATGATATCATGTTCCTTGTTCTCAAGAATATATCTTAAGATATGATGTGACGACGTAGCGAATGTATTGAGTGTTTGTTTTAGATCAAGGAGTCCGCCAATGACGTTGACTACTTTGCCACAATGTTGTGCGACTACACTCTAACTGAGTGGATTATCAAGATGGGGAACAGCGCGACACACGATATGGTGAAAGGACTTCTGCATGGTTTGACCTATATCCACGAGAATCAGCGGATATTACACTGTGATCTATCAGTGAGTTTTGTACTTGCTTATGGCAGCATTAACTAACACGATGAGCGAACCTTCAAAGCTTCGCAAACACACCCACACCCACCCGCACACCCCCTCACACACACACACGCACGCACGCACGCACGCATACACACGCACGCACTTGATATATAACAGAACATTTATATTTTTCAAAATACCGATTATGTGGAAAGGTTTATCCCCTTTTATAGGGTAACTCTATTGTTATAAAAAATCTAAGTTTGTGACACATGCTTCGTCTACCTTCATGCAAATACCATATCAATTCGAATATTAATTGACAATTCAACGCTATCACGACTTAGGCCTATCAGAACTCAGAATCAATGTATTTGACCTATAAATAAGATACTTACACAATGAATAACGTAAGTAATAGATAAGGTCGGGAGACTCTCATTAAGATGTATAATATCGCTAGCACAGGAGCCACTCCATAAATCTAAACAACAATAACATTTACATGACACAAATCAGAATATCATATGACTTGTTTTTATAGTTGATAATTACTCAGTGTATCAACATACATACATAATACAAGGACTGATTATACGTACTCATGTAAACATTGACATACATATGGATACGTATGTGTACATTTCAATACGAATTACAAATAAAGCAATTATGAATACAACTGGATTCATAATTTAAAATAAAAAAGTGTTTTGTATATGTTGAAAAACCATATAGACTGTGGGTGTAAATTGTATTAATGATAGTACTTGGTGTATTGTTACCTGTCTCTACTATGTTGTGTCTAATGCATTTTTTCTGACAAATTCATGTTTGAATCTGGAAATATACAGATTAGTTCTTTCGCGTGTGCAGTGCTGATGAATATCCTATATGTGTATGATTAAAATTTAAAAAAACATTGAAGTAGTAGGGTAAAAGATAGTTAATTAATTTATATTAAAAATTTAATTGTTGGATTTTGTAAATGTCATCCAACTTTAGCAACTGAAGTCTTTTAAAAATAGGACTTATGTGAGCATTATATTTACTTAAGGATATTATTCGTATTGCTTTTTTCTCAAATTGTAAAATTCGATTTGCCTGATGATCCCATAAAAGCAAGCCATAATTAATATGATGGAGAATAAGAGCATTGTACATTATATATAATGTATTAGGTGGTAAAAAGTGTTTAAGTTTTTTAATATGCCTATTGTTTTAGATATTTTATTTTCTATGTTGTTTGTATGACTCTGCCAGTTTAAATGGTTATTTATTGTGATACCTAAAACATTTAAATCATTTACACATTCAATGTGTGCCCCATCTATTTGTAACACAGGGTATTCTACTTTCTTTTGAGGCAAATGAAAAATCATGAATTTAGTTTTTTGGCATTTAGTGACAGTTTATTAGCTTTCAACCAGTTGCTAATATTTGTTAGTTCTTTGTTAATATTTTCACTTCGCATTTGGCATTCTGAATCGTTAAATGTATTTAGTGTACTAGTAAGTGTGGTGTCGTCAGCATACGTTATGAATTTGAAAAGGTCACTAGAAAGTGCTATGTCATTTATGTAAATAATAAGTAAGAATGACATAAAATTGAACTTTGAGGGACACCAGTGTTGATGACTATTTCCTTAGACTTAACATTTTCAATTCCTACGTACTGCTTACGATTTTATAAATAACTCTTACAAAGGTCCAGAGCCTTGTCATTTAATCCGTACTAATTTAACTTCTGTACCAATATATTGTGATCAATTATGTCAAATGCTTTTGATAAATCAAGGTATATATTTATTGGAGTAACCGATTGATCAAGTTCTTGTATAATTTATTCTCTGATTACGAGTGTAGCAAGCTCAGTAGAACGTTTCTTTCTAAACGCATATTGGCTATTGTAGTATAACGCTTTAGAATGGAATTAATGGTGGATTTGACCAAACATAACCCTTTCAAAACATTTTGAAATCACTGGCAGGATAGAAATGGGACAACAATTGGATGTTTTTTACCCTATGCGTATTTTGAATCAGTATATCACGCCAGCAACCTCGGTGCGGAATCTAGGAGTGATCTTTGATAGTAACTTCAATTTCTGACAACACATATCTCAAACATGTCGCTGCTGTTTTTATCATATTCGTGATCTTCGCCGTATTCGCCGGTATATCTCATTTTCTGTTGCTAAAACTATTGCAATAGCGCTTGTTAGCAGCATACGTGACGATTGCAATTCCCTCCTTTATATATCGCTAGCAAGGATATCACAAAACTTCAGCGTGTCCAAAATTGTCTAGCAAGAGCAGTCTCAAGATCTCCTCGTTTTTCTCGCTCTGTACCACTTTTGAAGTCTTTGCATTGGCTTCATTGACATCGTATAATATTTCAAATCTGTACCATTACATATCAGGCACTGTCCAGTAAGCAACCATCTTATTTGCATTCATTGCTTACGCCTGTAAGAGAACCTATCCAGCTTCGATCATGTAGTTCTGACCTACTTTTTGTTCCTAGAGTCAACACTAACATTGGAACTAGGGCTTTTTCTGTTGCTGCACCAACTCTTTGGAATATCCTCCCTCCTAGTGTTAGACCAGTTGAAAATATTACAAAATTCCGTCGTCATTTAAAAACTTGTCCTTACAACCTTGCTTATCCACCGTAGCTCCCTAACGCCTTGACCCATCTGTTGACAACTGGAATACTACTTATGGATTTTGAGATTGACCAATCCTCTTGTTTTAATGCGCCTCTGAGCTTGGTTTTCTAGGATTTAGGCGCAATAGAAGTTATCTTATTATTATTATTAAAGTAAGAAATATCATCTTTTTGCAAAGGGGTATGACGTTTGCAATTTTTTATTTGGCTGTAAATGTACCAGTTATAATTGATTGATTAATAATTAGAGTGACTGCATTGCTGACATCATTTTGTTATCAATTTTAGTAATTGAGTTGATGTACCGTATTTTTCACAACTTGATTTTGGAGGTAAACGATCAATTATTTTAACAGTGGTTTCCATGTCAACTGGGTTAAAACTGAACGTGTGAAATATTGGATTTTTCAGGTAATCTGTATGAGTTACCTCCACTAGTAGTTGTTTTAGAGGCTATAGTAGGACCAGCTTTAGTAAAAAACGTGTTAAATCTGTTTGCAATAATGCGTTTATTGCTAATCATTTCCCCATCGACTTTGATCACATCTGGAAATTGTTCTTTCTTTTGACTTTTATGAATAATTTTCTTTAATTAAACACCACGTCTTTTTAACACCAGGCTTATGCTTTTTAAACCTGGATTGATAATGCATTTGCTTAGCTAATCTAATATTACTTTTAATAATTGTATTATAAGTATGTAAGTCAGTTTTAAGTCTAAGATAATGCTCTGTATTTACGGGAGTCTGTTTCATTCTCGAATACAATTTATTCCTAAACTTTATCGACAAAATAATGCCCTTGGTTTATATTTGTTAAATTTAATTACTATAATAGGTAGACATTTATTCATAGCTGCAGTAACATTTTCATCGAGGATATTGTAGTTTTCATTCGGATCCGCATGAGTATCTGTGTTAAGTTTATCATAAATATTTGAGTTTATTATTTCAATTTTTAATTTATTGAGTGAGCAAGGATTGTGTTGTTTTATTCGTATAAACCTTTGTATCGCACTAGTGGTTTCGACATAGTCCAAACTTAGAAAGTACGGAAACTGATCAGAAATATTGCTCACTAAAATACTAGCTGAGGATTTGAAGAAACCTTTTAACCTTTTAACATTGCATAACAAATTATCAATGAGTGTTCCATGATATTCTGAAAGTCGTGTTGGCATAGTAATTTTAGAGAAGAAACCATGTGAAACGACTGTATCAAAATATTCACATATTATGTTTTTTTTGTTAATTTTAAACAAATCAATATTATAAACACTGGTGGTTCAATGAAAGATGTAAAAATCTTGGACTTCGTTGAGAGCTGGCATAGGCGAAAGATCAAGGAGGCCATTAACATATACGGGGGGAAGCATTCACTGAGTAGAGACATTGGCCAGGAGCTCCCGCCAGTCATGCTCCAGCTTGTGTCACATGACGCAGGTAAATTCAGTCTGCTGAAGAAGGCCGCGAGATGCGGGCGAAATAATACAGAAGAAAAACCAAAAAAGTTTCTTCAGAGGTAAATATAATGAATAACCAAGAAACCGGATCATCACTACATTCAAGAAATATTGTGATCTCCTGCAATTATTATTTCACTTTTAGATTTTTGTAAATCAACTAAATTTGATGCAAATTCGTTTGTAAATATACGGTAGTATTCAATTATATATCTGGGTGGTCTGCCTGTCGATGGACATGTACTTATTTTTTCTTCGACCGTCACCATCTTGAACAAACGTGTATCGCAGCACGTGCACGCGAGTGTCTACGTTTTACGTGCGCTCCTCCAATGCGAGCGCTTCATGGTATTGATGTAACGATGTTGCGTGTTTTCTAAAATTTTGTAAATAATGCTATCACGACTGTCACTTATGTACAACGAAGTTATCCCCTCAGGGGACGGGCATTTGCTAGCATAAAGTAATAATATGATTTAACTAACAGTGTATGTGTACAAACTCAACTGAGGCGCCGATATATACAGGGCACTTTCTATGTTCATTCGCAGAAGACCTGAATGAGTAGTTTAGTTCTATGTTTACCACAGAATATATCAGTTCACTGCCAGTACCAGAGGCTAAGTTCAAGGGGCAGATTCATACTATTTTGGTAAGTTAATTGTTACCCCGGAAATGATACTTATGAAAATAAGGGCTATGAAGGATAATAAATCATCTGGAGTGGACGGGATTCCACCCAAACTACTATTGGAAATTGTAGAACAAATTAGCATACCGCTTGCAACAGTTTTCAATTTGTCATTTGAAGAGGGAGTAGTTCCTTTAGAACGGAAAGAATCAAACATCATACCGTTATTTAAAACGTTTCGAGAAACAAGTCAAAGTACCATAGACCTATATATACTATAGTGAGTTTAACATCGGTGATTTGCAAATTATTAGAAAGACTAATTAAAGATCACATGGTGGATTTTTCTTGTTAAACATAACTTGATCAACCCATCTCAACATGGGTTTCTAAAAGCGAGGTCATACTTAACAAATACGTTATGTTTTTTGGAAGACATCACTAAGTGGGTGGACGAGGGATCACCAGTAGACATCATCTACTTAGATTTTCAAAAAGCTTTCGACAAAGTGCCACATCAAAGATTACTGCTTAAACTAAAGGCCCATGGCATAGGGATGGTATAATTAACAGGATAGAAAAATGGCTGATTTATAGAACACAACAGGTAGTAGTTGATGGGGGGCTTCAAACCGGTAATCCTTCTTGAGTGTGGTACCACAGTGATCAGTACTGGGACCTATATTGTTTTAATATATATCAACGATTTGGACGATGATATAACAATAAAGGTGTTGAAATTTGCGGATGATACAAAAGTGTTTAGAAGGATTAAAGGTGGTGGTCATAGACAGCATTTAAAGATGATCTTGACAGGTTGATCAAATGGTCTGAAAAGTGGCAAATGTTGTTCATTTTGGGAAATGTAAATGTCTTCATAGAGGACATGGGAACGAAGATGTACAATATATAATGGGGGTGCTGTACTATGTAATACTGTTTAAGAAAGGACTTATACGGATTAACCATTATTGCTGATATGACGATTTCAGAGCTGTACGGAATTGCAGCTTCAGAGGGTAATCAAATCCTTGGATTAATTAGGCGAAATATGAAATATAAAGAAAAAGAACTAATAATACCGCTATACAAAACAATAGTTAGGCTTCATATAGAATATTGTATACAAGGGTGGAGGCCATATCGTATGAAGGATATAGATATGCTTGAAAGAGTACATAGGTGAGCGACTAAAATGATACCAAAACTGAGGTATATTAGTTATGAAATACGCCTAAGAGAATTAGGTTTATTAAAACTAGAGACCAGAAGATTGAGAGGAGATCAGATAGAACTGTTTAAAATATTGAATGGTTATGAAAATATTGATAGACATATTTTTTTCTCAGTTAAGAAAGATAGAAGAACTAAAGGACATGAAGTCACATTAGTAAAAGAGCAGTGTAGATTAGATATAAGAAAGTTTTAATTTTCACAAAGGACTCTAAATGAATGGAACATATTTTCTGCTGATTGTGTGGGTGCTATTAGCGTAGATATGTTTAAAAACAAAATCGACACATACCTCAGGAGGGCGAGATACACGTAGTTAAATAGGGTTGGGCTCTCGATAAGCCAAAGGGCTTCCTTTTCCACCTGCCATCTAGAGTTAATTCTCTGGGTGGCAGTCTTGTTAAATCTTGTTAAATATTAAAAAAAAAATTAAATCTTGCTTCCTTGGATCATTGGCAGACTATTGGCGCTACATTAATAACAAAAATATGGTTATTTAGAGTTATTTACTAACGACGTGTGAGTAAACTATAATGGTTAGTTTTCCCAAGTTGCCATCTATTGGGGAAATAAAGAAATTGCACAGTCAGACAGTTGTATACCAACTGCCCTACAGTGGGCGCAAATACTGGTTCGGCAAATATTTATCAACCATCTCGAATTTATTGAGGAAATCCACCCCTCACAGAAACGAAACAAATCTGCAGTATTATAGTGGACGTTTAGAGGTAGTTGGAGTTTTGTAGTGACATTCAAGGGAAGAGTGAAATTGGATTTTTCAAGTGACTGTGCAATTGGAAATAAACTAGTAAACCTCAAAGGTGGTGCAATTGGAGGACCCACGATGGAGGCGTAGTTGCCTGATTTCTGGTGACCCTGAAATTCTCCTGGATTTTGATGTGCAAAATGTTTAAAACAAAAAATATATAAAAAGGGCAGGTACACAGGTTTTTTAGTGTAGACACGACGTTTGAATTGGTTTATTTATTGTCTCACGTGTGATGCTAAAAGACAGGAATTATAAAGTATATGTTGTACTTCAGTTGACTTTGTGGGCTTGGTTTGTTGTGCCATGGACGGGTGTAAGCTGGCGTATGATTACGACGTTTACAGGAAACGTTACTAATTTACATTTTAAGAGTTGAATGCCATAAATATGATAACAACAGCACAGTGAAACATTACTATTATCAATATAACTCTGGGAATTTGGTAAAATTTATCTGATGTGCCAGGTGACTGTATTAGCGACATTAATTTAATATATTTTAGTGTTACATACATTAATTGCGGAGTGGCTCTCTTACCGAGGACCCTAAGGCGAAGTTCGACAGTATCACATTATACAAGCAATTTACGCAATTGCATAATATCCTTGTGTGTGTTTTTGTGTGGGGGCGCGCTGGCACAGTGCCTACAACACTAGACTCTCACTATGTGCTGGCGATTCGAATCTTGGGCAAGTTCATTCACACACGCACGTACGCACGCACACACACAAACACTCAGGCATACGCTTATGTTGTACCCAAATGATGTTTATACATGTTGCAGCCTGACAATGTCTTAGTGATGATGAAAGGCGAGAGTCGCGTGAAGATAGCTGACTTTGGGTTCAGCTGCACGCTAAGCAACTCGAATTGTCGTGAACCAGAAGGTTTGAAAACACATTGTGTCACTGTAATATACAATAATGGATTACAACAATAAACATTTCTTTATTGGCGTGAAATACAAAAACGTATGGCATGAGCTTCCATTCAAAAGTATAATTCTACTTTTTACAGCTGGTGTTCATTGCAGTTACCATATAGTGCCATACAACTATTGCATTGTTGTTTTCTGCCCTGTTAGAGAAATACATGAAGACACTGATATCTTAACCAAAATATGCGGGAAACAGCGATGCTAGTGGATATCTAGACAAGCATGAAATTAAAGCAATGTGTAATTATCAGTAGTGTTATTCGAGCGCGTGGGAGTGTGCGTACATGCACGCATTCATAAAAGTACTTATATAGCGTCCAATCAATTAAAATTGCCCTCGGGCGCTGTACATACGTGCACACGTATATAATAGTATATTACATAAAAAGAAATGCTAACTAAGAAATAAATGTGTACAAAAATATAACATTACCCTAAATATAGTTACTAAAAAAAGAGAGATCATTAAAAAAACGTTTAAATAAATTAAGACATTCTTAAAAACTACTATAAATACATTCATTTATACAAGAAGAATAATCATAAATATGTTAAGAAACTAATAAAAAAATATGTATTTATCAATAGAAAGCACATAAAATGTCCTCGTACAGTATGTACGTATGTATGGACAAGTGCACGACTGAATATAAACTAGTATATACAGAGCAATTGTCTTCTGATTGTGCAGGAACGGATTGCTGGAAAGCAAGAGAGGTTCTTCAGTGCAAACCAGGAGATACAATTGATTACAAGTCATCAGCTGACGTGCAGGCTAGTGACACTACGTGTTTGTTCCAGAACCGTAGCATTTCTTAAATGCGTAATACCATTATGTTTATTCTACCGATCGCATTAATTAAAATACGATGTGTGCTTAACAATTAGAACAGACAAACCCGCCATCAAAGATGGATGAATGTATATTGACACAAGTTAATTGTTTCGACAAAATCTTCGTATTTTTATGTCAACGAAAATAACTGGACAACCATCAATGTGTGTTTTGTGGGATGTAATTGTGCATAGAAGTATAAACCTTGCTTACTTTTGTGTGTATTTAACATGCCATAATACACTTTTACCCTGCCGATCTATTTGCATCCATAGAACTCGAGTCCAAGAAAGATGCAGTAACACTGTGACATGTACGTAGTTGCCGCAATACAAAAAAACATCAAAACCAAATTGGCATTTCTACTTCATTGGTTCCGCCAAATATGCACTACAATCATGGACAAAGTATTAATGTTGTACAGTTATTTTTCATGTTACTATTTTGCTGTTTGTGTATTTTGAGTATAGTGGTACTGATACACATTATAAAACAATGTGTTCTGTCCAATCGGATAATCTGTTACAATATGTATTATATTAACAATGGTGTTTGTGGGCTTCTAGGTGGCTGGAATGTTGGTATACTACATGATGTCTCAAGGAAAACACCCGTACTATGCAGCCACGCACAAAGCTGTTGAACAGAACATCGTTGCTGACAGGCCAGATCTATCCACTCTGACTGACGACGTGGCCGTTGATCTTGTTCAGACAATGCTGTCAGCAAATCCAGACGACAGGCCATTTGTGAAAGTTCTTCTCAGGTAACAAATAGGACACGTGTGCTATGAGGATTGTATGCAATTTATTTACAAAACAAAAACGTTGATCGACATGGCCAATCGTTACTTCTCCACGCCCTAGTGCTTGTTCTTCTTTTCTATTCTGTAAATCTATTCTGCCGTGAAATGGAAAAAACGAGCAGGTGACATTTAAAATTAAACAAGTTAGTAATCACATATAAGGGTTTAGGTCATAGATTTGCTAAAACTATGAAAGTGCATAAAGAAACAAGTAAGGCGATTCACTGTGGACGACCACCAGCATCACATGTTATTGAAACAGTTAGCCAATCTCGACGCAGCTCTCCCTCTCAGCATGGAAGTTCAGTCATGATTTTGTTGCAACTCTGTATTAATGAATAAGACATAGTGTGTGACAGTATATTTGTAGCAAATGCACATTATATATATATATATATATATATATATATCCCTCCCTCGTTTTCCCCATCTCTTTCTCTCTGAATCTCTCTCTGTCTCTCTCTCTCTCTCTCTCTCTCTCTCTCTCTCTCTCTCTCTCTCTCTCTCTCTCTCTCTCTCTCTCTCTCTCTCTCTCTCTCTCTCTCTCTCTCTCTCTCTCTCTCTGTCTGTCTCTCTCTCTCTTTATCTCTCTGTCTCTCTCTGTCTCTGTCTTTGTCTGTATGTCTGTCTGTCTATGTCTGTCTCTGTCTCTGTCTTTGTCTGTCTGTCTGTCTGTCTGTCTCTCTCTCTCTCTCTCTCTCTCTCTCTCTCTCTCTCTCTCTCTTTTGTACATTGAAAACAATACTTTCTTGGTTAAGACCAGTATCTACATTTTTAGACATCCACATTTCTGGAATGACGATGAACGATACCAGTTTATGGCTGCAATCGGTGACGAACCAGAAGTAGCTACAGGGTAAGACATTGTCTAAACAGCAAACTAAGAACTATGAAGCAATTTATTCACTTATGTCAAATGTTATTGAAGAATTTAAGTTGTCTGCACATCAAAATCTCAAAAATATTGTAAATTTATATAGTAATTTATATTGTTCAAATGTACATATAATTGTGTTACATAATGCGTTGTTACTTCTCAAAATGTATTTATTTGTATATTTGTTATTATTTGTACGGTATATGATTTATTGGAAAATCAAGTAATATTACACGAAAACACTTATCAGTGACATACACAAGATATATAATAATGATATACGGACACTTACATGTGTAAATGCACAATATATATGCACCCTGTAACTAGTGTAGATGCAACTTTTATGATCAGTCAGCCAGTGATAAAAAAATTGAAAAGTTGTAAATTGAGATAGTCCGTCCGTTGTTATCGTAAAATAATGTATTTTATTTGCTAGAGCGCCAGATCCAGTTTGTTTTCGTGACGCATGTTATACCGTATACGTTCCATCTATTACGACCTACTGACCGCCGAAATCAGTTTCAATTAACCTTTTGTTGTTGTTGAAATTTTAATGTTTTGGAAGGAAACAATTTGCGCAGCATGCGAAGGCGTGGCTTCAGGTGCGGTTACTAATCAGATGGATATGTGCTTCACGTAACATGTCATCAAACCCCGTCCATCGAGAAACGACCTTTCACGGAATTTACCGAGCACGTTGTTCGATGAATTTGTTTGAGTGACAGCTCAGCGATCGTTTTTGTGTGTGTAAATATTGAATTGGTGAATTTAAAAGTAGTTTGTCCTTCGTTAAAACTTATTTATACGGTAGGTAATACTATATGTATTACCTTTATATTGTGTAGAGATTTTACTTTACAAAAACGAAAGAGGTAGTGATGTTTTTAACAAGTTAGTGTGATAAAAGTACGCATGCAACGGCAGAACAAAGTTATACGTATATTTAAGTGGTTAATTTTCTTCTATGACCGTCATATTATTTGTATTTGTTTGTTTGTTGTCCTTTTCTCCTAGTGCGTCAAAGAAACACAAGGAACTCAAGAACAATCCAACAAGGATAGCCATTGAAGGAGCTGATGTGCTCCCGACATTACCATCAGGAGAGAAAGATTGGGTTAGTAAAAGTATTTTATTGCAGCGTTATCAGCGGTATAATTGTCTAACGCAGAGAATATTTTTCTAATTTTTTTACCCGCTTTGCATGGTGGGTCCACATCAAATGATATGTCAATGGTGTGTGTGTGTGCGTGTGTGCGTGTGTGCGTGTGTTCGTGTGTGCGTGTGTGCGTGTGTGTGTATACATGTATATATATATATATAGATATATACGTGTATATCTTTACACTACCTCTATACCATAATTTTACTTTTTCTCTTCTTATATCTACCTGTATGTACATTACGAAATTGTTAATTGTGATCATGAATGAATAACAAATAAGAATAAACATTGATGTGTACCTCTTTTGGATAAAAAGACCATTCAAACCATAATCTTGTAAACTCTCATGATGTAAGCCATGCCTGGCTTCTGTATACCGATCTGTGCTACTATTTGTGACAATTATATTTATGCTTTTATATACTCACTTATTGAATTATATGTGTATGGGTCAAAATAAAGAACTTATGAACCTATGATTCTGACAGTTTTCAGTTTCACGAGTTTCTCCATTCCCATCCCTTCTCTTATTCCCCCCATCTTCCATCTACATGTTCGTATCACTTCATACATTCTTCGAACCCAGTTGATAGTATATGCTCCCGTCTCTGTATCAATACGTGCTGTCGTAGTCCAAGACTATACACATAACCATCAAGAACATGCCTCTTTAGCTGTGGCTTTCACGTATCTGTCCCACGTAATATTTTAACTTAATAATCAATTGATCAGTTACGCCTTTCAATTGTCATACCCAACTGAAAATCACCAATGATGCTAAGTTGTTTAATTATTGGTACCCGATGCAGCTGTACATGACTAATAGTCTGGATAAAATTGTACTACGGAACAATTAATAAAATGTATCAGAATTAATCAGATGGAAGTGGTATCATAACGGTGTGTAATTTATTTGTTTATTCTCGTCTGTGCTGATGTTTGATCTCCAATAAACTAACCCAACACTTAACGTAGCATCTTCACAATCTCCTTCCCTTTCTAATTTTAACTCATAACCTTGGATAGATAATAATAATAATATATTATATATAATAACCCCACCTCCCCTTCTTCATATTCTATATTTCCTAAACTTTACCTAGTCTATCATTTTTAATTCAACATCTGATATGTTTTGTTGGCCCATGATTCATATATTTATAATAATTGTATCGTGTGAGGGTCAGTGTCTTCTTCCATAGGTTTTCCAGGCTGCTCTTTGCTGATTTGTTTATGATATATTTATCTATGCCTCCATTTTCAGGCTTCCCTGCTCATCTAATATAAATAAAAACTACATTTATGCCACTGTCAACAGATCGCAACAGGTTTTCTGTGAAGGCTGCTGCCCCTTTCCGTTTAGAAAGAGCCAAACTCTCATGTAGATTATCTTCCCACTCAATAATAATATAAGTCACAAGTCTACGAATTCCACCCATCATTTTTAAATGTTCACATTAATTATTTGCATGCTAATAGTGTTAACACTGTTATTAGAATGTTTATCGTTTCTCACTACAGGGAGGTCTGACTGTCATTCCGGAGTTGGGTGACGAATTTCAGAAATCAATCAGGAGTCAAGGGTACACAAAGTCGGTCTGCCATCTGTTGCGACTGATGCGGAACATCAAATCCCATTACAGTCAGGAGTGAGTATCATCGTTTCGTACTGTTGTCACGTGATGCTGGAGCAATATACCAAATAATGAATATTTCTAGAGGTGTGAATTTATTCATGTGCATAACGGACGAACAGTTGCGAGAGAATTATAAGCGATGATCATAATAACCTATGCAAGTATATTTCATGAAGCGTTAGCTGTGATTATAATAGTTACACTATAACTCAGTGTGCCTCTACAAAGTTAGTCTACCATACATTAGCAGTTATTAAATGTATCATGTGTCATGTCATATTCTTCTTCTTCTTCTTCTTCGGTGTTCGCTCAGACTGCAACTCTGGTTTTTCATATGTAGGTCACTGTGCGTTGCAAAGGGCAATAGATATTTTCTTTCACTAATGTCTCTGTATGTCAGGTTGTCTTTCTCTCATTCTGGTGTATTAGGCAATCTTCAAGAAGGTGTTTCACAGTCAATGGAGCCTTGAAACATATGATCATAATAAAGTACATCCTGTAAAATGGTGTCCCTTCCTTAGAAATGCTGAATACCTTTTCACGTCATTCTCGTTGGCAGAGCTATTTATTGAAACACCATCTTGTGTTACATGAAAACATTTGCAGTTACTACGCGAAGGCCACACGTCCATATAACCTACCTGTCTATTACCAGTTACACTTGCAGTTACTACGCGAAGACCACACATCCAGATAACCTACCTCTGTCTATTATCAGTTACACTAGCAGTTATTACGCTACGACCACATGTTCAGATAACCTACCACTGTTTATTACCAGTTACACGTGCAGTTACTATGTGAAGACCACACGTCCATATAACCTACCTGTCTATTACCAGTTACACTTGCAGTTATTACGCTAAGACCACACATCCAGATAGCCTACCACTGTCTATTTCCAGTTACACTTGCAGTTACTATGTGAAGACCACACGATAACCTACCACTGTCTATTACCAGTTACACTTGCAGTTATTACGCTAAGACCACACGTCCAGATAACCTACCACTGTCTATTACCAGTTACACTTGCAGTTATTACGCTAAGATCAGACGTCCAGATAACCAACCGTTGCCTATTACCAGTTACACTTGCAGTTACTACGTGAAGACCACACGTCCAGATAACCTACCACTGTCTATTACCAGTTACACTTGCAGTTACTACGCGAAGACCACACGTCCAGATAACCAACCGTTGTCTATTACCAGTTACACTTGCAGTTCTACGCGAAGACCAGACGTCCAGATAACCTACCACTGTCTATTACCAATTACACTTGCAGTTACTACGCGAAGACCACACGTCCAGATAACCAACCGTTGTATATTACCAGTTACACTTGCAGTTACTACGCGAAGACCAGGCGTCCAGATAACCTGCCACTGTCTATTACCAGTTACACTTGCAGTTACTACGCGAATACCACACGTCCCGATAACCTACCACTGTCTATTACCAGTTACACTTGCAGTTACTACGCGAAGACCACACGTTCCGATAACCTACCACTGTCTATGACCAGTTATTCCTTTACACAAATGTGTAAACTGAGGGAATGTGTGGCGAACGAAATAGTCCATGCTTTAAAAATGCAGTATGTATTTCGAACCCGTATTATCTCGATTGTGGGTCCAATTCTATAGGACCCCACTGCTCTGTGCAGTATATTTAGTTGATGGTTTAATGATTGATATTTATCACCTTTATAAAGCATCTTCGCCGGTGTTCACCATCTTATTCCAATACTAGTGGTTATCTGCCATTTCTGGAGTCACTTTATAGTATGATATCCTCCCTAATGTTGTCTGTGCACATTCTCTTTGGTCGTCCCCGTCTTCTTTTTCCCTGTACTTTGCATCATTTTACCAGATATATCACTTTAATCTCGTCTCCTGGCATGCCATAGGCGGATCCAGGGGCCTATGGAGCACGTGTCCCCTAGACCTTTGAAATGTGCCACGTATCCCTGTTAAGGTTACAATAAGGTGAAGGAGTTACGCCGACGCGGCGCCGGGGGAACATTTTCAACAGCACCCCCCGTCTTCCGATGTCACCGTCGAGTCAGGCGACGAGACAGCGGAGAAGCTGGAGAAGAGCTTCTCTGCGGCGGCGAAAAATTGTCAACAGCATGTTGCCTTCGGCTGTACTTTGGCTTCGTCTTGAATGTCTTCGTTATTAAGTATTGATATAATACTATTAAATGCATTGGTATGATTAATACAACTAATACTAATGTATGATATACGTTATAATAATGATATGGAATTTAACATAATATATATTGGATTTGTAGGTCACCCGCTGCAAAGGTGATACTTGGAAATACGCGTTATCCCTATGCGTATTTCAATGGTGTATGTCCCAAGCTGTTCCCGGAGCTGTATCTCCTGATCAAGGGTACTGCTGGAAGAAGGGATGATTGGACACAGAGAGAGATGCTGAAGTTGTACTTCCCCAAAGACAGATCTGCTCAGCTGTCGATCGCATGCGCCCGACTACGGAATATTTGACAGACTAGGATATTTTGTTTGCACCACTTTAGCAAAGTCAGTGGCATAGTTTAGGAGTGATGACGTTTGTCATATTGCCACTCGTAGAAACTGCATTGCAACACACTCGATATATATAGCATTTTGACAAAAGATGAATTATAGTGTTTTCTTTGCGGTTGTCATAAAGTAATACTGTTAAGTTTGTTAATAATTATCAGTTATTAATTACGATGAGAGATATACTTAAAAGGCACATAATTTGTAGATGTTTGATGTACAATTCTTGTGATTGCTGATGCATGTTTATGAACACACCACAATTGCTAGCTTTACTGGTGTACTTACTTTGAAGAGTTTATAACGCTAACACTGGTTTGTTTGCACGCAGTTTGAATAGACTTATATTTATGAATTTTGTAATGACATGAATGAATGAAGTTGACATACATGTGAGTTATGTGGTGAGTTTAGCACTTGTGTGATTTGGTGAATCTATTTCTTATGTCTTAATATGTGTACAAGACATGTACATGCAATAGTATTGCTATGGTGTGGCATGATGGATATTAAAAGGTAGTTTTCGTTGAAATGTAACTAACATAGGCCCACAAATATCGGCTAAATACCGATCATGCATGTTTAGAACTAAGTACTTGCATTCAGCAAAAACAACTGTACTAGGAGGTTAGATGTCATTCAAGTGTGTTGTAACATATATCCTACAAACGAAACTACTAATGTAAATGTTTTGGCATACCTACAGCATGTGACTAATTGCCGAACCCATCACGTGACTTTTTGCCTAGCAACCCGGCCATCACGCTTACAAAATGGCTGATGTTAATAGGTCAGACACTGCGTCGAAGGTTTTGTTGAAATTTTGACCCCAAACGTATTTCTGTGCGGTAAAACGTAGGGCAAACTTGTTTAAGCACAAACTGCTTGTTGTAAATATTAATCTGGCTTTCTACAAGTCGTCTTGGTAAAATGTAATGCACACATTTAAATATTGCCGGCAAGGCAAAGCTTACAGCGATCATCATCAAGAGCATAATTATGATTGTGACGTCAGTTTCTGTATCCACCGATTTACATATCCATCACATGACTTATTATTACCAATGCACGAAGAGATATGCTGTTTTTGTAAAATCATAAAACCAAATTTGCGATGGCTACATATGTTTGTCATGTATCAGGTGGGTGTCTGTGTATAAAGACGGTATATATACACGGACCCAGGTGTACCAAATTTTGTACTTTTAGTTTTATCACAAATTGCGCAATCGATTTGTTACGGCGCCCCACTATTACACTTAGAAATACGCACTGATTTTACACTCGTTGCATGTATTGCTAGTAACTCTGAACTCGGAGGTGAAATAAAGGTATGATACCACCTGTCCGTGTTTGTGTAGTTTATTAAAAGTGTTGTGGTTGGTATATATGGTAGTTAGCGCCACCGATAACGAGGATCGGGGTTACATCCAGTCAACACAGGCCTAAGGCTAAGCCTAAGGAGGTTTTGAAATATTACCTCGTCCACATCACCTCGTTACCTGCGTCTTTCCGAAGATACAATGAAAGTTGTATTCCTTCTGACTGGAATAACAATTATTCCTATCATTCTGATATCAACAGCTAAACGATGTAACACGTTTTCGCTTAAATAATCACTACTGGCCCATTGTGTGTGCGACGCGGCCCCTACATACTACGTGCCGTAGATGTGAGTTATATAAAACTAAGCTATATTGTTGTTAGTTACCCACAGTCTACTTACTGTTTATTGTTATTTCTACATGGTGCTGCCACATTCCATGTTTACAGGAATATTGTACTCGGTGTTGTCCTGGTAGGACATCGCTCGCTAGCCGGTCTGGAAGCACTCTATGTGTGTGTAACAATCCGACTGGGGAAAGGACGAGTCATATCACCATGACAATAATTACATAGTTGTAATCCCACTCTTTGGTTGTTGGTTGAAACATATTGAGGTGATACAAATTAAACATTCATCATTTGTTAACAGTTAAGAGGTTTCCAGTTACATTTTATTACACAACACTGCATACATGCAATGAGACAAAGTGTTGACTGAAAATAATGGGGGTCAAATTACCACGGGGGTCACGATACTATGGGGGTCAAATTACTATGTTACACCGGCTCGTTGAACCTCAGTTTCCAGTTCACAAAGAAAATATACAAGCAAAATTAGTTTTAACAGAATTTAGACTAGCACCTGCCAAGAATTGTTTCGGGTATTGACAGAACATGTATCCCTTATTGTCAAAATGCCATCATCAACAACATTGCAGTATTTATGGTAGGCATAAAAAGAAAACAACAAAACAAAATATTTACTCACACGTCACACATCTTATTGGCTAAAACACATACAACCAGGAATTTGTGCACTATTTATCGTCTGAAATTAGTAAAATGGCCGAGAAGTTGTAAGTAGCATGACCTGCTTTTAGAGAACTTGAAGCATTAAATGTCTGACCTGATAAATATTAACAAAGTTACTGAGGGTGGCTCAAAGTTCCCCTGTGGGCACCAGTCCCAACCTTCCCCTATATATATATATTCGAGCGTGTGCGTGCATGTGTAGGCATGCGTGTAATTATTATGTATAAATATTCACAAAACCTTCCACTTTTCCATTATATACATAAACCATACCGCCATCGGCTGTGATGACTTAAACAATGTATTCCAGAAGGACCATGGTCCTCTATATTAAGTGTCTCTGATGGACCATGGTCCTCAGTGTCTGTAATGGACCATGGTACTCAGTGTTTGTGATTAACCATGGTCCTCAGTCTCTGATGGACCATGGTACAATGTATGTGATGAACCATGGTTCTCAGTCTCTGATGGACCATGGTCTTTATATCTTTGATGGACCATGGTCTCTGTGATAGCTAATGATCTTTGGTGTCTGTGATGGACCATGGTCACCAGTCTCTGTGATGGACCATGATCCTTAGTGTATGTGATGGACAATGGTCCAGTGTCTGTGATGGGCCATGATCCTTGTCTGTGATGGACCATAGTCCTCTGTCTCTGTGATGGACCATGGTCTTCTGTCTCTGTGATGGACCATGTAGTCTCAGTGTTTATATCCAACAATCAGTGTTGATATTCATGGTCCACAGTGTCACAAGACAGACTATGGTCCAAGGTCCACTTGAGTGTGAGACCGTCACCATGAGTTGAGCAGATACTGAGTCTGTTTGACCGGTCAGTCCACCGGTGACTTGTCTGTCCAGCAAATGATGTGGTCACTCACACCAGGCCTGACCACCGGTGCAGGTAACTTGACCATCCTGCCGCTGTCGCCGCATCCTGCCCACCTGGTGGCTCCCCCTTGTTGCCTGCAAACAAACAAAACTTGCGGTCAACATTTGCTATATTGGACATGAAAGAAATCAATCGCGATTACAATTACAATTATCGTTATTATGGTGATGAGTATGATAACTAGTATAACTATTGTTGCAATATGTTATATTGTTTAGTTAGTCGCTAGGCGGCGCCACGGTAACGGCGTGAGTACGTGCACGACAGTTGGATACATCGCGTCACTTGAGTTGTCTGCCATGCTAATAAAGAACCTCTGAATTGTGTTTTACATAAAGTTTCATCCTTCTACATAGGCCACACACGATGCGTAGTGAAACAACTATGAGTACAGTTACTATGGTGACGAGTATGATAACTAGTATAACTATGAGTACAGTTACTATGGTGACGAGTATGATAACTAGTATAACTATGAGTACAGTTACTATGGTTATGAGTATGATAACTAGTATAACTATGAGTACAGTTACTATGGTGATGAGTATGATAACTAGTATAACTATGAGTACAGATACTATGGTGATGAATATGATAACTAGTATAACTATGAGTAGTTATTATGGTGATGAGTATGATAACTAGTATAACTATGAGTACAGTTACTATGGTGACGAGTATGATAACTAGTATAACTATGAGTACAGATACTATGGTGATGAGTATGATAACTAGTATAACTATGAGTACAGTTACTATGGTGACGAGTATGATAACTAGTATAACTATGAGTACAGATACTATGGTGATGAGTATAACTAGTATAACTATGAGTACAGTTACTATGGTGATGAGTATGATAACTAGTATAACTATGAGTACAGTTACTATGGTGATGAGTATGATAACTAGTATAACTATAAGTACAGTTACTAATGCTATGTTCAAACAGAGCATAAGTGGTTTAAATAAGAAACTTAAAAAAGTAAAAGGTAAGTTCTTATATAGCACAGAATCCTGTCCTCAGGACTGCTCAAACTGCTTTACACTTTACTCCCTAGCAAAACTGTTAAATCGATCACCATCGAGACTTCTCTGGGAAGCATTCAGCCATGCTGCGATTAATGCACGAATACTATTTGTACATAAATATCCACCACTGTCTGTAGCCAGGTACTCATTCATACAGCTGAGTGAACTGGAGCAACGTAGAGTGAACGAACTTGCCCAAAGTTCGACACCGCAGCACAGGATTCTAACCCAGGTTCTTTAGGTCGACAGTCCGAAGCTCAATCCTCTGCACCACTGTGCTCCACACAAACTTCACTTCACATGTACGACCATTACGTAGCTTGGAACAATTGTAGAAAGGACGCGAAGCATTGTGAACAATTGTACGCCATAAACTGGTTTAAAGTTATGTCTCTTTAAGATTCTCTATGTGAACACGGCATTAGAATGGGTGAAATGGATTACGATTACTGTATTCGTTTCATTAAGCGCACATGCCCTAATTAGCATACGCCCCCTTTTTTTAGCAGCGTCTGAGATCTATCTATAACAAAACTGATCACTGGATCCATCATATATTGTAATTAATTCCCTGTTATGAGAAGTTTCACCTGCATCTGCAGTATTTAAGGTGTTTGTTTGTCTCCCTAAGCCCTGCTAACTTATCTCTCCGATGAGAACAAAATTACGTTGATAACTTTGAGATAATTGTTTTTGGAGGCTGCGTATCCTGTCTTGTGTAATGGCGGGGTCTGAGTGTGCTGCAGTTGGGAATACATACATATATACAACATATATATATATATACATATATACGCCAGTTTTGAAATTTCACCCAAACAAGGACAAAATGTTTGTTTAAACATGTGAACTAGGGATGGTATCTAATTTCATCCGTCTTCAGATCCCACTGTCTGCCACTGCTGTCTTCAGCTCCTCCGTTTCTAGACCCACATCTTCCTTTAAGCAGTTGATGTAAGTTGCTGCTGGTTTTCCTGCCTTGGTTCTTCCATGTGTCGGTTGCCACAAGATGGTCTTAGATGCCATTTCATCCTTATGTCTAGCAGTGTCCGGCAAATCTCAATCATCTTGTTTTATCAGTGACTTTACACATTCCACTGTATAGTTCTATGTTTGTCAAATGCTGTTGCCAGTGAATGTTAAATGTCGCTCGAAGCATTCTTGTATAACATCCGTCTAGTTGTTTGTCAAATTTTTCCTCATTGTCCATGTTTCGCATCCATAGAGTAGCACAGACTCTACTGTTGCAATAAATAGTCGCTGCTCGATTTTGCATGGGAGTGTAGATTTCCATATTAGGTTTAGTTGGTTGAATGCTCTCCATGCCATTGCCTTCCTGGTGTTGATGTCTTTGTCTGTTGTGCAGACCCAGGAGCCAAGGTATTTGTAGTCTTCAATCTCTAAAACAGCTCCTTCCCTGGCAATGATGCTGGTGTTTCCTAATTGGTTGAAAGCGATATATTTGGTTTTTCTAGGATTAATCTTTAAACCAATCTTTGCACATGATGTTTCCACTTGTGTTAGAAGCTCCTGTGCCTGATTGATCACTTCTTATGGTAGTGCAATATCATTGGCCAATTCGAAATCGGTGATCACATCAGGTTTAACACATTTACTTTTTCTTCTTTTAATCTGGAATCCAAGTTCCTCTTCTCTTCCATCGATAGCTCGCCGCAGGGCATAGTCAAGGACTATCACGAAGAGGTATGGCGCCAGCGTGTCACCCTGTAGCACTCCCGCCGTGATATCAAAAAGCTCAGTTTCTCTATCAGGTGATTGTACTCCTGTACATAGTCAAGGACTAAGAGGTATGGCGCCAGCGTGTCACCCTGTAGCACTCCCGCCGTGATATCAAACAGCTCAGTTTCTCTATCAGGTGATTGTACTTTGGCACGTGTGTTCCTGTACATGTTGGAAATAGCTGTTACTAGCTGTTTGGGGACACCATAGGCCTCAAGAATTTTCAATATCTTGCCACGATGAACCATATCAAATGCTTTTCGGAAGTCTACAGATGTCACAATTGCAGGAAGATGCTTTGCTCTAATTCCTCCTATTAACCTTCTCAGGGTTAGTATATGACCTACTGTTGTCCTCCCTGTCCGGAATCCATTCTGATTGTCTCTTAGGTGGTGGTCAATTTCAGGACGTATTCTGTTCAATATCATCTTGTTGAATGTCTGCCATGATGGAACTCAAGCTAATGCCCCTGTAATTCCCTGCCATGCTTAAATCGCCATTTTTAGGTATTGGAATAATGTTCAGAACTGTCCACTGTAGCAGCATATTCCCTTCAATCAAAGCTATGTTGCAAAACTCAAGTATGACACTGTCCAGATTGCAGTGTTTTAACACTTGAGGTGGTATACCATCATCCCCGCAGCTCTTTCCATCATTCAGGGCTTTCTTGGCCTTCTCATACTCGTCTCTTTCAAAAGGTCCTTCCTTGATGTTGATATTTGTGATTACAAGTTGGATCTCTTCATCCTCACCTTCTTTGTCTGGTGGACTGCCTGGTAGTTTGTGAAGTGATTGTTTTCCACCCTTTATTCTTCATATACACCAACTTTATTTAAACGATTTAATTTAAACTTTTAAGATGAAACAGAAAAGTGCCATTTTCTCAAAACCAAGAAAATGGATATATTACAATTTGTTCTTAAACCTTTCATATATATATATAAGAAATGTATTAATTCTATTATTACTATTTCATTTCCACTTACCCATTGCCGATTCCTTCAGGATGTTTATCTCATCACTACTGAGGCGCAGCATGGTGGTCAACACCGGAATTAATTGTGTTTTCTCATCTTCATTTGACAATGTCAGAAACTGAAACAAGGTCAATAATTTGGTCTTATTTACTGCCAATACTTTAAAGACAACATTCTAACAAAGACGAAACCTTAAAGACAACATTCTAACAAAACCAATAATTTAAAGACAACATTCTAACAAAGATGATACGTTAAAGACAACATTCCAACAAAACCAATACTTTAAAGACAACATTCTAACAAAGATGATACCTTAAAGACAACATTCCAACAAAACCCATACATTAAAGACAATATTCTAACAAAGATGATACCTTATAGACAACATTCTAACAAAGACGATACCTTGAAGACGACATTCTTGAGGTACTCCATGTTTGAGACCGCAGTCTCCCTCTCTTGGTTGCGTTCTTGTCGTCTCACCTCCTCTTTTAGGATTTTCGCCTGTTCCGTTAGTCGCATAACCGTAGCCTCACTTTCATTCAGCAACTGTAACCGAATCATTGGGACACCCTGTCATTCTCTCTGTTATATGTACTTTGCCAAGCCGACGTTATGTCGATATCACTGTTGTTGACTCGCCCAAAACAATTCTCACTGGAGGACATTTGTTGATGCCTTATGCTCCACTGGGAGTGAACAGGAGAGCTAAGGTAAGGTATGCAATAGTATATCACTTATGTTACACGGCCCACCATCCTCCACGTAAATCCTGTGTGTCAGTATCGAACCTTGGGCAAGTTTGTTTACATTGCTTCAGTTCACTCAGCTGTATTAATGAGTACCTGGCTATAGACATTGGTGGATATTTGTGTACGAATAGTCTTTGCGCATTAACTGCAGTGTGGCTGAATGCTTCCCAGAGAAATCGAGATGGTGTTCGATTAAACAGGTCTGCCAGAGAGTAAAGCGTAAAGCACTCTGAGCAGTCCTAAGGACTGGATACTGCGCTATATAATATATGTATACTTACCTTTACATTACTTTAAGTAAATAAATATACTTATGCCAAATCTAGTTAAAACTATTCAAGGCGCTTGTCTGGTCATGTCTCCTACAGTCTGTTATCCACCCCACATCCTTCTCCCCTCCCAATCCCTCCGCCCTCCCATCCCTCGCTCCATTACCTTCCCAACATTTCCCGTCCTTTCCCCTCCACTTATCCTCATTCCCTTGACGCCCCTTCCGTCTCTTGCCCTATTTCTCTGTCTACCTTTCTCCCCTCTCTCTACCCCGTCTGGATGAGTTACCTCCCTCCCCTCTCATTATCCCCAAGGACAAGTCACCTGTGTCAGGTGGAAGACATCCTTGTGTGCCAGAGTGAGACTCGATCTCAAGGTCGATTCGTCCATCACCTCGACGACCTTCACACCTGTCAAAATAGCAACATGGTGACCGTCACATGATGTGACAATAACCTCTACATTGTGACATGTTAAGATTGTGTTTCATTTCAACATAGTGATAATAATGTATATGTTGTGACAATTATGTCAACACTGATAATTATGTCAACACTGTGACAAATTTCTCAACACTGACAATTGAGTTAACACTGTAACAATTGTGTTGACACTGTGACAAACATATCAACACTGACAATCATGTTAACAGTATGACCATTATATAAACATGGTGACAACCATGTCAACAGTGTGTCAGTTATGTCAATACCTGACAACCATGCCTACAATGTGACAACCATGCCTACAATGTGACAACCATGTCAACAATGTGACAATTATGTATTAAATTCTTGTAAAGATTGGCTTCAAGAAATAATTTGCAAAGGAAAAGTCAACTTTTTGACAGGTACCTGACATTTGTTTAAAGTATTTACTTTGAGTGTAGCTGAGTGTAAACTTGTCAAGACAAGTGTCACCTTCTCTGAATGCATGGAAGTTCCCATTTCTAGATTTGTTTCATTAGTAGCCATAACATTACAAGAAACTTGGTTTCAGTTTGGAATATTTTGGCTGTATTGTGCAGTGTCCATCAGCTGACTGGCTACGGGTGTCACATGACCAGCGTCATGTGATACAAGACAGAGAAAGCCTGACAGGAGCTGCTGTCTGACGTCTTGGTTTAGAGCAAGTTTCATTCAGTGGATGTTGATTGTATCCTTGATTTCTCTCCTTTACTTGTTGTCACTGTTGCATACCAGGGGGCGCTGGTGATGACATCAGTCTTAATACATCTTTCGCAGATCCTCTTGCGAAACGCTGAAGCTAAGCTGAGCCAGTCACATTGTCACCTACTGTGATTCGGCTCATTTTCGTATCAGCCAACTGTGGCTCATGTTACATGTAATGTTTGAGGGAGTAGAAGTAATTATTTGAATACACAATACCGGTGAGCCGCTCGTGGGAATGGTTGAATGGGCAATTATGTTTTTAATAACTGCTCTTTCATTTGAGGCAGGAGCGTTTGTGCATCATGACATTTTCATGGTTCCTACAGCAAGACAGGCGTAGACACTTACTTACTGACAGCTGTACAACTAATTTGGAAAACTTGCGCACTTTGCATAGGATATCTGCCAGGAACAGTGTATAATGACCACCCCTGACTTGAGAGGGTGCCAGTCATCTTCTTAACCCTGTCTTCACCTCTCTCACAGAGTACTGGAGGTCTGTGTTCTGTGTCCTCTGATAGATGACAATATGTCACCAGCCACAGCAAAGTGGGTATTAAGTTGCAAAATTGTTCAATGGTGTTTTGCACCCTTTTTTGATTCCACAGATGGTGAGCTTCAAAATGACGCCTCATTTGTTTAAATATCTTCAGTAGATTTTTAGTTGTCGAAGAATTTAAACTGGACAGTGAAAGATGATATTACAAGCTATATACATTTCTGCCAAAATCACAACATTGATGGGACAGGTCACATGACCCAGACAGCTATTTTTATTTCGTGTCTAAAATAGGCCTGTGAGACTTCATATCCGGATCACTGGAGGGGGGTGACATATATAGAACTGACACCAAGTTTCCTGTGAGATAGCGTCAACTAATGAAGTGTCATTCTGCGGCGGTGTCGGTCACCCGACACAAGAAGTGTGTCACCTACTTGTGGCGAGTGTCGCTGGCGTTGATGGGGAACTGAGTAGCTCAGCAAACGACACCAAGTTTCTTGCAGGCGTGTCTTTGGTCTGTGCACTGCCCTGCAACAGAGGGTGACGTCTTGATGACATCCATGCAACATAGGGTGACATCTTGGTGACATCCACACAACACAGTGTGATGTATGGGTGACATCAACACAACACAGGGTGACACCAAAACAATGCAGGGCGACATCCACACAACAACGGGTGACATCTTAGTGACATCCAAACAACACAGGGTGACATCCACACAACACAGGGTGACACCAAAATAACACAGGACGACATCCACACAACACAAGGTGATGTATGGATGACATCGACACAACACAGTGATGTCCTGGTGACATCCACACAACACAGGGCGACATCTTGTTGACATCCACAAAACACAAGGTGATGTCTGGGTGACATTCACACAACACAGGGTGTCGTCTTGGTGACATCCACACAACACAGGGTGACATCTTGGTGACACCCAAACAACACAGGGTGACATCCACACAATGAAGGGTCACATCCACACAACACAGGGTGACATCCACACAACACAGGGTGACATCCACACAACAAAGGGTGACATCCACACAATACAAAGTTACATCGTAGTGACATTCACACAACACAGTGTGATATCTGGGTGACTTCCACACAACACAAGGTGACATATTGGTGACATCCACACAACAAAGGGTGACGTCTTGGTGACATCCACACAGAGTGGTGCTTTAAACTATTACACTAATAGTTAAACTTACTCTCAGCAGTACAGCATCATATCATACTGAATACCGCAGAGCATTGATAGGTCGATGTATCATTACACAACTAATATCTGCATAACAAATTACTCAAGTCCTCTGTCATTTAAAACCTTACCTTCAGGAACATCAATATCCACCTGTCATTTCCATCCATCTGTTAACAACTGTAATAATGGTTACTGATTCTGAGACTGACAAACCCTTTCATCTTGATATGCCGCTGAGATTGATTTCTAAGGATTTAGGTGCAAAAGTTACCTTAGTGTTATTAATATTATAAATAAATGTTTACGTTTTGACCCAATAAGACGTACCTGTATGACAGAACATGAGCGGGTGTCCGCCATCTCCATTCCCTGCGACAGACAACAAATACAATTAACACAAAGTCACTTCAGTAGGTGTTGTCAATGTTTAAACGTGTCTAGTTCTATCTGCATGGATGTTTATTCTGGACATGTGCGGCGCAGTGGCACAGTGGGTGGGGTATCAGACTCTCAATCGAGAGAATCATCTGCTGTCGTTTTGAACTTTGCGCCAGTTTGTTCACTCTATGTCCATACTTTTTGACAGAGGTAAATGTGCGGCGGCTGAATTCGTCTGTAGCGTCAGCCTGAAATTGCGACTCACGATTCAATGACTAACTTTACAAAAGCGGTGTTTCAGAACATGGCCTGCAATGGAAAACTGGCTCTGTCAGCCACCTGGAGTTATTTGTTGAAAGCATATATAAATATATATAATTATATATATATCTATATATATATATACCGTTATCCATCACAGCTTTACGTTATTGCAATATTCAAATAAAATTCAACCATTATCTATTTATGAATATCGACTCTTCAGCTAAACTATATTCGCAGTAGTTGCGAAACTAAAAATCGTTGCCACTAGAGGGCGTACCTCAGCTGCGGGCCTCTCGCCGTGCTCTGGTGACTGCGTCGTCATTACAATCTCGGCAAGGTCACGTGACTCGATAGGCGAGCTCTGGAGTTGCTCGATCTGAGCATGTGCAGTGAATAGCTGTCGTCTCAGCTGATGTAGCTGTCGCTCCTGCTCTTGCTGCTCTTCTTGCAGCTGCTGTAGCTGCTGCTGCTGCTCCTGCTCACGGCAACGGTCAACATTGTATTTCACTAACATTCCTACGAGTTCATATTCTTTCTCTTTAAAGTCAATTTTGATCTTTAACATGTGTGTGTGTGTGTTTGTGTGAATGTGTGTGGGTGCGTGTGTTGTGCGTGTGCGCGTGTGGTGTGTGTGTGTGTATGTGGCGTGGTTGTGTGGTGTGTGTGTGTTTGTGGGTGCGTGTGTGGTGCGTGTGTGTATGTGGCATGGTTGTGTGGTGTGTGTGTGCGTGTGTGGTGCGTGTGCGCATGTGGTGTGGTGTGTGTGTGTATGTGGTGTGTGTGTGGTGCATGTGGGTGTGTGTGTAGTTTATGTGGTGTGTGTGTGGTGCATGTGCGCATGTGTGTAGTGTGTATATGTGTGGTGTGTGTGTGTGTGGTGTGTGTGGTGTGTGTGTGTGTGTATGTGGTGTGTGTGTGGTGTATGTGGTGTGGTGTGTGTGTGTGTATTAGTAGTAATGAATTGTATGTGTGTGTGTGTGTATTAATGTGTGTTGTAGCCATGTGTGTGGTGTGTGTGTGTGTGTGTGTGGGAGTGTATGGCTGTGTGTGTGTGTGTGTGTGTGTTGTATGTGATAAAACATTTAGTTTCAAAAGTTTCCATTTTTTCCAGTATTGTCACCCATGCTGCCAAAGCTACAGATCGCGTCATCCGTTGGTGACATACCTTGACTGTCTTTGTCATTGTTATGTTCTGCAGTGTCAACTCTCTGACAGTGTCACTCTGTTGCTTACTGTTGGTGACAGACTCCACAGTCATCAACTCCAGCCTGAGACACAAACAAATTGTTTAATCTACTTATAATCGAGCCAGTGTATGTACGCAGGTTTGTTATTGTTTTCTTCTTAGACAGCATGAACCTCCAGTGACAAATTGTTTAATCTACTTATAATCGAGCCAGTGTATGTACGCAGGTTTGTTATTGTTTTCCTCTTAGACGGCATGAACCTCCAGTGACAAATTGTTTAATCTACTTATAATCGAGCCAGTGTATGTACGCAGGTTTGTTATTGTTTTCCTCTTAGACAGCTTGAACCTCGAGTGACAAATTGTTTAATCTACTTATAATCAAGCCAGTGTATGTACGCAGGTTTGTTATTGTTTTCTTCTTAGACAGCATGAACCTCGAGTGACAAATTGTTTAATCTACTTATAATCAAGCCAGTGTATGTACGCAGGTTTGTTATTGTTTTCTTCTTAGACAGCATGAACCTCGAGTGACAAATTGTTTAATCTACTTATAATCAAGCCAGTGTATGTATGCAGGTTTGTTATTGTTTTCCTCTTAGACAGCTTGAACCTCAAGTGACAAATTGTTTAATCTACTTATAATCGAGCCAGCGTATGTACGCAGGTTTGTTATTGTTTTCCTCTTAGACAGCTTGAACCTCGAGTGACAAATTGTTTAATCTACTTATAATCGAGCCAGTGTATGTATGCAGGTTTGTTATTGTTTTCCTCTTAGACAGCTTGAACCTCGAGTGACAAATTGTTTAATCTACTTACAATCGAGCCAGTGTATGTATGCAGGTTTGTTATTGTTTTCCTCTTAGACAGCTTGAACCTCGAGTGACAAATTGTTTAATCTACTTACAATCGAGCCAGTGTATGTACGCAGGTTTGTTATTGTTTTCCTCTTAGACAGCTTGAACCTCAAGCGACAAATTTCCAGGGATTAATCTAAGACATCTAGAATATGATGTATCTTTTTAAAATACCCTACACATGTCAAGATTCTTACCTTTTATGGGGTAAATTAGTGTAAAACGTAATGTGTGCTCACTACGTGATTTAGCAACATTTGAACACCGTGCAATGTTAATGAGATGCGAGAGAGGGTGTGATTGCTAGGTAAAGGTCACATACACAGTTAATAACTGTCGCTCATTGGTTAATAATCTAATAATGTGACTGTGAGGCGCATTTTCAATGTCGATATATTTGTTTTCCACTAAAACCATCTTTTTAAAACAAGTAAATAATTGTTAGAGATATAGATGTCTATATCACAAATAGTTCCTTAGACGTGTGAAAAGGACATATTTATATTAAAAGGCACGGTGCATGGGCAGCCAGTATACTGGAGCACAGGCCGTGTACACTGACAGCAGATGATGTAATGTACTGACATTAGGTGTAATGTAATGCATTACGACATGCTGTGTAATATAATCCCAGCATTCCCAGGTTGTATAATGTAATGACATGTCACACAAGACTGACTTAGTGACATGACACTATTGACTAGTAAGACAATACAAGTGACGTAAGAGTAATAACACTAGACTATTGAAATGAGACATGATACTGGTGACATGAGACTAGTGACACAAGACTAGTGACACAAGAACACTGATATGAGACTAGTGGCACAAGACTAGTGACACAAGAATGAGATTAACAACAAACTGACACTAGTGACACGACACTAGTAGCACAATGGTAGTGACACAAAGGTACTAATGGCACAATGCTAGTGACATGACACAATGCTGGTTATACAACACTAGTGATGTGACACTAGTGACTTGACACAATAGTTGTGATACAGCACTAGTGACATTACACTAGTGACACAGGACTGACCTGTGTTTAAATTCGGCCTCCTGTCTGTCCTGTGTCAGTGTCTGTCGCTCCAGTGTGTGGTGGAGTCGCTCCAGGTCATCTGCCAATCCCTCCTTCTCACTTGACACCGCCGACAGAGTGTCACTACACGACGCGTCACCAGTGTCAATGTACACATGTTGCACCAGATGTCAGATTTTTTTCATGTATTTTTTGTATGTTGTGTTCTGTGATTTAACAACTATTGATATATGTGTATTACTTTGATGTTATTATAGTTTGATATTATTACATCATTTGACACCGCCGACCGAGTGTCACTGCATGACACGTCACCAGTGTCAATGAACACGCATCACGACCAGGGGATCATTCCATTGACATTCTTATCAACTCTTAATCCAGATTCTGCTCTTTAAAATAGATTTAGCTCCTTAACTGTGACCTTGTGTAGTGAAAACAGGAGGCGCCACAGAAGCACTTTTATTGGTGTGTCACTGAAATAGTATCCTCTGTGATATGGTACAGCTTTAACAGTTTAAAAAGTTCCTTAAATTTAACACTGGATTCTATTTCATGATGGATTTTCCTTATCTCAGTGAAACAGTCCACAGACGTCTGAATGACATCATAATTATCTTACTGATGTTTTTGAAATGTTATTCCCTACATGTGTTTTGTGATATGTGCTGTTGATATGTGCACTTATGACAAAGGGACCCATCTGTTGATATGTGCACTTATGTCAAAGGGACCCAGTCTATTGATATGTGCACTTATGTCAAAGGGACCCAGTCTGTTGATATGTGCACTTATGTCAAAGGGACCCAGTCTGTTGATATGTGCACTTATGTCAAAGGGACCCAGTCTGTTGATATGTGCACTTATGTCAAAGGGATCCAGTCTGTTGATATGTGCACTTATGTCAAAGGGATCCAGTCTGTTGATATGTGCACTTATGTCAAAGGGACCCAGTCTGTTGATATGTGCACTTATGTCAAAGGGATCCAGTCTGTTGATATGTGCACTTATAACAAAGGGACCCAGTCTGTTGATATGTGCACTTATGTCAAAGGGACCCCGTCTGTTGATATGTGCACTTATGTCAAAGGGACCCAGTCTGTTGATATGTGCACTTATGTCAAAGGGACCCAGTCTGTTGACATGTGCACTTATGTCAAAGGGACCCAGTCTGTTGATATGTGCACTTATGTCAAAGGGACCCAGTCTGTTGATATGTGCACTTATGTCAAAGGGACCCAGTCTGTTACTCGACCCACAATTAGCCAGCGTAGTAATTTCTAACAGTGAATCTGCTGTGTTGAATGTGGGGAAATGGGACATCACTGAACATCAAAGGGCACTGCAGTTACCTCAGCCCGACTCTGCAATGTTGACAATAAAGCTTGTTTTGAAACTGCATGTTTTGTTTATCATTTCAACGTGCTCCGTCGTCATATCTTCCACAGTGTGAAGTAGCTATGGGCTTAAGAAACACACTTTGGCGGGTGACAAACCTTCAAAATAGTAATTATACTCTTAAGAAAGTTACAGTCTCCCTCCTTTCATTACAGCTGTCATTATTATATGTAGAATGAATGAGTAATTACCTCGTCTGCTGTAGTTTAGCCTTGAGTTGTTGTACAGCTGCCTCCAGACTTTGTCTGTAGAGACAAATATAACACGTCAAACTACACATCTGCAGCCATTCAATGCGTATGTGTAATTTACGATACGTATGTAATGTGCTACAATGTGTATGTGTAATGTCTTACAACTTACGGTAATATATTACATGTCTGTGTGACATGTTACTTCAAGCGAATCACAAAGTCAACTGCCTTGCGCACGCACGCACCCACGCACGCAACGAAAGCACGCACATACACTATGATAGAGTGATGAACCAGTCACAAGAAGACAAGGTAGAGCAGACTGTTGATGTTAAACACCCACCTTTCCTGTCGTTCTTGTTCCAACAATATCTCATCTTGAGCTCGACTCTTCTGTTGCTTCAGAACATTGTGTACTCGCACCTAGAGACAACATTGTCTTGTTGAACAGTGGTATTTACAACATTGTGTACTTGCACCTAGAGACAACATTGTCTTGTTGAACAGGGCTATTTACAACATTGTGTACTCGCACCTAGAAACAACATTGTCTTTTTGAACAGTCATATTTACAACATTGTGTATTCGTACCTAGAGACAACATTGTCTTGTTGAACAGGGCTATTTACAACATTGTGTACTCGCACCTAGAAACAACATTGTCTTTTTGAACAGTCATATTTACAACATTGTGTATTCGTACCTAGAGACAACATTGTCTTGTTGAACAGGGCTATTTACAACATTGTGTACTCGCACCTAGAAACAACATTGTCTTTTTGAACAGTCATATTTACAACATTGTGTATTCGTACCTAGAGACAACATTGTCTTGTTGAACAGGGCTATTTGCAACATTATGTACTTGCACACTGAGAGACAACATTGTCTTGTTGAACAGGGCTATTTGCAACATTATGTACTCGCACCTAGAGACAACATTATCTTGTTGAACAGGGCTATTTGGAACATTATGTACTTGCATCTAGAGACAACATTGTCTTGTTGAACAGGGCTATTTGCAACATTATGTACTTGCTCCTAGAGACAATATTGTCTTGTTAAACAGTGGTATTTACAACATTGTGTACTGGCACCTAGAGACAACATTGTCTTGGTGAACAGGGATATTTGCAACATTGTGTACTTGCACCTAGAGACAACATTGTCTTGTTGAACAGGGCTATTTGCAACATTATGTACTTGCACCTAGAGACAACATTGTCTTGTTGAACAGGGCTATTTGCAACATTATGTACTTGCACCTAGAGACAACATTGTCTTGTTGAACAGGGATATTTGCAACATTATGTACTTGCACCTAGAGACAACATTGTCTTGTTGAACAGGGCTATTTGCAACATTATGTACTTGCACCTAGAGACAATATTGTCTTGTTAAACAGTGACATTTACAACATTGTGTACTTGCACCTAGATACAACATTGTCTTGTTGAACAGTCGCATTTACAACATTGTGTACTCGCACCTAGAGACAACATTGTCTTGTTGAACAGTGGTATTTACAACATTGTGTACTTGCAACTAGACACAAAATGATCTTGTTAAACAGGGCTATTTGCAACATTGGTTACACGCACTTAGAGACAACATTGTCTTGTTGAACAGGGCTATTTGCAACATTATGTACTTGCACCTAGAGACAACATTGTTTTGTTGACCAGTCGCATTTACAACATTGCGTACTCGCACCTAGACATTGTCTTGTTGAAGAGTGAGATTTACAAATACTTGGATCAGGAAGAGAGATGACATCAGGATTGGGAAGGGAATTGAGAAAATTAAGCGAATAAAAAACTAGATCTTGATGGGAGACGAAATCGGGAAGGTAATTGAAATCGGGAAGAAGTTGAGACAATGAAGGTAGTCAAAAACGGGATCTTGAGGGGAGTTGAGATTGGGAATGGAGTTGAAATTGGTAAGAGTTAAAATCGGGATCTGTAAGCGAATTGAGATTGACAATGGCATTGTGATCGGGAATGAAGTAGGCCGTTTGCAGACTCTACTAAGCTAGTAAAGTGACCGGTGCTGGTGAAGTAATGGTCAGTGGCCAACCTTGTAACCGTCGTACTCAGCCTGGATGGTGGTCAAGGCCGCTTGCGACATATGCAGCTTCTCGGTGGCGCCCTCTACCTTGTGTTCGAGAGATCGTACTGCCCTCTGGTGAAGCTCGTTCGAACTACGCAGCTTTTCTGACAGCTTCTGGTTTTCGGAAACAAGCTGGGAAATTTGCAGCTGAAAGCAGAAGTTGTCATCTGTACCTTGATGGCAGCATGTGAATGTCAACATGCACTGTAATAACAAAGTGTCTGTTCCACCAAGCGATCAATGTATCTTTGCGTAAATAGAGTGCGATTGTGGAATTCTCTAAGTGCTCATTTAAAAACTACTAATACTATGACTGCATTTAACCATAAATGCAAGAAACTTTTATTTAAGAAATATATAGTTGTGGAAATCTAAATAAAACCATCAACAAATATAATTCTGTCATTGTGGTAAGTACCATATGTGTTAACATGTGTACTTATCATATACTTTAAATACAGAACATGATATAAATTATGATTGCTGGGACAGAGGAATGGCAAGTTCAATAATCGTAACACTAATGTTTAAATATACATGTCAGGGGTAATCTTACATACAAGTCATTGACTTGCTGTTTACCCCCTTCAAACATTGTACTGTGTACATTCTCACTTGTATTATACTTAAACTTGTTTGTCTTGTATATATTGTTGTTGCCAAAGTTTTGAATAAACGTTCATTCACGCGTCAGTAGAAGGCGGGATGTAAGTGTCAGCATGCACTGTGTGTCAACTAGAACGCAGTACTGAGATGAATATCAACTTCACTATATCATTATGCCCCACCTTAGAAGTGCAAGAGATTTCCAAACCCATAGATTATAAAACAATATGCAAAATTAGTCAAAATTATCTTGTTTCTCAAAAAGTAACTTTTAAAAGTCTGCTTCAATTCTAGCAAAAATAAAAACTACTGAAGATATTTCAACAAATGAGGGGTCATTTTGAAGCTCACCATCCGTGGAATCAAAAAGGTACAAAATTAAATTTCACAATTGTGTGCCTTAAAAGGACGTAGTCTTTTCCTAGTTTTTCATGTATTAATTAATATAATGTTCTTAGACAATACTAACTATGTATTTGAATGCAAAACCACAGGTGCATGTTAAAATAGAAAACAAAACATCCAGTTTCGAAACAAGCTTTATTGCAATATGGCCGAGTCAGGCTGAGTTAACTGCTATGTTCCCGTTCAACACGGCAGACTTCCTGTTACAAATTACTACGCCTGCTAATTCCGGGTAGACGACCAGACTACCAGGTATGTCCTTTTAATACCCATTTTGTTGTATCAAGTCAGAAATGACTGTTATTTTTGGTCTGGCTGCAGTATAGGCCTGTGCAACTTAATACCTGGTTCACTGGACTTGGAACGTTCACCAATTACACAGAAACGCTGACAATGAGGATTGATAGAGACCGACAAGCGACAGTTTATAGCCGGTCTAACCATTGATGTCGACAGACTCAACTACTGTGGGCAGAGAGATCGCCACCGTCGCACACTTTGACCGGTCAGTCTCGCAAATGCACACTTCATTGTGTACAATTACGTTTATTTTTATTGTGTCCGCTACACGCAGCATTCGTCAATATTGATATGCTCTAGTTATGCTTTGGAACCTATTTTTATTGCACTTTTTCTAATTTGTTACTTCAAATCTTTACATGCTGTAATTACATATTGGAACCTATTTTTATTGTACTTTTTTTATTTGTTACTTCAAATCTTTACATGCTGTAATTACATATTGGAACCTATTTTTATTGTACTTTTTCTTATTCGTTACTTCAAATCTTTACATGCTGTAATTACATATTGGAACCTATTTTTATTGCACTTTTTCTAATTTGTTACTTCAAATCTTTACATGTTGTAATTACATATTGGAACCTATTTTTATTGTACTTTTTCTTATTTGTTACTTCAAATCTTTACATGCTGTAATTACATATTGGAACCTATTTTTATTGCACTTTTTCTAATTTGTTACTTCAAATCTTTACATGCTGTAATTACATATTGGAACCTATTTTTATTGCACTTTTTCTAATTTGTTACTTCAAATCTTTACATGCTGTAATTACATATTGGAACATATTTTTATTGCACTTTTTCTAATTTGTTACTTCAAATCTTTACATGCTGTAATTACATATTTGAGCCTATTTTTATTGCACTTTTTCTAATTTGTTACTTCAAATCTTTACATGGTCTGATTACATATTGGAGTCTATTTTTATTGTGCTTTTTTGCTTATCTGTTACTAATTAAGCCAGTAAAGGGTTTTATAAATTCTCAAGACACATACCTTAAATTCTTCCATCTGGGCTGTCAGTCGCTCTACGTGCCCTTCCAGGTGAGCTTCATTGCACCTCCGAGACCCCTCCTACAACCAGACACCACTTAAGCAGGCTTTACACCAGGCCGTGACAAGGCAACGTTGACGTATTTTGAAATGTCAAGACCGAATGACATCACTTGCGATATGGGTCGTGTATATACATGACACAATGTAGTAGCTTGAGACGGGAAGTGTCACTTGACCACAAGGAGTCACCTACCGTTATGCATCAATGCAGCCATTATTTCTAGGGAAGACTAGTGTGTTGACTGTGATTGGACAGATTACATGCGCCTGAAAATAGAGCCAGTTCTATCGCAACGGCGTCGGGGCGACAAAGTGACTTGTGCGCATGCTGCGGGGACTTGGAGCATGTTTCACAAAATGACACTTTGTCTAAAGGGTTAATACCAGACACCCCAGGTGAAATGGTGTTGTTTGAGAAAAAATACTCAAAATGGTTTTCTGCTAGATTATAATACCTTCGTATGCATACTATCAATAATGTTCACTTCTATGACAATTACATATCTACAAGTGAGTTTTAGTCATGGATCAAGCATGTCGATATCAAGTAATCAAATCCATTATGCAATCTTTGATGGCCAATTTCTCCAAAAAATGTTTTGTAAAATTTCTGCATTTGGAAACGGGATATCTCTGCGAGTAATTATGTTATACAAATAAGGTTTTCAGTGTTGCATTCAGCAGACTTTGATCTGTGAAATGATCACACTTTTTTTAAATCATTAATAGTTTGAAAGATATAAGCATATTTGTTGCAAAAAACTCGTTTTTTTGCACTTTACAAAACAATTTTTTAAATAAAAACAAAAACATGGAATAATGCTGCGACCATTTCACAATAGAATGTATACAGAACATGGATTTGCAAGAATTATAATTATATATTTGCTCCAAAAAAGAAAGGCAATGTTTCCAAATTCGCCAATACTCGCTCCAAATGATGGCCATTTTGTTTGTTACCATGGAAATGGGGGTCTGGCCAAAACGTTCAATACATTTTTTACTCAGCATGATCCATTCCATACTCTAGGTAGAAAAAATTGCACAATTTGCACAAATTAAAAAATAATCCTATCTACCTGCCGTGTCTGGCCTGAAAGACACCTGTGACTTACCAGTTGTTTAGTTTCAGCGAGTTCCTTCTTTGCCTTCAGTAGCAGCTGCTTCAGTTTGTTGCCGCGACTCTCAGACTGCTGCTGTTGGCAGGTGGACAGCTCTACAATAAACAGCTGTATATAGTATGTCGATCTCCATTTCTTGGTCTCTGTATTTACCAGTCTCTCTCACTCTCTCTCTTCCCCCATTCTCTCTTTCTCTGAGTCTTCCTCTCTGTCTCTCTTTTGCTCTCTCTCTCTCTCTCTCTCTCTCCCTCTCACAGTCTCTAACTCAGTCTTTGCCTTTCTCTCGGTCTCTCTGACTCTCCCTCTTGGTCTCTCTATCTCTCAGTCTCTCTCCGTCCTAAGCTTAATCACACTGTTCTGACCTTCCTGAAACAACTATATATATATGCCAAAAATTATTCCTATAATGACCATCTTCATAATCAGCCATGTTGACAGTGCTGTTGACCTTCCTACAATGACCACATTTACAATCAGCTCTACCTAGCTCTATATTACAACTGACCCGTCTAAACTCCTCCATCTGTTGAGTGGAGTCCGACACTTTCTCTTTCAACATCTCAATCTCAGCCATCAATTGCTGAGTCTGTCGCTCGTAACTTGTCCCAGAGTCAGCCAACTTAGTCTCCATCTGCGACATACAATACAAACACTTCTGTTAAACCTTTAGACCACTGGCGCGGGAACGAAATTAGAATTGGGGGAGCTGAGAACCAGACCTTCAGCACCACTCTGCTCCACTGTCGATCACAACATCAGAAGACGGGGGGGGGGGTGCTGTTTAAAATTGTTTGCCGTCATGCCGCCGTAACGTAATTTCAGCACTGTCTCAGCTCTCGACTGAAAACATCGGTAGATGGGGGGTGGGTGGGGATGGTGGGGGGGTGTATTGGCTCAGATTTACTTGGGGGGCAGAACTATGTGTCTGCTCCCCAGGTAAATTTCAGGGGGTGCCTATGATGCCTTAGACCCTATATTATTTGCAAAAAGTCACCAATATATGTGTACACCTAATTTTTTGCATTAATTTTTTTGTACATAGTGTCCTAACATTGCAAGTTGTGATTATCTTAACTATAGCCAAGCTGGCATGTGTGTGTGTGTGTGTGTGTGTGTGTGTGTGTGTGTGTGTGTGTGTGTGTGTGTGTGTGTGTGTGTGTGTGTGTGTGTGTGTGTGTGTGTGTGTGTGCGTTTGTGTGTGTATGTTTGTGTGTGTATGTTTGTGTGTATCTGTTTGTGTAGGCATTTTTCATAATAATAATAATGTATTTTCAAAGCGCTAATTTCCAGTGGATAGATTGAAGGCCATCACGATAAAACATACTTAAATTAAATCAGTTGAACCGATGCATATATATATATAAAATGACTAATAAATAGGCAAGGCTTAAAAGATTTCACAGTGCTTTGAGTGAGCAGACTCGCTTAACCGACTCTCGCCTGGTTGTGTGACTTCGCCAGCAAACAGAGTCTGGCGGAGAACACACGTTATGAATGCACGCATCTAGTACCGCTCCTACAGTGCTCCCATCTCGCAGGGCCTGGATAATCGAGGCTAGTACTTGAGAATCCATTTTGCGTACGCTGCCAGCAGTAAATGTTTTGGGACAGCAGTCAAACAGCATCGTTATCAAGACTCTTAATTCAAAAATAAATTGTGATTTAACTTTTCTGTTTATCCGTTGTGTCAATACAACCAAAGTTTCCAATGTGTAGTATAAACTTATATTGTTGACTCTTAGGCGGTAGAACGGGAGCCCTACGGTGCTCCCATCTAGTGGTGCCTGGATTATCGAGGCTACTGAGTGAGCAACTACATGCTGGCAGTACCTTCCAGTCGTACCAAATGCCCAGTCACTACTGGACTTCTTCATACATTAGTCATCATCATTTGAAGCGGTGTTTCTAGGCTCTGCTGGGTTCGCCTTTCCAATTACTCTCTTCCACTTGACACTGTCCCGTGCATCCTGATAGTCGATACCCATCAGGTTCAAGTCTGCAGACACGGAGTTCTGCCAGGTCTTCCTTGGTCTGCCGACGGGGGCTGTCCCCTCCACCACTAACTTTGTACAGCCCTTCACCCAGTCCGCGTCGTCCTTTCACTCTACATGCCCACACCACCTCAGCCTGCTTCTTCTGATCACATCCCCAATCGCCTCCACTCCTACTCTTCATCTAAGCTCTGCACTGGTCTGTCTGTCGCTGAGTGATGCGCCACACATCCATCTCACCATCCTCATCTCAACCCTTTCCATCCTCATGTCAGGATCGGTCCTCATGGCCCACGTCTCACACCCATACAACAGGCAACTTCTGACACAAGCTGTGTACACTTGGCCCTTCATCTTCAGGGGGGGCGCTTTGGAAGTCAGGAAGGGTGTTAACTCCCTGAACTTCTGCCAGGCACACCCCACTCTCGCTGTTACTGCTGCATCCACCCCACCCTTCACACTTAGCATGTCGCCCACGTAGCAGAACTTGTCTACTCTGTTGTATGTCTCTCCATCCACTTCCAAGCCCTCTTCCGTCGCTTCTGCAGGTGGTACCTCTCCCCGACACCTCTTGCACACAAACGTTGCGCTCACTGCCTGCAGGCTGCCCTTCACACCACTGCGTCTCCTGTGGACCCTCTTCGTACACGATGTACACTTCTTGATACATTGGATACTTGATACAGAGTTGGCGCATAGCCTTGGCATAAACACCCATCAAGATTTCTTAGTTGTAATATACATGCCAAACTTCTCAAGAAACCTCATCTCACTTAGAAGCATATTTATATACATATATATCCTGCTGAAAAATGCCAACAGGGACTGAATGTCAAAGTTGTTGCAACATCTGAAATGGGTCTACAAATATAATTAAGATTCGTGCATAATTGTTAATATGCCATAGTAGTTCTGTGTTGAACATATTAGCTTTTGTTTAATATTTCATACAAGTTTTTTAGTCTGATGTCCAAATCATCAGTCACAATCTCTCTCACACATACCTGAGCTCTGAGTATCCTCTCTGCGTCAAGTTCTTGTGACATTTGTGTAAATTCCTGCAACAACATACAAGTTGTAATGCCAAAACCATGGCTTTAGTGGTTATATATTTTATCATTAACATATTAGCCATCAATTTAACCTTTTTGCTTTGCAGTGTTTCAACAGGTTATAATATTTCAATCACAAATTTAACAAATTTTCACAATTACCTGTGATCATAAAATATTTGCCACAACAGTAACATTTTTACTGTTTTACTTTTCAAACAATGCATGCGTTGAGGATGAACCGTTACTGGAAACGTCAGAGTTTTCATTCACTATCTCGGAGGGTTCTGTAAATGGTCTCAATTCTCTTAGCTTACTGATCTCAAATTAATAACAAGGTGCCTACATTAGTGGGACTAATTTCCTGTCTACTGTAACAAAAATAATTTGTGACTGTCTCCAGGGTGTTCTTATTTGTGAGGTGGCTGTACTGCCAAGGTGAACATAAAGTGAGGTCGTACTGTATTTTGGCCAATAAATTTGGCAATGAAAATTGTTATTCATCACTCTGTATATCAATGATACTATTATCTGAGATGTGATTTTGTATGTGTTTTGTACAAGTGTTTTGTACATGGTCTGTTTTCTTTGCTTCATACTGGGCTTGTTTCCTTTGTGATCATCTTTTTTAGCCGAGATAACAAACAGAATCGGGCTATAAAGATGATAATTATTTTTAAAGGTCGAAGACAACCCCAATGGGTCTACATGAAGCACACTGACCTGACAGGCTTTCTCCTTGGCATCAATGTCTTGCCTCAATGTTCTCTCCGCCTCTTGCATGCTCAGGATGTCTTGCTGCGACTCCTGGAGACCAAGTCTCAACTGTTCCTCCCTGGCTCGTGTCTCCTCCATCTGTCTCTCCATCTCTTCAGCCTCCGTACCAGTCTTCCTAACACTCTCCTCCAACCTCATCACCTCCTTCTTGGCCTCTGCCAAAGCCTCCCTCAGTTCCTCTGTCCTTGTTCTTTCAGTCTCTCCATCTCCATCTCTCTCAATGCCTCCTTCAGTTGCTGTACCTCTTGCTGTGACCTTATCATCTGTCTTTGTTTCTTC